>NC_061161.1:44688070-44810570 GCF_022113875.1 Hydra vulgaris | reverse complement strand
TAAAAGTATATTAAATCAACCACTGAAAAAAAATGACATTTATTTTTTCACTTTTTTTAACATCTTCACTTTTTTTATTAACATCTTTGCTTCCAACAAGGCTGCAAGCAACCACTATTAGAGTTACTGTTACTGTTACTGGAGGTTACTGGAAAAGAAAAGATAAGGTTTGTAGAGCAAGATAACGGTTGACAGATGATTTGAAAGACAACAAATTATGTAATTCAGGAAAGCAAGATGAAGGTAGCAAATTCCAAATAACTGATGTTTGAGGAAAAAATTAAAAAAATTGATGATTAAGAATTTTTGGAGCACTTAGAAACAGTCGCAGTAAAAGAATAAGACTTAATTGAATGACAAGTAACACAAAAATGAATTTTAGTAGATGGCACTGGAGATGCTAGCTCTTTAGAGTAGTGCCCATTATAGTATTTGTAAAAAAGAGACATACATGACGATGAAGCAACATGACGATGTGATAATGGTTGGAGGGTGGCTGCAAGAGCAGGTCCAACTATGTTTACATCAACTATGTCCAACTATGTTTGCACTTTGTCTAAAAGAGAAAGGGCATCATTAAAAGATCTGCCCTAGATATAGCAACAGTATTCCATACAAATACGGGTTTGAAATTTATAGAGATGTAAATTAAAAAAAGTACAGGGCCGAGGATAGAACCTTGAGGAACCCCTGAAGTTACAGAATATGAAGAAGATTGCTGTCTATTGAAGACAACTTTTATGCTACAGTTGGAAAGGAAGGATTCAATAATCTTAAAGATGTTATCTGATACACCATAAGAAGAAAGCTTATGGAGAAGACCAGCATGCAAAAGTATATATATATAAAAAAAAACTATTTAACAAGTGAAAACTTTTGTAACTATTTAAATAGTTTCAAAAGTATGGATGACAGCTTCGGAGAACACCTCTGCAAGACTACAACTGGTATGTCGTCTGGACCTCAAGCTGTAGAGGAGTCTAAGCAGTAAACCACTTCAGATACAGCTGGATTGATATGAATGTCAAGCAATGGATCAATCTGTTTGACGGCTATATCAGGTAGAACGCAACTAGTAGAATTAAGAGATGATGTTGATGAAATGCTTTTAGCAAACAATTCAGCTTTGTCTTTAGGTGAGGTGACAGTCTGAACCATACAAGAGAAATGGAATAATAGATTTGCCCTTATTATTGATACTGTTAAAGATCCTCCAGAAATTACATGAGCCTAATTTTTATGATGTAATAGATTTACTAGATTTCATGACCTGAGAATAGCGTTAGACAAAACCTTTTTACTATGGTTTCTAGCAATAGTAAACAGACTTTTTGAATTCTTACAAATGTAAATGCCCAGGCAAAGCATGTGACTATTGGAATCTTTATGAATTAAATGAAGATAACCATTAACACTAAGATCAAAAGATGAGACAGCTAAACTCAAATTAGTCTCACAAAGAGCAAGTATGTCTGGTAAACTTTGATAGAGATAAATCTCAACAGAAGAAAAGTTACTTCGAAGACCATGAATATTAGTGAATGGTAGGTTTAGAAAACTATGTGGTGACAATGGTTTTTTGTGCTTTATAGTTTTAGGTACTTTATTCATTTTTAATTTTTTATAGAACTTGACTTGAAGCATAGATAGTACTCAGTACACTATCTTATACTCCAAGCAATTGCCTCATTACTATTAATATACCCTAAGCTGTAACAAAGGGTCTAAAATGCGGCCTCAATAATGCACACCAAAAGTACGAACAGGTACACCACCCATGCGCAACATGGCACTGTTAGGTATTTTTCAGTGGTTGATGGAATCAGCCTCTCTGAGAGCTACCACATAGTTATGGATACCTGACTACCAGCTGGCCTCAGAACCATAAAACTAAGTTTTAGATCTGTACCCTCATTAGGAGATAATAGAATGAATTGCCAGTCATGAAAACAGAGGCACAAGCAAAAGTAGTAAAGAAGTAAAGAAGATCCAGTGTTCAACATCCTAAACTGGAAACAATGTATTAAAAATACATCTGCACCAACCTTATAGATAAAGAAAGGGTATAAAATGCTTCAACATAATACTGAAAAAAATTATAAACTGATTATTATTATTTGTTGTAAGCTAAAAAAAAATTTACATTAGTAAAAGTTTTACTTTACATTAGTAAAGTTTTAACTTAAAGCTTTGGTTTATATGTTTACATTTTTTTAAACTTTTCATAACTTACACAAGTAATTTCTTAGATTTTTATTTTTTTGCTGCTTTGTTCATTTTGCTTAAAAAATTTTTTCAGAGGGATCCAAAAATGCCATGACAAGTTGTGTTCATATCTTAAATAAACCTTATAAAATAAGTTTAGAGTTAACTAAACTTCTAAAACAAATTGTTTATTGAGATATCAACAAAAAAAATTTATTTTTTAATACCATATTGTTTTTACCAAAGGAAAATTCTAGCTTGTTGATTTTTCTTTCAAAAGAAATCTGGTGTGATTAAAGTATTTATTCTTTGATGTCAATAAAAATAAGTACTGCTGTTAATGTTTAAAATTTAATGTTTAAGTATTCCTTTTTTTAGATTTAAATTAAAAAAAAAAAATGATTAATATAATTTTTTTTTTACAATAAAAAGGTTTATAAATTTAAGACAGAAGTGAATATGGCTGCATGTTGTTAAAATAAAAATTAAATAGTCTAGTCATAAAATCTAAAATCCAAAATTTTCCTTACCATAAGGTTATTGATTACTTATTAACATATGAAGTTAACTAATCTCAAATCATTATTAAGAAAAAAAATTCAAAAGTAGAGTTGGCTAGTTTTCATACTAATAAAAAAGAAATGAGTTTTAAAAAATTTATGAAACTAAATTTGAAATACAAAAATGTAAATTGTTACACATTCTTTAATTAGGAAACTCCTATGGAATATACAACAGAACTTGATGTTCTGATCTCAACAGAAGTAAGTTTTAGCGATTATATATTTAATGTTTTATTAAATGATATTTTTTTTTAATTTTTTAAATTATATATTTACATATTTAAGATTTTAATTAATTCTAACAATAGTTTATAACAATATAAATTACTTATTGACATAAATAAATTAATAATATTATTCTTGAATGGTTATTTAAAAAACTTCTATCAAAAGAAGTTAGGTGGTTTAAAAACAAATAAACAAACATACATTGGAAGACTAGACCGAGCTGTCTAGCCCAAGTGCATCAATGGACCGAGCTGCGAAATATTGAAAAAAATAGCAAGAGTGAAGTGATAAAAAAACTAGAAAGATATTTTGAACAGATCTTGAGAACAAAACAAAGACACCATAGTAAAAGAAATTAAAGGTGATATAGTCATCCCGCAATGATTAAAATTAATTAAAAATGATCAACTCAGACTCCTAAGTGAAAACTATGACCCTCTATCTTATATACAATCTTAATAAAATTTATCTTCATAAAATTTGAAGATCTTTATTCTAAAAGGAATTGAATATAAAATATAAAGTTTAATATAATTGACCCATAGTGGAAATTAATTCACAATCTTTCAGCTTATTAGGATGATAAGCTGAAAGATTGTGGACTCTAACTGATTAAGCTATACACTATATTGTTTGATATTTTGAAAGAAATAATAAATAAAAAAAAACATAATAAAATCAACAACAAAACTAATAAAAATGAAATAAAATAATGTGCAAACCAAGCAAAGACAAAGTACCTGAATATGTATATATTCAACTTGTTTCTCCATGCAGCGGCTTGTTCATCAAGATTTGTGTTTCGCAGTTATAGAGTTGAGAGAGGGTTATAACCACAATTAATAGCCTACTCATCTGTAGTAGCCTTCTCGCCATGGGGAGGTGAACTAACATTATATATATATATATATATATATATATATATATATATATATATATATATATATATATATATATATATATATATATATATATATAGATATATTATTTTAAAAAATTAAATGATTTTTTTTATTTTTGACATGTTTCGTAAAATTTATTTACATTTTCGAAAGATTATTTTACAATAAATAAAAAACTCTGAAATAAGTATTAAAAATAGAAGTCTTTACAGAGAAATATTAACAGACAAAAATTAAACATAATAAACCAATATATTTATTACAAAATAACTCGATAAATATATCAAAATAACCAACTGTCAAAACAAAAAATAAAAATAAATAAAATAAACTGGCAGTAAAATTAAATAGATAAGTTTATAGCATAATTTAAAGTTTGTTTATTAAGTGAGGGATTTTCCCATTTAATGTAGAGGGCTTCTTTTATCTTTAATTTGTATTTGGTTAGTGCATTATCCAAAATCTCAAAGGAATCACAGTCAGCCAGATTTTTGCAATTTATAGATAAATTTAAGTGTTTAAATATATGAGATTGTTTATCACTTTTAAGGTGCTCATTTATTCTAGTTGCCAAATGTCTGGAGGTTTCTTTAATATAACTGGCATTACAGCCAGTATAAGAAAATTTATAGACAATATGAGATTTAAGCAGTTGAGGAAGTGACTCTTTTAAGCAAAAACAATCTTATTTTATTATCGTATTTTATTAGTAGTGAATCTTATTTTATATCGTATTTTATTAGTAATGAAAACTTATTTGATTAGAACACCCTTGCAATATTTATAAACAATTTTTGAAATTTTTATTTTAGTATAATTGAAGTACATTCCAATGTATGGAAGCTTAAAGTATCTTATATTTAAACTATTAACAGTGTTAGAAACAGATGGGTTCATTTTCTTATCAATATAGGATTTAATTTCATAGTCAATAATTTTTTGACGAAATATTTTACTTTGTAAAACTAATGATAGATTCTTAATATCTTTGTCAAAATCAACCCAAGTATTATCAATTTTAAATGTACGATCAATCAAAATCCAACATTTCAACCTATTATCTCAACAATTCGAACATATAACTACAACCTTGCCAAACATTTTTCTCATTTATTGTCTCTACATATACCTAAACAATTTTGGACTTTTGACTCATTTTCTTTTGTTGAAAAATTAAAACAAATTGATGTAACTAGTAAATTTATCGCTTCATATGATGTTGAAAGTTTTTTCACAAATATTCCACTTAAGGAAACCATCAACATAACAACTGATTTATTTTTTCAAGATAAAATTAACTTTAAATATTTTTAAAATATTCACTTTAATAAACTCAATTTAATAAATACGGTTCTCACTTTCTATTTGACAGAAAATTATACTATGGGTTTTAGTGATCATCTTAGCTAATATTTTCGTTGTATTTCATGAACAAACATGGGTCAATAACTTCTCCTTTACAGCATCATTTTTTTTATAAATGGTATATGGATGACATAGTTGCTATTTTTAATTCTGAATATGAAGCTCAAAAAGTTTTTAAACACCTTAATAAACAACATAAAAATTTGAAATTTACAATGAAAAAGAGCAAGATAACCATATTGTCTTTTTAGATGTACTTATTAAAAAATCCAATTTATTTTTGACTTCAGTTTATCACAAAAAAACATATACAAGTCTTTTAAAAAGATATAAAGAATCTATCATTAGTTTTACAAAGTAATAAATTTTGTCAAAAAATTATTGACTGTGAAATTAAACCCTATATTAATAAGAAAATGAACCCATCTGTTTCTAACACTGTTAATAGTTTAAATATAAGATACTTTAAGCTTCCATACATTGGAATGTACTTCAATTATACTAAAATAAAAATTTCAAAAATTGTTTATAAATATTGCAAGGGTGTTCTAATCAAATAAGTTTTCATTACTAATAAAATACGATATAAAATAAGATTCACTACTAATAAAATACGATAATAAAATAAGATTGTTTTTGCTTAAAAGAGTCACTTCCTCAACTGCTTAAATCTCATATTGTCTATAAATTTTCTTATACTGGCTGTAATGCCAGTTATATTAAAGAAACCTCCAGACATTTGGCAACTAGAATAAATGAGTACCTTAAAAGTGATAAACAATCTCAAATATTTAAACACTTAAATTTATCTATTAATTGCAAAAATCTGGTTGACTGTGATTCCTTTGAGATTTTGGATAATGCCCTAACCAAATACAAATTAAAGATAAAAGAAGCCCTCCACATTAAATGGGAAAGTCCCTCACTTAATAAACAAACTTTATATTATGCTATAAACTTATCTATCTAATTTTACTGTCAGTTAATTTTTTTTTTGTTTTTGTTTTGACAATTGGTTATTTTGATTGGTTATTTACTGAGTTATTTTTTAATAAATATATTGGTTAATTATGTTTAATTTTTGTCTGTTAATATTTCCCTGCAAAGACTTCTATTTTTAAATATTTATGTCAGAGTTTTTTATTTATTGTAAAATAATATTTTGAAAATGTAAATAAATTTTATGAAACATGTCAAGAATAAGAAACGTTATTTTTAAAAATAATTACTTATTTTATGCTATTACAGCATTCAATATATATATATATATATATATATATATATATATATATATATATATATATATATATATATATATATATATATATATATATATATATATATATATATATATTCATTCACAGCATTCAATATATATATATATATATATATATATATATATATATATATATATATGTATATATATTCATCATATATATATATATATTCATATATATATATATTCATATATATATATATATATATATATATATATATATATATATATATATATATATATATATATATATATATATATATATATATATATATATATATATATATATATATATATATATATGAAAAAAAACTTGGTACCGTGACGTTTAAATTTTTTTAGTACCGACTTGGTACCGAAGTACCATGTACCGTGACAACACTACAAAAGACTGCAAAAATTGGACATGAGTTATCGAAACAACTCGAACGTGTCTCTATACCAATATTTAATGGTGATAAAAAGAACTATGAAAATTGGAAAGCTTCATTTTACGCATGCATTGATCAAGCCCCAGCAACATCTGAGTATAAATTACTTCAGTTATGTCAATATTTATGTGGAGGCGCATTAAAAGCAATTGAAGGACTGGGGCATTCAATTGGGCAAAATGACCCAAAAGAAAAATTGAAAAGTTTGCGGATTTGTTGAAAAGTTTGCGGATTTGTTGAAAAGTTTGCGGATTTGTTGGATGTGGCAGTAACAAATTTAAAAGAAGCAATTCAAACAGAAGAACTTGGCGATGGGACATTGTACCATCAATTGCAAAAAAAAGTTCCTGAGATAATGTTAATTAGATACAAACGATGGGTGTATGAAAACAAATTAAACGAAAATGTTAAAACTTTAAAAAATTTTATTGTTGAAGAAGCAGATTTTCAAATTGCAGCAACGGAAACTCTTAATGGTTTAAAAAAAACTATTAGTAGCAAAGCACAACAAGGAAATTCTTACTTTGGTAACAGTGATCAAAAAAAGAAAATAAATTGGATACAGAAATGTTCTGTTTGCATAAACAATCTTAAAATATGGGAGTGTCCAACGTTTCAAAATCAAAATATTAAAGAAAGATGAGAGATAGTTAAGAAAAATAAACTCTGCTTAAGATGCTTGAATTCTAACCATTCGTCAAAAGAATGCAGGAACACAAGAATTTGTGGGATTGATGGCTTAGAACGGTGCCAGTTATTCTTCGTAATGGATATAAAAAAGTTGTGGTAAACGCATTGCTTGATGATGGAAGTACCAAGACATATTTGAACTCTGATGTAGTGGCTGAGTTGTCACTGCAAGGTAAAACCGAAAAGGTAACTGTAAACATAATAAATAGAAAAATTGATTCTTTCGATGTCGGTAGAATTTCAGTTGGAATCGTTGAATGGAGAAACAAAAATTACAGTGGAAGCTTTTACAGTTAATAATGTAACTGGAAACTTAAAAGCAGTTAATTGGGCATATATGTCAAAAAGTTTGAAACATCTAAGAAAAATTGGCATTCTAATCAGTGTGGATTACGCTGAGCTGCACTGTGCAATTAAGGAAGTAAAAGGAGGAATCAATGAACCAGTGGCTCGACTCACGCCGCTCGGATGGACATGTGTTGGTGGTACTGGTGGATCTCTTCAAACCCATTTTACGAAAATAACATCAAGTACAAAGGAAATAGAAGATGCAAACAACACAATTAAAAAATTATGGGAAATTGAAGCCGACGAAGAGATGCAATTTAGAAAAATAATGATAAGTCCAGAAGACTCTACCGCCTTTAATATAGTAACTAACTCGCTAAAAACTGAGAACGGAAGATATGAGCTAAAATTACCATGGAAAGGTAATAGACATTTGGACAATAATTATACAATGGCGTTAAACAGATTAGAAAATACAGAAAAAAGGCTAATGAAAAACAAAAGTCTAGGAGAAGAGTACAATAATACTATTAAGCAGTATCAAGAAAAGGGATACTTGGAAAAAATCAATAAAAGGGATCTTGGAGATGGTTGGTACTTACCACATTTTCCAATTCTTCGTCCTGATAAATCAACTACAAGTCAGAATTGTGTTTGATGGATCTGCAAAATATAATGGTAAATCAATTAATGATGTTATTTATCAAGGTCCAAAATTTCAACAAGACCTTGTGACTGTTTTGCTGAGATTTCAAAAATACCCAGTGGCTTTAGCTTGTGATGTAGCAGAAATGTATTTAAAAATTGGAATACATAAAGATGACCAAAGGTACCAACGAATTTTATGGAGAAACCTAGATTCAACTGCCAAGCCTGAGGTATTTCAGTTTAATCGGCTCGTATGATTAAACTGAAATACCTCATTATTTCAGTTTAATCATACGAAATAATTGGAATCAACTCAGCGCTTTTTATGGCTCAATTTGTAACGCAAGAACACGCAAGAAAGTATGCAAAAAAACTTCTGAAGCTGTTCTTGAAGCAACTTACATGGACGACACAATAACTTCTGTAGTTGATGAAAAAGTAGGAATTCAATTATACAAGGAACTCACGCTACTATGGGGTTCAGTTGGAATGTTTGCACGAAAGTGGCTTTCAAACTCAGTCGAAGTTTAAAAAAATAACACCAGAAAATGATCGTGCAGAACATATAAATTTAGATTCTGGAGAATTGCCTGCAATGAAAACACTTGGAGTTGTCTGGAAAGCAAAACCTGATTTATTTAGTTTTCATTCTGTAACAACCGAAGAAAATACGGTATATACAAAACGAATTTTGCTTAAAAAAATGGCAACGTTGTTTGATCCATTGGGTTTTGGCACCATATATCATTCGAATCAAAATAATTATGCAAGAACTGTGGATTGATAGAATTGAGTGGGATGATGCAGTTCCGGATAGGAATGCAAATAATGTTGATCAATGGTTTCAAGAACTAAACAAAAAAAATATCAAAAGCCCGAGTAAGTCTATTGCAATCTATTAGTATACCAAAGTTTGAGTTACTTGGGGCTGTCCTCGGTTTACGACTTGCAGAGAAGATTGTCAAGGCATTGAAACTGGAAACTAAAGGACATAACTATATGGTGTGATAGTCTTAATGTTTTATGGTGGATAAAAAATCAAAGTTGAAAGTTGAAACCATTTGTTGCCAACCCTGTTGGATTCATTCAATCAAAGACTGAACTAAAACAATGGAGATACATACTAACAAAAACTAATGTAGCTAATTTACTAACAAGAGGAACAACAGTTAAAGAATTAGAAAGCAATTATGTATGGTGGCATGGACCAAGTTTCCTTAATTCTTTAGAAGAAAAATGGCCACAGAATCACATTAAAGTTACACAAGAGGCTTCAATTGAAGTAAAGAAAAATCCAGTATTAATGAATTTTGCATTATCCACTGAAGTAACAAAGCAATTGCTTGATATAAACAAGTTCTCATGTTGGAAAAAACTTGTCAGGATAAATGGCTGGATCCATCGGTTTATAGGAAATTGTCGATTTGAAACAGACTTTCGTAAAAAGGGTGATATAGCAGCTGATAAATATCATGAAAGCGAAAAAGAAATTATAGCTAAAGCTCAAAAAGAAAGCTTTAAAGAAGAATATATCAACATTGAAAAAGGAAAACCGATATCAAGCAAAATCATCTCTTTAAATCCGCAAGTTGACGAAGACAGATTATTGCGATCTTGCAGTCGATTGCAAAATGCCCATTACTTACCCTACGATGTCAAGTATCCAATCATTTTGCCGAGAGCCAAAATGATTGGATACTTGACATCGTAGTAAAAACGGATGACATTGTGTTAGTAATTTCTCCAGATACATTTAGAGGACATTGGCCACTTGATAGAATTTCGGGAGTCTTTGAAGGTAAGGATGGATGTGTAAGAGTTGTAAAAGTCAAAATTGACGAAAAAGAATTTATACGACCAATTACGAGATTGTGTCTTCTTGAGTTTGATAATTAAATGTTTGATAGACTGGAGTTTATCAAAGAGGGGGATAATATTTGGAAGAAAATTGAATTAGCATAAAAGAAAAACAACATTCCGATACCACAATCGATATAACCAGTAAATAGCGCTAATATGGCTATAATGAGCTAAATAACAATTATGTGGCGACTATTTGAACAATAGTGTTTTTTTGTTATTGAACGAAATTTTTGTATAAATAGAGTTTTGTTGTTGATGTTTTTCAGATACAAAAATAAAAAGAATATAAGTGATATAGTTATTGTAAAAACAGTCAAGATCTTAAAAATATAAATTATAATAAATATTTGGTATTATTTGTGATCGCCATCAGATCATATTTGAACAATATTGTTTTTATATTTATAAATATATATATATTTATTTATTTGGTACAGATATATATATATATATATATATATATATATATATATATATATATATATATATATATATATATATATATATATATACATATATATATATATATACATACATATATATATATATATATATATATATATATATATATATATATATATATATATATATATATATATATATATATATATATATATATATATATATATATATATATATATATATATATATATATATATATGGGTATTGTTTTTTTAACATGTATGCAGGCTTAAAATTGGGCAGTTACAAGATATTTCAAAATATATTATTAATTTATCAAAAAAGTTATTATTACACCTTGCGCCAACTAATGCCATTTTTTTCAAATTTTGAAGTTCTTACTAGTTATTAAATAACTGAAGACCTGATTGTGCTACAGACATGTATACGACATTTTATAGTTAACCATGTCTACATGACATGTGAAAAAAATTGAGTTCTTATCTCTATTGGATCACCTTGCGCCAAATAATTTTTCAAATTAAAGCAAAAAAAATATAGGAAAATCAATCAACCACTAAAAAGTGCAGATTTTGGAGCGAATTTTATGATGTGGTGTAAAAAGAAAAATGCAATTTACTTAATAATATATATACTGGATTTATAATATATATTTTTGATGTTTTGAAAGCCTAGCTCGGTAGCCCCCCCTTCCTAATTCAGCTCAGCAGCCCCCTCCTCCCCCCTCCTAAGGAGTGGGCTCCTGATGTTTAAACCCAAGGAGCCAAACCTGTTTTACTAACATAATGTTTTATTATTTTAAAATATTTACATTTTTATGACAGCTATTTTAATTAAAGTGGAAGTAAACCTTACTACTATAATTTTTTTTGTAAAAATGTTTCAAATAATGAATTAGATTTCCGAATTGTTAAGAGCTGCGTTCTCTGCCCATAGGCCTTGGGTCTAGGGTCTTTAAACATCTTTTTGGCTATCTTTTCTTTCATGCTATTTGGTACAGACTTGTCTTTATTCGCGAGAGCAAAGATAACTGTTGTAGGATCTAAGTACCAACTATGTTTTCCCCATCTGTGGAAAACTACTGTTGCTGCTGGTTCGATTTCCTCCAGGTTGGCCATCTGCCATATCTGGCCATCTGAAAATGTTTAAAAAGTTTAAAAAATCTAATTTTTTATTAAAATATAGTATCTAATTTTTTATTAAAATGTAGTAGCGTATTAAAAGTGATCTATTTAATCCTTAAACTTTATCTCAATCTTTTATGCTCCAAAAACTTTGGAGCATAAAAGATTGAGATAAAGTTTGCCATTTTCTCTACCTCTGTGATTTTTTCCTTGTTCATATTCAGAAGCTTCTTAGTCTGATTAAAAAAAAGCATGATCTTATGGTAGTATATGCTCTTAGACATAAACCATGCATGATGAACTGCACCAGGCTTGTGAATGTGGGTAGGTTTAATTTCTGGATTCAAGAACATGAGGGCTAACTCGGCTAGTTCATATTAATCAGTACTTTCCTTTTGACTCTATAAGGTTATATTTATTTATTATTTATATAACACATATTTAAATTTTTTCTTTTTATCTTACAATGACTTCAACAAATAACGACCTAACAATTTTTAAAAACTCTAGTTTCAGCTATCTTTCTAAGCTGATTCTTTGCCCAAGATGGCTGCTTTTCCAACCAAGATCCACGATAATATTGCCACTTGAAGTGGGCAGTGACGCAGTTTACAATATTCAAATCATGCCACTTTTCCTTTAGACCCTTAAATAGGGTCTTATTATATTATATTACAGCCATCCAAAAATGTTTAAGAACTATTTCTAAAACATGATGTCTGCATGCAAGCATCAGCATTGGTTTTCTAATATCTTTTTTTAGCCTTAATGATGTATAAATATAAATAGTTTAATTTCTTTATAATTAATTTCAAATTTTAAATTGCAAATTTGAATGAGCATCTAGTTTACGTTTAGCATTCATAATCAAAATTACCTGTATATTGAACCACGATTCCAGTATTACTTGCAGTAGTATCAAAGCAAACACTGCTTACATGATCTGCAACATCAAACTCTGTCAGAATGCTCCTATAGCAATGAACTGATTAAGCTCTGTTCCAGATGTAACTCCTGGAGCTCCAGGCAGATGATTAATCGCCCCTGCTCTCAAAACAATGCAAATTCGGTCCACTGGTTTATCTTTGTGAGCTGGTATTAAGTCCTAGAAATATTTTTATATTAAGAATTAAAAGAATAAGAATTTAAAAAAATTATTATATCCATCAACTTAATCTATTGTCATCATATTTAGTAACCTTGATCAGCTTTCCATCAAAATGTAATTGAGCAATTTTATTATGTTTAATCTCATTTTGAATAAGTATCTTGAGTCTCCATCCTTGTTAATTATGTTGTTTTTTGTTCGGAATGTTGTGGTGTACAAAAGTTGCAGCATACCGGGATCACCTCCTGCTTGTGTGATCAGCTTAATCAATGTTGCAGTTAATTTATTGGTTGATATATCCATTCCTATAGCTGTTCTCACGGTTTCCTTAATATCCTCTTTAGTAAGAGTAATGGTCTGTCTATAATATCTGTTTTTTAAATTAGGAGCATATGTACTTTCTCCATCAGATTCTGAACTTGATTCCGAAAACGAAAATCCAAGTAAAATTTTAGCAACTCTTGATGTACTAGGCACAACTAATATGCTGGCAGTTTGTGATTAAGTTCTCTTACAACGTTTTTTTCTCCTCCTTTCAATTTTTAGTCTTCGATTATCAATGTGTCCCAGAGTAATTTTTCTTTCTCCTAGCTTTAAGAAAAAGTAAATCCTCCGATTTGTCAGATAGAATCCGGTTCTTGTCTATTTTGATAGCTTTAATTAGACTTTTTTTGAATCACTTAACCAGAAGAACCCTAGAAATATATATTTCTTTGAAATCTCAGAGCTATAAATTATTACACTAATAAAAGTTTATTTAAATTTTATTTAACCTCTTACAGTCCTAACAAACTCAGCACAAGATAGAGTATATTCTTTTTGAATTTTATGCTGACTCTTCTTAAGGTTCAAATATCTATTAATATATTTAATTAGATTTCTTTGCAAAATAACTGGTTCAGTCGTTTGGAAACCGGATCTTAGCCATGGAAACCATAATCCCCCAAGAGTACATTTCTTGCTACATACAGTAACTGCAGTGGTACACTGTACAGTGTACAGTGTACATTGGTTGTCATAGTGTACAGTGTACACTATGACAAATAAATTATTTGTAATTACTAAAGAATTTGTTAGTATTTGTTTTAAAAAAAGAAAAACTTAAACTATTAAAAGCATAGTTTATTAATTACGAATGGCTAGTAAAATTTTATAAAATAATTTAAAGTCTTGTCAAAGGTAAAATGTATAAAGTCACCTATAACTGTTACTTAAAGGGCAAGCAGCAAGTTGCTTTTTTTCTGAATTGGAACCAATCTATTCCTTCAAGTAGAGGAAATGCTTAATAACATCAGCCTGGGTCGGAAATTTAACTGAGGGCATCTTCGCTAGTTTACTGAGTAAGAAGTATTCCTTTCCACAACTACTTTCTCTTCTCTTCATATTTTGTTATTTAACTTTAGCATTTTCTAAAAGGATTCCCTCTGTATTCGGGGATCATATTTTTAGTTATAAAATTATACTAAACTAAGGAATTAAATATTTGAATTAATTATAAATAATAAATAAATAATTGATTATTTGAATTAACTCATGAAAGTTTTGATAAAAAAAGATAAACAGTTCATGACATACCAGCTAGATTTATGAAAGTTAAGAAAAAAACAATTAAAAAAAAGATTAAAAGCAATTGAATAAAACATGCATAAAAAAATTAAGTACAAATGTACTTATAGGTGCTGATTGGAAAGAATATTATTCACACTTTTTAAACAACACAGTATTTAGATTGTTTTCATAATATTTGCATATCTTGTAATTGTACATAAAAATAGCTTGTGAGCAAAAGTATTATTTATATAGCATCATAAAATGGTTAATTGCATTTAAATTAAAGTTAGGGCTCTGACCCCTCAACAGGTTTTTAGAGACAAGATATGCAAATATATATTTTTAAATTTAAAATGCATATTGTTAAGGACCTTGCATAATATATTTTTTAGGACTCAACAATTCGCGCCAAAATCTGTACTTTTTAGCGGTTGATTGATTTTCCTAAATTTTTTTGCTTTAATTTGAAAAATCATTTTGCGCAAGGTGATTCAATAGAGATAAAAACTCAATTTTTTCCACACGCCATGTAGACATGGTTAACTATAAAATATGTTGTATACATGTCTGTAGCACAATCAGGTCTTCAGTTATTTAATAACTAGTAAGAACTTCAAAATTTGAAAAAAATGGCATTAGTTGGCGCAAGGTGTTAAAATAATTTTTTTGAAAAATAAATAATATATTTTGAAATATCTTGTAACTGCCCATCTTTTAAGCCTGCATACATGAAAAAAAAAAATTGATGAAAAATGAACAGCCCTATTATATATATATACATAGATACACATGAATACATACACAACCATACACTCACAGATCTATGTATCATATATATATATATATATATATATATATATATATATATATATATATATATATATATATATATATATATATATATATATATATATATATATATATATATATATATATATATATATATATATATATATATATATATTTATACATCCACTAGCATTTATATTAACTTAATGTAAACAAATATATAAAAAAAAATATACAAAACATATATATCTAAATATATACATACGCATGTATAAACTTCATAATATAAGTATATATATAAAACAAAAGGGAAAAGTAGAAAGATAATAAGATGTATTTAATTAATCTAACAAATATAAATAATAATAACATAGTATAAGAATATACACTTTAAGATTTAAAGCCCATACACACCCTAAAAATTTAGGGTCTTAATACAAAAAAATGTCACATTAAAATCCTTTTAACCACATAAATGGATGCTAAAGTATGCAATTTTAAAATCTAGAATTAAAATCCAAAAGAGATATTCACTTTTTAAATTTTTTTTTGCTACATGGCAGCTCTTTTTTGTAGAGTAAACAACATCTTTAAAAGATGCCCAACAGTTACAGAAAAAGAAATCTACTGTTTGTAAAGCATTCTCTGATTCAGCAATATTTTTCAATTCACCCACTTTCTTCAACAGCTCCATGCAATCATTGCCATTGTAATGACCTCCATGGTAGGGTAACAGTGTAATGTGGATTGAGTTGAGCCATTTACTGCCATTGGCCATCTTGGCCATTGAGTCAGATTTTTGACAATGTGATTTACCACACCAATAAGCAAATGTAACTGCATTGGTGGAATCACTTCCAAAATGCTCTTATGATCATCAAATGGAAGCAGTGGGAGATAGACAGCATTTTTGAAAGATTTGGCATTCTTTGTGTCCCCTCCAGACTTCATGAAGTTTGAAAGGGTTGTTTCTGATTTTTTCAAGAGTTCTAAGCTCACCACACTCATGAAGATTTGTTGCCTCAATTTCACACCAGCAGCATGGATGTTTGCTGCTGTGTGACTGGATCCCACACATAATATTTGCGAGTTTTAAGTCAAAAGAAAAAAATATCTTACTTAAGAAGCAAGCTTTTTTTATATATCTTTGGTGTTTTTTCTGCCACTGCTACTATTAGCTGCTTGTTAACACCTGTGCTTTTGAGGCCTTCTTGTGAACACAGCTTTACAGACTTTTAAATGAGGCTTTCAGGCTCATATTCATCAAGTTTCATGTCAAGAAGGCTCAGACTCACTTTTAAAAATGAGCCACCATCTATTCTAAGTTTGAGAATTGTGTCCTGATCAAGACACATGGAGTTACCAACAACCTGCTTCAGTAGATCAAGGTCATGACAATGAGCAACATAACGTTTTTCATTGTTTGTCAATTGAAGTGTGCTCAATGTAAAATTCACTTGCAATAGTTTGCCAGACTCTGCTAGTTTTTGTTGAAAGTTTGATTCCACAAGCCTTACAGGGCTTATTTGATTGAGAGCTGATCCAAGTTTCCTTATTCCTGATTTTGAAAGCCCTGTATTTTGTTGAATTGAGACCATATCTTGCGTGCTTAGAGGATTGGGAAAAAGTTGTTGGCGTGCTGCTGTTGACCCTGTGAAGTAAAATAATGTCAATCAAAAATTAATTTCAATTTGAATTTAAAATTTTGACAAAATTATTTGAAATTTTGAGTACTTTTTCTCACTGCCAATGGTCCTCCTTGAGATTTTACGAATTCCTACTGTGCCACCTGGTGAAGCATCTTTTGATGAAATTACTGGTGATGCTATCTGCTCTGCCCCATTGGGGCCTGCCAGTGCTAATGTTCTTAAGTTCAAATTTCGAGTCCTTTGAGTACTATGATGAGGTAGTCCACGTGCAGCCATGGATAAGCAAATTGTACATCCCTTTTCTGCTGACGGATTCATGTGATTTTGAGCTTTGGTTTGATTTTGTTTCATCAATGGATGCATTTCTTTACCTTTGGTTTTTGCAATTCAAGAAATCAAGCAATCACAACCACTTGTCTGTCTTGTCAAAGTTTTAACTTGAATCAAATCAAAGTTGTAAAGAGCAGGAAGATTGGGAGGTGAATTTTTGTCACAGGCTTTGTTAATCTTGAAACAACAAGTTAAGCAAATTCTGTTTGGAACTTTGTTATTGTTAAAATTAAAGGAACTGAAAAATTTTTTGTGATCTTCTGTTTGAAGGAATCTGTAAATTCATTTGTTTTTTTCATGCAAAAGAAGCAGACAGACTTCCTGCGCTCATTGTGGTCTTTGGCAAATGTAGGCATTTTGAGAGTTTTACTTCTGCCCGGCTTTTTGTTTGTAAATGCGCACGCTCTTTAGGGATTTTGGGAATTAAGGAATTAGGGATGTGGCAAGCCAACAATTTGGCATCAATAACAATATCAGCATGATTAAATTATATATCTTTTCAATAATAAATGAAATTTCATGCTTCTTTGTAAAAGAGCATTTTGTAAAAATTAAAAAAAATTTAAATTCCTTTTATTCCCAGTAAGATTATAAGATTGAAACTTCAAACCCCTTTAGATTTTATTCCACGATTTTAATTTTTATCAATATTTGCTTTTATTTACATCTAGAATTATTGGTTAAAAAGGCTTTAATGAGATGTTTTGTTGGTATTAAGACCCCAAATTTTCAGGGTGTGCATATAATACTAAAATATTCAATATATAATAAAAAAAGAAATTAAAAAGATAGATAAGTATACCATATTCTGTTAATAGAATTAAAAAAAAAAAAGACAACTAGCTGACAGACGTGAAAATGAAAACAAAATTGCTGTCAAGAAAAACAAAAAGATTAATTAAAGACATAGCAAAGTAAGTGACTTTTTGACTAAACAACTTTTATTTGCAAACTTATTGTGTATTTAAATTTTTTATCTGCTTTTCCTTTAGATTTGACAATATAATAGACAGCACCAAGACCTTGCTGATGATCCTACTTGATATAAGTTTCATCATCTTCAATAATGCATAAACTTTTAGAAATATAAAAATTGTCAGAAATAAATTTAAGAAATAAATTTCTGCAGCGAGTTATTACACTCAGTTTTAAAATGGGCGGTTAATTTTTGTGATTTGAAAGAATCAACTTTCTGCAATGGGTTCTTACACTTTTTTTTTGAGTGGCAAAATGGGAATGTACTTTTTGTGATTTGAAAGAATAAATTTTAGAATTTTTGCTATTGAATTTCTATTTGATTTTTGAAAATATTTGTGCATAATTATTTTTCTAACCTCTCCTTTAGTCATTTTAAAAATTTATTTTAAGTTTAATGGGAAAACTTGAACATTTTTTTGAAATTGCAGCATGTTGTAAGCAAAAATAAAAAATATATTAATACAACCACTGAAAAAAATGACGTATTTTTTCTTTCACATTTATTTTGTGTACACGTTTTAACATGATAGTGTTGATATTTGGTATGATGTATATACTTTTTGTTATATTTGTTGCAGGCAATCTGCGGTACTTAAACTAGACTGAGCAATGAAAGCCCACACAGAAATATGAAATATTTCTATTGAAAAAACTTTTTATATAAAGGAGGATAAGTAATAAAAACAAAAATTAGCCAGCAGATGTTCAACAGATGTTGCTATTGAATTGTAGAATCTATTGGTTTTTTACTAGTATTTGTTTATAATGTCTTTTGTCATTTTCAAAACTTATTTCAAGTTAAATGGAAAAACTTAAACATTTTTTTAAATATGCAACATGCCATAAACAAAATACAATTTTTTTTTTCCAATATCTTCCAACAAGGCTGCAAGCAACCACTATTAGAGTTGGAAGTTACTGGAAGAGAAAGTTAAAGTTTTCTACAAATACTATAATGGGCACTGCTCTAAAGAGCTAGTTCTATAAAGCAGTGCCCATTACAGTATTTGTAGAAAAGAGAAAGAGAAGCAACATTTTGACTAGGTGATAATTGTTGGAGGTTGGCTGCAAGAGCAGGTCCAACTATGTTTACAATGTGTTTTTGCACCTTGTCTAAAAGAGAAAGGGCGTCATTAGAAGATCCACCCCAGATATGGCAACAGTATTCCATGCAAGGATGGATTTGAGATTTATAGAGATAAAGTATAAAATCCGGAGTAAGAAAGTGTGGAGCACAATAAATAGATGCGACCTTAGCAGATACTAATTTTGCAATGGATTTGATATACGCTTTCCAAGAAAAATCGGAAGTAAGAGTTAATCCTAGAAGATGAAAGGTAGATGAGTCATTGAGTACATTACCGTTCATAAATATAGGAAGATCTAAATTATTGCGATAACGATTGACTGAAAAATATTTGGCATTATCTGAATGTTGCAGCAGAAGTGAGATCCTTTTCAAGCTGCTTTCTAATTGCTTCTCCAAGCAATTAGAGTGTTAGCATCTTATCATGACTAGAGTAAATTAATTAAGTAAATCATCAGCAAACAATGCCACCTTAGATCTAATAGTATCTGGGAGATCGTTAATGTAAATTAAAAAGTACAGGGCCAAAGACAGAACCTAGAGGAGCCCCTGAAGTTACAGGATATAAAGAAGAAGTGTTGTTCATTGAGGGCAACTTTTATACTACAATTGGAAAGGAAGGATTCAATAATCTTAAAGATGTTACCAGATACACTGTAGGAAAAAAGCTTATGGAGAAGATCAGCATGTAAAGCTTTGGAAATGTTAAGAGTGATAGCCTTAACATCTCCACCTCTATCTAATGCACGATAAAATCTATTGATTATTACTGTTATCAAATCAGCTGTAGAATGAGAAGATCGAAATCCATTTTGATGATCATAAAGTAAGTTATTAGATTTAAGATTAAGTGTTTGTTAATTAAAGATTCAAAAACCTTGCTTATGATAGAAAGAAGACTAATGGGGCGGTAGTTAGACAAGTCAGATGGCTCTCCAGAATTTTTGAAAATGGTAATAACAGATGCCGCTTTCCAGCAGGCTGGAAAACAAGACTCTGATAAGCACTTGTTAAATACTTTTTGAAAGTATAGATGACAGTTCTGGATAACACTTCTGCAAGAATATAACAGGTTGGTTGTCCGAGCCACAAGCTGTAGAAGAGTCTAAGCTCAAAATCACTTTGATTCAGAAGCTGAAATAAAATTAAAAATACAACCACCATAAAAAATGGTGTATTTGTTCTTTCACATTTATTTTGTGTACATACAACATAATGTTGAAAAAAAGTTTAAGCTGGTTATTATTTTTTGTTGTAAGTATAAAAAAACTTTACATTAGTAAAAGCTAAACTTTGCATAATTAATTTCTAAAGTTTATTTTTTTCTGTTGCTTAATTTATTTTATCTACAATTTTTTTAAAGGGATCTCAAAGTGCCAAAGCAATTTGTTTTTATTTTTTAAATAAACCTTAGAAAGTTGAGAGTTATTTAAACTTACAAAAACAAATGTTTATGGAGATATTAACAAAAACTTATTCATTTTTTTACTTTTTAAAAGAAAGTTCTGGTCTAATGATTTTTACTTTCAAAAGAAATCTGGTGTTATTAAAGTGTTTATTCTTTGATGTCAATATTATTAAGTGTTGTTATTAAAGTTAAAATATATTTTAATGCTTAAGTATTTATTTTTTATATTAAATTTTTTTAAAAATTTAATTTAATGATAACTTGCTAACTTTCTATTATTAATATATATTTTTTTATTATATTAATAAATTTTATTTTATTATATATTGGCTAGTTCATACTATTAAAAGAGAAATTAGTTTTTAAAATTTTATTAAGCCTTATTTGAAATATAAAAATGTAAATGTTTATGCATTCATTTAGGAAACTACTGTGGAACATAAAACCCAAACTGATGTTCTGATCTCAACAAAAGTAAGTTGTAACGATTACATTTTTAATATTTTATGAAGTAATATTAAATTTATATATTTATGGTTCTAAATAATTATAACAATAGTTTGTAAATATTATAAATTACTTATTAGCATAAATAAAATCATAATATTAATCTTGAATTTTTTTTTAAAAAACTTTTTAAAATATGATAATTAATAATATTATAATTATAATGTTGTATTAATATTAATAATATTATAATTAAAAATATTATAATTAATCATTAAAAAAAGTTGTGTTTTTTTTAGCAATAAAATTCTCTCAAGCCATATTTAAAATTTAACCACTACATAATTATGTAAATTAGTAAAAGCCTGTTATAAATTGTGTTTAGTCTCTTTACCCAGAAATTTTGTAAAACATGCTGGACATTTGTAAAACAGGCTGGACATTTGGACATTACTTTTTTTTTGTTTTTAAATTTTTTAATGTAAAAATTTAATGTTTTTAGAGTTTTAAGATGCAACAGATAATTGAACATTGTAAAATAAATGCAGGTTTAAACAAAAAAAATTAATTGCAGTCCAATATATTTGCTGCATTTCATCAGAAGTGATAAAGTTCTTAAATTCTGAAATTAGAAATATGGTAAAAACTACTATTTTATATTTAATTATTCCAAAATTTGTTTGATTAGATGAGAATAATGTAATATATGTATTGATTAGAACAATGTAATTGAATCTGGAATGAATGAAAATGCATGTTTTTTTCAAAAAAAAGTCTAATGCTAATTTAAAGAGCTCAAAATACTCTGAAGGCAGTAGTTAAAAGTGTAGTTTTGTCTAAATCAATTTCTTATCAAATAGCATGAGGTAACATTTAAAACTTATTTTTTCTAATCTTTATCTTTCAGCCTTATAAAAAAAAGCAATAATGATGTATTAGTTTCATTTGGTCACAATTGATATATCTATCATTACCAACTCGGTCATTCAACATGCATCATTTCTGGCTGATAAATAAAAATATAGAGACCTAAGCGCGTACATGAAATAAATGTAAAATTTGAAAAGCTACTAAAAAAGAGTTACTCATCAATTTTAATTTAAAACCAATTAATAATTTTGATACATTAATAGAAGAAGATAAACTATTTCAAAGAAAATAAATAATTTCTGTAGGCATCTAATAAAATTTCCAACTTTTGCTTTGATGGTATCCATAAGATTGTGCACTGAACAACAATTATAAACTATTTTTTGCTTTTTGACATATATGACATAATTAATCTAGCTTCTATTCGGATTTTGAAAATATTTCTTCTTTTGTCATTTTAAATACATATTTTAAGTTAAATTGGAAAATTAAAACATTTTTTTTGAAACAGCAGCATGTTGTAAACAAAATACAAATAAAAATAAAAATATATTAATACAACCTCTAAAAAAAATTCAGTGTTTATTTATTATAATAATAATTAAAAATTTTATTATTTCAGATTTCGTGTACATTTATTAGGCCTTATTTAAAATAAAAAATATAAATGTTTATGCATTATTCATTTAGGAAACTTCTATGGAACATACAACACAACCTAATGTTCTGATTTCAACAGAAGTAAGTTATAATGATTACATATTAAATATTTTATTAAATAATAATATATTTATATATTTATGATATCTAAATTTATATCTAAATAATTATAACAATAGTTTGTAAACATTATAAATTATTTATTAACATAAATAAAATCATAATAACTTAAATCGTTTTTTAAAAAACTTCTATTAAAAGAAATTTAGTGATTTTTTTAAAAATAAAATTCTCTCAGGCCATACTTGAATTTTAACCATAATATAGTTATGTAAATTAGCAAAGGCCAGTTATAAATTGTGTCTCTTTAACCTTTGTAATGTTCAATCAGTGAATCAGTGAATCCCTTTAAAATGTGTTAGACGATTGTGACAATAATAATTTTTGTTTTTAAAGTTTTCAGTATAAAAGTTTAATGGTTTTAAAGTTTTAAGATGCAATAGGTATTCAAACATTGCAAAATAAATACAGGTTTAAAAAAAAAAAAAGTAAAGAAAAGTCCTACATGCGCTGCATTTCATCGGAATTGATGGAGTTTTTAAATACTGAAATCTGAATTTTGCTGTAAACTCCTATTTTATTTTTATAATTTCCCAACCTTTTTATAGATGAGACAATATAATTGATTCTGAAATATGTATATATGGTAAACAAAACCATAATTAACAAGTCGTATTTTAAAGTTACAAAGTAATTAAATTAAAAAAAAAAAATGCAATGACAATGATATATCAGTTTCATTTGGTAAAATTTGGTATATCTATATATGTGCATTGTCAAGGCCTCATTTAGAGGCCTTTGTTAGGCTTCATGTTTATTAATAGTAATGAGGCAACTGCTTGGACTATTAAAAAGTATACTGAGTACCATCTGTGCTTCGAGTCAAGTTCTATAACTAATTTAAAAATGACTTAAGTGCATAAAACTATGATCAAATTGCCCTCTCTCCTTATCCTTCAGCTAATATGATTGTTGTTGGTTACTTTAATGCTCATCACCCTGAATGGCTTGACTCTAACGTCAGATGTCACATTCACCCTTAGGTGCTTCTGATCATGGTTAGATCTATCTAAAACTATTATCTCATTCTTCTTCATCATCAGAATTCCCCTATCTCTCAGAGTAAATGTTAGTTGCATTAGCTAAATGTTTCTTTTTTTAAAATTTTCAATCTTTTTCATATATATATTTTTTTTATATATATATTTCAATCATATCTTTTTTTAAAAAATTTAAGAAAAAATCAATTGGTAAAGATTGACCAGTGTTGAATTTAAATTTATTGCAGCTTTTTGTGCGGAAAGAAATGAATTCTTTAAGTTTGTTATTGTTTCTTTGAAACCAGTTTGTAAATTGCTGAAAAAGCAACAATTTTTTACATTTCTAAAATCTCTCAAACACTGAATAATTGGTATCAAACAAGTAAATGTTTCTAAAACTTGTTTTTAAAGAGAATCTAGATTTTCTAATATTTTGTTTGATTTATTTCCATCCCAGCCTCTGCCTTGGTAACCTCGCTGAATAACATTTTTTGACTTTTACCAATCATTATATATTCTGGCCAGACATCTAACAAAAATTTTCCAAGCAGTGAAACAAAACCAATTAACAAATGAAGTTCAGGTGGAGGAACGAGTTGATCAATTAAAGTATTCGGATCCAAATTAATATACAAAATTTGAGGATTGATACAGTTCATAAACTCTTAGATGGATGATTTTACTGAGTTATTTTCTAAATATTTATTTAGGGTGTCTACCAGATCAGGGAAATCAGGTAAATCAGTGAAAAGTCAGGAAATTTATGTCTTCAAAAAAATAAGGGGGAAATCAGGGAAATTAGATCAAATTTTAGAAAAATCAAGAAAAAAATCAGGGTTTTTATTACTTATGTTATTTAAGAAGCTCTTTAATTATGAGTTGTTTTTTTTAACACTCAGTTTAACTCTAAGAAAAGCAATTATTTTTTTTGAGCTTGATTAGTAGCTAGCTTTTAGTAACTAACTAGTAGCTAACTATTTGATGTTATTATTAAGTTGTTTTTATTTTCTTTAGATTAAAACAAGTTAAAATAAATTAAATAATGAACTCAACATATTTTGATGATCAGTGGTTGTAAATAGCAGAATATAAAGCTTGGTTAATGTGTGGGAATACAAATACCTCAGCAAAATGTAGAGTTTGTCCACATCCAAGAAATATAATTAAACTGTCTAATATGGGCCAGAGAGCGTTAAAAATTCATTCAACTGGAAAGAAGCATTGTGAACGTTTGTCTCTTCACTTAAAAACGACATATATACCATTCATCAATGTGTCAAAAAATATACATGTTGTAACAACCACTTTGTCAGAAAACACAGTTCAAGTTTCCACTCTTCAGTCGTATGTTGTGTCAGATTTGGTTATTGATGCAGAGATCAGATGGACACTTAAAAATGTTTTATCATCATTTTCTTTTCGATCCAGTAATGGACTTTAATTTTGTTTAAATCAATGTTTCCTGACAGTGCTATAGCTGAAAAGTTTTCATTTTAAAAAGACAAGTGCTCATATTATACAGGGGCGTGCTGGCTCCTAAAAGCACATGCGAGATTATTTCAAAGAGGCCCATTTATGCGGGATTTTACCAAATATGCTTGATTTGAAGGCCCACATTTGTATATATATTTAATTGTATATATTTAAATATAAATATTATATATATATATATATATATATATATATATATATATATATAAAACTGACCTTATCCAGTTAAATCAACAAGTTTTATTTGGATTTCCTTAGAATTAAAAATGGCACCGTGTATCAGCAAGCACGTTTTATTGTGCTGCGGTAAGCACTTTTTATTTTTTCATTCCTAAAAATAAACAAGTTTCACCGCCTTTTTATGGTAACCAAATAGGATTTCTATTTTATTGTTTAAAAAACATAAGCGTTAAAATTTAAAAAGTATATATATTATATAAACTATATATATATATATATATATATATATATATATATATATATATATATATATATATATATATATATATATATATATATATATATATATATATATATATATATATATTTATATATCTATCTATATATAAATATATATATATATATATATATATATATATATGTATGTATGTATGTATGTATGTATGTATGTATGTATGTATGTATGTATGTATGTATGTATAAAACTGACCTTATCCAGTTAAAGCAACAAGTTTTGTTTGGATTTCCTTAGAATTAAAAATGGCACCGTGCTTCAGCAAGCACATTTTATTGTGCTGCGGTAAGCACTTTTTATTTTTTCATTCCTAAAAATAAACAATTTTCACCACCTTTTTATGGTAACCAAATAGGATTTCTATTTTATTGTTTAAAAAGCGTAAACGTTAAAATTTAAAAAGTATATATATTATATATACTATATATATTATATATATACTATATACTATATATACTATATATAATATATATACTATGTATAATATATATACTATATATACTATCTATGTATATATATATATATATATATATATATATATATATATATATATATATATATATATATATATATATATATATATATATATATATATATATATATATATATATATGTATATATATATATATATGTATGTATGTATGTGTGTATGTATGTATGTATGTATGTATGTATGTATGTATGTATGTATGTATGTATGTATGTATGTATGTAAGTTTGTATATATTTGTTATATATTTTTGTTTTAGCATTATTACGTAAGGGAAGGTTGTGTAAGATGAGCAGGTTTCTAAGATGATGTAACCTCTTTTACGGGTAGACTAATGATATTTTTGCTAACTTTTTTGGTTAAGGATATTCATACAAGTTTGACGGTGTTACTTATTTTAATTGCTTGGTTGTTTAGTTAATATTCTTTAATTGTTTTATGGTTAAAAAAATTTACCATCTCCATTATAATTTTTTATTATTCAATATTTTGTAATTACGTCAGAGCAAAAAAGACCATCAAAAATTTATTACATCCTCAATATTTTATACTTATCTACTACTAATTCCATGAGTTACATGAGATACTACATAAGCTGTTGTCATGCTGTTTAAGTTATGATAGTACTTGATGAAGATTAAGATGGTCAAGATGAGATACGGTTTTTTATTAAGAAAAGCGTGTTTTTTTAAAGTTATTCTCTGCTGAGTTATTTTCCGCTAAATTACATTTTACTTAAGTATAGTCCTTGAAGATACAATTTGATTTAATTTTTTTTTTTTGTGATTATATTTTTTTTTTTTTTTGAGTTTCCATTAAAAAAAGCTCATCTTAGGAAATTGGTTTCCTAAGATGAGCTTACGTTTTCTTAAACACAACCAATCATTTCCTAAGAGGAAATGATTGGTTGTGTTTAAGAAAACGTAATTTTTGTTATAAAGATTTTTTTTTAATTAATTGTTTATTTATATTCTTTAAAAGAAAAGATGAAATTATCATTATTCTTGAAAAAAATATATCTTTTTGTAACCTTTTAGGAGCAAAATACATTACACTGAAAACATGCTCAACTTACGCAACCTTCCCCTATACACGAATTATTGTATTTTATGTTTTATAAACAAAGTTTTCAAAAGAAACCTTTTTCTTTAAAATCAGTTAATTTTTTTATATTTGTTTTTGGTTTTGTTTGAATCGGCAATTTATCTAGTGAGTTTCCTAAGTAAAAAAGAATGCCGGCTATATTTTATTAATAAGGCTAAATAACTCTATCATTATTTAGTCTCATTACTAAAATATCTAGATATATATAAATATTTTAATAACTATTAATTTAAAGATTTATAGATGATGAATATTTTTAAATCTTTGTTCATGAAAAAAAATGTGTGCTATATGGAACGCCCTGAGCCGTAGAGAAGTGATTAAAAATTATTTATAAAGTACAAGAGGATGTGTTTATTAGCGTTACAAAACATTTTTTTTTTATGTACAACAATTTTTTTTTTTTACGTGCCCCAAGAAGTCCTTGCGGTCTTATCAACTTAAAGTTCAAATTAAATGTACACAATTTTTAAGATTTTCCATTATATGTCAAATCTTAAAAAAAAGAAGAAGGTATAATTACAACAAACACGGATTTTACAAGTATGTTCTTTGAAAAAAAACAGCAGTTATTAAAGTTTATAATGTTAAATATTAGTTTCAATGTATTTGCAGTCCCTGTAATGAATGAATCCGGAATACTTTCAAATAGAAATAAAATGCTTTATTTTTTTATTGGTATATATAGAAAAAATATTTACCTACTTTTTAAATAGCAGTAGTACATACAATAAGAGCAATTTTATAAAAGCTCACGCAAATTATTTTTAATTAAAAACATTAGGATTTTTATTTATGAAAAAACAATTAATCGTTCTCAATTGAAATTTTTTTCAATATAAATATTTTTCCATAATTTAAAATTGACCACATTTATTTCTCATAATAATCATTGGCTAACTTAGATAATTTTATCTATATAACGACTGATATAATAAGCGATTTAAGTGGCGTAACGAATAGTTATTTTTTCCAATATTGACTTTGTTTTTAGGCAAAAGTTGAATGAACGGCTGCATTTTATTATGCTACAAACGAATGGCTGAATTTTATTATGCAACAAACGGCTGCATTTTATTATGCAACGAATGAACGAATGGCTACATTTTATTATGCAAAATAAAAATATATATATGCACTTGAAGTCCAACAGTTCGAATCAGAGATTTGTTAAAGAATTTAACTTGTGGAATAAAAATAAAGCAAATAAATATCATTTGTGAATCATTTTCAGAATGTAGAAAAGGGTATATAAATTATTATACTATTGTTCGACTATGACCAATAGTTAAATTATTAACTATTGGTCATAGTCGAAGTAGAGATCTTCTGCATAATTTTTTGTTGGATTTGAAATCTTTGAATAAAACCAAACTTATTCAAGCCTTTCAAACTTATTCAAGTTCTTTATTCTATGGATGCCAAAATTTCTATGGATGCCAAAATTGAGCCTTTTACTCTGAGTTACAAAACTATCGTTCTGAAAATGAAATTAACAAACTAATCTTGTGGTTTCCATTCGATTCATCTATCATTCAAAACTGGGGAAAACAAAATGGACTGGGGTATTAAAAAGATTTTAAAAGCTCTTTATAAGCTACCCAATTGTTTTATCTGCTACTAAGGATCCTCTAATTCTAGAAAGATTTTATTTCTTTGCTCATATAGCTCATATTGTGCAATGCTTTTTAACCATTTATCAATATACTAAACCTATGATTCCATGATGACCTTTATCGACTATTGACCTTTATCCACTATATAAAGTTGGTGGTTTAAATGATTATCCAGCACTGTCCAAATTAATTAAAATGATGTTAACTCTTTTACATGGTCAATCAGCGGTTGAAAAAGGGTTTAACATTAACAAGAATATGTTACAACCTAATTTAATGAGTAAATCATTAATAAACCAGAGAATTGTGTATGGCTATATGAAAGCTCTTGACTTAAACCCGAAATCTATAGGTATCTCCAAGGAACTGAGAGAATCTGTCAAAAAATCACGGAGTCAACAAAAGATTGAAATGGCTGCTCAAAAAGAGTTTTTTTTTTAACTGAGTTTACAGATGCTCGAAAGCAAAAAAATGACTTACTTGCTATAGACATAAAGGACTTACAATCTGTAAAGGTTATTTTGGAAAAAGTAAAAAAAAAAACACTAAATTAAAAAGTTTTAGTACAAAAAGATTATATTTTTAGCAAATATTTTTGCTATATTTTATTTTCTACTTTTTAGTTTTTACAGAGAGTTACAATACTTAGCAATGCGTTTATCTAGACATGTGTAATTAAGTCGAGCTTTTTATCCTAAAGAAACGTAGTATTTGCTGATTAAAGAAGTGGAATATTTTACTTTTAAAAGTTAAAATATTTTTATATAAAAGTAAAATAACATAAAGTACAAATATTACATTTGCATTGCAACCCGTGTCCCACAGATGTAGTATATTTTTATATTAATATTAAACAAAGTTAACATAACTTTGTAAGTTACTTTTTTATTTTTATTTAAAAAAATTTATTTTCAAAAAAAAAAGTATTAAAAAAAAGATTTAAAAAGAAATACAAACCCACAAGCAATCTTAGCCGATTTTAAAAATAAAAAAAATTATTTTTTTAAAAGAACAAAGTAAATTTAAAAAATATTACAAACCTACAAGCAATATTAGTCTATTTTAAAAATGAAAAGATTTATTAATTAATAATTACAACTATTATAATAAAACCGGCAAGCAATTTAGTAGCCAATTTCTATATAAAATGTTTATTTTTTAGAGCGTCATGGACGACAAAAAAAAGTTAAGGAAAAAAATTATATAAGTGAAAGAAAAGATTAAAAAACATTAAATTTTTTAGCAAATGATATTGCTATATTTTATTTTCTTCTTTTTAGTCTTTACTGAAAGTCACTATATTTAGCAATGTCAAGACATTTGAAATTAAATCAAGCTTTTTATCCTTATTAAAGAAACAGAGTATTTCCTAATTAAAGGGGATGACTGAATAAGTGCGAACTGGCATGAGTGCAAATGGTATAAGTATGAACTGGCATATATGTGAATTGGCATAAGTGGAAATTAGCATAAATTGCAAGGCAGTTACAAAAACTGGCACAAGAACCAACTGGCATAAGTGCGAATTGGCATAAGTGAGCCAAAAGAATTTGCAAACATTGGCATAAGTGCGAAATGTGATAAGTGCAAACTTGCATAAGTGCACTGAATAAAATTGCAAATATTGGCATAACGCAACTTATTATACTTTGCACTTTGCACTTGTGCCAGTTTTTGCAATGCCTCGTATTTATGTTAGTTTGCAATTATGCCAGTTCACGCTTATTAAGCCTCCCGGATTAAAGGAGCTGAATATATTTTTTTTAAGGTTGAAAATTTTTTATATATAAGTAAAATAACATACAATTACAGCACAAATATATCATTTGCATTGCCACCCTCGTCCTCCCACATATGTAATATATTTTCATATTAATATTAGACAAAATTATGTTATATTTTTCAAGTTTATTAAAAAAATTTTTTTTTTAAAAGTAAGTATTAAAAAAAGATTTAAAAAAAAGGATACAAACCCACAAGCGCTTAGAAGCAATTTTCTATGTAAAAGGTTAATTTTTAAGTGTCCCGTGGACAACAAAGAAAGTTGAGGAAGAGTTCATATTAAGTGAAAGAAAAGATTATAAAAAGAAGAAAAAAGTGATTTAAAAATTAAATGAAACAATTGATTTATTATTTAAGAAAATTAAAGAACTTTGAAATTATAAATATAAGTTTATTATTATTTATATACAGTAAAATCTAAATTTATGTAGATATTTAAAAGATTTATTTTTGAAAAGATTTTTAATATTTATGTGGCGATACTTTTCAGTCTTTTTAACAAAGAATAAAAATTTTGTTTAAACTTTTATCATTCTTTCAGTATTATTTTTTCTGAACCATTTGATGTATGTCTGTTTTTCATCTTTTAAATATATGTTGGTTTTAACTTTATATTTTACTTTTACATTACTTGAGTAATTCAGTTTATTTTGTAATGCTATTTATCAAAAAAGTTTATAAAGTCAATAAAAACATAGCATTTTTACACTTTACTTTGATTAAATTTTAATAACAATAGTAACAATGATAACATACTAACAATACTTTGCCTTTTTTTCTCCATACTTTTTGAGGACCATCTGACTTCACAAGATTAAATTTTGACTGGTCCGTCCACAAAACTTTCCTCCAGAATGATACTGACATAATTACATATTTTTTAGCTAATATGAGTCTTCATTTTTGATGGATTTTTGAAAGGAATCATTTCTTGCGTGAAACTCTTGTTTTGAATCCACTTTCGTTTAATTGATTTCAAATAGTACATGAGCTCACTTGTAACCCAAAATCTTTCTTAAGGAGGCTTGACACTTGGTGCTGATAAAAAACGGTTTTTTTGCACCATCTTGACAACTTGTTCATCTTTTCTCTGTGTTGTTTTACGCTTAGGTCTGGATCTTGGCTGATTTTGCCCGTATCCAAACATATTATACTTTTTAATCATATCGCTGATGGTTCCTAATGCCATTGCAGTCACTTCATTTATTGACCTAAATGTTTTACCTTGCTTATACAAGTCAATAACCAAATTGTGCTGACCTTGGGACCATTCTTTGATTTTAACTCCCATACTTGATGATATCAATGGTAAATTCAATGAATTTAAAAAATATCAGTCAATTATTAAAAATTACTCATTGTAAAACAATATTTCTAAAACTATTGATTTAAAAACTTTTTTTACAAAACAACATGTTATTATTATTTTTCATTGAAGTTTACAAAACAACATGTTATTATTATTTTTCATTGAAGTTTACAAAACAACATGTTTAATTATTTTTCATTGAAGTTTTAATACTCCTTTGTGAATCATTAAATTTTAGCAACGCAAGTTAATTATCGTTGATTAATTTTTTGCTATATAAAATCATGATTAAATTTGCATTGAGAATAATTATAAAAAAAAGTTTTTCTGAAATAACCTGGCAAAGTTTATTTTTCACAATAAAATATTTTGTTCGGATACTTATTTCTCTGACTGTATTTAAGATATGAACACAACTTGTTTTTGAATTCCTATGAGTCGAATTACTTCATGGCTCCAATTAATAAATACTTAAAGTTACCATCCTTCTATTTTAATTTACTTGCATCGACACAAAAGAAATTTACACCTATTAAAAGAATTTTACAATAAAATTTTACTTATGTTAAGTTATTTTAAAAAGTTCTATTATACTGTATAATTTAGAGTAAAATTCTATTATACTGTATAATTTAGAACAATTGATGTAGTTTTTTAAGAAAATTTGTGTGTACTTTATTTAGGAAAATACAATAGTAACACAACCTTATCAAAATCCAATATATGAAGTAAGTTTTAATTATTTAATAAGTTTATATTTTGAACAAATATATTCTTATAATAATATGCTTATATTGTTTATAATGACAAATGTTAATAACAATTATTTATGAAGGTTTGATTTATAAATAAATATATCATTTAAATATATTATTGTAAATATGTTTTGTGAGTAGGTAGTTTCAAATCAATCAATTTTTCAACAAATGAAATGAAAAATAAATTTTTTTAGATTTTTGTACCATCAAAAGAGATAATAAAAAATATATTATTTAACAAAGGTTCTAACAAGGACAAAAACAAGCAATTTGCACTGCAGCTTAAATCTTTATGCAACACTGTTAATGCCTTATTTTGTTAATTCCGTACTTTCTAGCATCTTCTTTTAACTTACATATTTGTTGCTATCTAATCTGTTGTTTAGTATTTGTTATATTTTTGATATTTATTTTTTAGTTTATTAAATTTCTTATGAAATAACTCATCTTTCCTTTTGCTTTTTTTTTTTTTTGCTACGGTTTTTCTTGTTTATAGAGTACTCCTAAGCATTTTTACGTTATATTACATCTCAAAATGGTGACAATTGGTAACAAATTTTAACTTAGAATTAGAAGAAGTTACACATTTTTACTTAGAATAATATTGTATAACAATTTTTATGTTGCATTACATTTTATTTGGTTACACTTTTATAATACACAATATTGTATGACAATTTTTATGTTGCATTACATTTAAATTAATAACTCTTTTAAAATCATATGAATTCAAAAATATTGAATGCATTTAGTATTTATAAGTAATCTTTAAAACTATGACCTTTCTCATGAAAGATTGGTTTGAGTAATTAATAAGAGACAGCATTTATAAATGTGTTAATTTGAAAAGCATTGGAGTCAAGGCAGAAGCCAGACTGATAGGCATACCTAGTCTGTCTCTAAAAAAGAATGCTGTACCATCACATGCACCTGTCTGACAATGATTATGTGTTGAATCGCATTTCTTTTACCAAAGATAGTTATTAGACTGTTATTATAAATTCTATTATTTAATTTCTTTGTTGTATTTGGCTTGTTTGTATTAAATTTGCTTAATATTGACACAGCAAAATTGTAATTTTTCTTTTTATTTTTAATATCGTTTTTATTCAACATATTATGTTTTGATTTTATATAATTTTTGAACAAACAAATTTAGAAGTATTTCTAGCCTATAGTTTTTTAATTATAGGCTCTTTCTTGATCGACATCAATAAATAACTAGTCAGGTTTAACATTAAATTTAACATTTAAATACACTTTTTGTTTTGTATGAAATTTTATAAAAGGTTATATTTTGACAAGTATTTTTTAATTTGCACAAGAATGGATCAAAGGTCAATAAATGCATTTTTTCAAAAAAATTTTGCTAACTTGTTGTTAACGCTCTTAAGGAAAGTTATTTCAAAGTTTACAAAATGGTGTTTTTTAAGTCCTCTATTAGTGCTAGTAAAAAAGTATTACTATATAAGCAAGAAAGATATGCTTCTCTACACATCAGAAAGACCTGACAAAAAAAAAGAAGGCTAAAGCTCATTTGTGGACATTGTGTTGACAAAATCATATAAAACATAAGAATTTGTATATATAATAAATTATACAAATTCGCTCTCGAGTAATGTTAACAATATTATATATACAAAAAACTCATATACTAAAATATTATATACTAAAAACTCATATTCTAAAATGTGAGTAACTATAATTGAAAAAATTAACTGATTAAATTTTTTTTTTTTTTTTTTTTTATTATACTTCACCTCCTCAAGGCCGAGAAGGCCACTACAGACGAGGAGGCTACTTATTTTGTGGCTATAACCCTCTCTCAACTCTATAAATCCGAAACACGAACCTTGACGAACAAGGCCGCTGCGCAGAGAAACGAGTTGAGCGCGGTACTACCAGGGACGTGGTGGGGATCGAACTCGGAACCACTCGTTTATGAAGCGAGCGCTCTACCACTACACCACTACCGCATTAATAAAATGGTTGATTTAACTTCTAAAGACTAAATTAATTGGCTGGAATCAAATTTTTTGGTGGTATTAATACTTCCATCCAACCCAACTTGAATGTTGTGATTATGGCGTTTTTGTAAATTTTGAAAATGTTTTATGAAACCTGAATGGTGAAAACAAATGACTTTAATTTGTAGATACCAAACAGCACCTTATTATTGTTATGATTTCTGCAAATGTTATGGCAAATTTCCACTCAACTTTGTATTCAAATGCTGAACTTGTGAAGAGTTGCCTTCAGTTTAAAGATTGGAAGGGCCCCAGACTGAGAAAGGAGCCTGGGCTGAAGAAGTCTAGTTTTATTTTACCATTAGGTTTAGCAATCAATTATTTGTAACTCACTTATAAATGGCATGTAAATGATTTACATCTACCCCTAACCATATATTGGAGTAAATCTATTCCAAAAAAAACAGCACAAAATTTAATGTTTAAAAATATAAATATAAACTGGGTTAACAATATTGAATCACTTGAATCAGTGAGTTCAGAAACAACTTCAGTCACAAATTTTAAACTTTTTAGAAGATAGAAAAAATATCATAACTTCTCTAAAATCGTAAATATTTGAACTTTCAAATATTTAAAATATATTCAAATATTTAAACTTTAAAGTATTATAAAAAAGTTCAAATATTTGAACTTTTAAATATTTAAAAAAATTTCAAATAATTTGCGAAAACATTTTTTTACCCTCTGTTGTGACACGCATTTATGTTACTGTCATGCTTTGTTCAGACTCATGTTGTTTCTACACTTTACTAGTTTTTACAGAAAGCTAAAAACTTGGAGGAAAAAAAAAAAGGTAACTCATGAATTTTCATTAAACAGCAGTCATTAAAAGTTCATATTTTTATTTATATTATATCAAAAATGATGTTATAGCATTGCAAAGTCATCATAAAACAGGAGTATAAGAAAGTAAAACGTTCTTAAAATAGATTCTTTTTGAGCATTTTATCATTGTCATGTGCATTGGTTGTTGCCAGGTTAGTTAGTTCATCTTTAAAAACTTAAAAGTTTTTTAGAATATGAATAATTATCTTGATTTCTTCCATTTTCTTTATGTTGAATAAAATTTTCCCTAATGGCTGCAGTACTTATAGGAAAATCAATATCTACATTTCAGGAGCTAATAGTTGTGGTTTTGTAATCTTTCAATGAAAGTGTATGCTGTGATTACCCTTTAAAGTTATAACAAAACTCTCTATATTGAGTGAGAGCAATTTTGCTTCTTTTACCACATTTCTTCCTCAACATTCTCTTGCTTAAGGGTTTTTTGTATATTTTTTCTTGCACCAACTATCAATATTATTTATGTTAATGGTAAGTAGCTTGGTGTACTTACCACTGATATAAACTTGTAGCTTAGATACTATGTAAGTGTTATTGAACTGAATGCACAACTCTGTTTAATTATCATCCTCGCCATTGTACTGAAATCTTGATCATTTGAAAGATATGAATGCCCTTAAACCAGAAAGTATCTTATTACAGTGTGATTCTCATTCTGTTCGCAGGTGCCATCAGGCAAAAGATTTTTTGCATTTGATGGAATATTAGTTCAATGTATGCTGCATGCTACATATATCATTGGCTTGTTTATGGGCTACTCCTTCATAGGACATAAAAATTTCAGAATTACCTGTTTTTAGGTTTTTTTTTATCCCAAAACAGTTCACCCAAAATTGCCTAAAAGTAAAAAATATTCTGAACTGGGATTGCTAGAAGAGAGAGATTTTGCATGAAATTAAAGGAAAGTATGATTGTGTCTTCACATTCCACACATAACCTGGTGGCCCTTTAAATTACATTTTAAATTTCTTGGCTCTTCTTTTGTAATAAATAAGTTCAGAAGAGCATCTTATTATGCTGAATCACCAGTAGAGGAGCTTACCCTTTTAAATCAAGTTCTTCACATTTTATATCTACCTATTTATCCAAACTGTCATGAAAAGTTTTTATGAAAATAAGGTAAAACTTGCATTTTAAATCCAAATCTTTCTTGTGGGTTATATTTTAAACAAGGAAAATTTTTTTTTTACATTAGGAATATTGAAATGATATCTTTAATGCCATAATAGGTAGTTTAGGTGTGGAATGATGAAACATCATTCGATGTTTTTCGATGTTAGTCTAATATAATTAAATCTACAACCTTGTGGTGAGACTTTTAAGTTACAAATCTAAAGCATTGTTAGTATTTTTTAAACATCTTTACTTCCAACATGGCTGCAAACAATCACTATTAGAGATGTAAGTTACTGGAAGAGTACAAGGTCAAGGGAGCCAAAGAACTAATGTTTATTTTTTTGTTCATATTTTTTTGTTTTTAACACTTTTAAATGTTGTTAAATGTAACAATTGTTTTTAGTAATAATGGTAGTTGGTAATAAAACTATAAATGATAACGGAATATAGATAATATAATATTAGAAAAAAATAGAAATAATATAAATCTGCATAACTAAAATAGCAATCTTACTAAAGATAATAAATTTCCATAATTTACATATATGTAAATCACATATATGTAAAAAGAAGGAAAAAATTCTATCTGTTTACTAGGAACCATAAGCTTGCATAACAATGGAAAATATGCTGTCAGAAAAATAGTTTTTATTATTTAAATGAGTGATTTCTTACAGTTGTTGTTTTTATTTATTTTACTTAAACATTTTAGTATTTTAAATTGATGTTTTTTGTTTTATATAATAAATTTTGTGTTTTTAGAATTTTTTTATCCAAAATGGTTATTTAAACACAACATGCTATTATAATTCTGGAAATGATGATAGTTTTGAACATGATAAATCAGTATGCTTCAGCCAAGCAGTTAAAGATTTTCAGACGTATGAGATATTTGCTTTTGATTTAATTTTTTTTTTCAATTTTTAAATGTTTTGCAGTTAAAACAGCAAACTTTCTAAAGATTTATCTTATGGTTTATTATCTGGTTTCAGTTTTAAAAAACCCAGAACTGGTTATACAAGGTCAAACCTTGTTTTAAAATGTAAAATAACAATTACATTTGATATTAGCACTATTTAAAAATGTAAGGAGTTAAAAAAAAATAAAGATGATTTTTTTTTATTAACCTAACTTTTCCATAAAAAATGTTCAGCAAAAAAAAAGAAAAATAAGATGTTATATGATTAAAAAGATATTAAAAGATGCGTAAAAAAAGAAAACTTAAAAGAAATATATTAAAAAAACTTTTTATTATTATTGCAAGTGCAAGAATATTTATTTAGACAATTTCTCCTAACAAACAACAATAAAAATAATTACGGAATTTTTAAAAAATAAAAAATAAAACAAATTATTAGCTCAAAAATGGTACACTTTAAATTTTATTTTATATTAGCGCCGCTTATGATATTTTAATTATAGCAATAGGAATTTCTTCGTTATTTATAAGTTTTATTTTGCGAAAAAATATTGAAAAAAAAATTAACAATTTTAACTTATTTATACAAATGTTGAGAAAATAAAGAAATTAATTTATGTTAAACAATAATAAAAAAATATCAAAAGTATTAAATTTAATTAATGTTAAAAATAAGTAAAATTAAAAACGAATTTTTATAACCCAATACTTTTATATATTATTAAAACACAAATTTTGCAATAAATTTTTTCTGATATTACTATTTTATTTTATTAACATTTGGCTGTATACGTGTGTAAAAAATATTTGGCTGTATACGTGTGTGTATATGTGTGTAAAAAAACAACAAAAATTCAGGAAGAGGGAAGTTTTGAACCACGGCCATATCATTTACAAAGTCAACACTTTATCCAAATAAGCTAAACTAATTAAATGCATCAATGCATTAATTGTTGAAAACATTTAGAATTAATTATTTAACACATTTGCTATACATTGAGGACTGTACAATTGTTTTTATTTCTAAAAGAATTTCTACGTGAATTTTTTCTTTAGCCATACATATAAATACAAAGGTTTTGAATTATATTTATTTTTGGCTCATATTTATAAACAGCCATTTTGACTTTTTGTATTTTAATTTACTTTGTTAGTATAAATCTCTATAAAACCTTTTCCAACAGAAAGTTATTGCAAGAGTAAATACTCTTGTAATAACTTTACATTGTAAATTTATAGTTATTTGATTGATCTTTTAACTACACTAGCCCAAGATACAGAGGTAAATGGTGTAGTTTTAGCTTTTTCTTTAAAACATCTAGTATTTTGGTTAGCATTAGCAATTTTTTAACTCATTAATTGTTTTGTTGAGTCACTTTATTAATCTATCTTTATGAGTGACTTTATTAATTTATCTTGATCAACTTTATAAATGCTAAATTTGGTTGATTGAACATTGTACCATGTTTATTATAAATACAATGTTTATTATAAATATTTTGATATAATTTAAATATATATTTAAATTATATATTATCAATTAATTCAATTTATAGTGCAAGCAATCATCTTTTTCTCTTAGATCTTTTTTTAAAACTCTAAAAGTTGTTGAAGATTCAGGTCAAATTTTTTGGAAGGTTACTATAAATACTTTTAATCTGTCTGGTAACATTAGTAAACAATCTTTGATGATGCCAAAATCAAGTGTTGTTTTGTTGTTATTGTAGAAACAGCATCAAAACACAATTGAATTCTCAAATCTAATAATTAAATCATTTTAAATACTAACTTTTAAATAATAACGGGTGATACATAAGTTATTGGACAAAATAAAAACGTCAATAACTTATTTATAAATGAAGCAAAAACTATTATTTATTTTCTTTAAATAAAGTATTTATCTTTTAATAAAAACAAGTAATTTTTTAAATGAAAATACGCAACCATCTCCAATTGATCTCAATTTTGCTCTGATGACTTTCATTAAAAATTTAAATCGGTTTCTTGTAGTTTTAATTTATTTGGATCAATCAAAACTTGCTCTGTTGAAGCTTGGCTATCTCCTTCGTAAACCTTCTGTGCCAAATGTCTCCAAAAGTTTTTAATTGGTCATGCTTCAGGCACATTAGGGGGATTAGATTCTTTATCAACGTAATAGACATATTGGTCGAATATGTCTATTACTATTGATCACAATTTAGAGAATCTTTAGAATAATGAGATCTTGTTAGATTTTTGCCAAAATTAATAGTTAAAGTCTCCATGATACTTGTGAATGAATGTAAAAAGTTGTTTTTCTAAACATTCATCATTAGGGATAGCACTTTTACTTAATTTGATGTAAAAGCACAAATTACTTTTAAATGTAAATTACTTTACCTAACTCATATAAAAATATATTATTTACTTACATTTAAAAGTAATTTTTTTTTTTTTTTTACATAAATGATATAACAAGTAAAACTTAATTACTTAGGTTAAGTTTTTTAAATGAGTAACTGTTACTTGAAAAAGCAATTTACTTTTACAAGTAAAAGTTGTTTGCATTTTTACTTTTACTTGTAAAAGTAACTTACTTTTAATGGTAAGTCGTGTAAATGGTAAGTTGTGTAAAAAAAATTATTTATGAAGTAAACTAACCTAAATATAATATTTAAAAAACATAACACTTATTTTACAAAGTAAAATAAAATTACATCATAACAACAAATTACTTTTAAATAGCTTAAAAGTAATTTTTAAAAAAATTGTTATTTACAATTATAAATTTTTGTTTTTAAGTTTTATACTTTACTTTGTAAGTAAGTAAAATGTAAGTTATATTATTTACTTTCTCAAAAAATAGTAATTTCATGTTGATTTTAAATAAATTTTGAGATAGGTAGCATATTCAAATCCATTGCCTGTTTGAGGGCACTTCTGGATAATACTTGAGGTAATACTCTGATGTATGTGGGCAGTGTTTTTGGTGGGGCATTGGGAAAAGACTTTTTTTTCACAAATATCATAAAGGGTTGTTCTATTAAAAGTAGGGGCAAATATAGTTTAACATGTAGGTATACCAGTAGTGTAAAGACAGGCTCCCTGCCACATGAGTGCTAATAGGGGCTGCTAACTAATCAATGATTTTTTATTTCTTTTTAGTGGCCTAGTGGCTTAGTGGTCATAATGAAAATTTGGAGGGGTGGGGCAATGTGCATAATTTCAAAGCTGAATTCTAAATGGGTAATTTATGCATGGGTAAACCTTGACCAAGTCACTGTTCGTTAGAGCACGCTTTTTCTCCAGTTTTTTTTCTTTGTATTCGCCTTTTCAATCAAGTATTTTGCTATTGTAATATGACACAATATAACATTTTTGGTATCCGCAAGGACATTGACTGCTAAAATAGTTTTCAAAAAATGATAAGTCATTTAAACTATCTGATATAATTTATATGATTAAAGGAGTGTTTATCAGATATAATCTTTTATCATATAAAATCTATTTGAAAAAAGGTGGTAAAGAAAGCTGTTCAATCTTCTACTATAGGTTGTGGGCACCCTAATAACTTTCTTTTTGTTATGTTGGTGTCCAACCCACACAAGGATGATTAAAAAAATAAAGTCTTATTCAATTAAAATGATGTTTCAGAATAAACTTGTAATTTTTTCAAACGTTAGTTTGACTTCACAAGATATTTGTTGGCTATCAGTTGTTCCTTCCAGACTAGCTAAAGCTCTGAAACTTCCAGCATTTGTGTAAATTTAATAAAAGTACATTTTAAAATTGTTTTCAGAGCCAACTGGAAAACTCCACTTTTTTGAATCTCTTTTTTTTTATTTTACTTTATCTTTCAGACTTTACGAGGTCCCGATGAAGATGCATGTTAAAGTTGTTTCCTGGGCAAGGGGGGTTGTACCCTTATTTTTTTTCTCTAATATTTTGTTTTTCTTTAAAGTTGGGGTTTATAACTTTTTAGAAAGATAGATTTTTTGCAAAAAAGGTTTGAAAAGGCATTTAAATGCGTTTTCAAAGCTTTTTTTCAAAAGTTAATTCTAAAACAAATAATTTTTTTATTTGTTTTTAGTATTAACTTTTGAAAAAAAAATGTTTTTAGTATTTAAAATTTTTTTTTTTTGATTTATTTGTTTTAGTATTAATTTTTTTTTCCGGGAGCAAATAGGTTTGTGGCCCTGATAAAAGTTTACTGTAAAGGAGCTGGACGTATTTTTAGCTATGTTGTCAGGGCTTTCCTGAAGAGGTCTATCATGGAAGGTAGGGAGGGGGGGTGTTGAATGTGTTTTTTGCCAATTAGAGAGAGACACACACAAAAAAGAAGGTTTTCAATATTTGACATTTGTTAACTATACTTCAAAACTTGCCAACTGAAGTGCTAAATGTACAAATGTTCTAACTCAAATGCATATATAATAGCTTAAAGAAAGGGGGGGGGGGGAACCCAGGTCAGCCCTGGTCGTAATAATCACTCCAAAAGAAATAAAAATTAATTTTTCTTTTGTTTATTTATTATTAGCTGTTAATGTCTGGAATTAACTAATTTCAATTAATCTATTCCAGACAACAATTATTCCAGTAAATCATTTCAAGAAATAACTTTCATTTTGATTTGAGACTTGTTGTTATTTCATCATATAGATGAAATAACAACAAGTTTTTTTTTTCAATAAATTTTTTTTACTTTTTTTTACTTTAAACTTTCAAAAATCAAAAGTTAAAAAGTTAACAAAAGAGTAAAGCATAATATTTAAACAACCAGATTCCAATCACATATTTAAAATCAGACCCATAGCAAGCTTTTTTTTTGTTTTTGATTGAGAATTTATCTTTATGTAACCAAAAATATTTTTTTGCAAACCTTATCCAAATATTTATATATGTTTATGTAAAGCTTTTCAAAAGCTTTTAATCGGAGTCTATTTCAAATTTAATTTGGCCATTGATTATTGTTTTTTTTATTACATAAAAACAGTCTTTAATGCATTCTTAATGCAGTCCTTATTACATAAAGACAGTCTTTAAGTGGCTGATTTTTAATTTTTATAATTTTTTATTTTTCTAAATTTGCCATTACAAATAATTACTTTTCTTTTGTAAAATATATAAATAGGGGGGTGGGGGTGGGGGACAAGAAGAAGACAAAAATAGTCTTATTGCCAAACCCCTAAATATCCGTACATAGTAAAGTCATTAAAACTTGTCAATAAAAATTGATGATTATGTGTTTTTTTGAAGTTTGAGTTTAATAAGTTTATTTTAGTTGACAATTATAGTTTTTTTTTTTTGGGAATATACCTAAAAAATTAATATATAAGTAGCTGAAATACCAAATTCTCCTGTTTTAGTATGTTATTTTAGAAAAAGATTTCTTTTTTTCTAAAATAACATACTAAAACAGAAGAAGAAAACAAGAGAATTTTTGTATAATTTTATTTTTTTAACATATAAATAAAATGGTAAAAAAATATTATCCATGAAAATATAAATTAAATAAAATACAAGATTCAATTTTAAATTGATTTAAATACAAGTATTGTATGGTATTATACCACATCAAAAGCAATATAAAAAGGTTTCATAATTTGAAAATGCAGCGATTCCTTTTTTTACCAAACCGATTAGATTTACTTAATCAACAGCATCTTTAACTAATAGTATTATTAATAGTTATGTACAAATGAGGTCTTTTAATGTGTTGTTAGTTACCATAAAGTCTTATTTAAAGACTTTATGGTAACTAATAATATAATGATGTCTACTTTCATAAATTTTGAGATGTAATACTAATATAATTATAAAAAACCAATGATTTTGGTTAATAAATATACTTTTAGTAAACAAAATATACTTAAGTGCCAGACTTAAGTATGTTTTCAGTTATATCACATTAGAATGTTTAGGTAAATGTGGAAACAACCGATTTATTCGGTTTGGGTGTAAACTTTATATAATCATAACCTTTGAATTTTGAATTTTAAAACCAAAAGTTAAAAAATAAAAGTTACTAATTTTGTTACCCTCGCATTTGGGGTAGGGATAGTAAATATTTTAGGGTTTTTTTTTCCAGGCTTCTGTCACCACAAGTTTTATTTTTTATTCTACGTATAAATCATTGCTTAGCTACTGCTTGGGTTATATGTATATTAGATAATGGCGAAGCAATATTTTTTTGACCAGTAGGCATACTGGTCCAGGTGCCAAATTTCTGTTTCTCTGGAACAATAACTTTTACTGTAAAAAACAAAAAAAAAACTTTTTAAATATGTATTGAGGCTCCTAAACCTCCCAACCCTGGGCCTAGTTGCTTGAGGAAAAGTAAATTACTTACACTGGCCTTGTTGTAATTAGGCCACTGATACTACACAAAGATATTTACATAAATAGTTCTAAATATTATAAAGATATTTACATAAATATTTCTAAATTTTTTGTGCCCATAAAATACTGTAATTCTAAAAACCAGTCCTGGACTAAGAGTTGCAGGGTCTGGAGATACTTTTGAGTAGGTGGCCTTTTTTCTTATTAAAGTAGCAAAAAAAACCTTACAAAAATAAAGCTTCCTCTTAAAAATTTTGGAGCTCCTAAATCTGCGGGACATGGGGTTGTAGCCCTCATAATCCAGGGCTGGTTTAAACTTTCCCTCCTTAGTTTTTCAATAATAAAAATGTTTACGCAAAAAACCTGTAAAAAGAACTAACAATTATGCCAATTATGCTTTTTAACCTTATACTTTTATATAATGTAGAACTTTTATAGTTAATTTTTAAATGTAAAAGTAAACAGCTTTTTCATGTGACTTACTTTTGCATGTAAAAGTAAATTATTTTTTGATTTAATCTTCTTTTACATAACTTACTTTTGAAAGTAAAAAAACTTACATTATAAAGTAAAAATTGTCTCAAAAAAGTTAATTACTTATACAGTAATGTAAATTTACATTAAATGTTTAAAATTACTTATGTAAATTATTTTTATAAAAATTAACTTATTTGTGTAAGTAAAAAATAAAATTGTAAGAGCTTTTGTAAATTGTATGCATCCTTTTTCATCAATATAAATCGATGAATTAATTAAGTTATCCCTTTTCATCAAAGTAAAAGAGCTTTTAACTTTAAACGTTAAACTTTTAAATTTAAACGTTTGAAACTTCCCTTTTCTTGAAATTTCCTTTTTCATAAATCAATGAATTAGTTGCTAGAGCCTTGGAAGTGCGAAGCTCGGACATACCACAGTCAGATACGGCTATCCACATTAATAATTTTACCATTGGAAATTTCTTTCCTATAAAACAAACACTTTCTGGTCATTTTTTTTTGTAGTTTATGTAGTATCCAGAATTTCCAGGCATGTTGTCCCCTGCAAAACAATAGTATTTTTGGTCATTGATGACCAGAAGCGATTTTGTGTTTAGAGTTGGTTAACTAGCTTCCTGCTTCTATAGTGTATTTTAGAGTCTTTTCACATTTTCTATATTTAATATTCAATTTTCTAAACTGACAACCAGTTGTCGATTGATTTACACTGAATTTAAAACCTATTTTTCTCTGACTGACTCTTTTTGGATTGTTAACGAGTCTCATTAATTAGAAGACTAAAAAGTGTGAATCACTTCTTAAAAGGCTGCAAGCTCTTTGCAATTGTTTCTTTGCAAATTTCTCTCAGCAATTGGCTTCTGAGTCGAGTCATTTGTAAATGAAGCCACTTTAAATACTTTAAGACTGTCAGGAAAATCATTAATGTAGATAAGAAACAATACATGACCAAAGATAGAACCTTGAAGTACCTCAGCAGTTACTAGAATTAAAAAGAATGTTGGCCTTCCAGGATGATTTTCATACTGCGATTAGAAAGAAATTATTTGATAATTTCAAATACTTTTTCAGATACACCATATGAAATAAGCTTATGGAGAAGAAGCATTTTAAACTTGATTGAAAGCTTTAAATATGTCAAGAACAAAAGCCTGTACTTTGCTGCCCTATTCTAATGCCTGATAGAATCTTTCAGTCACAGCAGTGAGCAAGTTAACTATAGAACAAGAAGAGCAAAAACTGTGATTCTGAGAGAATCAGTTATAAGACTCAAGATGGGATGTTAGAAATTTGTTGATTAAAGACTCAGAGACCTTGCTAATAATAGGAAGAAGTCTGATTGTACTATAGTTAGAGCGGTCAGAGTGTTCTCCTGAGTTTTTTAAAATTGGAACCGAGATTTTCATTTTCAGCCAGCAAGATTTGAGAGTCAAATTAGAAGATAAGTTCTTTTCAAAAAGTTCTGCCTTATCAATGGGAGAGGTAATAAGTTCAGTCCCATGAATGAGAGATTGAATTTTAGATCTAACTTTGTTAATGACACTGTTGAAGATTTAAAAGTCTCTAGAGCCTAACTTCTGAGATGAGATTTAAGCTTCCATTCTTGCCTGAATCCGGGAGGTTACGTCGGAGGCGCATTTATCAGCTGAGAGGGAAAAAACATCAGCTCAAGGACTGTTATAAAGAAAATGACATAAATCCCAGCCAGCTTTAGGGTAGTTGTAAGTAGTGAGGTAATAGGGTGAGTCCGAAAAGGAAGTATGAGATGAAAGATTTAAAGAGATCTTTGCATGGTCAGAACCACCTAAAGGAGAAAAAGGAGAAATTAAACACAAGCTAGGATCAGAAACTAAATATAAATCAAGGAGTGAAGGTAAATGATATGGATTATCAGGAAAACGAGATACAAAGTTAACTATCTGAATAAGAGCTTGAGAAATGCAGAAGTTATAGGCTTTAGTGTCAGCAGGGTCAGTGGCATTCACATCCAAATCACTTTTGCTCAATCTTCAACTGGTAGAATGATTAACGATTAATGGAACCTTTGTTAATGATGCTGTTGAAGATTTTTCAAAGTTCTCTAGAGCCTAATTTCTGAGATACAAAATATAGTAAATTAGGAATCATGGAGTTTGGTATCAGACAGTTTTTTTTTTTTATTGATTTCTACGAATGATAAAAAGGTGTTTGTTCTCAAGTTGTTCATTTAAATAAGAAAAAAAAATTATGATTAATTATGAAGTTCTTATATTTAAGTTATATTTAAGTTCTTTTGAATTAGTCAAAAAAAAATTGTGATTAGATGTAGCAGCTCCATCATTGAGTAGAATGACTTGGAACTGACAAGAAGGAATAAAAGCTTCCATAACTGCCTGAATTCAGCAGGTTACGTAGGAGTAGATTTTATCAGCAGGGAAACAAAAGATATGAGTCCAAAGGCCATCACAAAGAAAATCATGAAAAGAAGTCAGCTTTAGAGTAGTAGTAAGTAGTGCAATGGTGAATATAAAAAAGGAGTATGTAAGACCATTGTATGGTCAGAACCACCTAATAAAGAACAAAGAGGAACTAAATGCAAGCTAGGGTCATAAACAAGACACAAATCAAGGATTAAAGGTAAATGATTAGACTTGTTTGTAAAAAACAAGTCACAAAGTTAACTATCTAAATAAAAGATTGAGAAATACAGAAGTTAGGAGCTTTGGTGCCAGCAGGGTCAGTGGTTTTAAAGTCAAGCCATTCAATGTGATAAACATTTAAGTCACCAATAACAAAAATATTGACAGAGAGATAAAGAGAAAGGTGAGTAAGTAAAGAGGTGCAAAGCATAAGTGAATTGTTACATAAGTATATGCCCATACCAAGCATGTCACTATTGGAGTCTTTGTATATCAAAAGATATTAGCCATCAATATTGAAATCCAAAAAAGAATCAATTGAAATTAGTAAATCTGGTAAATTTTGCAAGATGTAAGATTTAACTGATGGAAAGTTACTTCAAAAACAACAAATATTTGTGAAGGATATATTGAAACAATATGGTGGTAGTGATGGTTTTTTATGTTTAGTATTTTAGGTTACTTAGGACAATTAAAAGCACTAACAGAGACATCATCCATGTGCAACATAGTGCTGGTAATACTCTGGTATTTTACAGTTGTTAATGTAATCAGTCTCCCTGAGAGCTACCACAGAGTTTGGAAAACTTTACTACCATCTGTCCTTGGAACCATTAAATTGAGTCTTAGAGTTGTATCTTAAATAGGAGATAATAGGAAGAGTTTAATAGTATTTTCGTACTATCAAGAAGATCTACTCTTCTATTAAAAGATATAAATGAATCTACATCTATATGAACATCATTTATTATAAGATAGTCTTTATCAACATATCATAAGATAAATAATATAATAAGTAATAATGAAAATTATAAAATTGTTTGAAGTAGGAAATTGTTACAAAGCGTTATAAATTTAGATTTATAATGCTTACTGGCTTGAACTTTTGTATACTTCCTTGGTCCTAAATATGTAAAAACATCCTAATAAACACTTCAAAGTTTTTTAAGGAATATTTAGTTGATTTTTATTTATTTTCTACAGTTTATTTATGTGTTTATTTATATCTTCAGATCTGTTATATTTCGATTTTTATATTCGAATTGAATTTCCGTTGGTATGACTGTTACATAGTGTGATTTTTTATTATATTATGCAACCTTTTCTTCATGAGTAATTGTATTCTAAGAATAGTTGAATGAAAACTATTTAAACTTTATAGTCAAAAAGAAAACTGGAAATTATATGAAATACTTATCTGAAATATTGGAGAATTTGTATGTTTATTAAATAAGTTAAAGTAAATAAAATAAAATTAATTATTGATGAAGTAGAAATAAAGTAATTTTATTCAATTTTCTATTTTTGCTATAATATATTTGCTTATATTTCTATATATATATTATATTTATTTTGCTTATATTAAGGGTTATATTTCTATTTATATATTTCCAAAAACATGTCCCTCATGAGTGTTAATACAATTTTCTATTTTTTTTTATTTTTTTTTTAATATATTTCCAAAAACATGTCCCTCATGAGTGTTAAGAGAGCATCTAGGAAACCAAACAGCTTTAGACGACTGTGTTCAAAAGAATCCAAAGAACTGCTAGTTTTAACAGCTACATATTGAATTATAAATAGAAACCTTGGCATATTTCAAGGCTATTCCAGAAGTTCAGTCTATCTTGACTATCACTATCTAGTTGACACATGCCCCATCAAAAGCTATTATGCAAATAATAAGGAAATATTTGGAGCAGCTCTGGAATATGAAGTGTAGCTTGCCTTCAGTATTCTAAGTTGGCTTCACAAAGGATTTGAATAAACTTGCGGATGCTTAATAAAACATGTTTAAAGAGAAAATCTACTATGGATTTTCTTATGCCATTTGAAATCTTTGACAAAATTATATAAATCAAGAGTGAAGAACAGATCTTATCTGACCATCAAATAGCTAACAGAAAGAGATGTATTAGTGAATAATTTGATTAAGGGTTATGATGCCATGGGATGCAAAATGTCTTTTAAGATTTACTTTGCTAGATGCTCACTTGGACAAATTCAAGGACAATAAGGGCCTATTTTAAAGAAAGTTAAGCCATTTCACAAAGATTCAAAGGAGATTGAGCGATGGTATCAAGTCCACTACAATGAGAAAATTATAGTTAATCTGTGTTTGTGAGAAAATGAGGGCGTATTAAAACTCAATGGTAATGCGTGAATTTTATAGCATTACTTATTTCAATTTCTAATCGATATTATATTAAAATGCAATTTTATTATAAAATAAGATTAACTTTATTATTTATTATACTACTTTATTATTTATACCATATAGTATTTCTACAAAGAGAGTTTTTATATTATTTACATTAATAGTCTTGTGAACAATCTGGGGTTATGGCATTAGGCGCAATCTCGCCTACAACCAGAAAATATTCAAAAGTATATACATTTAGAAAGACATTTCTGATGTTTTTATTGTAAAACTGTTATAGTTTTACATATTTTGTTTAATAATTTTGTGTTCTAAAATTATTGTGAATAAAAAAAGTAATTTTTGAAAGCTGATAAACTAAAAAATTGTATTTTTCTTCAAAAATATTAAATTTTAAAAATATCAGTGTCCTGTGTACAAAGTCTAAACTTCTTATTAATTGATCAGGAAAAAACTTGGAGCATGAATTACAACTTGGAGCAAAAAATGTTTTACATTGAGTAACATTTATAATTAATTTGTTTTATCATATAAAACTGAAATCCGCACCATTTGAAAGCACCATTAGTTATAGCAAAGTTGACAGTTAAACAAATCTTAATTATGCACAGGACACACAGAGATATTTTTAGTGATTTTATTGAAAAGCTGAAAGCAAAATAAACATCAAACAAAGGGGAAAAAAAATTATTACCTATATATATACAAAAGATTTTTTAATTTTTTTCAATTTTTTTTAATTAATATTTTTTTTGCTTTAATTTTTTTTTTTTTTTCAAATAATGAAATCAAAACTTTAACAATAGTCATCTTGGCTTAGAAGTAACTGGGGAAATTAATCCAGAAACAAGAAGATTTATTTTAAATCCAAGATGTGGAGTGTCTGATAAATTTATTGGAATGAATTCTATGAGGAAACGTAATTATCTTATTCATGACACTACATGGACTAATTCAGTAAGAAAAAAGTTTAGTTTAAAGTACGATAATAAATTTTATTTCAAAATTTTTTATATAAAAGAATTTTCACATGCAAAGTTTTAATTTTTTTTTTGTTTATTTATTATTATTATTTCATTTTACTTTTAAGTTTCTGTCTGTAACAAATAAAAATATAGTTGTTTACATATTTGATGAAAAAAGTTCGATTTTATAAGATTTAGAGATAGGTAAAGGAGTGATATTAAAGTTATCATCCTTTATTAAAATAAATTTTTTAACTTTTTTCATTCTTTTTATAAAATTTATGTGTGAACTTACTGAACTGTGTGTACTTAAAGTACTCAGAAGGTTTGTCATTAACATTCTTTTAAACCCGTGGTAATGATAGTGAACAACAAGTTAAAGAAACTTTAATTAATAAAAGATTGTGTATTAATTCTTCATTATTTTTATACTTTTTTTTTTTTTTTTGTTAATTGCATAGAGCTGAACCCTCTAGAGAGAGCTTCTTTGAAAGTAATAAAAACCAATGAGCACTATGATGAACACCAATTTTCAGTTTTTAAAATATACTTAATATCAAGAACTATATAAAACATTATGAACTATTTATAAATTTTAAGACGTGTTAAAACAAGTCTTTTAATACAGTTATCTGCCTTACTGCTATTGACAATGCCATTTTTTTACTGCAATTTTTCAAAACATGCATTTGAATTCCACTAATTCATGTACTCTTTGTCAGGTTAGGTACAAACAAAATATTTTCAATTTTAACACTTTTGAATTTCTCTTCAATATTAGGTAAGCAAAGAATTTCTAATAAGAAAAACACCACAAAAATGAGTTTTAAACATTTGAAAAAAAAATGATAATTTAAGTCAGATTAGGATTAGATTTTTTTTTTATATATACAAATCTTCAAAAAAACATTTTATATATAGAAATTTATTCTATTATTCTCTCTCAATCTCCAATCAAATTTAATTTAGTTGAATGTTTAAAACATTATGTTTTAAATATTTTTCATACTAAGACTTTTTTTCACATTAACGTGCATCTTAATAATTTTTTTTTATTTTATTAATTTTGTTTGACGAAGTTTAGAAAAAATTATTTCAAAAAAAAACAAAAACAAAAGAGAGTCAGTGTTATTAATGATTCAACTGCCCAATCATGCAATTCAAAATGCAGTTATAAGCCTAAAAAATGATACAATTATGCAGTTTGGAAATGAAAGAAAAGAAAGAGTGCATTTGGAAATGAAAGAAAAGATAATTTTAAAACATATTTTAAATTGAGAAGAAGCGTGCTTCAAAATGCAACAGCAATGTTTAAAAAAACAGTATAGTCGAACTTTGAAATATTGAATTGTGTGTCGGCTTCTTTTTATTGAGTTTGATAAAATAATATTACGCACCGTAGTGTACTCATTGTTAAACGAAGTGTATACTTCTTTAAATTCTTTTTAAAGTTTTCTTTTAAATAATTGCAAGGAATAAAATTTTCATAAATCAAAATATAGTTTTATTAATAAACACACTTTTTTAAGTAAAAAACTGTATGGTCGTCTTGCCAGGCTACTGACAGGCATTTTTTTAAAATTTGTTTCCGCATCCATTGAGATTGAAAATACAACTTAAAAAAAAGTATACAGGTGTCAAAATTGGCCTGTATATATATCCATGTGTGTGTGTGTGTATATATATGTATATATATATATATATATATATATATATATATATATATATATATATATATATATATATATATATATATATATATATATATATATATATATATATATATATATTTTGAATAAAAAAGGCTATTTCCTCAAATGTTTGGTGTTTGGTCTGTAGAAAAAGAAAACACCCATATGTTATGGCTCACCTAGTTGACAAATGCAAGATGTATATTTTGAAAATTTGGATATAAAAAATTTTTTCTATATTTTTATTACTTTTGCTTTTGTAATAATTGTTATGAAAATTTTTGTTAAAATCATGCAGAAAGATTTATTAAATAAATTTATGAATATTTATAAATTTCTGTAATAGATTTACTTGTTAAATTTTTTTAACTCAAAAGTGCTGAAGTATTCACAATATCAATTTTTATTTGTTTTTAACATGAAATGTTCAAAAAAGAAAATAAGGCAAGGTAAAAAGAGCAAAATACAAAATACAACTATTAATCCTTGAAGAATTGTTTATCTTCTTAATTATCCTAATAAAAATTACCAATAAACCAATTGCTTTCTGTAGAAAATGTGTTGAGGTATTACCTATTCTTAAACTCTGAATCTACAGATTCAGGCTGTCAAAGTTTTACATTGCGTGTCCACAAAAATGTTTTGGATTTGAATTTGTGTGTTTTGAAGGAGTTTGTGTTAATCATTTTGGGATCAATTGTATTGTTGACAAAGTTATTTTTGTATGGATCAAAGCAGGCTTCAGAGGTTATATTCAAAAGGGAGCTTAAGTAAGGTAATTAGTTACCTTTAAAATAATGAATATTTATTCAGTTCATACTTGTTTTTGTCCATAAAATTGTTTGTGTTATTTACTTAGGGACAAATTAGAAAAGTAAAAAAATACACTAAAATGTTAAAAATGAAACCACTTGAGCTAAGAGAATCAAATATAAAAAAAGAATTTAAGTTGGAATTAAATCTTTTTTAATATTTTGAAAATGGCAGAAAATAAGAGCTAATAATGTAGTTGTTGAAATTGACCTAGAATTCTTTAAAGACCAAATGAAGGAAAAAAATATGTTCATTGAGAAAAAGATGATTCAGCTTACAGAGTAAAAACTGAAAAAAGGATACTCAGATTTCTAACTATAGAAAAAAAAAAGAGTGAAAGATTCATAGAGATCAAGGAAGTCAGGATAGTAGTATATCAATATGTAGTGAAAATTTAGATGGATTTGAAACAGTCGACTGTAACTTTGATTCTTCAACAGATGATGAATTTGATGAAAAACTTTAAAAGAAAAAAAAAGGTAAATGTGAACTATTACGTTATTAAAAATAATTTTTTGTTTACAATCAAGTATTTATTTTATTTATAATCAAGTATTTATTTTATAATCAAGTATTTATTTTATATAGAAGCATACTAACTCAACAACAAATTTAAATAAAAACAAAATTTATTAAACAAGATTAAAGAAAATAGCTAAAATGATTATAGAGCTTAGTCCTGATGGGCAGCGGAAGCAGCAAGATTTAATATTGGAATATGACCTCAGACTGTAATTATTTCTGCCTTTCTTCCTAAATCTAATGGTAATATTAAAGAAATAAAAATGCCTAGGTCTTCTGTTCGCGGAAAACACGTTCAGGCAATTCAGAAAAAGACTCAGTATAAGAGGTATAAGGCTAGTTCTCCATTTTGACACTAAACTAATGAAAGAAATTTCAGAAGATCTTAAAATGCCTATTGTTTATGACAGATCGGCTGTAAGCGTTAGTTCTCCAGATGCTCCAGATTGCAGCAATATATTGCTTGGGATTATCTAACTAAAAAATGGTTATGAGCATGCCAGGCAATAGAACTAATAATGTAAAGAATTTTATGAGTGTGTTAATCAACTTTTTAAGTTTACTTGCTGCCATTATACAATTAGTAGTAACACAGGGAAATATGCAGGAACAATTCAATTACTGAGCATAAAATTCCCCTTTGATATGGTTGTTATGCAGGCATCACATATATGAGGTTCATATGTCACACTTAATGGATGTTCTTTCTGGAAAGATAAAAGGTCCCCATAGAGCATTGTATTGGAGCAAGGTTTGCACAAAAGTGAAGACCTTTAATAATATTGTAAAAATTAGTTAGGATGACCTAAAAGTTGATTCAGTGTTTTGCACTCTTGCTGTACTTATTTATGTACTTATTTTATGTTCTAAAGTTCTGCTCAAAAATGCGTTTGCAAGGTTTGCAACCTTTGGAACCTTTGCCAGCTTGTTGTTTTTTATCTTGGTGGAAATGTAACTAATTTTAAATTTTATCAACCTGATGCTTCTCATGAGAAATATTTAATGGCAGACAGACAACCTCCTTACATTAAAAAAGACAAAAAGTATTGTTAAAATAATGACAAAAAAGGAAAAAAAATTAGGTACAGAAAGGAAGTTTTTTACCGCCATTCCTAACGTACTATGGTTTTTAAAAGCTCTCAGTCTTTAAAAGCACCCAAGAATAACCTTGATGATTAAAATACAAAAGCAATATGATGACCAGTTAGGACAGTCTTTAACATATATATATATATATATATATATATATATATATATATATATATATATATATATATATATATATATATATATATAATTTTTTTTTTTTTTTTTTATTTTAATTCACCTCCTCAAGGCCGAGAAGGCCACTACAGACGAGGAGGCTACTTTGACACTATAAAATCTGATTTTTGTATTAACTCAACAAAAACATATAAAAATAAAAATATATAAAAATAAAAATGGGTAGAGGTAAAAACTGTATGAATAGCTTGCGTTTTAAAGTACCAATTGTTTTGTATCCATTATTTTATAGTTTATTTTATTATAATTTTGTATCCATTATTTTTTAGCTTGAAAAAATATATGATGACTAGAGTTATTGCTAGAACCATGCATTTACTATGCGGGTAATGACAAAATGCTTCCACTCTTCGCAATTTTTGACTACTTGCTTAGTTAATCCTTGATTGTGCCCTTGTCGGCAATAATCGTTTATACCATACACATGTCCTATGTAAACAAACATCTAAAACAAGTTTTTTCTTCAATAAAAAAATTTATTATGAAGTAAAAATCTTATTTATTTTAAAATACATTTATAATCACTTGTATCACTAGTTCTTTTAAATATTTCTTTATGTCTACTGTGTGAATCAGTATTAACATATGGATGCTGTTCAATTAAAAGTTTACTGCATAAGGAAAGTACTTTATCACAAAATTGAGGAAAAAAAAATTTATGAATACCTGTTTTTGATTTAAGAAGATTTGTGATTTCTACTTCAAAGTATATTTGAATAAAAAATGTGAAACAAGGTGGAACACTTATGAAATTTTAACCACAAGACCAATGCTCAGCTAATACTAAATTAGATATGAGCTTCACTTTTAGCATACATATGGCTGTCTAAACCAATCAAGCTTTATTGTGCTTTCAATAGATATTTAATAAAACAAATCTTTTATTTGGAATTTGGATTTGCTTTTTGGTTTTTAGTTTCTTTTGTATCACATCTTTCAACCATCAAGTTATACATCTCATCTTTTACTCATCAGGAGTTGAGATTTTACTAATAACTGTAAAATGAATAGAATTTTACAATTTATGTTTTTATTTACAATTTATGTTTTTAAGTTTAATTAATACTCATTTCAAACCGATTTTTTTCTGATTTTTTTTGCATAAAATGACACTCTTGGTACCTAACTCTTCAGCTTATTGTGTTAGTAAATGGAGATCATGACGTTGAAGACCATAAAATAACTAAAAATGAAAGCTTAAATTTCCTACTCCTACAAATATTCCTCAGAATATTCTGGTTCTTGATTCTGAAACAAAACTATGTCTTCTGGTTGGTTCAGAGTCTTGGTATCTTTTTGAAATTATTAAAGTTTTAAAAAATGAGTTTAAACTATGGGTTTATGGGTAAAATCATGGGAGAATACTAATACTTACAAAAGCAGATTTGTCAAAAATATATATATATATATATATATATATATATATATATATATATATATATATATATATATATATATATATATATATATATATATATATATATATATATATATATATATATATATATATATATAAATCAATTAAGTTTTTTTTTACACTATGTTTCATCTATAATAGGTTTTCCAAAATTTTAAAAAAGCTGATGTTAACTGTGGTTTTTGGTTTTTCTTGTTAAATAGTAAAACTTATGTAAGCTTATCTTGCATTGTTTATTCAAAAAAGTTATTTGAACAAATTATTATTTAAACATTATGTATTCCAGAATAAAACTTATAATGACTTAATTTTATTGTAAAAAAATTTTAAGAAAAAGATTTTAACAATTCATCAGATTCATCATCATGATCTAATTTTTGTGCAGAAACTATTGCAGCTTGAAAATATGTGTTTAACATCTATTGATATGGCTTCTATAGAGAGAATCACATTGTAATTTTTTTCAAGATTTTTTGTTCTTTTGCCCGTATTTCAGTACAACAAAAACTCTTGCTAAATTTGAATTGATTTTGGCAAGTGTGTGATGCTATCTAAATAGACCATTTAATTTAGTAAATGTTTGAAATAAAAATTTCTTAGTTTTTAACAAAAGCACAGTCATTAAAAAAAGTGAATTCTAAGAATGGTGAACATCCAGATGCAGTTCAATTTCTTTACCAAATTTCTTAGTACTTTCTTCTGAAAAATTTGATTACAAACTGATGATTGTTTGCTAATTCAATCTAAAATTATCTTTGTAAATTCTATGTTTATCCTTCTGAATCACTATCCATTTCCTTTGGAATTAGTACGTTTGTGTCTTTATTTTTCATGTATGTGTCGCGTACTTCAAAATGAATTGCACGATTAAAGCAAAACTGATCAATAATGTCTGTTAATTGCATGAGCTTTTTGTTGAATGCTGCACTATCTTTAGTAGAATGTACTACATCTCTTTCCATACAGACACCAACCTGAATTCAAATGAACTTTAATATTTTGTATTAAATTGCCAGCTGGACAAGAACCATAAGTCTTAATGAGGCCAGTTTTATAGGTTTTCTTACATTTGCTTTCATGAAGGTTGACATTTATGTACCTTCTGTGCCTCAAAGATGTGTATTCATCATGTGTTAAGCCAAATTTATTTCTTATTTGAATTTTTTTGATAATTTCTCGTTTCATCACTTCCTTTTTATCAGAAAAGTCTTGATGAATTAAATTCATCACAGTTGTTGGACTTTTAGGAAGATGATTATACAGGGGGATAATACAACAAATATACAGGGGCTCTTCTATGAAAAATGTTTGGGCAGGCAGTATCCCCTCCCCTGTCCCAGAGAAATTTAGTGGAAAAAATGCCGATTATAGGCATAAAAAAAAACAATATTTACCATAAAAAATGTAAAAAAAAAGCCCTCAATTTTTGATTTGGGCGGCGCCCAAATGCGGTTGACCCTGTTGAAAATGGTCTTGAATAACTCGTGTATGAATGTTATCCTCAAAAATGAGCATATGGATTTCAGAGTTAGATACTGGAATTTAGATTTAGTTTTAGTTTTCCAACATCAAACACAGAGGTGTTTGATGTTGGAAAACTAATTCAAGTATCAATGGATGGTCCTAATGTTAATTGGGAGGTTCTAAAAATGTTAGATAAACATAGACAGGAAAAATAACATTGTTGTATAGTTAATATGGGGAGTTGCAGTTTGCACATTGTTCATGGTGCCTTACAGACAGCAATAAATTTCCACAAGTTGGAATTAGCAAATATATTTTGTGTAATTTATAATCTTTTCAAAGATTCACCTGCTCAAATTGATGTACATCAGAGTTTGCAAATCTGATTTCTTTGCTTTATCATAAGTATGCATTGTATTCAGAAAAAATTAGGAAAACCAAAAATAATTTATCTTTTATATATATATATATATATATATATATATATATATATATATATATATATATATATATATATATATATATATATATATATATTATATATATATATATATATATATATATATATATATATATATATATACACACACACACAGACACACATACATACACACATAAATTACACACATACATACACGCATAAAATACACACATACATACACACATAAATTAAGAGTAATTCAGCTTTAATATATTTTTTTATTATTCCACAATTTCTGTGCAACTTGCTGGGTAGAAAATTAATCTGTGGCTTCTAGAGAAATTTTTGTATGGTCAAACATGGTTAAAATTATGTAATATTGGGAATCAGTGATGTCTCAAAAACAACAGCTAGTGAGGAATGCTTCATCTTTATCTCCAAATAAAATGGTTCAAAACAAGAAAGTATTCACTCTGAAATTCAAGTCTTGCTGTGGAATTAAGGGCATTAAAATGGCTGTGGAATTAAGGGCATTAAACTGACAATGCAGATGATGCAAAACAAAAGTATAATGAATTTGTTTGTGCATGTATTTGATTTAGAGAAAATTTTAGTCCTTTAATGAATTAACTGATTCTGTTGATAAATTTCTTGGTGTTTATTTGCACAAAACTCAAAAGTATTCAGCATTGTAAAAAGTCTGTTTTTGCATTGTGGAAAGTCTATTTTTGTTTTATCTCATGGCTAATGTACAATAAAATGAGGATTCGGTGTTAACAAGTTGTTATTAGTAGAAAATCTTCAAGGAGATTTCTTGTTTCCCAAAGAATAGTTTATGACCACATCAATTTCCATGACATGGTTGTTCATCAGTACAAGTTTCCGAGTGATCTTTTTAAAAGCTGTAGGTTAGCATACAATAGGTGCAATTCAGTATTGAAACAAAATAAGGATCAGTTAAAGGTAATTTAACTGATCCCTATTTTCTTTCAACACTGAATGGTACCTATTGTAAGCAAAAAACGTAAATTGATTGATGAAAAAATTGTAATTATAAAGAAGCAGAAAGAAAATTTTGTTAAGTGAACTAAAGTTCTTGAAACTGATGCTGGCAAGTTAAGTATTGAAGCAGAAGAAAAGCACAACTTCACTATCCTTATGAAAGCAAATTCCTATAGAAATACATATTATAATATTTTAGAAAAATAACTGGCTTGATATTTCACTAAAAAACTTGAGCAATTATAACCTTTGTATATTTTTAGTATTTGACATAAATGATTTTTATCCATCAATTGATGAAAACATACTCAATAACGCAATTGCCTTTGCCGAGCAACATCTAATAATAGAAGAGCAAAGCAAATCCATTATACGTCATGGAAGAAAATCTTTCATTTTTAATGGTGGCATGTCATAGATTAAGAAAAAAGCAGGATTGTTTGATGTTACCATGGGAGCCTATGATGGTTGCTAACTAGTTAGGATTTTTTTTTTTAGATCAACCTTCGCAGTTTTACAACAAAAACAATTTCGGTTTATATCGAGATGACGGGTTAGCTTTTTTTCAAGCACAAAAATGGCCATCAAATGGAACAAATAAAAAAGCATGTCATTCATACTTTCAAATGTAACAATCTTTATATCTCTATCAATTGCAATGTTAAAATTGTTAACTACCTTGGTTTAACTTTAAATCTTGGTCAAAATTTGTTCCAACCATACTGCAAGCCTGACAATATGCTAAGTTGAATCTAAGTACATGTTGAATCTAACCATTCACCTAACATGATAAATAATCTTCCAAAAAATATTGAGCTAAGATTGTCCGCCAACACATTAAGTGAAGTTATTTTTAATAAATCGAAACATCTTTATAAAGACCCAATTAGGATACACTTAAGCATATAAACTAAGCATAAAACATTTTCCAAAAAATAACCACAAACAAAACATAATCTGATACAACCCTCTATTTAGTAAAAAGGTTACAACCAAAATTGGTCAACGGGTTTTAACCTTATTTGACAAACATTTTCCTAAAAACTACAAACTACACAAAATATTTAACAGAAACACAGTTAAGTTATTCCTGCATGCCAAACATTAAATCCATTATCAACTCACACAACAAAAATATTTTATATGGTGATGTAAAATTATCAGAAAAAACCTGCAATTGCATTAAAAAATCTCTTTGTCCACTGAACAACCGTTGCTTGTCTAGCAACATCGTTTATAAAGCCACCATAAGCTCAAATAAGCCTCAATACAAAGATAAAGGATATATATTAGGACAAGCGAAACCTCTTTTAAGTTCCATTATGCAAACCATCTAAAATTCTTTTGTCATAAAAAAGTACAAGAACGACATAGAGCTGTCTAAGGAAGTATGAAAGAAAACAACTTTAAAAAAGTACAAGAACGACATAGAGCTGTCTAAGGAAGTATAAAAGAAAACAACTTTACATCTTCAATCAAATGGAATATTATTAAACACTGTTAAACATACAATCCTGCATCTAAAATTTGTAAGCTTTGTTTAAATGAGAAATTCGAAACATTAATTAACAAAGGAGACAATTGTTTGCTAAACAAAAGAAGCGAACTAGTTTCTAAATGTAGACACAAAAATAAATTTCTCCTTTCATTATTTGATAGCAGAGATTTCTATTACCTTTAATAGCGGAGTTTTCTATTACCTCTTCTTTTACTATAACGTCAGAACTCATTCTACCGTAGTTTATAATTTTTAAAGAATTTTTTATATTTTTGATTTTGTACTGCAGGGCTGATGATTGCCAATAGTCATGAAACTTTAAGTTTCATTAAAAGTGGTTTTTTCTAAATTTAAGTATAAAATGCTCTGTTTTTAAAAATCTATATAATTCTTAATCAAGAGTTAAGTATTTTTAATACTAAATCAAACAACTACAATATATATATATATATATATATATATATATATATATATATATATATATATATATATATATATATATATATATATATATATATATATATATATATATATATATATATATATATAAACAAAATATGTAAAACATATTTTGTTTTTTTCTGGTCAAGAAAAGATCATTATATCCTTAAAAACCCCTCTTAATCCTTGAAAATCCTTTTCCAACTCTATCAAATGTTTGACTTGACTTTTAATAATTGTCTTGAGCCAACTGTTTTTGAGAAACAAAGACCTGTTTACCACCATAAACGCCTCTCAAAACCTCTCCATCAATATAATTATTTTAAAGAAAGCAAACTTTCATTTGATCGCTATTGCATAACTCAGCTTATCATTATTTGCAAAATGAAGTAAATTATGAACATGTGGCAAAGCACACTTTTGAAATTCAATAACCTAAACATGAGTCACAACATTTCCTAATACACCATGCTTGAAAATTCAATTTAGGAGGTTATTTAGTTTGAGTTTAAATACTCTAGTAACTAAGCAAGGTCTATCATTTGCAGTCCTAGATATAAATTTTCAGTAATCTCGCACTATTTTGGGTTGTTGGTTAATGCAATAAAAAGATTTGGTTTATCATATTTTTTAATTATAGCCATAGCATCTTTAAAGTTTTCTTTTACAGCTCTAAGACTTCCTACGTAAGTTTACAGCAAAACTACAACACACCTTGGTCTAACATTACAATTATTTCCAAGGTTGTTTACATGATCATGGAAGGGATCATACTGCTTACTTTTCAGTTTGTTTTGGTTATTTCTGATGAAAGCAAGCCACTGCCCTTCAATTTTGAAAAATGCATCAACAGCATATTGCTGAATTAATTTCTTGCTATAAAATATTGAACAAAGGTTTTGTCTTACTGAAAGTCTATAATTGTAAAGCTGAGATAGTGTAACATGATTTCTAACCAGTGTTGCATTTTCAGGGTTGTGCACTAATTAATTATGCTAACCAGCATCACCTCTTGGAAAAAAAAGTGGATAAACCATAGGATCTAAGTTGCCTGCATACTTGATATAATTTTTAGAGGATGACCTCTTGAGTAACAGCTTCCCTGGAAATAGGTGGAGCACCATCTTCACCTATGAATATAACTGCAACTTTATTATGTGATGGCAGGTTATAACAATGTCTATTCTGCCCTTCAAATAAAAACATTTTTACAACTGAGACTGAGAAACTTTCTATAGCTGCTAGATAAATTTCTTCATCTTCTACTTCAATCATGTTTTTAAATGCAAGAGCAAATCAGTTCACACACAATGCTGACAGATCTAGTTTAATTCTCCTTAAAAATTATAATCTGAAATATTGTTACTTTTTGCTATAGAATGCATTCTTCCTTGTCTAACTGCATTTCATACACTTTGTAGACTAATTTTATGAATATTTTATCTCACCTAGCCCTATTTCTTTTGATTCAAAGACAGTTATTATTAACTTGCCTAACCACATTACCCTCATTAGGGTTCAAATTAATTTCTGCTAGCCAAGCAGCATTTTGTACATTTTGATAACGATTAATTTGATTTTGCCTTGCTCTATCTCTTTAATTTTGACAACTATTTTCAAGTTGTCTATTAGCATTTACACTAATAACATCTTCAAGCCAAATATCATTCATTTTAATTTCACTATTATCATCAAGCATATTACCAGTTGTATTAATGTTTATAACAAATAAACAAAAAAAAATCTTGTGATCTTTTTTTTAATCTTTCACTACTACTCTAAAGTTAAGAAAAGACAAAAATAAGTAACTTTTATAAACAACTGTTATTTAAAAAAAATGAAAAAGGTAAAACTAAATTCAATCATGAGATACTAAATAAAATTAAATATATACTATTCTTAAGTTGAAAAAACGACATATTTTTGACATACTCTTAGGTGCTTAATAAACAGGAGGGGATGTTTATTAATTTTTTTATTTTTTGAATTTTTTTTTGCTTACCTTTACAATTCATTAGTTTAACATTAAACTAATAAATAATTTTATGAAAGTTTTCAAGATTAAAATTTTAAAAATTATTATACTTTAATTTAAGGTTTATTGAAACCATATCTTTTTATAAGTTTAATTACAAATTAGTATGACTTAAAAGATAAATATAAACTGATTATGAAATAAACTTAGATTTTAATCACAAATACAAAACAATATTTAATAGCATTAATTATTTTTAATTTAAAAAAGAATGCAGACAACAATGCACAATATTATAAAAAAAAAGTAATTGATGAAAGGTCAACCAATATATTTTAAACAACTAGTATATTGATGTAACAACCAGTATATTTTAATCTAAAGCGATAAAAAAGATGAAATAATTTAGAACAAATTTAACAACTTATTTTATGTATATATATATATATATATATATATATATATATATATATATATATATATATATATATATATATATATATATATATATATATATATTCAAATACCTTTAAATAGAACCATAAAAAACCGCAAAAACGCAAATTTAATTGACCAAAATGTTTATAAAAACATTTTAGAATGTTTATAAAAATATAAACAATGTTTTTATTTTAATTTTTTAAATAAAATATTTTTATTTTTATTTTTTTACTGTAAATCATGCGCGAGTGTTGCTACATTGACTGACTACCTTATAGCCTGACTGACAAATAGCCTGACTTGCAAAGGAGTGCTGCTACATCAACTGAGGGTTTGGTTTGGGCAGGCAGTCTATCAAATAATAAAATAAAAAAAAATAAAAAAAATTCCGGTCTTGCATTAAAATTATATACATATATATATATATATATATTTATATATATATATATATATATATGTATATGTATATATATATATATATATATATATATATATATATATATATATATATATATATATATATATATATATATATATATATATTCAAATACCTTTAAATAGAACCATAACAATTTAAACAAAGGCACATGCATAGGAATAATCTTTTTATTTTTCTTCTGCTCACAGTTCAATATTTTTATTTTTTCCTGATTATTTTGTCTAAGAGAAAATATGCATATAAATACAGAGAAGTATAAAATTACTTAAATATACACACATTTATGTATATAAACTTACAGGTTAACAAGTAACAATTTTATTTATTTTTTCATGCCAAAATAATAACAAAAAACTGAAAAATCTATAAACCTGATAAACTAAAAAAATAAAATATATGTATATATATTCAACTATAAACATAGTCAAATATGAACAAAATCCTAATCAAAATGTGTTAAATTTAAAACAGTGTTTAAGAACACGGTTTAGTTAAAGAAGCTACGGGGGATAATAACTAACAATTGTAACTAAGCGCATTAAATTGATAACTTACAAACAATTTATCTAAAAAAATAGTTTTAACTTAAAATTAAATTTAAAAATAGAATTATGATTTAGATGCAAAAAATACAATAAAATTAAAAAATAAATAATAAAGTAAATTATTATTTAAGTTATATACACCTGTTACCTTAATTTGTTTATGTTAAAGCAGTCAAATTTGATGTCATTAAACTGCTTAAGAAAACAAATCCTAATCATTATAACTAAGTGCATTAAATTAGACTTTATAAATAGCGAATTACACATTAGGAGGTTCTATTTTAGCCAATAACATTCGTTATAACGATTGTAACTGAGCACATTAAACAGTAACTTAGTGCATTAAATGTTATACATTAAATTGGAGTATTAATATTTATATTGGTATAATAAATAGATTGATATATTACATAGATTAATATATTTAGTAGATATATTAAATATTAAGAGTGATTTATTAAAAGTATAAATAAATCATAACCATAATTCTCAAACCTTTGATTTTGAGAATTATGGTTAATATGTATTTATACTTTTAATAAAAGCATTTGTCATTGATTTAGACAGTAACATGGTTTGTGGACGGCAGAAATAATAATGGTATTTTACCAAGTGAGGTTCGAGAAATTATGCAGAAATCTTTTCAAAAATGGGCTGATGTTACTAATCTAAACTTTATAGAAGTATCTAATTCAGATTCTGCTGATATTCGTATATCTTTTCAAAAATCATCACATAATGTTGGTCAAACTGATCAGGATTTTAGTAAAGAGGTATATGCACATGCATTTTACCCAAGAACTAACCAAGGTAAGCACTCTTATAATAGTACAACACACATAGCTATTATATTTTAAACAGCACGGCAGTATGGTGTCCCAAAAATATACTTTTTTTTTAAGGATATCTCAAGTTTTTTCCATTCTCAGAAAGTTATTTGAGTCTAAAAGTAAAGGAAAAAATTGTATTAATAGAGTTGTGCTCAAGAAAATACCTAGTTTAGAGTACCGCCACAATATGCTTATTGTATGCTTAGTTTTTAACAAAATCAAAAAATAGATAGACTCTTTTAGATTTGTTTATAGTTGTTAGGCTTGTATATTAAAAAAAACACGTTACATGCCAATTTAAGTTGTTTTTTAATTAAATTTTTAATTAAAATTTAATTAACCTGTTTTTCTGCCATTTTACACATTTTTAAGAGGTGCACTTCATACATATTTATTATTTAACTGTCATAAAACATTTTATACATTGCTAAAATTTAAAATAAGATTTAATGAATGATTTCATTATTTAAAATGTGTTAATATTCCAAATAGGAAGATACAGCTTTCCAAACTAATCCCAGCTTATTTTATTATATAATTAAACTAATCCCAGTTTTCTGGGATTAGTTTAATCCCAGAAAACTACTTAATCTACCTAAGTATCCTATCAACCAGCTGCCTGTGAACAAGTTCTATAAATTGGTTAAATTTGGTCAGATTTATTAATTTTTTCAAATCAACAAAGAGGCTTAGAATTATACTCAACATAAGAGTGCAGAAAGCAGGGCTAAGTTTCATGAAGGTGGCGGACAAAGTAATTGTTTGATTGGAATAAGCTACAAATTGTGTCATCTTTATACATGAAAGAGAAGACCTGGTGTTCAGCAAGAGGACATCGACTAAAGAGACATTTAAAAGAGGGGACTACAAGAAACTCTATGAACTAGTTGCGTTCTCTTTAAGAAGAGAAGTACCAGGACAAGCTCTTCTTGTCAGCATGCAGTTACATATTTGGTAATTAATGGATCGTTTAGTTATGTTGACCCTAGCTTACAATGTTGATAAAGAGATAAGGAAGAAGATTTTGAAGAAACTGATTAAGTGTCAATAAACAGTTTCATACAAGGAAACCAAAGCTACAGGTTATTTTTTAGCCAACAAAGCTTACTGAGCTGGTAGGTTTTCAGAGTTGGTTCTTGTACAAGCTAGCTATTCTTGTTAGAGAAGTTGATCAAGGGAGACACCAGTTGAGCATTTGATCAGAAAAACTTTTGGTGTTAATTGAATATATCAATGGCTGCTCTGAAAAGAGTCTGATCTAAGATTTTGTTGGTGTTTACAGGTCAGGTGACATAAAACAGAACCTCCTGCCAGAGACAACAGAGACAGAGACAACAACAAAAAAAATTAAAGATCCAACTCAAAATTTCTTCATTAAACTGAAAATGCTTATTTTTGATACAGTTCTTAAAATATATGATTTTTTCTTACTTTTAAATTGAAATATGAAAAATTTAATATTTTTTTATTACTTTCAATTTGAAATTTGAAGTTTTACAGCCATCACATTTAAAGAAGCAAAATAAATATATATATATATTCTTAGTTTTTTTGGCTAAAAATACAAAAATCATTAAAGAATTAGAAAAAGCTTGAAAGTTTTTATTGGGAGGACACCCTACTTAGCAGACACTTTTTAGGAACACCCTACTGGGCAGTTGTGTGTCTTGGTTTTGCTTTCTATTATCAAAAATTGGTAGTGGAGTGAAGTTGCAATCAAAAAAAAACCAAGTCCTACAGCACTGCCATTAATTAAAAAAAAAAAGTTTAAATAATTGCTCTATTCATTTATTTCTCAATTTAGTCAGTGAAAATTAAAATGCAAAGATTGTTGTGCAAATTGATAAGATGATTTTGAAAGAAAGACCTTTTAAATTATTACTATGTTCAAAGTATTAGATTAATAATATTTTGAACAGAATTGAATAGAATATTTAAATCATAAAATTTAAATAAATTCTCAAATAATTCAGTTTTTAACTTACACCAACTTTAAACTAAAGATAAAGAAAGAGACAATAGGGCAGTTTTTAGTTATTTATTTGTTGGAAGAGTCAGTGAAGATAAAACATTAAAAAAAACCTTCATTTCCTTATCAGGATTAGTATCAATAACTCAACTTAGAGAAAGAGAGAGAGAGAGAGAGAGAGAGAGAGAGAGAGAGAGAGAGAGAGAGAGAGAGAGGAAGGGGGGCAACAAATAAACAATTTTATAACTTTATAATAATGCACTTACTAGCGATTTTAAAATAAAATATGCAGCAAAAGGTGCAAATGATATTAAATAAGTTAAAAAGATGGGTTTGGTAGCTAAAGCGTTAGCTAGTAGTGCAAGTTTCAAAAATTTGGTAGTGACGCCCTTTTTTGATAGCTAATAAAGTCAATATAATGTTTCTCAAAAGAGAAACATTACATTGGCTTATTGTGCTGATTATCAAGTTTTTGTATGGGCATGACTTACATTTTTTTTTAACATTAAAATGATGTCAGAGAATTAAAAAAAAATCATCTTAGGGGTTGTCCATAAATTACATCACGCAGTTTTTGACATTTTTTGACCCCTCTTTCCACCAACACCCCCACCCCCCACACACCCTTCCTCGTAACACAACCATAATACTTTATTGACACCCTCCCCTCCCCCAATATTATGCAACAATTTTGTTCATCCTCTCCCGCTCCCCCCTCCCCCCTGAAATTTTTTTTTGTTTTTTAGAGGAGGTTATGCACAAATTACATCAACTGAGGCTTTTGGTTTGGTCAGATACTCTTCTAACTAAAAAAGTCTTCTCTAAAAAAAAAATGTTGTGTCACAAAATTGAGACCCCCCTCCCGCTCATAACAAATTGTCACAAGATTGCCTACCCCTCCTCCTCCCCCCTCCCCTAATCGTGGCGTAATTTATGGATGACCTCTTACCTTTTTAACAAAAAAATGATTTGAACTATAAAAACTTTTAAAAAAAAAAGTTTTCAATAATAATATAAATTAAACTATTTTTAATCAAAAATACGTTGTTGCTGTTGTTAAAAAAGTTTACTAAATGTTGTAGAAACATATCTGATGCCTATATATATATATATATATATATATATATATATATATATATATATATATATATATATATATATATATATATATATATAATATATATATATATATATATATATATATATATATATATATATATATATATATAAACATGTATAAATTCATGTGTTAATACATGTGTAATCATATGTATTGATATGCATTATAATCAGACTTAAGCAAGATTTTTAAAAATTATTTTTCTAAACATACAAGAAAAATACTTTTATGTTGGTTTTATATTGGTGCGACGACAAATGCTTCCTAGCTATATTGTTTACTTTAGCCACTTAGTCTTTGTCTTTGTTCAAATCAAATTTAAAAATGTACAATATTCATCACCAATGCGTACTACATTAATTTGTTTTTTCAGTGTTACATAAAAGCAATTTTGATATTACCTGTATCACCTATGTTTTTTCTTTAAATGCAAAAAAACTAGATATTTAAAAATATAAAAACAAGCAATACAGGTGCATTTAGTTTTTTTCTTCAGGTACACTGGATTTTCTGTTACTACAATAGGCAAGCGTTCTATTTTACCATCTACCTTAGATGCCTCATCTACCTCAGATACCAGATAACATCTTTAAGATTATTGAATCCTTCCATGCCAATCGTAGTATAAAAGTTGTCCTCAATGGACAGCACTCTTCTTCATACCCTTTAACTTCAGGGGTTCCTCAAGGTTTTATCCTTGGCCCTATACTCTTTTGAATTTACATTAACAATCTTCCAGAAATTCTTACATCTAAGGAGGCATTGTTCGCTGATGATACTACCATTTATTCTTGTCTTGATAAGAAGCCAACACTCTGTGATTGCTTGGAGGGGGCATTTGAGCTTGAAAAGGATCTCACTTCTGCTACAGCATGGGGCTCTCAGTGGCTGATGAAATTTAACTCTGATGAAACTCAATCTTTTTCACCTAATCGTTATTGCTACTAGATGTTTACTATGATTACTCTAGCTCTGAGCGGTAATGTATTTAATGAGTCATCTACCCTTCATTTTCTAGATTAACTCTTCCGATCTTTCTTGGAAACCGTATATTAAATTGATTGCAAAATTAGCATCTGTTTCTCTTTATCTTACTCGTTTATTTTTACTCTTGATTCTATTCTTTATCTTTATAAATCTCAAATCTATCCTTGTACGGAGTACTGTTGCCAGGGCGGATCTCCGTCCAAAAATTGATTTTTTAATTGAAATGATCTGAGAAAAAATCTAAATTTGATATTTGACTGTTGATGTCACAAGAGATTCTTTTCTGATCAAATCTTTTTCATTTGATGGTGCAATATAAAACAAAGATGACAATTCATAAAATTCAGAAGTTGAGAGTATACCTTTAAGATGTAGATTATGTCAATGATCTTTAAGATACCTTTAAGATGTAGATCAGATGTAGTATCTTTCTAACAGCACTTTTTTTCTATTTTGTTTGAGTTTCTCCCATTTTCAAAAAAACATTTGTTTTTTTTAACAGCTAGTTTCAAATGAAATTTTGTAAGATGTAGATAATCGCATAATGACTCCGTTAGTTGGTAGTTGACTAAATATCTTTGCTTAAAAGGTATATAATTTGCCAACAATTTTATCAAACATCTCATAATTTTTTCTTCAATTTAATATTGTTTGTATCGGACTAAATGCTTTTTTTATACATGCTATTATACTCATAGATTTAAAAAGAATTTATTATACTTATATAATATTATATTATATTATACTTATATTATACTTATTTAAAAAGAATTACATATTGTATAAATGTAAAATATTTTTATAATTTTAATATAATAACTATATTTATAGTGAACATTTTTTTTATTCCACACTTTTCACATATTTTTTATAATTTTTGATTTAAAATTATAATTATTGTTTACAAAATAGATCAGTATTAATATATAAAAAGTTTAATTTGAAAAAATTTGACTTGAAAAAATTCAACTTTCTGATGGAACTTAAAGTTTCATGCCCTTCAGCAATCATCAGCCATATTTTATTCTTTAAATTAAGAAAAAACCGTTAAAAAATACAAAATACAGAAGTTAACAGAAAAAACCATAACAAAGCAATGGAATGAGTTCTGACGTCAAAACAAACAATTTTTTAATTAATTAGAAAATTGCTCAATTACCCGTGTCGAATAGGGCAAGCAGAAACTTGTTTCGATGCACTTGGATACCATTTCACTTTTTTTGGTTTAGCAGATTTTTATTTTTGGAAAATAGAATTTCATATTTTTCGTTTGTGCATAGTTTGCAGGACTTCGTGGTTGGGTTGTAAGCATTGCACTGCTTAATTATTTTCCAATTAACAACTGGGTTTAAGTTGGCATCTTTTAATTTCCAAAATTCTTTTGATAATTCGAAGTCATTTTTTATTTTAGAATGTTAAATGATTTTATATGGTTAGCATATCTAATTTTACCGATGTAGGATTTGTTGACAGAAATCATTCAGATTTGATGTAATCTATAATAATAATATTAATACTGGATTTCCATTGATCTATTAGGCAAGAAAATCATTATTATTTAATTATGATCAAGTTTGGATTAAAAAATCAAGCGGTTTATTTGATGTTTTAATAGGAGCATTCGACTGTGCTGAAGTTTGTGAACTTGTGGGAATTTATCTTTTGTTTCAAATTGCACAATTTTATAATAAAAATGATTTCGGATTATACCGTGATGATGGTTTAGCAATTTTTAAGAAAATGAGTTAAAAAAATTCCAAATTGAAAAAATCAAAAAACATTTTGTTGAAATATTTTAAAAAAACGAACTCACTATATATATTCTTTATATCAATAATATTCTTTTGTTTGTTATTTAAAATTTAAACTCTTTTTTTACTTATAAATAATAGAATTATAGTATTTTTCAATTTTTCAAAAAAGCATGTATTGAACTTTTAATTCAAATAATTTTCTGGTTATTTTAGAATACATTTTTTAAAGTGTCCTTCATGTGTTGTTATCAAACTTATTTGATTTTCAGTTTTATTTTTAATCAAGTTCTTTTTTCTAATTTTTTTTTTTTACTTGGTTTTTTTTTCTTGTTCTTTTTTTGCTGGTTTGAATTATGATTTTTTAAATCTTTTATCTTATATTTCTTTAGACTCATTATCATTGCATTACTTAAAGCTAATTAGGATTCTTTTTGTGGTTTTTTTTATGGCAGTCCTTGCGCTGCGAAAAGGTGCTTTCTGATGCTAGGCTCAGTTTACTAAATCAGAAGGCTCTAGCAGGGTTCCCACTCCTCTTTAAAAACCTTAAATATCCTTAAAAAATAAAAACCTCCTTAAACAGTAGGGTATATCATACTTTTAAAATTTTTGATTTTAAATTCGGCGGATAATTTTTATGGTGCCACTATATGTAAATATTAACTTCAAAAAAAAAAATTGAAAAAAAAATGTTTTTACCTAGGCAGGATTGCAGTTTTTAAAAAGGTAAAATTATTCATTTATGCATAAATGCAAGGAGGATCAAAATTTTTAAATTATTGAAAAATGAAACTATTTACATTTTTATATATATATTACCATATGCTGTGAAACATTAATAATTTTTTTTACTAAGAAAAATAAATTTTCGCTGGGAAAAGGAACTTTTGAGATTGAAAAAAAAAATTAAAATATAATAAATGATAAATTTTTTAAATAATTAGGACTTCCATTGGAATTTTTTCATTCGAAATTTTCAGACTTTATTTTTTTGAATGACGTCTTAATAGTTCAGACAAAATGACTATAATTGAAAGTGTATCATAATAATGATGTTGTTATTTTACTTGGGGGCTGAAGTGTAAGTTGTTTCAGACTATTGCAACTTTGTAATTATGTCTTTATGAGTTCATCGTGGTTTAAAAGCTATATAAAAAAAGTTTGCTTTTTATTTGCAATCATGTAAATGGAAATTCTAATAAAGATAATAAATTAACTATGGCTACTTCAAAAAACACACGACTCTCTATGGAAACAAAGTTATCAACATATTTAGGTGGAAGTAAGGATCTTATTCTGTCAGAAGTGCCAACTTATTTTGAGATATTTTGAGAAAAGGTCTGCTTATCCAAGAAGCTTTACTTCATGAAGAAGATGTTAACAGGTAATAATCAAGAAACTCAAAATTTATGAAACAAATTATACATTTAGCATTATATTTGATATTTTTGTTTTTAGAAAGAATATTTCAGTGAGAGACCTTTCTCGGCTACTAGCTGATATTGTTCTTCAGCAGTGGATGAAAGCACATGCTCTTTTTTAACCTCCAGTGGTTATATTGGAAAGAAAACTTTAATGGAGAAAATTGAATTTTCCTGGAACAAGATCAACGATATATCACATGGGAAAGCATCTTAGACACGCTCATCTTAGACAAGATCAACGATATATCACATCGGAAAGCTTCTAAGACACGCGTGTCTACTTGGGAATCAAAACTAGATCAATTGCTAGATATGCAAGTGTGAAATTATGTTATATAACAAGTTCTGTTTGAAAAATTATTCTTGCGTTGATCAAGTACATATTAAGTGTACTTAATATGTGAAAGAGAACAAAATTTCCAAGGCTGAACTTCCATGGCTTAATGCCCAAAGGAAAAAAAAGGGATCTATTTCAAAATACCAGATCGGTTTCAATGACATTAAAGAGACCGCCAGACAGATTTCGCGAGAGGAGAAAAAAATGAAGAGCAAGTCTGGAGTAGAGAAAAAATTAGAAATAGAAAAAAAAAGTAAGGTAGAAAATGACGTTGTTGAATGTTTAATTGAGGATAATTCAGATTTAAAAAAGTATTTGACACCTGATATGTCTTATTTAGCTGTTGATCCTATGAAAGTAAGAAGAGTAAGGGAAGCAATAATGGAGAGAGTAATAATGTCTGAAGAAAAGTTAACTAACTGTTAGAGGTTTGTTTATTGATGGAAGGAAGGACTCAACTTTAGTTTTGGAACAGAATCCTCTAACAAATAAATTTCACATGAAGACTTTAAAAGAAGAACATATAACTGTGACCTGTGAGCCTGATGGAAGATACCTTACTCATTACACACCACCTAAAGCTATACCACCAAGGAAACCAGCCAATGAAGTCACATTTGCTCTTTACAATTAGATTGTTTCAAGGGCAATCCATGAGTCCTTAGAGGTTAAAGGTGGAGGTTTGCTGTCAAATCTGGAACAATTAGTAGGGATAAAATTGTTCTAGTCTATTTGTATGCTCCATTGTAATGAATTACCATTGAGGCACATAATTGTTGAACTGGATGGCCCAACTAGTTCAAAGGATGGTTTTACTGGCCCTATTAGAAAAGCTTTATCTAAAGCCAATAGCATAAAAACACTTAAAACATTTAAACATTTTGAACAGCTGGAACCTTTAATTGAAATTCCTGAAATTGTTCTCTAAACAATGTCAACAGATGCAGCTCTCTGTTATAAGTTGGTACAATGTTTGTCCACTGGCAAAATGGACATAAATCTTTCAAAAGCAAAGTTTGGAAATATTTGCCTCAGCAGAAGCTTTTATTTTCTTTTATATGAGTGATCACACTTTTACTGGTGACATTCTTTGAAATCAAAGTAAAACACAGTATTGTAGATGGCCCAGTAACACTGTTCCGACGTTTGTGGTTTTGAAAAAAGAGACGGGTTTGTGAAAGCATGAATGAATAACACATAAACTTTGCCCAAGCTAACATCAAAAAAAAATTTAGTAACCTTTTTTTAACAAAATTGTAAACAAAAACATTTTTATGACTATGTTATACCTTAACATTGTCAAGTTGTTAAGCTAAACGATGTTGTAAAGCTGAACTATAAAGATGTCATTCAAACAAATAAAGTCTGAAATTTCTAATGAAAAAATTCCAATGAAAGTCCTAATTATTTAAAAAATTTATTATTTATTATATTTTAAGTTGTTTTTTTTCAATCTTATAAAGCCCTTTTCCCCAGAAAAATTTATTTTTTTTAGAAAAAAAATTATTCAGGTTTTGGTAATATATTTAAAAAAATCTAAATAGTTTCATATTTCAATAATTTAAAAATTTTGACCCTCCTTGATTTATGCATATATGAACAATTTTACCTTTTCAAAAACTGCAATTCCACCTAGATAAAAATAATTTTTTTTCAATTTTTTTTTTGAAAGTTAATATTTACATATAGTGGCACCATAAAAATTATCCACCAAATTGAAAATCAAAAATTTTAAAAGTATGATGTACCCTATTAAACAGGGTTCACGGCACTCAGGGATGACCTGAAAAACCAGGGAAAAGTTTTTAAATTCTGAAAAATCAGGGAATACCTGGAAAAATCAGTGAACTTTTTTTGAAATTCTTTAAATCCAGGAAATACTCAGGGAATTTTTTTTAGTTTTATATATAACTTGAAGTTATTTTGTAACATACAAATTTTGAGTTTTTATTTTTTTCGAAAGTTGCTCACTACAGTGATTTTATAACTTTTATAAAATATAGTAAGCATATGTTTAGATAAATATTTAATTAAATATAATAACATAAGATATGACTTCAGATTGGTTACAACATACATATTTATAAAAATGTAAAAAGCATTAATCTGCTACAATCCTGTTAGCTATTTCTTTGTTAATGGAAAAAAATTGTGAGCTGAGCCTCTTAGATGTAGAAAAAAATACAACATTTTCCACTAAAAAACAAATGACTATTGATTTCTCAATTAAATAATCTTTATCAACTAATGCAATCATATGAGCACTGAAATCAACATAAGAATTCTATTACTCTAAAAATTCATGTGCAAATTTAAACAACTCTTTTAAAAAGATGTTTCCTGACAGTAAGGTAGCAGAAAATTTCAGCATGAGTTCCTCAAAAGTACCATGGACTGGCTGCATATTTCAAGACACTCTTAAAAGATGAGAGTTTGAAGGATATAACTCAAACATGACAGATGAACCTACTCGTTCGATAATGGAATGTCAATGACAAAGTTAAAGTAAGATACTGGACGTCAGTTTTTCTCAGTCATTCTACAGCTTCTGACCTTCTTATTCATTTTAACAAAAACTTATCAAGATTTGATTCAAGTAAAATGTTTCAAGTTTCCACGGACCCTCTACAAATTGAAAATTTTTAGATGATCTATTTAATCACAAAAAGAACACAAGATGTCATAGCTTATAAATATTGGAAGTTGCTCCTTGCCTGTTATTCATGGTGCCTAAAACAGCTATCGAATCAACCACATGGAGTATTAAAGAAATTCTGAAAGGATGTTAAAAATTCTTCAAGACAGCCCAACTAGGCGTCATGATTTTGAAACAGTCACAGATACAATAAAATACCCTCTTTTATTTTGGTGGGTTAAAAATAAATGTTGCAGAATGTGGCATTGAAATCTGCCCTAATATATTTAAGTTAATTGAGTTTTGGGAAAAGTTACAATCTTTAAAGCAACCCAAATCAATATGCTTTTTAATTGTCAAAAAAGCTGTTAAAGACTAACTTGTTCTTTTAAAATTTGAAGTTTTCAGCTTTGTTGTCAGCATAGTAGAGCCATATTTGTTGGTGTACCAAACTGCCAATGATTCTATTTATGTATAGTGATTTAGAAAGACTGTTGTGGATCATGCTGAGCTTGTTTGTGAAACACAAAGATATAAATAATTGCTCTATAGTAGGAGTTAATTTTCATAAAAAAGATTATCTACTTAAGGGAAATCAAATCAAAGTAGGATTTGGAGCTGAAACAAAATTAGCTTCTTCACAAAAGAAAGAATGACAATTACTGATATTTTAAGTTTCCAAAAAGATTGCTTTAACATATATGTAGGACAAATTGAAAAGTTCATGGAGTGAACTCCATAGGGTTTATCATTGTACGCAATTCTCAGGTTTTTAACCTTTATGCATTGATAACAATGACTCCAGAAAATGCAGAGGAGTACAAATCTTTATTGACCCACTTAATTACCTTAAAGTATCTTTCACCAGTCTTTTCTGATAAAGCTATAAATCAATTTACAAATTTCTTTAGAGAATGACAACAATTTTCTTGAAGTCAATAGAGATAGAGATAGTTTAAACGACTTCTATTTAAAAAAGTGCAATCTAAATAAATATAACAAGTTGGCATCAATTATCAAAATACTTTTGACACTGAATCATGGACAAGCTTCAATTGAGAGAGGTTTTAGTATAAATGCCCCAGTACTCAAATAAAATTTGAATGAAAAATCAATAACTGCATGATGTTTAGTTAAAGATCATATGCTATCAAATAATCTTCAGCCTCATAATATTGAAATAACAAACAAAATGATAATCAATGTAAAATCAGCCCATGAAAGATATAGAAGCTACCTAAGTTCAATAAGAGACACTAATAAAAAAGAAGCAAGCCAATTAGCATTAAAAGTTGTTAGCGATGAAATAAAAATAAAAACGAAAAATTGTACCAAGTACAATAACAGACACTAATAAAATCTTAGATCAAATGAGAAAGATACTAAAATAACTTTATATAGAATAGATCTCATATAAAATTTATATTTTGTTAAAACATTACTTTGTTTAAAATATCTTTTTAAAAAAATCTTTATTTTATGTTTTTAATAGAAAAATAAAAAAAGAAATAAGGTTTTAAAAATTCTGATAAAAAAGTTAGGGAAACATGGTTTCAGTTGCGAAGTATTATATCCTTCAAACTTTACAAGGAAAATTATATTCTTTTTACCACCAAAATCAGGGAAAACTCGATGAAAATGGCTTTCTAAAACTGCCATGAACCCTGTTAAATGTCCTTAAATAACCTTAAAAAAAGTTAAAATTTGACTGCTCTCCTTAATTTCTCCTTAGTATTATTTTTTTTAATCATCTAGAAAATTTTATTAAAGCGAATGGATTACACTTATTAATAAAGAAAAAATATATAGTTTTTTGATAGTTTGCAAACTTTTATTTTTATTATATATATATATATATATATATATATATATATATATATATATATATATATATATATTTATATATATATATTTATATATATATATTTATATATATATATATATATATATATATATATATATTTATATATATATATATTTATATATATATATATATATATATATATATATATTTATATTTAAATAATTTAAAATGTATTCTACAAAAAGAGTGCTCAATGTTCTTAAAAGAACAGAGCAATTACAAATTAGTAGAAAATCACTTAGCAAAATTTTTTCTCATTTAACACTGTGTTTCATCAATAAAGACTCATCAGAAATGAATGATCAAATTAATAAAACTTCAATTTATACCAAAAATTAAATTACAGGAAGTCTTAACATGTCTTAACTACTGCAATTTTTCACATATTTGTGTAATTTGCTGACACTATTGTAAAAAGAATTCTTTAGAAATAATTACTTAAGCTTTTTTAAAAATAATATATTTTTTTCAAAGGGGAGTTAATGTAACTATTATTTGAGCTCACTTATTTTTATAGTTTTTTAGGAGAAACTTATTTTCGTGCCTGCATTTAGAAATCAATTCCGATTTTTTGTTTAATAAACATTCTTGGTTTGTATGTGTAATTATTTCAAATTTTTCTTGTAGACATAGTATGCATTTTTTGGAAATATTGTTATATGCAGGCACTGTTTTAAGGATGGACCAATTCAGTGTAAAATCATCAATATTTTTATCTTTTAATTCCCATATATATTTTGACAGCATGGTGTCTTTTGAATACTTTTTATTTTTAAAAGATTGCTTATGATTGGCAAAACGTTTTTTCCATTCACCTTCTGTTATGCCAATATATTGTTTATCAGGTACATTGTTAGAGGAGACAACACATTTATATACCACATTTTTTGATAAGCAACTTCCACTCATTGGACAATTGTTTTTTTTTGTTACAATTACAATTTTTTGTAGTTTTTTTATTTTGAATTTCTTTTTTGTTTAACAAAGCATTGTTGTGACCTTTTATAATTCTTTCCATATTTTTTGTGCAACTGTAGCTAACTTTAATAGTATTTCGATTAAAAAATTTATGTAATTTATTAGAGGGCGGGAAATGCTTATCGATCAATTTTAAAAAACACTTTTCCTATGTTTGTGAAAACATTTTTGCTATATGGGGGGTTGAACCAAATTACATTTCTAGTTCTATTTCGCTTTTTTGTATTCTTTTTTTCAGGGTCAAATTTTAATTCAAAGTTTTCAAAACCACTTTTTTTAAGGGCATCTTCAAATATCTGTTTGGGGGAATTGAATACATTTTTATTAGAAGAGTTTTGGTTAAGCCTGTTATTAATTGAAATCGGGATTTGTTTTAGAATTTGGGGTGGATGGTTTGAGTTAATATTAATATACAATAATTCATCGTTTGGTTTCTTAAAAGGCTTATATGTATTTTCCGAGAGGTTAAATGTGACATCAGGAAAGTTCACAATTTTTAAATTTATGTTTATTTCAATTTGAAAGCCAATATTTTAAAAAAATTTTATAATATCTTTTCTAATTTTATCAAGCTGTGGACCAGATTTTTTACAATCAAATTTCTTTCTATTATTAGCAAGGTCTTTAATTAACAGATTTCTAATATCTCATCTTAAATCTATTAACTTTCTGGCTATTTTCTGGCTATCAATACAAATTGACAAATGTCAATAGCCCTTGCCTGGCCGCCCATTTTCTGTTGAAAATCAATGTTACTAAATTATAAAAACTATACTGATTTAGTGCCTTTACCAAACTCTATTTTGCGTGAAAAACATTTTAATGAACATTATGTGTGGTATAAAATGCAAGTTAAATTGGAATTTAAATCCTTCACCTCAGAGCCTAAAATTCCTAATTTTTTCTCAAGAAAATGCTTAAAACACTTCTTACCATTGCTTATTGCTTTGAGAAGACCATCTGAAACTTGTATTGATCAAGAATTTGAACTTTTTTTTTTGAAAATGATATAATTACTGAATGAAACAAATTAAATAGTAAACATTTAGCAGAAAGTTTTCAATTTAGAAAACATCTCAATTGTGTTACAATTTAATTATTATAAATTATTACATTAATTAAATTGATTATTACAGTTCAATAGTTGATCCATTAACACATTTTCCATTGATTCTTGAACAGATCAAAAATAATAATTGTTTATTAATTACTTTGCTGAGGTAACTATGCAATCTAAAGGAAATAATGTCCTGTTTCCTAAATGGTTAACTAAAAGTCATACAACTAAGTTAACTAGTTTGAGTATGCTAGAAAATCTTGCATCATACATAAAAATAGCTTCTTCTAATCATTTTGTTAGAAAGGCAAACACTATTAAGTTAAGAGTTACTAAAAAACATTTCATGTTTTTTAGTTACTCTTAACAAGAAGACTTGAAAAATTGTAAATTGTATAAGTCAGGAAAATGTGAAGATAGGAGAGAAACAGTATTTACATTCTAAAGTAAGATAAGGTTGTATGAGTCAGGAAAACATGAAAAGAAATTGTATTTTTAAACTGGTAAAGCAACTTATATGCTACCCTATAGATTAGTCTATTGAATAAGGATTTCTGTATGTTCGATATATATACAAAATACAGATATGAGCACATACAGGATATCTGTATGTGCTCATGACTTCAGGTGACTTTGTAAAATGTAGAATTTTTTTCAATGTTGATATATGAATGGTCCGATGTATCTAGTCAGCTTACTAGTAGTTCAACATTCAGAAATTATTTAGCATGTTGGTCTTTAATTAAAAAGAATGCAAATTTTTACGTATAAAGTTTAAAGAATGACCATAATATACCAATTAATAATGAATTACTGATAGTATTAGATTTATTCTAAAACAAGATATCTGAATCAACGCTTTCATCCAAAACAGAAGAGGTTGCAAAAATAATTGTTATAGAATCATTGATATATAAGTAAATAATAATTATATAGCCAAGAAATTGATAAAAAGCAAATCTAAAACAAGTGCTAATTTCAAAGATGTAGCAATATTTATTTTATTAAAAAATTTTTTATCTGTATGCTTTACTTGCAATTTAACTAAAATATGGAGGTTTAAATTTGCTTTTAAAATCATAATAGTTTTTTAAAAATAAGCAAATGCTAATTAATTATTTAAGATAAATCAGTTGTTTATTCTATTTTTAATGTGTGGTTCAATTTTTTTTTTTTTTACTTTTAAAATTGTTTTATAAAAACTTATTGGAACCACACAAGTGTGTAAACATAGACATAAAACCATTTTGAAAAAAAATTTTCTAACTAACCTTTTTTTATAGAACCTTTAGATGGTGACTGTCATTTTAATGATGATAAAAAATTTTCTACTGGTAATTACTCTGTTGCTCATAGTTCTGGCAAAATAAGTTTGTTTTTGATTGCAATTCATGAAATAGGCCACTCTCTTGGATTAGGTCATTCTCATATACAAGGTACCATTATGTATGAAAATTATGAACAAATGCATCATGTTGATGATTTAACACATTATGATATTGATGGAATTCAAAAAATTTATGGTAATTATTTATTTTTAAATTTATTATAAATTTAATAATATAATTGTATGTATATATATATATATATATATATATATATATATATATATATATATATATATATATATATATATATATATATCCTTATAGTGTAGTCGAAAGAGTCTTTTAATGTAAAAAAAGTCTCTTTCCACTACAATTTTAATTACCTCGTCTCTTAAGCTGTATTTGATTGTCGTTGAAATGTCAAAGCAATTAAATTAATGCGGAAGTACATTAAATTTTATTGTTTTTTAAAAAAATTTTAAAAAACCGCAATAATAACGACTAGAAAGTTTTTTTTAATTATTGGTGTTTTTGTTTTTCTTTTAATAAAAAACATTTTTAAAACATCCGTAAATGTTGCTACATCGACTATCTTATAGCCTGCTGCTACAAGGGAGTGTTTCTACATCGACTATCTTATAGCCTGACTCGCAACGGAGTGCTGCTACATCGACTGACAAATAGCCTGACTCGCAAGGGAGTGCTGCTACAACGACTGACAAATAGCCTGATTCGCAAGGGAGTGCTGCTACATCGACTGAGGGTTTGGTTTGGGCAGGCAGTCTATCATTTAAAAAAAAAAAAATTTAAGTTTTTAAACTTTTTCTGGTCTGGTTTATTAATGCGCTCTTTAAAACTACAGTTTATGGGAAACTCTTTTCAACTACCATGCAAGAGTATATATATATATATATATATATATATATATATATATATATATATATATATATATATATATATATATATATATATATATATATATATATATATATATATAGTATATATATATATATATATATATATATATATATATATATATATATATATATATATATATATATATATATATATATATATATATATATATGTATATATATATATATATATATATATATATATATATATATATATATATATATATATATATATATATAATTATAGTTTAAAAATAAAAAAAAGTAAACAACCATATCACAATTTAATTTACAAATTTATCAGTAAACATTTCTATAACTTTTTTTTAAAAATTTTTTATTTTGAATGTATCTGTTGATAGATCTTTAAATTGTGTAAGTTGAATATTTATTTAACAAATTGTAGTTTTTATTTAGTATTTTATTGTTATTGTGGATTTCATCTGAAATAACATCTGTTACTCTAAGTTCCCTAGTTTTGACATCAGGATCTTTTTCATTCTCTACTTGATTCTACATCTTTCGGTAATACTTTTTCAGAATGTAGGTAGGCCTTTTTTTTGATAAATCACTTGGTTGTTCAAACAATTTTATTACATTGAATGACTGCAGTGAGTTTGTACTGGGAAGTATATTTTTTTAAAACAACTTAGCGTAATCAGGGTTTGGAATGAAACTTATGAGGATATTATTCTTATTTTGTCTACCACATGTATCACTAAATATATGGAGATCTTAACTAACAGGATCCATATTTAGGATGGTCATCCACAGCAAATGATATCTTTACAGGCTATTATTTTTTATCTTTTTTAATATGTACATTACATTATATTAGTCTTATAACATTATAATAGATATTTTGTTTTACACTAGATATGCAAATATACTAAATATGAATATACTAAAATGTATATAGATCAGCTATTGATAAACTCTTTTGCTTACTTTATTCCATTTTTCAAAAAGAAAAAATTTTTTTGAGAAAAAGATTGCTGCCCCAGTCCAAATTCTTAGTCAAAGTAGTGGCACTTCCTTGCATGTTCTACCTGTTTCTGTTGATGTATGTACATATATGGTTATGTTGATTGCATGTTCTACCTGTTTCTGTTGATATATGCATTCAACAGCAAGCTATTTCAGTATGATGTCAGACTGCTCACCTTAACACGCAATATAAAGTTGTATATATATATATATATATATATATATATATATATATATATATATATATATATATATATATATATATATATATATATATATATTAGGGTGATCTTGTTGCGCTATAATTTTTTTGTAAACTAGATTGACATTTTTGGTGAGAAAGTTACTTTTAACTAAGAACTGGGCAAAATTTGAACTTAATTCGACAATGTTAATGTATATCATGTAAGAGAAAATTTGAAGTTTTTTAATATAAAGAGTGGTTACCTACTTTACACAACTTAACTTTTTTTTTTCCAGTTAAGTCCTTTATTTTTGTTGGAATGGTATCCCTGTTAAAAACTACTTCAACAAAACTTGTTTGATCAGAAGTCTACCAAAGAAATCAGTCACAGTCATAATTTTACATTTTTAGACTAATTTAAAATATGTTGTTACCCATTCCAAACAATAGTTATGATAAATAGAAATTCAAATATATACTGTGTGATAAAAATGTTAAATCAAAAGTTTTAGCATTAAATTAAAAAATATAAAGTAAATTTAAAATTCAACAAGAATAGCTGTTGTTATATTAACAATTAAATGTGTGTACAGTATAAGAAAATTTCATATCTTTACAATATATAAAAATATTAAATCAAAATTAAAAATTATAGGCAATCCGATCAAAATTCAATTTACCATCTGATTGGTTCTAAGTGTCTTTCTCTTTGGTTGCATAACATATTTCTATTGTTTTCTACAACTTGTCTTCTACAAAATGTTCTAGAACGCATTTTTCAAAACAGTTTCCACAAAGTCACTATAAAGCTTTACTCTAAGGTCAGAAGAGTCATTTACAACACATTAAAAATCAAATTTTTCAATGCTAAAACATTTTCGGTTTTTTGCCATTCTGTAACTGGTTCCCTGAGAAACTGCTGTTTATATTTAATATGGTAAAAAATACTAGGGAGTATTCACCAATAAAATCAGTCAAATTATTTACAGCCAATTCAGAAAGCACTGGAAATATAGATTTACCTAACTCTAACCTTTTTTTTTCAAGTTTTTTTTTATGTTTTTGATTTACTGTCATAAATTTTTTTTTAAATAGTATTTTATTTGTAATCCTTTGTCTCTGTATGTTCTCTAAGTTGTTATTAAAAAGAGACAGCGGAGCCAAGTCCTCAGTGAGGTACCACATGTGATTGTTAAAAGCTTCAGAGCAGCATTATCAATAGTTATATCAATAGCTTTATACTTTAATAATGAATTATTACAATTTAAATTGTTAGCAGGAGCTGCTGAAGATATAGATGCACCCAGCCACCATTGAGTATAACAAAATACAACAAACTGAGCAATCCTATGTGGCTTAGTATGTTACTGTCTAGGGAAAATTGTTCTCCTTGGTAGCTGATTTTTTTTTTTAACAGTACAAAGCTTTTAAAAGTTATTTTGTAAAATATTTCATTATTATTAAAAATTAAATTATAATAAATAACATCAGTATTATATGTAGGGCCATGCGAATCAATTCACTTTGTGAATCAAGTGTCGCTTTGATTTGAGATTTGATTCAAAATAAATGATTCGAGTTTTTCAAATCACCATTAATTTTGTGAGTGTTGTTTTTTTAGATTCCAATGCTAAGATTCTATCAAAATGTTTTATTTAAGCTAAAGTAAAGTAATGTAATACTGCTTCCAAACAATATTATATATAATTTTAATTGAAATAATTATATATAATTGTAATCGAAAGTAATTGTAATACTGCTTACAAACAACCGCTGAAAAATTAATCCAGACAAAAAAAATATTTAAGTTAATTACCACTTGATCGCCGTAACCACATTCAGCAGGATAGCCTAATGTCCGTTTTGTTGTTGCGGTGTACATTCGAAAAAGTATTACTAAAAGTTGTTTCAAAAATTCTTGTATTCTTGTAAAAAAAATAAACTTTTTTAAAATAAAAAAAAAAAAAAAAAAAAAGATGCTTAAACTTGGATTTCTTCATATTACTGATTCGATTCATGATTCGAAACTAAAAATGTTGGTTTGCAGGGCCCTAATTATAAGCTATGAAGTATTATATTATAAAATAAAAGTTTTACTGAGTATAAAATTTTGATATCAACCCTGCATTCTACAAAAGTAACAGGTCTATTACATCTAGAGAAAATCATATTTTCCTCATTACCCAGCTAACAATTAACGTTCCATAACATTTGTTTAGGTTTGCATAATGTACACTGCAAACGTTCTTTGAACCAACTTTTGTGAACTTCGATTTACAGTTCTTAAATGTTCGCTGTGAATGTTCAAATAACAACCAGCGAATGTTGACTTAATATTTGCTGCAAAGGTTATTTTGATAGATCTTGAACCTCCTACCCAGCTGACAATTAATGTTCAAGAAATGTTACCATAACGTTTGTTCAGGTTTGCATAACGTACGCTGCAAACGTTATTTGAACAAGTTTTTGTGAACACTAATTTACAGTTCTTGAACGTTTGCTGTAAACGTTCAAATAACAAACAGTAAACATTTGCTGCAAACATTTACTTTGATAGCTCTTGAACATTTATCTTAAACGTTGTTACGAACACAGATGTTTACCCAACATTTTTTTCTTTTCATTGTATAGATTTAAACATACTTTCTGTTTCAACCTACGTTTAATAGTAGTTGTAATGCAATTCTTTTTTGAATTTACATAACTTTTTTTTTACTTAATAAATACAAACTCACCTTGTTTTACATCTGAATTAAACCATATGAAGCTTATATGAAAACCCACGATTTAACTATTACATTGCAACCAAAAGGCACACAATTAGCTGAGCTAATTAAAATTTTAAAAAATAGTACCTCTTGCAATGAAAGAGTTGATTTATTAATACTAGTTAGCGCCCTATAGGACATAAATAACAATTTACATCGATTTTAACTAAATTTTTACAAAACAACATCAACAACGTAAAAAATAAATACATGTTATTCCAGTGAAAAAACTAATTCCACTAAAAATATAAAAACTTAAAATACCAAATCTCGCCATACTTCATCATAAAAAAAATTATTAATTAAAAACAAAAACTATTATGTGGATTTGATAAACAAACTAGTTTTATTTATGAATTATCTATACACAAAGAATGTAATTAGTTTACGATGTGTTTTAAGGATAGCATTATTAACTTTACTTTTTAATGGGTCTCTAATATTTTGAAATTTTTTTTTTCAAAAATGTCATGTAGGATCTTCAAAGTAGTGAAATTATATAAACTTTTCAAATAAATAATCATTTAATAATACAACTTTTATTTTAGCTTTAATTAAATAAAAACTATAGTTTTTTAACCAAAAATTAAAGTGCATTTTTACAAATTTTTAATTAAAAAAATTATTTATATATTTTTTTCTGAAACAAATATTATTGTTGAAATTAATATATTATTTTTGCTTCTTTTAAGTACCAGGTTGACCTACTTTAAAAGAACTTTTTTTTTAATGTAAGGACTCCATTGAATCCATTAAAGAACTTTTGAATCCATTGAACTCCATTGAAGAAGTTTTTTTTTGATATAAGGACTCCATTTTTTTTAATGTAAGGACTTCATTGACTCCATTGTTTTTAATGTAAGGACTCCATTGAAATGTAAAGTTAATTGAGCTGTTATCTAATATTAGAATAATGCTTTGAAATTTTAAATAATTATTTTCTTTATCAATTAACATCATTTAAACATCTAGCCATTTAACAATTTTAAAAAATAAATTTTTGATCTGGTCATATAACATACATATAACATAACATATGCATCTCCGTACTGTCAGGACTTTCTTCAAAATGTTGTAACACATCTTTATTTTGAGCATTTGCTGTATGTTTTGTCTAAATAGATACAATATTATTTTTTTATTATAAAGACCAATGATTAACACTATGATATGCATTACTAGTAAAAATTTACTTAAATTTATCTAAGAATCAACTTTACATGTAGAAAAAAAACAATTTTTTTTCATGTACTTCCTAGTTAACTCTACCTGATTGATTAGGAGCATGATTTAACACCTACCTAACTTCTTCCTCCATCTGTTTGCATCCTTGATGATTTTGTTTGCACTCTTGATGATTGACTTTTTACAAGCATCTAATTAAATTTTAAAATCATGTATTTACAATAGTTAATAAAAGTACTCAAAATGTTAACTGCAATTACTATAATTACCAATTACCATAAAAAAGGGATATGTTACATGATAATTAATTTTTAATGATAATTAAGCATTTCATTTATCATATTATTAAAAATGTGTATAATAAAATTTTTAATAATATGAGTTGAATCTTGAAAACAAGTTATATAAGAACAACAAAATACAATTCTTATTAAGAGGTTGTCTGTAAAGAAGCTACACACTTTTTTACAGAAAGAAAAACTTTAATTCAAAAAATTTTCTGAAATTTTATTTTTGGAGCAAAATTATTTGTTGCGGTTTCTCATTCTGTAAAAAATTGCATACGTAATTTATGGAATTGATTTGAATTCAACATTATGCTGTCTAGCAGGTTTAGGCCACAAAATATTTGGGTAAACCTAATAAAAGCTATCAAATTTTTATCAAATTATCAAGTTTCTTTTAAAAAAAAGTAATACTTTTATTCTTATAGTTTTTATAATTGTTACAAAAAGTATCAATTAAACTATTGTAACTTCTACTAACCATTTTCAATTCAGACAGCTGCCAGTTGATGAATTATGTGACGAATTCACTTGGTTTGCGGATACAGATGTTGGGTCAATAATGTCTGCAGCAGCTGACACATTGTAAGTGTTGTTGGACCTGGACTATCTGCTAAGCTTGAGCCTCTTTCCCATCGTCGTAAAGTTGCATCTCTTTCTCTTTTCTACAAATACTATCATGGTCACTGCTCAAAGGAGTTATCATCTCTAGTTCCATCAATTAAAATTCATTCTCGTTTCACTCGTCATTCAGCTAAGTCTTTCCCATCGTCGTAAAGTTGCATCTCTTTCTCTTTTCTACAAATACTATCATGGTCACTGCTCAAAGGAGTTATCATCTCTAGTTCCATCAATTAAAATTCATTCTCGTTTCACTCGTCATTCAGCTAAGTCTCATTCGTTTACTGTGTCTGTCCCTGCATGCTCTAAAAACTTTTGTTTGTCTAATTTTTTTCCCCGCACTTCAATCCTTTGGAACTCTCTCCCATCTTCATGTTTTCCTGACTCATACAACCTTCAATTTTTCAAGTCTTCTGTCAACCATTTTGTTGCTCTATAACTCTGTTCTTTTTTTTTCTTAGTAACTCCCAACTTAATAGTGGTTGCTTGCAGCCTTGTTGGGAGTGAATGCAAATAAAAAAAAAAAAAATTCATGATAACATTGAAAAAATAAGTCCCAATGTTTTTATAATAATATAAATGTTATAAAATACTCACGCAACAATTTTCTCCTTGCATTATCCAGAGTCCTGTCAAGATACCCATGATAACTCACAGGGCTATAAAAAATGATGCTCAGCAATCCAAGTGTTTCACCTAGCAATAATGCAACACTGCTTTTTTGAGATTTATTTGGATAGTTTTCATACAGACACCATTTTATGCATAACTACTCTAACAATACGTTGTCTTGCGTTGCAATTGACATTAAAATTATATATATCATTCATATATTGTAAGGTATTCTATTTAAAAAAACAAAACTTATAATAATAAAAACAAATCAAATTATTATAAATTTTAGAAAATTGCCATAAACAATTAATAAATGCAATTTAATGAACATGGTAGACAATGAAACTTTATATTAATAAAAAAATGCTACATGCTCACCGGATGTTTTTGCACAACAAAATGTGTCATTCTGCTTAAGACTTGACATTGTTTAATCAGTAAACACAAATTCTGTACTGGTATCAACAAATTCATCTTTAATACCTGCAAAACTACACCCCTCAGGTGTAATCACAGTCTATTTAATGTAATATAGTTATATTTTTTATACAAAAACAAATTTAGAATACTTAAATGGATTTAAATTGTAAAAAAACATAAAAAATTTAAATACTTTTAAATGATTTGCTTACTGAGTTGCTAGGTACTCATTTCTCATCATTGACAAGAACTGTAATATTTGTGCCAAAAAAAAATGTAAACCTGTTTTTTTAATCCTTTTATCTTATTTTCATATATAAATAAGTTTGTATATTGAAAAAAGGGTTGTGTCGTTAAAAACTCAGGTTATTTTGCTTACCTCAGGTTATGTTTACCATTTTCTTAAAGAAACTCACTGAATCTCCTCCACCGTATCTACAAAAATATAACTAAAGATACTGACTAAAATCAGTTAAAACATGTTTTAACTGATTTTAGTCAGTTAAAACATGAAAAATGAAAAAAAAATGTTTCAAAATTTCATAGCCAAAATCATCAATTTCTGTGCCATGGCTTTGAAATACAAATCTTAGATTATTTCCAGACAAACCAAGTTTATTGGCAACTACAATAGCAAATAACAACAAATTTATAAACTCTACAGGAAAAAAAATTGACAAAACAGTATTTATTTTTCTAACTATTTCACCTTTAGTAATAAAGTCTTCATCTATCTTCAGTAAAACTTTTTTTTTTTTTTTTTTTGATTGATCATAATATTGGTATAAATCAAAACAGAAATTATTGTTTTCAAAATTATTTTATATAAACATAAAAAAATTTTATAAAGTAGTATTAAAAAACAACACTGTCATACAATAAATTGTTGAAATATTGAAGTCAACAAAATGAGTTATTGGTATAATGCACTACTCTGTAAGCAATCAGCAATATGCATTTATTCTTAATAATTGTCAATATTAATAATAAAGTTACAACCGCTAATAATAACAATTAAAAAATTCTGTAACGTTTGCCAACAAACAATTGGTCACATAAGTTAGTAATGTTATAAGGATGATAATCTTTACAATTATCTGTATTAATAATAGTATATTTAAACTAATTTTTGTTTCTTTTTACAACATAAGCATGAAAATGGTCATCAAAATTAATTGTTTCTAGTGGATTCAACACCAAAAAATTTAAGGTGTAGTATAAACATTACAGAGCAGCTCTTCAAATTGTGGATAACTCTCAATTACAGCATGACATAAAATGCAACCTATATTGATTACATATGATCTAAAAGTAATCGAACAAGCAACATAAACTTCATCAAATATATTTAAATTTAATAATTCATATATGGTGTTTCCAATTTCCACCTTCAAATTTCCAATAATAACTTTATCACATTTACGAAGCTGTTTATTATCTGAATACAATGACCTACTGAATAAGCAATTAGCAAGTTTGAATTGGCATCAATACATCACAGAGTAACAGATGTTACTCTGTCAATACATGACAGAGTAACAGAATGCAGTAGTGGTGTAGTGGTAGAGTGCTCGCTTCATAAACGAGTGGTTCCGAGTTCGATCCCCACCACATCCTGGTAGTACCGCGCTCAACTCGTTTCTCCACGCAGCGGCCTTGTTCGTCAAGGTTTGTGTTTCGGAGTTATAGAGTTGAGAGAGGATTATAGCCACAAAATAAGTAGCCTCCTCGTCTGTAGTGGCCTTCTCGGCCTTGAGGAGGTGAAGTAAAATAAAAATTAAAAAAAAAAAAAGATGTTTTGTTACATATAACTGAAGAAAGTTCTTTAGCAAAACGATGCTTTGCCTCAAATCGCATACACAAATATCTACTTAATGGCCAAAACTTAGCCATACATTCAAGATAATGCAGCATAAAGTGATGTTTTGGGATTAATCTTTTTTCTGGGTAAACTGATTTAAAGTAGTAATTATACTCTTCAATTAAAAATTCAAATAAAAATAATATCCAAACAAACTACATTTTTAGCAAAAATAGGTGATAACTGTCTCATCCTCACCCGAGAAAATCGCGACATTCCTGTGACCATGGGATTCCAAAAATGTAAACATTCAAATCGTCTGCCTACGTCCGTGAAAAAAATTAATTTTGAAACTTTCCCTTATTTCACAGTTATGTGAAATGACAGCATTTCTATTTTTTGCATTTTTAGAGCTTTTATTAAATGTAAAAACTTCTAACAAAGGTAAAATATAGGTTTTTGCAATATAACTTTTCTAATTTTAAATTGACAAATTTCAGGAAAAGACACTTTTTCAAAGAAATTAAATCTGTAAAGGTTGCATTTTTGAGTCTCTTAAGAAAAAAACGAAAAAATGCCCAATTCAGCTAGGAATCATGATGAAAACAGGAAAGTTGTTTGCCTCCTGTGTCTCAAAAAGGCAAACAGACAGCTCACAACATTTTTGCATGAAAAAATTCAACAAGTCTACAGACAACAAATCAATTTTGAAGATGTAAGAGTACCGCAAGGGCTGTGTGAAACTTGTAGAACTGCTCTGAGGAAGCGTTATGAAGGACATCCTGGTGAATTACCAGCTCTTTTTGATTTTGAAACTATCATTGTCAAACCACTCACAAGAGGAAGTCCTTGTGAATGCTTGATTTGTCGCATTGCCCAGTTGAAATTGACTGAAAAGCATCCTCTTGACACTGACACAAAAGGAGAAAAGATTTCTGACAAAAGATGCTCAAAATGTCTGTCACTAATTGGTAGGGGATTGCCACATCAATGCTCTGTATCACAGTTTAAAGAGAATATAAGATCTCTGGCAGCCAATGATGGTAAAGTTGCGGAACAGATTGCATCATCAACAATCACAAGCACGGATGCATCTCCACATAGAACAGTTCGACTTTCACAAACCAAGGGTGGGAGAGCATTGCCTACAACTCCAGGTAAACATATGGTTACATCATTTATTTAGTTTATTAAGTCTACAGACAACAAATCAATTTTGAAGGTGTAAGAGTACCGCAAGGGCTGTGTGAAACTTGTAGAACTGCTCTGAGGAAGCGTTATGAAGGACATCCTGGTGAATTACTAGCTTACTATATTTACAACATATGGTTACATCATTCTTGGAAACCTTATATCAAATCCGTTGCAAAATTAGCATCTGCTAAAGTGGCTTCTCTTTATTGAGCTTGTCACTTTCTTACTCTGGATTCTATTCTCTATCTCTATAAATCTCAAATCCGGCCTTGTATGGAATACTGTTGCCATATCTGGGGTGGATCTTCTAATGATGCCCTTTCTCTTTTAGACAAGGTGCAAAAACGCATTGTAAACATAGTTGGACCTACTCTTGCAAAACAGCTATTCAAGGATCTCCCAGTTGTAACAGCGCAAGATCTTGCTCAGGTTCAAATAAACACAGGGTTGTCCAATAATGGCATCAGAAAGCTTGCTACAACAATCAACAATGTAAGCACAACCAAAGTCTTGGAGCCATATATTGTTAAAAAATTTCCAAACCTTGGGAAAAATCTTGAAGAGAGCTTTACTCAGACCACAGTGGCATTTACAAACACAGACAAAACAACTTCAAATTACATTGTTGCACATTGCAAGAGTCTCAATAGTCTTATTGAAGATTTCCTTTTACACGAAAGATTTTTTCAAACCACGTCATTAAATTGGGGATCGACGGCTTTGGAGGATTTTTAAAAGTCTGTCTCGGAGTTTGTGAATTGGACCCAGAGATGCAAAGTGAAGCTTCACCTCCAAGCAAACGATTGTTATCTCTTTTGACATGAAATTGAAATTTTATTATCTCTTGTGACATAAAATTGGCTAACATCCTGTGCGGTTTGCAGGCTCATTCATCCTCTCATTCATGTACATGGTGCACAGCAGAAAGTTCTAATCTTGCAAATTGTAGTACTCCAAGAACTTTTGGCTCTCTGAAGCAGTCATTCCATACGTTCTCTGCAGCAGGTTCAAATACCAAAAATGCAAAGAAACTCGGAAACATGGTGCATGAGCCTGTTCTTTTACTCGAAGATTCTGCATTGGTAGTTGATCTAATACCTCCAATGGAGTTACATCTACTTCTTGGAGTGGTCAATCATCTTTTTAAGATTCTGAAAGATTCATGGCCAAAGGCAGATAAATGGCTACAAGCATTGCATATACAACATCAACCCTTTCATGGTGGACAATTTGAAGGAAATTCCTGCAATATACTGCTGAAGAACTTGGATCTTTTGCAAACATTGGCTGAAAACAATGCTTTTCAAGTTTTTCCCATCATTGAAACTTTTCGAAAATTTGCAAATGTTGTATCTGTTTTGGCAACAAGTTGCACAGTCAGTTTGAAGAAAAAATTAATGAGTTTCGAGCTTCTTTTCTTGCATTACCAATCGGAACTGTCACACCAAAAATACATGCTGTGTTATTCCATATAAAGGAATTTATCCTGAGGAAAAAGATGCCACTTGGTATTTATAGCGAACAAACAGCAGAACCAATGCACCATTGCTTTAGTACAAATTGGGCAAGGTACAAACGCCCAATCAGTCATCCAGAATATGGAAAAAGGCTTGTGATGTGCCTTGTTGATTTTAACAGCAAGAATCTTTGAAGAAAACACTGAGCACAAAATAAATAGAATTGGAGGTTTATGAATAAATTATGTTGACCTTACATTAGAAATCTTTATGTGAGAACAGAATGTACCTTTTTATCCCTTTAGAATAATGTTTTTTTATTTATTGTATGTATTTTTGTTTAAAGAATGTTGTAAAAATGCAAAAAATAGAAATGTTGTTATTTTACATATATGTGTAATAAAGGAAAATTTCAAAATTAATTTTCTTTCATGGACTTAGGCAGATGATTTTAATTTTTACATTTTTGGAATCCCATGGTCATAAGCTTTCACAGGAATGTTGCGGTTTTCTAGGGTGCCGACTGGACAGTTATCTCGTATTTTTGATACGAGTGCCTAATAACAGAATCAAAAGTTTCCAATGGGGTTCTTCATCTGAAATATATTTTCCAATCATGAGAGGCCATTTCCGTATCAAGCACCATGATTCAGCAGCTTGAATGCGTAAATTTTAAAGATTTATTTCAGGCGGTTTACTATTTTTGTCTGCCAAGGAGTGATTAAAATTATTTATTGGGTTATTTATATTTAAAACAGATATAATTTTTTTTCTGTTAGAATCCGTAACACTAGGCGTATTTCTAATGGCACTACTCCTTTTAACAAATCATGCATACAATCAACAGCACTTTGTTCTACACAATGAAACCAGTTAAGACAGTTTAAAGAACAACCATGTTTTATGGCAGTCTTAGAAAGATCGTAATCAGTTGATTTAGATTCAACTATACACTGATTGTAGTCAGCTATTGTTCGTTTTTCAAAAGCTAATGACCTATAGGTTTCTTGCAATTCAGATTAAGTACATTTACAAAAACAACAAATATGTGGCACAAAAATTTTCCATAAAAACAAATAAAGTTCCTAAATTATTTGCTGAAAAAATGACAATTAATTCATTAGTAGTTAATTCTTTTCTATTTAAAACTTTAATCAGCTTTTTTCAAAAATTCAGTTTCAGCCATTGATTTAAAAATTCAAATTCAGCCATTGATTAGCTTCTTGCAAAAATTGGATTTTAATTTTAAACCAGCTGAAAATGTTTGTTCTAATTGCATGCCAAGAGGTATTTCTATTGGTTTTATAAAAAAACCACTATCCACTAACCATTTCTCTCTTTTATAAATTGTATCAATGTTATTCGTTATATTACAAATGTTTTGCATATAACTTCATTAATACTTGTATTATCTTGCGTTAAATTTAAACTGGATTATCAGATCTTTAAGCAGTTGGGAAACCAAAAAATGATACTTCATTAACAACTCCAATCATATTTTCCATAATAATTTGTGAGTTACTCAAAGTATTATTACCCTTTGCTGATAATTCTGATAAAAATTTCATAATTAAAATTTCCAAATTAATGCATGTAGTTTGTTCTACATCCTTGATATACATATATATAAATTTAGTATATTTTACAAATAGAGTGCTCAATGTTTTTAAAGTACAAAGCAATAATAAATTAGTAAAAACACTTATCTAAAATTTAATATATATATATATATATATATATATATATATATATATATATATATATATATATATGTACACACACACAATAAAAAAGTAACTAACTAGTGGCAGTTGAACTTGCAGCCTCGATCTCACCAGGAATTATTTTTGAATGTTGGGTATCATAGTTTTCTTTTAATTTTACAAAGTTAATGAAAACTCTATTGCATTTATCAAAAGTGCATTTGGCTTCTGAACCTCTTGGAGTCAATCCATGAAGATTTCAAAAATAAGAAAAAAGAACACATAATGATGAGAAATTTAATCTACAGGTTTAGCACTTCATATTTCTTTTGGATACTCTTTTTAATTTAATAAAAAATACAGGTTTTTTTTATCAACAGATTTGAATATTTAATCTGTTGAATTAATGAAATTTCGAAGATTCTGTAAACAGTTAGTTTTACTCCGTTAATTGTGTGCTTTTTGGTTACGAATTGATTTGTTAATTAAATGGAAAGAAACATTCTGTTGCTTTTTCTAATGGATGGTTTTTAGAGTATATTCTTCAAGTTAGAGTGCTCAATGTTCTCAATATTTATATATGTATGTATATATATATATATATATATATATATATATATATATATATATATATATATATATATATATATATATATATTTGTGACAAACCTGTAATAACAGAGTTAACCATTCTGGAAATAAAGATGGCTTCTTTACATTAATGTAACTGTTTATGAAAAGGCTGTTTTCAATTTCAACGAGATTAGAAATATCCAAACAAAACAAAAAATCTTGACTATTAGTAGGAATCGCATTTTTTGGTATTAACTTGCTTTAAGTTGGAGTAAATAGTTTATAAGAAAATAAGATTTAACTCATAAATAAAAAATATAAAGTTAATTAGTAGCTTAAGAATATATTAATTAGGTTAATATATATATATATATATATATATATATATATATATATATATATATATATATATATATATATATATTTATATATATATATATATTTATATATATATATATTTATATATATATATATATATATATATATATATATATATATATATTATTTATATATATATATATATTTATATATATATATATTTATATATATATATATATTTATATATATATATATATTTATATATATATATATATTTATATATATATATAAAATCTGTCATACACCTATTTTAGTACTAATTAGTAGCTAGTTATTTGAAAAATAGGTTTTAAAAACTAACATAAATGACATCATTTTTTGAACAAATGCTTTATTAAAAATAAATAAACATAAATAAAACTATAACTTTTCAGTGGTGTATTTATTTTTTCTGCATTAAATTAGCAGTTTAATATTTAATATTAAAAAAATAGTAATATATATATATTTTTGTTTAAACAACATAAATTATGTTTAAAGTTATTAATTAATTGAGTTCAGTTGCGTATAAAATAAAAATGACAAACATTCAGTTACTTGAATTATATAAAAGATACAAAGTGTTAATGATGTAAGACAAACGAGGCAATTTATTTTAAATTTGGAAGCATGTAAGGCAAGTAAAATCCAGTAATAAAAGTGCAATGCCGTTATTTCCACACATGTTTTATCTAATGTTAATTGTATTGTATTAACATTTACTAATGTTATCTAACCAAATTTAAGATTTAATTTTTTCCTGTCTTATTGTAACTTTATTGAACTTCTCTAACAACCTAAGTTTATATATTTATATATATATATATATATATATATATATATATATATATATATATATATATATATATATATATATTAGTGATGTGCCGGGTACCCGGTTCGGACCCGGAGACCCGGTAATTCGGCAGTTTTACCGGGTACCCGGTATCGGCCATTTTGTTGCAGTACCCGGCACCGGGTATCTTCAAATTGATTTTTTCTTTAGTTAAACTTTAACCATTAAACTTCTTGATATAAGTCTATAAGTGTTATGTAGTCGATAACCACAAAGTTCTATTAACTTAAAACAATCTCACATAAAATATTTTTTAATACACTTTTGCAAAAAAATTTATACGGATACAAAAACTGTAACGCTAAATGAAATAATTCGAGAATACGAATAAAAAGAATGGGAAACAAAGTTTTAGAATAGCTTCTTTTTATTCTGTTAGAACACAAGATAATTTTTAGCAATTTAGTTTTGAATGAAACGCTTATAATGCTTTCGAACGCTGATAGACTTTTCATTCGTATCAAGCAAAAATCATAAAAGTAGAGATATAAGGTAAATATTATACACATTTTTCATATTTTAATTTCGAGCGTATTATTAAAAAAATTATCGTTTCATATAAAATAAACGAAAACTTTGATATCAAAACTAGTTTCATTATCTTTATAGAAATTTTATTTGAAAGAAAAGTTATGGCAAAAAAAAGTATAGCGTGGAAGTTCTTTGATATAAGCACGACTCCTCATATGAGTAAGTGCAAACTATGTGATAGTTTAATTACGAGAGGAGGAAAATCTTTCAAGTCTTATGGAACTACAGCAATGGTAAAACATTTGCGTTTAAAGCATTCCAAAGAGTATGATCTTGCGGAAGAAAAAAAAAAGGTTCAATCGTTGCCGTCTATTTCTGAAGCCTCAGTTGCTTCTACCACCAATACAGTACAAAGTAACATTATTCAGGCTTTACAAAAAAAAAAACAGTGGAATATTGATGACCACAGATCTATTCGAATCCATAAAATAATAGGAAAACTTATCACATTGAATATTCAGCCATTTTCTATTGTTGAAGATACTGGGTTTAATGAACTGATTAAAGATGCTTACCCCAATTACAAATTACCATGTAGAACATATTTCAGCCAAAACGTAATCCCTAGCATGTATGATGAACTTTTTAAAGATATAAAAATAAAAATCTCCGCAGCAAACTATTTGTCTCTGACAACAGATATTTGGACAGCGAATACTGCAAAAATCGCATTTTTAAGCATTACTGGACATTGGATAGATCTAACTAAATTTTCCCAAGAAACTGCTGTTCTTCGAGTAATTCATTTTCCGGAAAAGCACATAGGTGTTCATATAAAAGAGTATTTACAAAAAGGTTTAGAAACTTTTGAAATCCCGTTAAGCAAAATTCATCTTATTGTTACCGATAATGCAAGCAATATGAAGGCTGCAGTAAAAAACAGTGGAATGTCATCAATTCCATGCTTTATCCATACTTTGCAGCTATGTATTCATGACTTAATATTTAGCCAAGAAATCATCAAGGAAATTTTAACTTTATGCAGAGGAATAACAACACATTTTAATCATTCACCAATAGCATGTGCAAAATTAAAATCAATTCAGCAGCAGTTAAGTACTGTACCTCACAAAATGAAACAAGATGTTCCAACTCGCTGGAACAGTTCATTTGAAATGCTACAAAGAATGTTTGAACAAAAAGTTCCTTTGGCCACCTATGCAGCAGAATATGATGAAATTAAACTTCCTACTAATTATCAATGGGGAATAGTCGAAAAACTTGTTCACATTCTTGCTCCATTTAAAAACTTAACAAAAAAATGTGGTAGGAGGGACGAAACTTGCGCACAAATTATACCATCTGTTCTTGCATTAAAAGTTTTATTACAAAAAGCTTCATCAAGTGATATATACGCTGGGATTATGACGATGATTGATGAACTAATAAAATCTGTTACTAAAAGACTTGATAAATTTTTGCTTAATAAAATGTTATGTGTATCAACATTTTTGGATCCACGATATAAATTACTTTATCAACATGCAGATGAAAATGTTATTAAGGAGTGGGTTGATGAAGCATGGAAAGAATGCGCAAGATGTTGTTGACTCTGACTCCGACAATGCTCCAATAGTAAAAGCTCCAGCATCTAATGGATTCATTAGCATTGATGATTGTTTTAAAGATGTAGCTTCTATGAGAACCGGAAGAAAGCAGAGTGAAAGACGTTCCGAGGCAGAAAGAGAATTAGTAGATATTGAAGTTGTTACCACTGACATAATTAAGAAGCAAACAATATTAAAGTCTGCAATTACTCAAGAAATAGACAACTACTTATCTCTGCCTCTTTTAGAAAATAAAAGTTCTCCGTTTTTGTGGTGGAGTAAATGTGGAATGCAATTTGAAAAACTAAAAAAGATGGCATTAAAATATCTTACAGCACCTCCGTCATCAATAGAAAGTGAAAGGTTGTTTAGTGCTGGTGGGGACATATACGAAGCAACAAGGAGCAGACTAAAAGCAGATTACGGAGAATACCTAATGTTTGTGCATTACAATCTAAAGTTAATAAAACAATTAAAATAAGATACAGCAAATAAGTGTTGTTTAAGTTCTTTTTATTAGTTTTATTTTATTCACTGTACAGTCGAGAAGGTCTACCTTTTTTTGCAATTCTTTATATTTCTTAATCTTTGGCTTTCCATAATATAACTTTCAATGGCGGAACTTCAAATTTTGCCCCTTTCCCGACAAAATATTATTTAGGCCCGCTCCACCAGGAAAGAAAAATAATTTTAAACTAAATATAGTTGTTAAAAAACTGTTGCACAACTTTTTAAAATAGTTAGGCCCTGCAACTTAGGCCCCTTTTCCTGCATTGCGGGGTTTTGCTAAATAGTACGTCGGCCACATAACTTTTTGTTAGCGTAAAAAGCGTATTTTGTGTGAATAGTTCAGCCCTAGAGATTTCACAAATTTTTATTCCAACTTTTAAAAAATGGACTCGGTGCCGAGTACCCGGACTCGGACCCAGTTTTTTCAGCCGGGTACCCGGAATCGGAGACTCGGCATAAACTGGTTCCGGCACATCTCTAATATATATATATATATATATATAGTTATTATGTTTTATTTTTTTATATTTTATGTAATCACAAAAATATCTCTAATTTTTGCCCAATCAGTCTTCATACAATTATTAGTAAAGTCTTTAGGTCTACAATTTAAATGTACGTATTTGTGTATGTATGTATGTATGTATGTATGTATAACTTTTTAATAAATTTAAATGACATTGAATCATTTTGATGATTTTGAATAATTTCAATGTAATTTTTTGTTCTTACTTCGTTGGTTTGTTTTTTTGAAAAAACAAAACTAAATAATTAAATAAAGTATATAAAATTGAATCAAAAAAAGTTAAAAATTTAAATGCTTAATACAAAAGTGAAATATAAAAGCTTTTTTATATATTTTTGCAATCCAACAGTCTCAACTCAACAAAGTTACATCAGAAACAACAGTTCTCAGTTTAAATAAAACAATAATCTAATGCAAATAGGTAATAAAACAAAATGTTACAAATGTTTGTCATTAAAAAAACAAAACAAAAAGTTCTATCATTTTTTCGTTTAATTGTTATGAGCAATTTTTTACCACCATTTAAAATTTTAAAATAATTTCTTATCCTTTTTTATTTAAATTATTATATTTTCACCTTAAATTGTATTTTTTTTCTTTTCCTTTTTTTTTTTTTTAGTTAATTTTATTGAACAGGTACATAAAAATCAGTAAGTTAAAGTAAAGTGATTCATATGAGGATCACTTAGTTACTTAAAGATCACTTGTAAAGTAATCCATTTGGGGTTCAATAATAAATTCAGATAGCATGACCTTTACTATATTTTGTGCACAAATTGCTTTAAAAAAACTATTGTTATTTAGTTATAAGCAATTGTTTTAAATTAATAAATTAAATGTTTATGTAGGTGGTAAAGTTTTACCTGCGACAAATGACTCCATTATGGCTACAACTGTGCGTCCTAAAGTTGTTTGTCCTACTACTGTTGATGCATCTGTACAGATAAGTGAAGGAAATATAAAAAAAACTTTGGTGTTCAATAAAGAAAATTATTATGTATTAAATTCTGATGATTTTGGTATTGCAGAAGGACCGTTTTCCGTATCTTCCAAATTTGAGGGAGTTCCCTATGTTGATGCTGTTTTTACAAGAGGAGACAAATTTCATTTCTTTTTTTACGGCGATAGGTTAGTATTTGTTAATTTTTTAGTTTTTTCAAAGATTAAAATCAACCATTGTTTTTGGCTGATCTTAGCTTTATGATATCATTATTTATAATATTTTATTGAGAACCTAGACTATTAATGAACCTATTTTCATATTTTCAAATCAGTTGACTTTGCTTTCTGTTTATATAACTCTTGACTCTATTTGTTAAGTTGCGGTTTAATATTTGTTTATAAAAATTTCAAGTTGAAAAAATGGTTTTACAAGTTCTTGTTTTATTAATTAGTAAAAGTATATTTTTTCCTTATAATCAATTAATATATTCTGAAATTTTGTCAAATTTTATAAAATTTTAAGAATGTTTACAATAGTAAACATTCTTAAAATTTAAAATTCTTTAAAACAAATATAATACAGACGTGTTCAAATTATTAGACTAAAATTTTTTTCTCGTTTTTTTTTTTATTTTTATAAAAATATTACAGATATAACGTTCGTAAATATAAAAAAAACCCTAACTAATACTTGGTATGGAGCCCCTTGGCTTTAATAAGCATATTAATGCGGCTCAGCATGCTTTTTACCAGAGTTTTACAAATGTTTTTGATGTCTTGGTCTTGATGCCATATTTGTATCAGTTTTTCGATGAGTTGCACTTTGATGGTAATTGTTTCTTTCTTGATCTTTTTCTTTACAACAGCCCACAAATTTTCAATGGGGTTCATGTCGGGACTATTTCCTGGCCACGGCAATGTCTTGATTCTGCTCTGCTGAAGAAATTCTGTCACTTTTTTGGCTTTATGACACGGAGCCCCATCGTGCATAAAAATTACATCTCCCTCTGGAAACCATATCTTAATTTGGGGCATTAACCTATTTTGTAGCACTTTAATATATTGTACATGATTCATGGTGCCTTCTATGATGTACAACATTCCCGGTCCGTGTATTGACATGACACTCCACACCATAACAGACGTTGGATGCTTGACACTCTGGCTAACACACTCTGCCTTGAACTCTTCTCCTGGTCTTCTTCGAACATATTGGCTCTGTTCTTCCATCACCAAAAAGATGGATTCATCGCTAAAACATACCTGGATATAATAAATATACAAATGAGTACACAGAAACACTTTGCAAAAAATTACAGATAAAATTTGAGAGATTCTTTAGAAAAAAAATTGCCTAAATTTTTTTAGAACTCATCTTCATATTTAAAATAAATTTTGATATCAAATGTTAAGTGAAAACTCTCAAAATGACTTTGAATACAATTTTTGCATACATTTTACCTTACTCCAGTCATAGATAGACATGTTTTCATGAATTTTAGCCCATTCTAGCCTCTTTTTAGCCATCGCTGGTGTAACCTTTTGTTTTTTTCGTGGACAACGACTTTTCAAACCACTTTCAAAAAGCCTTCTCCGAACAGTAACTGGAGAAACATCGACTCCTGCTTCATTAAGTTGTTGACACAACACCTTAGATGTGGCTCTTCTGTTATTAAGTGCCATTTTAACCAGATTTCTTTGTGTCCTTGGGGTTATTTTAATTCTGCTTACTGTTTTCTGACTTACACCAACTTTTAAAGCTATTTGAGTTTGTGTGTAAACCTTTTCACCCAACAAAGTTTTTACAGCAGAATATTTTTGGGGGGAAATATCATTTTTTTTGCCCATTGTTAAAATAAAATAATTTCACCAGTTTTACTGTACAATTCCTAAACAAAAACAATTTATTAGTAAATTCGAATTAAGTTTTTATACATAAAGTAATTTTGTAAAGAAAATAAATTAAAAGTAATTAAAATTACTTTAAAATGACACCCAAACAACTGCTGCAACGTTTTGCTACTAAAGGAAAAAAAACATGCGCTGACTTGCCTCCCAATATTAAAAACGCTCTAACAAAAAAAAAGTGACGTTGCCAAATATAAAAAGTATGTAAAAACATTAGAAAAATGTCATATTTTATACTTAAAATCTTTTAACTGTGATACTTGTGAAAATGTAATAGATATTTGAACTCAATCACGGAAAATAATTTTCTTAAATCTATAGTCTAATAATTTGAACACGTCTGTAGTTACAAATAGTAGTTTCAGTAAAGCTTAAAAACACAGAAAACCTAGAAAAGTCTTGGAGTTGATAGATTTTGGAAAAGTTCTGGACATAGGGTAGAGTGTGTATGAAAGAGCCTGTTTTAAAAAGGTATGAAAAAAAGTCAGTTTTAATTAATTAATTTTTTTTTTTAATTTAAATAGTTACTTTATAGGGTAATACTATAAAAATAAAATAAATTGGATAACAATGCTAAAAATCTGTCATACACCTATTTTAAAAAAAGAGAGAAATCGGCTCTTTCATAACATCTTGTCAATTAAAGAGCCGCTCTGTGCTATGAATGAGTCGTAACGTTTTTTCTAAAACTAACAAGTCTTTTTTTTTTTTTTTTTTTTAATTCACCTCCTCAAGGCCGAGAAGGCCACTACAGACGAGGAGGCTACTTATTTGTGGCTATAACCCTCTCTCAACTCTATAATTCCGAAACACGAACCTTGACGAACAAGGCCGCTGCGTGGAGAAACGAGTTGAGCGCGGTACTACCAGGGACGTGGTGGGGATCGAACTCGGAACCACTCGTTTATGAAGCGAGCGCTCTACCACTACACCACTACCGCATTAAGAGTAATAATTTGTTAACTCGACTTCTAAAAATCAGATTGTACATTATATAATCATAATCATGTTATAAAATCAGATTGTTTTATAAGTTTTATAATTCTATGATAACCAATGATAAAACAGCTTTAATAATAGTTTCACTTTATTATTAAAAAAATATCCTCGTATAACGTCCACGCCACTTTTTGCAGTTAATACTTGTGAAGACATGTTTTTTTTTTAAAGATAAAAAATATTAAATGAGAATAAGAAAAACAAAAGTATTAGTATACACTAGTCAAATGTTTACAAAAAAATTAGTATACACTAGTCAAAAGAACAAATTGTTTTGACTACATCTTGATGATAAATGTTATCTATGAATCATAGTGATTATAAGGCATTTCACATATATTAAAATTATATGGTAAAAAAAATAACTTGAAATTAAACATTTTTTACCAAAACTTTAGTTTTGGTAAAAAATGTTTAATTAATATTATTTGTGGGAAAAAAAAAATGTTTAATTAATATTATTTGTGGAAAAGAAGGACACATATATATATAACAATGCAGCATATGTTATGTATACACATATATATACACATATATATATAACAATGCAGCATATATATGTTTTATGCAGCATATGTTATGTATACACATATATATACACATATATATATAACAATGCAGCATATATGTTTTATCAAATAATACAAGATTTTTATCTTAAAAATAAATAAAACCCCAAAAAATTACTTTTTACTTTTAAAGTTTTTAGTGCACCCTAGCGACGCTATTTATTTTAGTAGAACTTTAAATATTTTGTGGGTGACAGGTATCCAAAAAGTAAAATACAATTATGGTCAGACAAAAAGTAAAATACAATTATGGTCAGGTGCCAGTAAGTTAGATATAATTACATAGGCTCTTTCAAAACCTAGCTCTTTCATACACACTCTCTCCTACATCTCTTTGTAACGATTATTCCTGGAACTTTTTTCTAAATTAGTTAAACATTCTGTAATCATATTGGTTACACTGTTATATATATTTATAATCCATATGATTATTTTGTATTTTCTAAGATGAAAAAAATAGTTTAATGTTACTGTCATTATGTATTTAACATAGTGAAAAACCTGTGCTATATTTATTTTCTCATCACATGGTAAACCTGTGCTATGTTTATTTTCTCATCACATGGTAAACCTGTGTTATGTTTATTTTCTCATCACATGGTAAACCTGTGCTATATTTATTTTCTCATCACATGGTAAATGTGCAATACAACAAGATTTCAGTGTTGACAAGCTTTTGTTTGTTGAAAAGGTGTATAACCTTTTATATATTAAGGGTAGAAAAAAAGAAAGAAAGAATTTTAAAATTATTTTTAAAAAGGATGCTCTGTCAAAAATGAAGAATGAGTTAGTACTTACAGAATTTTTACATTTAGGATGAGTGATGTTTACATGTTAAATTTTATCAGAGCTGAGATGTTTAAAAACTCTTGTTGTATAGTGTCAATATGGCAACGATTGATTTTTGCAAAAATGTACTTTTATACCAAAGATATGTAGACAATACCTTTTGTATTTTTATTTTGTAGAATAAAGAATAAAGATTCAAAAAACTTTCTTTATAATCAACTTTGAGTCCACTAAGGAAGAAGAAATAAATCAGAAATTGATTTTCCTTGATGTTTTAATTTGTTTCTGGAAATCATGAATATAGTTACCAACAGGCTATTTAACTATTGGATAACTTAGTCAAAGCATCTCTTGCTCTTTCAAACTGGTACAAACCATTTTCAACTAATTAAACAAAGTTACCATTTTCAACTGGTAAAACAAACTTACCATTTTCAGGTTACTAATACTTGGAGGAGAGATCAATTGAAATTAATGTAGACATCTCTTAAACAATGTTATTTTGTCATGGATTCCTTATATAAAGATTTTATATTTTCTAAAGAGAACAAATTCCCTGGAATTTCAATTACTCCTAAAGTTTATACTTCTAAAGTTCATGCTTTCACTAAGCACACACTTAAGTTTATTTAAAAGAAATTTTATGAGAACATGTTTTATAATTTTCTCTTCCTAATTTTGTTCTTATTTGACAGTCTCAGTCTAGTTCTTTGATGCATGTTTTTGCATTTTTTTAAATTATTAAAAAAGAAATTTATGAGGTCCTAGGCTTTGGAGTGAGCACAGATCAGAATCAGTTCGTGTCGATTTTATAAGGGAAATAAATTCTTACAAACAAAATTTGGATCATTCTGAGTACTGCTAAAAAACTAAAGAACTGTAAGGTTGTGTATTTCTTAAGATTTTTATATATTTATTAATATTTGTAACTTCATTTTAAAAACGTAAATAAAGAATAAATATAGAAAAATTTTAAGCCATTTTCTTTGTTTTAAAATTCCTCTTAGATTATGAATTTTAAGATTAAATGAAAATATATTTGCACATTAAACGCCCACCTAAAAATATCTTTATTGTGCTTACAGAAATAAGCCAATAGGTGATGATAAAATTAGTTTGTTCTGAAAGCATGTTCTACATTAATAGCTGCATATCTACTTAGTTTAAGTCCTACAACTTATTTAGATATCTATCCTTTAGATTTTCTTACTTGATTTTACTGATTTTTACTGTTCAAAAATAAAAGAAAAGGTTTGTTCAACTTCTTCACTCAAAATATAAAAAAGAAACATTAAGCAGTTAAAAACTTATTAAAATGCATTTGTCAAAATTTTATATATTAAACTGTTACAAAATCTTGACCTTTTAAATTGGTCAAAGCTAAATTGACAAACTGTAAACAAGTAATTCTTGGAGATTCACTTTCAAGCTGGGTTGATTAAATTTGTGGAATTGCACATGGTTCTGTTTTGCAACCATTATTTTTTGTTACATTTTCATTAAAAATTTATAAGTTCGCATCACTTCAGCAATATGCAAAAAGGAACAGTGCCAGATGCCTCAATTGCCAGATGTCTTTATTGTTTTCATAAAGGAAACAATAGAGACAGCTGTTTTACAATCTGTTAAATGTATAACCTGGCTAATAGAAATAAATGTCAAAAAAATCTTACATTTAGAGACATGTGTTTACTCTGGACTGATAAAATATAATTACTTATAGACAGAAAATAATATCAGTTTAAAACTTAAACATTTATTTTCTGGAAATGAAAATATTGGACTAGTATTGTTCTTCTTTTTACTGATTTAATTGTTTTAGTATTTTTATATTTAATCACTTCAAATTTTACAGATGAGAGAAAATTTTCAAAATTAAAATTAATTAAATATTATTTAAAATCTAATTAATTAAATATTATTTAAAATCAAGGTATTTTAAAAAATTATTCATTTTTTTCAAGCAATGTTGACAAGATGAAGTAATTGATTTTGACATATTGATTGATGAGTTTATGGAAGAAAAATTAAAAGAAAGAAATTGTTATAAAGTCAAAATTATTTTTCAAATAACTGTATGAAACACTGTTTTTTATTACTTAATCATTTATTTAAAAAAAGTGTTTAAAAGAATTAAAGTTAAGTTTAAATTTAACCCTGTCTATAGTTTTTATAATATACAATTTTTAAATCTAACAAAAATAAAAAACAGCACAGTTATCAGATTAGTTTTAGAATTCCAAAAAAAATCTTAGAGTTCAAATTTATACAGATCCCAAATGTGCTTAACAGTGCAACATAGCAGCAGTTAAAACAAATAAAAGGCTTGGAAATCTTAAATACATTTTTGTATCAAGAGACCCCACCATAAAAGACTTTATACAACATTTATCAGACCATATTTAGAGTTCTCTATACTTGCTTGGAATTCTTACTTTTTAGTTGATGTAAAGAAAATTGACTGATAAAGCTCTTGAAGATATTAGTATAGATATAGTGAAGATATAAGTATTGCAACAATACAAACCTATCAACAAATTAAACTCAATTGACTGGCATACATGATTTTTAAGCATGCAGCATTGCACCTAGGAAGTGACTGAGGCAAAATATAGGTTTTCTACAACCAGGTCCAGCTAAACAATAGTTCTTGTAGATGATATTAGATTTTATATATATATATATATATATATATATATATATATATATATATATATATATATATATATATATATATATATATATATATATATATATAAGTAAAAAAGTTAGTCAACAAAATAAACAATAAACGAAATATTTTCTTCTTTTAATTTTACAAAAATTACTCTAATTATAAATTTTAGCACTAGAGACCTTTCAAAAAATCATCAGTAGTGCTGTTTTTGTTATTATAACAACAAAATATAATTTTTTTAAAAGAACAAACAGAAAGTGATAATTATTTAATGTTGCTGTTAGCAACTATTATAATCTATATTGTAATGTCAATTAAAAGTATCATGTTTTTGGTTGTGAAAATGTTTCTCATAAGAAATTAGGTTTTTTTTCATTTTTTAGCTCCACAAACACAAAAAGCTGGAAAAAAGGTTCTATAATGGAGTTATGCGCACGTTGACAATTGTATACATGGTTATCAAACCTATCTGTTGATTGCCCAGTTCTACAACTAGAAATGTGCCCATTAGTGTGAAGCCGTAGGTTATTTGTTTTTCCGGTGTATGTAGCTTTCTTGTTACATGACAAACATTTTAAATAATATATTACATTCTTACTATTACAAGTAATATGGCTTTTTATGTTCCATATAGTACCATTTGATGTCGTAAATGATTTAACTTCTTGAAGGTAGAATTTACATATTTTGCAACAATTATCATTGCATTTAAATAATCCTACTTCTTTAGTGGTTGATTGAATTTTTGAAGAAGTAAGTGTTCTCAGTAATTGGGTGGTTGTTTATACGCAATTACTGGTTGGACATTAGAAAAAACTTCTTTCACTCTTTCATTTGAAGATAGATTAAGCAAAAGATTTGTTTCAGTAATAAAAAGTTGGCAGTTCAGATTGCTGTAAAAAGTTGTAACTAAAGGAAAAATTTCTTTTGATTGATTTTGGGGAGCTGGTCCTTGGAGTTTTGCGTTGTGAAATGCTTTTTCAATAATATTATTAGGATATTTGCATTCTTTTAGCCACGTTTTTAGTTCTGCTAAACGTTGTTTTTCTTTATTGTAATCAGATGTGAAAACAATCATTCTTTTAGCATGGCCATATGGGATGTTCTTTTTTATATGATAAGGATGATGGCTGTTGTAGTCTAAGTAGTCATGAGTATTGGTTTCTTTATAATAAATATCCGTTTTTATTTTTCTGTTGTTTTCAAGAATGGTAGATATGTCTAAGAAATTAATAATATTATAAGTATTTCCATCTTATTTTACTTATTGGTTATAAACATATTTCAAGTTATATATATATATATATATATATATATATATATATATATATATATATATATATATATATATATATATATATATATATATATATAAATAAATTAGTTGAAAATCTCTTGTCAAATTTTTTTCATTTTACACTGTGTTTCATCAAATAGACTCATCAGAAATGATTTTTGTTCATTTCTGACGAGTCTTAATTTTTTTTTTATTATTTAATTCACCTCCTCAAGGCCGAGAAGGCCACTACAGACGAGGAGGCTACTTATTTGTGGTTATAACCCTCTCTCAACTCGATAACTCCGAAACATGAACCTTGATGAACAAGGCCGCTGCACGGAGAAACGAGTTGAGCGCGGTACTACCTGGGGCGTGGTGGGGATCGAACTTGGAACCACTCGTTTATGAAGCAAGCGCTCTACCACTACACCACTACCGCATTATTGATTAAATTGATTAAACAAGAATTAAAAATTGATTAAAATTGATTAAACAGTGTAAAATGAAAAAAGTTTAACAAGTGATTTTTTCTGCTCTTTTAAGAACATTGAACACTCTATTGTGTAGAATACATTTAAAATTATTTGTGTGTGTATATATATATATATATATATATATATATATATATATATATATATATATATATATATATATATATATATATATATATATATATATATATATATACATATATATATATATATATATATATATATATATATATATATATATATATATATATATATATACATATATATATATATATATATATATATATATATATATATATATATAAGATTGTTACAAGATTTTTACAATATTGTTACAAGATTTTTATATTAAAAACAAAAATTGTTTAAATTGCATATTGTTGCTATGAGTAACTATTGTGCTGGATTAAATTCTAATAATACACAGGAAGTATCAATTAAAAGTATCATGTTTTTGTTTGAGCAGATGCTTTTCATGTGACAACAAAAAACTTTCATTGTTAAGCTCAAGGCAAACAAAAAGTTGGAAAAAAGCTTCAATTACACTTTGGTGGGAATGTTGAGGCGTAAACATTGTTGTCAAATCTATCAGTTGATAGGCCAGTTCTGCAGCTAGAAATATGTCTGTTTATTTGTAATCTTAAATTGTTTGTTTTACCAGTATATGTGGCTTGTTTTTTGCATGACAAATATTTAAGGTAATAAATTCCATTTTTGCTGTTGCATGTGATGTATTTTCCAAATAATGCCATTAGATGTTTCAAACTCTTCTACTTCTTGAAGATAGAGTTTGCATATTTTACACCGAATTTCTTTGCATTTAAATATGCCAATCTTCTTATTAGATGCTTCAACTTTTGAAGAAGTAAGTTTTCTTAGTAAATTAGGAGGTTGTTTAAAAGCTAGTACCAGATCAATATGAGAAAAAACATTTTTGACTCTTTCATTATGAGATACTTTGAGTAAAAGGTTAGCTTGTGAGATTAAAGTTTGACAATTGAGATTACTATAGAATGTTGTCATTAAAGGAGATATTTCTTTAGACTTGTTTTGTGGTGCTGGTCCTTGTAGTTTTGCATTATGGAATGCTTTATCTATAATTTCATCAGGATAATCTCAATCTTTCAACCATGACTTTAGTTCTGTTAAACAAAATTTTTCAATTTCGTAATTAGATGTAAAAACAATTATTCTTTTAGCTAAATTATAAGGAATATTCTTTTTGATGTGTAATGGATGATGGCTGTTATAGTTTAAGTAGTCATGAATGTTTCTTTATAATAAATGTTGGTTTGAATTTTTTTGTAATTTTTAAGAATAAATGCGATGTCTAAAAATTTAATAACACTGTAGATGTTATCATTTTTAGAAAACTCTTTGCCAAAATCGGTTGCAAAACTAATTGAATCATTTAATTCAGTGAGGGAAATTTCAAATTTTCTAATGTCAAGATGTTTTGGCCACATTATAAAACCGTCATCAATATATCTAAAATAAAATTTCTTTATATCCTCTACTTCGGGGTTAGAAAAATACTTAGGTAGGATTGTTGGAAAAAGCTTAGTCTCTTCTAGAAACCTGATGGGGAGACAGCATCATCTGATGCGAAATCTGTACCCATTACTGTACCAGTTGTTTGGTGAAATAATTGTTTATCAAATATGAAATTATTCTTTTTTGGTGGTATTGATTTTGTTTGTTGGTCATGGTCGATACCATTGTTATTTGAAACAATAGAACTTGCATTAATATTATTATTATTTATGTAGTGTGATGAATATTTTTTATTATTTAAATATTTTTTATCTTTTTCGAATTAAATTTACTAGAACTCACTTTTTTGGACCATTTTTTATTAATGCGTTCGATATCTTCATCTTTGCATTCTTGATATTGATGACTTAACTTTTCATGAAGTTCATCACTCGAGGCATGATTAATAATAAAATTGGACACTTCACCGCCTAGGTTTTTTAATGATGTGAGAGAATTATCTTGCAGAATCAAAAAAGTCACAGGTCAAAAACAGTGATGCCCTGAAGAGAGAAATGTAGTCAGCCATTCTATAGATCTCCTTGAGTATTTTATTACTCAGAATAAAAACCTGCCTGAATTCAGAGAAATGCAACTTGAATTTCATGAAATTTAAGGCGTGTAAAACGGCTCCATATTTATTAATTTTCGCCTAATGATCTGATTTTTTTACACAAGTTCACAATAATCTTTGTACTTCTCAAACGTCTAAATGTAAATGATTTTAAAATTAGAAACAAATACTTTGTTTTTACAAAAAGGTATTTTAAAGTGAAGTAGTTTTATCTTTACCTTACTTTTTTTTTTTTGGGCCTCAACGCTATCGTGTTTAAAAACCACGTTTTTTAAAAAACCTTCCATTATTTGTATTGATGCTATTATATACTTAATGATTTGTACATTTCTATTCATGCCGGTTGTTTAAAAATGCCCTTAAAAACTTAAAAAATGTGAAAAAGTTAAACTTTAAAAGTGTCGCGCAAGTATAAATAGTCATTCAAAATGAAAAACAAAAAAAATATATATATATATATATATACATATATATATATATATATATATATATATATATATATATATATATATATATATATATATATATATATATATATATGTATATACAAAACTGGATTAAACCAAATTAAGAAACAGAAACAAGATAAGAGTAGTAAAAGTGGCAAAGTTTGTTTTTATATACAGAACATTATGATGTAATGATGTATTGATGAAACATTATGATGTCATGATGTATTGATGAAACATTATGATGTAATGATGTATTGATGAAATATTATGATGTAATGATGTATTGATGAAACATTATGATGTAATGATGTATTGATGAAACATTATGATGTAATGATGTATTGATGAAACATTATGATTTAATGATGTATTGATTGATCAATTATAGTTATAATACTTATAGAAAATATAATTTATTCAAGTAAAATGTTTAATACTTTTTTTTGAATTGAAAATGTTGAATTAAACATGGCTTATTACAAAAAAGGAGTTTAAACCCAAAAGAGCCTTAGTTTTTTGTTGTTGTTTTTTTCAACTCTGGTATGTATGTATGTAATTAATCTAATTAATTAAATGCTTTACCTAATTAGTTTCTAGGACTTGAAAAACCAAACAAATAAAAAAATAATTAAAAAGGTTTTAGGTGAAAATAGGTGAAAAAAATTATGATATAAATTTTTCTTTTTTTTACTTTGATTTACATTGTCTTGAAACATTGTTTTACCTTCGTTGTATTACCTTTGTTGTATTACCTTTGTTGTATTACCTTTGTTGTATTACCTTTGTTGTATTACCTTTGTTGTATTACCTTTGTTGTATTACCTTTGTTGTATTACCTTTGTTGTATTACCTTTGTTGTATTACCTTTGTTGTATTACCTTTGTTGTATTACCTTTGTTGTATTACCTTTGTTGTATTACCTTTGTTGTATTACCTTTGTTGTATTACCTTTGTTTTATTACCTTTGTTGTATTACCTTTGTTGTATTACCTTTGTTGTATTACCTTTGTTGTATTACCTTTGTTGTATTACTTTTGTTGTATTACCTTTGTTGTATTACCTTTGTTGTATTACCTTTGTTGTATTACCTTTGTTGTATTACCTTTATTATACTGTTATTATACTTAATAAAGTAATTTGATATTAAATAATAAGTATATAATAAAAACTTTAACTATTGCATAAGAAATCATCATTGTTGTTATTTTTTTTTTTTTTTTAATTTTAGTCATAGCAATGAGGTTTATTATTATTATTGAGGATTTAAATTTTTTTAGTTATTCTGTATTTAAGAACTATTCATTGGACATAGCTCCTAGAAAAATTTCAGATGGATTTAAAAATTTAGACACTAGTTTTCGAGATGTGGATGCAGCATTATCAATAGACTGCCACGTTTTTTTATTTAAAGGTTTATTTATTTATTTTGTTTTTTTTTAGCTAGTCCTAAAAAAAAGTTTAAATTTTTTTTATCTTTTTTTTTTTAGGTGATTATTATTGGAAATATACTTTAGAATTATCATCAATGCAATATAAATTTGATTATGAAAGGAAAATTTCTACTCATTGGAAAGGGTTACCTAGTTCTATTAATGGTGCATTTAAATGGCATGATGTCCATGAACATAGAAAGATTTATTTTTTCAAAGGTAATGCAAACAATACAAAAGTTTGAAATTTTTTTTTTTTTTTCAGTATTTGCAATTATTTTAAATATTTTACTTTATCAAATTTTTTTAAAACAAGGTTTTTAAGTTAAAATTTTTATAAATCTTGTTACTTTTTAATTTTTGTTTTAAAGAATTGTAGTTTTTTTTTTAAACTCTTTAAATTCTTAAAAATATTAACAGAAATGTTAGAATAATATACATAAAAATGTAATTGATGTCATGTTTACATTCTTAAATGATAAAAATGTGATCGATGTCATATTTACATACTTAAATGATAAAAATGTGATCAATGTCATATTTACATACTTAAATGATAAAAATTTGATTGATGTCATATTTACATACTTAAATGATAAAAATGTGATTGATGTCATATTTACATACTTAAGTGACAAAAATGTGATCGATGTCATATTTATATACTTAAATGATAAAAATGTGATTGATGTCATATTTACATACTTAAATGATAAAAATGTGATCGATGTCATATTTACATACTTAAATGATAAAAATGTGATTGATGTCATATTTACATACTTGAATAATAGAAATGTGATTGGTGCCATACTTAAATGATAAAAATGTGATTGGTGTCATATTTACATACTTAAATGATAAAAATGTAAATGTGGAGTTTTAAAAAAATAAAATAAGAATTTCCTCATTTAAAGATTAACGAAAAACACAAGTTAAAGAAAAAGATTAAAGAAAAACACAAATGTTAAAAGAATTTTAAAATTGCTTAGAATTAGTTTTTTAATTAATTTGCTGTTTATATTTCGAATAAAAACTAAAAGTAAAAGTTCAACAAATGTTTAACAAAGTTATTACTTAAGAGAAATTTAAATGTCTAAAAAATAAATTATTAATAGAAATAAGTTTTATTGTCTCTTTGGATTGGATTGTTTTTATTTTTTCTAGTTTTAAGCTAAAAAGAAAAACGAAAGCGATACTGACTATAAATAAAATAATTATTGAATACAACAAACCATGATAAAAGTTAAAAATTGATCATTAAAAATTAAAGAATTAATGATGAAGTTATAGAAACAAAATTAAATCATTCTTAATATTCAAAATAGTTTTGAGCAGTTTTACGAAATCTGCCAAAATATATATAATAAACTACAATGAGAAGAATGAATAGAATGTAAATAATGAATTTTTAAAATAAATAATACTAATACATGACTTCAATAAAATTTTCTTCAAAATTACTTTAATCAAATTATTAATAAAATTTTCAGACTATCCATCACATGTCTTTTAAATTTCATTTACTTTCTTCCATTAAATTTTATTACTCAGCTACATTTATGTCTTACTCAATTGTGTAACTCAGCTCTATCTTATTCAATTATGGTCTCATTATTTTGCTTAGCGAAGCCCGTTGAATCGCTGTTGTTGTTCTCAACGTTTCCATATTTGGAGTATGTGGGTTTTATTCTTTATATATATATATAAAGTATTGAACGAGGAGCATTTTATTTTTAGCTTGGGGCTACTTTAATTGATCACCATTTCATCAATTAGAAAAAAAGTTTTAAGCATAGTCTTTGTGTTTAAGATTGTCTAGTAATTTTGTGTAACAAGATTTTGTTTAATAATCCTTGGTTTACCTGAAATATCAGCATCTTTTCCTTCATAACTTTTCAGTTTTCTATGAAAACATTCTCCACCAGTAATCTTATCAAGTATTTTTGTTGTTTCCTAAAGTTACTTTAGGAAATAACAAAAAAACTCTACAGAATGTTAAATATAAATTAGTTTCTTTAAAGATTTCATAAAATGCTTTCCCAATGTAATTGTAGTTAAAATAGTTAATGAAGTTAAAATAGAGCTATGAAAAAAAGAGATATTGGCTGGTCTTTTAAACCATTCAAAGTTAAATAATGCTTGACCAAAATGTAAATTTTTATTGTATAAGTAGCAAAAACTATTTTGTTTAAACAATTTGAATTTGCTTTAATAATAATTTACTGTAAAAATAATATTTTAATTAAAATTAAATCTGTTTATTGTCCGCTTTAGGATGTTTTTTTTTTAAAGTTTTTTAAAATTTATTTTGACAACTTTTTTTCAATAAACTTAAATAATAAAAAAAAAAAATGGACTGTCAATTTTTGACAGAATAAAACTTGACAGCCTTTGGGCAAAGAATCCATTTACAAACTTTTACAAGGTTTTAATATTAAAAAATGTTTAGTTAATCAAAAACAAGATACTTTAGAATGAACACAGCAGCTTAGTTGTTGCAGAGTTTTTAATACTTCTTTTTAATACGTCTTTTGCGCATTGTTGTGAATTCATATATTTGTATAATATTTTTGGGTTATTTTTCACAATCATTAGTTTATACTTTTGTTTTGAAATTTCAAATAAAACTTTTTTAGACAACTGCTTACATTAGTTATGAAGATTTCAAATTTTCTATTTACTAGAGCAATTTCTGTATCTTAAATTCTGTTTTTTTCTCTAATGAGTAAGATGAGGTCTTTGTTTGTCTTTGTTGTTAAGAGACAGATGCTTTTTTTTCATTGTTATTCATATGATTAACCTTAATCTTAACTTCAATTGGCTTCATTTTAAATTTTTGTATCTGATTTTCATGGATACTATACCAAAAGGGATATGTCTCCTTGAGGGCATTATTCAGCTTATTTCGTTCTGTTTTGAGTATGAAATCTTGTTGATGTTCAGTATATGTTAAACATTTTCAAAACTCAGAAGTAATTGTCTTGCACATCTCAAGCAATCTTCCATTTTGTAGCATTTTGTACCTAAGATGTTTCAGGTGTTGACATTTCTTATGCAAAAAAGTTAAGAAGGAGTTATAGATATCTATATCATTGTCTGGCTTGAACTCATTAAAGTGTTGGCTGAAGGTCTATTAAATAGTAAAGAGAACCTTACTATACAATAGACAATACTTTAAAATTACTATTTGATTGAAACAGGTTGAAAGAGAGAAAAAGAACAAGGAATCATTTAATCCAATAAGCTGTAATGTTTCAGCAATAAAGAAAGCAATCTGACACAAAAATTGAAGCTAAAAGTAAAACACTTGCGAAAAAACAAGACAGAAAAAATATTTTAGTCAATTAAGTAACATCGGCATTAAACTCTAGAAAACTGAGTAGTTGTTCAGCAATTGCAATATATTTATTTACAATTTGAAGTGTTCAATTCCTTCCGACTAAAACATAAATATGTCTTCAGTTTTCAAATAAACAAAAACACAAATGTTTGTTATACCTAAGTTTTAGATGTGCTGCCATTAACAGTAGCACATGGAGCAGGAATGTGTACACGTTATGTTCCTCCCTTGATAACCATCAAAGTGAAACTGTATCAAAATATGTGAAAGACCTGTTTTATATTTTAGTAAAAAGAATTTCAGGCTTTATTTGATCAAAACTTGTGTGACTTGTACAAAGTGACAAAGATGAAAAGATTAACAAAAAAACACTTAAAATAATTTGATGATCCTGTTGCGAAGCTGATCGGCAGCATCAGTTAGATATAAATGATTTAAACAGTTTCCTATGACAAATGATTATCAAGTTAATAGTTTGTAGCTTATATTTTGCAGTTGCTTAGCCATTTAGTTGCTTATCACTAGTTCTACCACAATTTAAAAAATAATTTTTTAAAATAATCTTTTTTTGATAATAAAAAAAGTTTATTATATAATTTTTTATTAGAAAATAAAAAAAAATGGTCTGTAGTTAGTATATTCAAAATTTGACCCATTTTTGTGAACCCAAATAATGTTTGAAGTTTTAAAGAAGTCAGGAAGATTCCGTCTATAAATGAATCATTAGTAATTATACCGAATAGCTCATGATTTTTGATGATAGTTGTAAAATTTTAGTGGGATTATTAACAGGGCTCAGACTTTTCTCTTTACTCGTTTATAATTAATTATTATACACATAATTTTTTTTGAAAAGTTTACTGCAATGTAAACTTAATTATTATAACACTTTGCTATAAGTTTATCATAAAGTTGATTAAATTAATTCAATTAATCTGTTTAATTCATTTCAACACTTTAATTCAATTTATAAGCTACCATGAAATCATTTGATTTCCTGATAGCTTTTTGAAATTGCGAATTTTTTTTTTTTAATCAATAAAAGTTTCGGATCTATGGGCAGCCATCGTCTAACATTTTATCAATCTATTGTTTAAATGTAAGCCGTATTAACTTTAATTAACTAATTAAACACATATGAACAAATATTGTTAATTAATCAGTTTGTTTAGAATATTGATAATATTTGTGGTGCAAAAATATGTATACATATCAATATATATTAATTTACGATTTTATTTAGGTTCTGAATACTATCGTGTAAATGTAGAAAATTTTGAGGTTGATTATGGTTATCCTATGAAACTCTCTGACAGTTTTTTAAAATGCACCAGCAAATCTTCTAAAAGACTTTTTTCTAGTTATATTTTGTTTACATCCGTATTATTAACTGTTTGGTCATTCATGTAAGAAGTTTGAACAATATATGTTTTATATAATATATATACCTTAGTGTTTAATGTTTATTATTGTAATTCAGTTAGTTTTTATTTACCTTGTTCATTACAGTTTTATGATTTAACAGTTATTTTATATATTTAAAATTTATTCATTGATTTAGATTTTTAAAATAATTTATGCTTAAATTTATGCATTGATTTAAATTTTTTAAATAATTTATTCTTTAGTTTATGTATTGATTTAGATTATTTAAATAATTTACTCTTTAATTTATGTTTTGATTTAGATTTTTTAAATAATTTATATATTGATTTAGATTTTTAATATAATTTATGCTTTAATTCAAGCATTGATTTAGATTTTCTAAATAATTTATTCTTTAATTTATGTATTGATTTAGAGTAATATATATAAATTTTTATAATAACTTATTTTTTAATTGTTTGCATTGATCTTTTTAAATAATTTATACTTTGATCAAAAAATTTAATCAATAATTAGATGTTACAATAAAGAGCTTATATTAAATTTGTTTTTGAATTTCTTTAACGATTTTCTGTACTTTGCTGAGGCAACAGTTTTTTAAATTATTTTTATAACTTTATGATATATAATATATATTTTTTTAATTTAATATTATTAAAATAACTTTTTTATTGCGTTATGTTGCAGAATTAATCATTTTTCTAAGATTTAGTTTGTTATGTCTTTAAAAAAAAATAGTTTTTTTTAAAAACAAAATTAATATGTTTTTTATGTTTTTAAATGAAAACAGTTATTTTGGACGGAATTATTTTTATATTACAATTGTCTGCAGTTGTTGTTTGTTCATACTTCTCCCTAAAAACAAAATTTGTTTCAGAAAAAACGAAGTTCGTTGCTGTAAACTTTGTATGCTGGTCGATATGAAACATGAACCAGCATAATGCTGATTGTTTTTTTAGATAATTACAATACTATATATTGTTTATTTGATTCAATATATTGAATCAAATAAACAAGTAGAAATTTAATTCTAAAAAAGTGTTTCGAATAAATTTTTTTGTCAAAATAATCTTTTAAAGTGGTGGTAATGGTGGTCAGAAAACAATTTTTTTGGCTACATTAAAAATTTAATAGTTTTTTTTTAGTTGTTAAAATTAGAAATATTTTTTTTTTTTTTTTGTTACTGAAAATTAGACTAGAAACTACTAAACTTTTAAACTACTAACTAGAAATTGTAACTAATTTTTTATACCTGATGATGTCAATTGATATTGATGAAACGTGTGTTATGGAAAACGTAATCACCTGTCTATAAATAAAGTGAGATACGAAGATCAATATAGATTTGAAAAATAAATCAACTGTTTGTAATCTCCAAACAGTTTCATAGATCCTAACCTATTGAATTTTTTTTTTAAGTTAAGAAGTTGTGGAATCTTTATATATATATATATATATATATATATATATATATATATATATATATATATATATATATATATATATAGCATCAAAGTTAAGGACAGTTATGGTTTGACATGATACTATTTTTCGTTTTGATATAAACATTGAACTTACAAAATTTCTAATAAGTTTAATTCTAATTCCATGTAACAATTCCGTTAGAATATTATGGGACATCTAAGGGGTCGTTCATGAATTACGTCACGCGGTGGATGAGTTATTAATTCTACGATGATTTATTACAAGTGGAAGAGACCGAATTTGTAACAAAACAATTTTTTAAGGTTTTTTAAAATCTTTCTTTCAAATAAAGATGTGCCGAGCCAAACGTAAACCCTTCAGTTGGTGTATTTACACTCCACTGCAGCTATTCCAATTTAAGTCGGTTAATGAATCTAAACTTGTATCAAAGTTTATATTACGTCTATATCAGTTAGTAATATAGCCGTAACCGCAATGAAAAAATATATAATTATTAAGTATTATTATATTAATATTATTAAACAGCAATATTAGTTAAAACACTTAAAACTTTGAAATAAAACATCAAATATTACATGCATTTAAAAACATCATTTAAACTCCATTTTCAAAACATTACAGTAGCTAATTGACATTAAAGTTATATACTCATTATAATTTAAATAACCTCAAAAGTTTTTTGTTCGCTTAGTCCCAGTTAGTCTATACAATTTTTTATGGAGCTATAGGAGTCCAAAAAAAAAATAACAATTTGTAAAAAATAAAATTTATATGTGTTAAATTGTATTAATTACACCATGTAACAACATTTTTGTTTATGTTAATTTTTTAATGTTTCTTACATAATTTTTGTATGCTGATTTCATCAAGATTTCCTGAGAAAAAGCATAAAGTATATTTCGGAGTTTTCGTATATGTGTAATGCAATTAAAACATTATATATATATGCTGATTTTAACTATATTCGTGTGTTTATTTTCAGTTAAACTAATTACAACTGTTACATGAAGTAGTGAATATGTCTAGTAGATCCTGCAAGCTTTGTCCTGACTCATTCTGTTATGTTTGTGGTTACTATATTAGTCCAACACAAGCTAAACATAAGATTGTCAGTGGTACAAAATTCTTTACTGCATATCATGCTTATTTTGGCATGGCTATGGGAGATCAGGACAAATCGTGGGCACCACACTACAGTTGTGGTAGCTGCAGATCAACTCTGGAGGGATGGCTGCGTGGAATCCGAAAGTCAATGCCCTTTGCGATTCCGAGAATATGGAGAGAACCGACGAACCATCATGATGACTGCTTTTTCTGCATTGTTGACATTTCAAAGTATAAAAAACCGAAAGATAGGCTGACTCTAGTTTATCCAAGTATACCATCTTCTATTGGACCAGTTCCACACAGTGATGAATTGCCTGTTCCTACTCCACCTCAATCCGAAGAAGCAGCTGCATATCATTCTGAAGTAGACTCACCGGATGAACTCAATGATGACTGTGATTTCAGGGAACCGAATGATTCACCTCATTTCCCTAACCAACAAGAACTTGATGACTTAGTACGAGATTTAGGTCTCACTAAATCAAATGCAGAACTTCTGACATCACGTTTGAAAGAATGGAATTTATTAGATCCAAGCTGCAGAACCTCGAAATACCGAAAAAGACATGAAACATTCGCATACTTTTATGTAGTATCAGAATCACTGTGCTATTGTCATGACGTTCGTGGTCTTTTCAATGACATTGGCATTGTTCACAATCCTGAAGAGTGGAGATTATTCATTGACAGCTCAACAAGAAGTCTAAAGGCAGTTTTGCTCCATAACGGAAACCGATTTCCTTCGATTCCAGTAGCTCATTCCGTTCACCTAAAGGAAGACTATAAGAACGTGAAGTTGTTGCTTGAGAAAATCAACTACGACAGTTACAAGTGGGATGTATGTGGAGACTTTAAGATGCTAGCATTTCTTCTCGGTCTGCAAGGAGGATACACAAAGTACTCGTGTTTTCTTTGTTTATGGGATAGCATGGCTGCAAACCAGCACTTCACAAGACGTGAGTGGCCAGTGAGAGAACATTTACAGCCTGGTTCGCACAATGTTATTATTCAATCTCTGATACCTGTTGAAAAGATCTTACTACCACCCCTTCACATTAAACTTGGTCTTATCAAACAATTTGTCAAAGCATTAAACCCAGATAGTGCAGCATTCCAGCATATTCGGCAGATGTTTCCAAAGGTGTCAGATGCAAAAATTTCAGCAGGTATATTCGTTGGTCCACAGATTAAAGTTATGTTGGCATGTAAGGAGCTTGAGGACAAAATGTCTGCTGTTGAAAAAGAAGCATGGACTGCATTTAGACATGTTGTTCATAGCTTTTTAGGCAACAATAAGAGTGATAACTACAAAGAGATAGTGGAAAACTTAATTGTACGGTACGCAGATATGAAATGCAGAATGTCAATAATGCTGCATTACCTGCATTCACACTTGGAATTTTTCAGACCAAATTTGGGTGATGTGAGTGAAGAGCACGGGGAACGTTTCCATCAGGATATTCTTGCAATGGAGAAAAGATACCAGGGCAGATGGGATGCAGCTATGATGGGTGACTACATCTGGTGTTTGATACGCGATGACGAGAAACTTCATAAAAGAAAACCTCGTTCTACTGTTCACTTTTAGTGTTTTTTGAGATTGTGAGAGACTGTTACAATACAATATAATGTAACATTATGTAATATATGTAAGAAACATGATGTAACATGAAGTTTTGTAACATAACATAACACTTTTGAATTAGTAAATGTTTTATATTGACTAAAGTAGAATCTAATGCAAAACGATTTATATTAATTATATGTTTAATTGATTTTTTGGTTTTACGACCAAACGATTGATGCAATAAAAAATCCAATGTCATATTCAGACTCA
>NC_061161.1:44668070-44683070 GCF_022113875.1 Hydra vulgaris | reverse complement strand
TTTTTTTTTTTTTTTTTTGCCAACACCTTTTTTATATATAAACTGTTATTAGAACTTTTTTTTTTGATTTTTAAAAGGTTTGTTATCTGCCTTTCAACTTTTTATTTTTTCTAATATTCCTAATTATTAATTTATATTTCTGTATATTCTTCTATATAATTGATATTTTTATTTTCAGAAACAGAATTGCATGTATATAAAAGTTTGAAAACTTTAAAATTGTTACTTTAAAAAAAAAAAAAAAAAAAAAAACTTTTACTAAATACTTTTACAATACCTCCTAAAAAATTATTTAAATTGTTTTGAATGTTTTCAATTGTAGAAACAACTTTTATAGGGTTTTACTACAAATCTTTTTAAAAGCAAAAAATTTCAGGGGTAACGGAGCAAAATGTACATTGTGTACTCGGTAGAATTGAAGTACTAAGAAGACTGTTACATAAGTTGTTGTTTTTTTATAGTGGTTATCAAAAGAATATGAGTTATGTCTATTTCGTTCCAATGAATTTTCACCACCCTATGATTTTTCAAAAATGGTTATAATTATTAATTTAGAATTTACAAAATTATTGTTAAAATTGTCATATAGGGCAAATATTTGTTAGAAAATATTAATTTTATAAACTTTTGTATAAATACTTGAATTACGTTTTTTTAACGATAACTTCATAGTTTTTTCTAATAATTTTTTTAAATGATTTTTCCCAACAATGTTTTCCAATAATAAACGTTCAGACCGCAAAATGTCTTCATTTTTTTTTTGTAAAAATTCGATAAAAATTTCCAAAATAAATCTGATTGGCGAATCAGTATAATATTTAGTTGGTATACATATTAGACATGCATTTTGAACGTTTTAACGACACTTGTAGTGGTTTTCCTCGTTCTAAGCAATAACCGTTTAATCGAAAAATGGCTGCTATAGTGTCTTCATAATGTAGCATATTTACAAAACCGTATCCTCTACATTTTTTCTCATGATCAGTTATCACACGAACAGAATGAATCGCTCCGTGTTTACTAAACAACTGAAACAAGGTCAAATCATTTGCATCAGATGGTAAATTATAAACAAAAACACACCAACTTGTGACATTTGCCTGAGGCACAAGATTCAGATTATTTGGACCTGATCCATTTAAGGCGTTATTGTATGTCGAATTAGTTCCATTAGTCACATTGTGTACTGTGTTGCCGTTTGATACTCCTGCCAAAACAGCATTTGGAAGCGGTGAATAATACGCTTGAGAAAACCCTTGGTTTTGTAAATAACCTGCATTTGACATATTTTTACTGTGATTAAGGACCTCGATGTATGAGTTCATTTTTTGACTGGGTGGGTTTGCAAATTTTACAGCTAATGGTTTTATTGCGTTAAGAAGATTCGGCACCTTATTGTTTAAAGCTTCAATAGATAATTCTGCCTGACAACGCTTATCAAAGCGAACAAATCCGACTCCGCGACTGATACCGTTTTCATCAACAAGAACTTTGCTAGTTATAATTTCTCCAAAAAACTGAAAAAGTTCTCGTAAACGAATAGCATCACAAGTTTGTGGCAAACCACTAATATATAAGTTTGCATTTTTAATTTCATTTGAACTTGGTCGTGCGTAGCTAACCTGTTAAATAAAATTTAATATAAGTTCAATAACATTGTGCACGTTTTGGATAATAAAGATAGAAAGCGAAACGTAAAACAAAGATTTCGCAAAAAAAAAAGCGTATATTATAAATCTGATCAAGTAAGGTCCAAGAGTAATGCGGACATAAAAGGGGTTAATTTAAAAGGCAAGATTAAACATAAAAGGCAAATATCAAGAGCTGAGAGTAAAGTTGGTATACGTTATGCAAAAAGTAAAAAAGTTTTAATCATTTTACTTTCATTTAAAACTTTAAAATTTATTTTGTAAAAGTTTTATTATGATTATTTGTTAGTTGAAAAGATGGTTGAAGAAAACCTGGTTATTTGTTAGTTGAAAAGATGGTTGAAGAAAATCTGGTTATTTGTTAGTTGAAAAGATGGTTGAAGAAAACCTGGTTATTTGTTAGTTGAAAAGATGGTTGAAGAAAACCTGGTTATTTGTTAGTTGAAAAGATGCTTGAAAAGAACCTGGGTATTTGTTAGTTGAAAAGATGGTTGAAGAAAACCTGGTTATTTGTTAGCAAAAAAAGCTGATTATCTTTTAGTCGTAGAAAAGTTGATTTTTTGTTGTTATAAAGCTTAATTATCTTAAAATAAAAAAAAGCTTCATAAATTTTAGAATCTCTGAACAACCCGACAAAATTAAAACAAATGTTTGGTAACCACATAACAAGCTACACTTAAGTTGTGTAGCTACGGTTGTAATGAAAATATCATCATGGCTTATAAAGACATTGCAGTTAGAGATCGTCCATCAAGTACGTACGGAGAAGGGGTCAGCTAATAACGTAAATGAAATGGGGGGGGGGGGAGAGGGTAGAGGATTAATTATAAAAGTAAGGAGACACTAAATTAAAAAAGTTTCATAAAATATTGGGTAGGTAGGTTAAAAGCGTAGGTACGTTTTGAGAGGTTAAGGGTACTCAAAAAAGCGTATAGCGAAACGCGGGGCGGGAGGAGGGGGCCAAAATAAAAGCGTACGTACTTTATGGACAACCCTTTAAGAGTTTTAATTAAAAATTTTCAAAAAAGTGTTAATATATTATTGCTAATCATAAATTTTCGGATAGTAATTTTAAAAACATGTGCTTTATTTTTGATTCACTGACACCGCTAATTATCAATTAGTAACAATATATTCAATTACTCAATATATAAAAAAATCTTACTTTGATTGTTTTTGTAGTTAATTTCATTCCTTGCAGAGAATGAATAGCTTTCCTTGCGTCATTCGGATGTTGGTAGTTAACAAACGCGTACCCCAAACTGGCTTTTGTCACTTTGTCGCGTATTAGCTTACAACTTTCAAGGGCACCCACTGAGGAAAATAATGTTTTTAGTTCTTCTTCACTCATTTCTTGAGGCAAATAATTTACAATAAGATTGGTTCGCTTGTCATCATCGTGAAACTGAAGTGTATCGAGCTCCTCCTACATAATTAAATTGGGTTAAAATAATTTTACGCAAAAATAATTTTTATATTATTTACAAATGTTTTATTTAAACTTTAACCTATTAAACTATATAATATTTTTATATAATAAATATTCATGTGTTTTTAATCATGCTTAGTACTGTTAGAGAATTGGGCATCATTGAAATTCACCCGGACTAGGTTAAACCCCAAAATGCTTAAATCACACCATAAACTAACTTAAATCAATTAATTATTTAGATGTTTCATATAAATGATGGAGACATGTATTAAAAAAAAAACTCTATTTAGGCATTAAATAATTCTTTGAATTTTTTTTTTAACTTTTTGTTGTTTTAAATGGATTTAAGTACATTTGAACTTTTGCAATAATATCTCTGAAATATTTTTTATTTGTGCTTAGATGCTGTGCAAAGATACATTCAAACCCCTGTAATCTTATAGTCTGACAAGCATAAAAAAAATATTTTTTACCAAGTAAAAAAACAAGACACAAAAAATATAAATTACAAATAATTTTAATTTTAATATTTTATCAAAAATAATTTTAATTCTCAAGATTTTTAATATAAAATTAAACAAAATAATGTTTTTAAATAAAAAAAAAATTAATTAAAATAATTAATCAATCATTAATTAATCCTCTTTGCAATGACGTCGAGAATCTCTTTGCAATGACATCGCGAATCTCTTCGCAATAACATCGCAAATGGCGGAGGTGGTTTTTGACAATGAAAAGGAAAAAATAAGAAAAATGAAGATAAGGAAAATCAAAAATTATTATTTTAAAAAGAGACGTATAAAAAAACAGCAACAAACAATATAAAAACAAGATCAAATAATATAAATAGATAAAATGACTGAGGAGGAAAAAAGCACGGGGAAAAAAAAAGAAACTACTATTAACTAAATACAAATTAAAAAGTTTAAAAATGTTTAAACATAAAAAATAATGATTAAAAAGTTCAACAACATTTTAGTACCAATGAAAAAGAAAGAAAAAGAACATTTCTTTATATTATTTTAAATTATTTTAGTACACTGTTCATACTGTAATGCATTTTTGTGCTTAGTTTACATTGTCCTTAATTTTTGTATTTTCCCGGTGGGAAATCTAGCGAACAGCTACCTATAATCGTAACGATAAAGACAGCGATTTGGCCACGAGGATCGCTAGCTTTTTTAAGTTAGCAAAAAGCTATCGATATTTGTAATGATAAAGACAGACATTTAGCTAAGAAGACAGCTAGCTTAATAAGCTAAAGACTTACAGGCTATTGTAGCTAGCGTCATATCGTAATAATATCGTTGTTTAAAAAATTTTGATATGTAGCTATCAACCAGCTATAGATTTGTAAATATTTTGTAGCTAGCTACAAAGCTACGATATGTAGCTAGCAACACATTGCTATAAAATCGCAATGTTTAAAGTTCAATTATCCTCAAAACTATAATAGACTTAACACTAAAAATCGAATTTTTAAAGATGTTAAAGACATTAGGAAAAAATAAAATAAGAAAAAAAAAATCGCTAGAAAATCGCTATAAAGCTAGCTAGTAGCTCGCTAGTCGCTAGCTCATTTTTCGCCGGGTTGTTTATTTTATGTAATTTTGTGCGCTGTTTGCATTGTTTGTTTGTTGTTCTTTTGTTGTTGTTGTTTTTTGTTATTGTGCTCTTGTGTATTGTTCATTGGGCATTGTAGTGAATAGTTCATATTGTTATATGTTTTAGTGCGTTGTTTGCATTGGTATTTATTTTTTATTTAGTTTAATTTTGCTAACTTTGTATAGTTAGCCATTGTGTTTATGAAAACAGTGCCTTATTATTTTTATTATTATTGTTATTATTGTTACTATTATTATTGTTATTGTTTTGGTTTTTTTATTATTATTGTAGTTTTTATGTTTATTACTATAAATACTATTTTTATTATTATCATTAGTATTTTATTATTATTTTTAATTACATATATAAAGATCTGTATGGTGTTTACTTAAGATTAGTAAAATTACTATATGTAAATATCCATGAAATATTCTTTAGAACATTTAGATATGATTGATTAATATCAATATGTATTATCTTTACACTATTTTAATATAAACAAAAACAGAAAAGCGGAAACTAGGCGGCTTGTTAACAAAAGAAACATAAAAAAAAAGAGAAACTAAGATTATTTATGATATTTAATAACTTAATTCATTGCCAATAGTATGAAGTTATTGTTTAAGTTTTAATTTAAATTTCAAGAGAAATAGTAGTTTGCTATTTGCCATCAGTATAGTTCTCAAGCTGACCACTTCTCTAATGATCATTTTGAGTTGACCATTAGAACAATACATCTGGAGTTTGAAGTAACTTACAGTTTATTGCATTACATTGCATTTATTATTCATACATATGATTTTTAAAGGCAACACTGTATACATCTGAATAAAAATTCATACATGATTATAATAAGTGAACAAAATTATTATTTTTTTATTAGTAGTTTATATTTGTTTAATTATTATTTATCATTTTCTGCTTCTAAAAGTATAGTTGAGGTAATATTTACATATGTTTCTTGTAAAGTTAAGTTGTCCTTAGAAGCTCCCAAGATTTTCTTACGCCTTTTGCTGTTCCATTTTAAGACCGTATTATGGGGCATCCATAAAGTACGTACACATTAAAACTAATGATTTAGCACCCTTTTCCATCTTGTACGCACTGTTACTGTAATGATTTTAATGATCCCCTCTCTTTGCTTATTTATGCACTATATATTACTAAATCCCCCCTGCCTCCCTCTTAAACGCATACATTTCTCTGTTACATAACGTAATATTGATTTTTTTAACTTGTGAAACTAAATGCTTTTGTTAAAAAAAAGAAATCATGTTTTAGGAGAGATAGAGTATTTTTGATTATCTACATTCAATGTAGATAATCAAAAAACTACAAAGTTGTAGATAAAAAAGCAACACTATTTGTAGATATAATGCTACATTAATGTAGATTTTTCCGCGTCTACAAGTAGTGTAGACTTTTTATCTACATAAATGTAGGTGAGTGAAACATCTACATTTATTGTACGCAAAATGGCTACATTTTGTAAATAAAAAGACTACACTATTTTTGAGAGTGTATGTACGTTTTTAGTTAAATTCCCTTCCCCATAACTGCATACGGAGGACCCTTAATAATTTTTTACTACATTTAAAACTTTTTTCAAAATTGAACCTTTATCTTTTTTAAAAAAAATAATTTATTTTTACTTAGTTTGGATTGAATTTTTGAATTTTATTAAATTTTTTGTTTTCATTAAATCTCTCAAGCAAATAACATTTATTTTTGATTATTCTTTATTTGCTGCAAATGTCTGAAGGCTTGTTAATATATGTTTTAAAGATACGCTAAAATAAGTTATGGGCAACTAATAAATACTTGTTAAACGCTGCTCTTTTTAATAAGTTTTTAGTTAAGTTTATTTCTTCAGTATTTTATACCACCAATATGGAAAATATACATATATACTTTTTGAATATTGAACATTATATTAAAGCATAAAGCTTAATTTATATATATATTTTTTTTACTTTTATCTGTATCTATTTATTCTTTATCTTTATTTTACTTTCTTCTTAAACTAACCTGTTACAAAATCAAAAAAAATCAGTAGAAAAACTGCACATGTAAATTTCAAAAGGAAATAGCAGGCTACATTTTTAATCCACAAATTTTTTAATCAGAGATTTCAAGTGAATATTTTTTGAAAAAGCATTATCAATTTGGATAACTGCAAGTGCAATTTAAAAAATTATTAACTTCAAAGATGAAAACGATCTTTCTTCTGTACAATTAGTTGCAGCAGTGTACAAAACAAAATATGTATATACTTTTTAATTTCTGCAAACACAGATTTTGACAAAAGCTAGTAGCTCCTAAAATGTCTTGACCCTTGACAAGTATCTTTTAGCCATGAGTAAAAATCACAGCCTTTGTTTTTGTTTTTTGGCCAAGAGTAAAGATTACGGCCTTTGAACCTACCCTTCATTTCTGAATGAGTAGTTGCTCTTTGTGCTGCCTGTAAAGAGCAAGACTACATTTAGAAAATAGAGAAGACGGATCTGTTTCTGCTGTGTTCATTAAAACAAAAAATATATCTCTTTGGAGATATATACAGAGCCGTCCCGAGGAAGGGGGGCGTCTAGCCCCCTTAAGAATTTTATTAGTCGGCAAATTGGACACTAGAGTCTGCAAAATTGGATTTATAGTTGGCAGTCGGCAAATTTGGGAAAACAAGGACCTTTTTTTTTTAAGATAAGTTAGTGGGCAAAAAATTTTTTTTGGTATTTGTCGGCAAAAAACAGACACGGTACTTCCTTTCCTTTTAAATCTCTTCGGTACGGCCTTGGATATATAGTTTATAAATTTAACTGCTAAATGACATTGTGAAGCTTTGATTCGCATATCATTAAAGCTCAAGAGACTTTCTCGTCAAATGCCTGTAATTTCAATTTGGTGTAACTTGCTCGATAAATACATAATGTTACTCTGTTGTGTGTTATTAGTATACTTGTTAAAATATCTAGATAATATCATACGAAAAAAATATATATTTATTATGTGCTTTATTTCAACTACAAACATTCTAAAACCTGATTGCTTTTTTTAAAAAACACTTATGATAGTTACAGCTTGAGTATTTTGAGTTGTTTGGGGCTATTGCAATACATATAATTTACATTAAAAAGTAACGTTAAAACCGTTAATAAATTATTTAAATTATTTAAATTAAAAAAAGATTACATAGGAAAATGTTTAGGGAATAGAGTAAACTTGGAATGCTCGTGATATTGGAACGCTTTGTTTTCTTTGTTTGTTGCATTTTTTTGAGGAACTTGTTTATTATATTAAAGTTTTACTTACTAATACTGTTGTAATACTCTTACATGGGGTTAAAGGGTAATCATTTTTTAGTTATTTTTTTAAAAGTCAATTTTTGCACCTGTATAGGTTTGGTAAAGTTGTTGACTGTTTGCTTTTAATCAAGAAAAAAGGCTTTACGCAGAATGCGCAGTATAGTTCTGAAGCTGACCACTTTTTTAAAGAATTCCCAGCCGGCACAACTCAGAAAATAGTTACGCTTGGTTTCTGTTGCGTTTTTAAAACCTTCTAAAACAAAAAGAATAACACGTATCCTAAATGGTTTTTATTCCGTGAAATTAACTATTACTATTTACCACAAATACCAGTTAAAGTATTAATGGTTTCACCGTTATGGAAACGTAATTATATTTTAATAACTTTCCGTATGGAATGTGAAACCACTGATAAAAACATGCAACATTTAAATTTGACTTTAAAACCTCAAAAAACACGTGTTAAACTCTAGTAAAACTGCCCGTAATAAACACGTGCTTTTGGTTTATGCCTGGATCGTGAAAAACACGTGCCTATATAGGTTTTATTTCCGAAAAAGAAACTAGATGTGCCGATCGGGTTTCTAACGAATATTACTTGGTTTACAGCCTTAATATAACCAGCTTTTTGAAAGTCAGTTTTCAAGTCTCAACTACCGAGGTAACAAATAGCGACGTTAAATTTAAATTTTAGATAATGTTTTGATATTAGGATCTGCTCCAATATTTTTCGGTTAAATAATGTATATGTTTTTAAGTGACAAAAATGAACTTACAGCAAAAATAATAAACTCATTAAAATTTTTATGATTAATCAGGGTTAGTACCAAAAATTCAAACCCAAAAACCCAGCCAAAAACCCAGTCAAAACCCAAGAGCAAAAACCCAACTTGATGGATTTTTGGACTCAAATTTTAAATTTTTTCATTGGTAAATTAATTTCCATAAACACTTAAGTTTTAATGCAACAAAATGTTCTAATGAAAAATTGTTTTATTTGGAGCAATAATTTTCAAATTTGAAAATTCAAAACAAAGTCATCTAACAATTTAGTCATCAGCAACTGTGCATATTGATCTTAATTGTCTATAAATTCGTACAAGCTTTTCAGCTTTTTCTCTTCCTAAACAATTCCAAATTTTGCTCTAAATAATACCAAAGGAAAAATATTTCAATAGATACAGTTCTAGCTGGACAAGTGTACAACTGCCGTAAAAATCTTGTAAACTTTGCAGGCAATTTATAAGACTTAATCTTTATAAATCACCACCAATTTGTTGCTGATTATGTGCTTTTTTACACTATCATTGAATAAATATGTTGGAAAACAATTAGCATCTTTTATTTTAAATTTATTTTCTAATTTTCTTTCTAAGTAAATAAGTAAAGTTATAAAAGTATTAAACCTAAACAAAAATTTTACATTTGTATTAATTTAAATTTCACATGCAATTTTTTTCAATTTGCAAATCCTTGCCACACGAAAATCCAGTTAATCCTTCTGATTATTTCGTATTGTAGTAACAAATTTATAAATGGAAGTTTGCCATTTCACCGTTGTTGCAGTTGACTGAACTGTTGACAAATGAGAAGAATAAATAAAGCATAAACGCACTTGCTTTTATCTTCTGACTGGTCAGACTTGATGCTGCAGATGTAGATGGGCTCAACTCTAAAACCTATATATAGCTAAATACTTCAGAGGAATCATTAACGTTTCCTTTTCTTTCTTTCTCCTGCATTTACCCAAACGGATCTTAACTCTCGTTATTTTTTTAATTATGCTCTCTTTGCAATAATTAGATATTACTCTAATTGGTTGATCACTTAATATGGTCGCTTCTTTCTACTAACTAGCTTTATTTCTTTCGCCTCAATGATACTTTGGAATGTTGAAGAACCTACATTCTACTTATATTTTAAATAAAACTAAGTTTGTATTCTTTTATTTTAAAAAGATTACCTATATATTAAGAAAAAAATGCAACCTGATTATTTAGCTATTTTATAAGACAATAGACCTGTAAAATAGCTTTACAAATAACTATAAATCAATCAAATTTTGTTGCTAAAGATTTGTACTTAACTTTAGCAAAAACCCTTAAGCACACTCAAAACACAGTAGAATTGGGGTTTTGCTCAAAAACCCGGGTTTTTGCCAATTTTGTAATTAGCGGTCTTTTACAATAAATATTGTTTAGACATGTCAATAATATTATATTGACATGTCTAAACCTTTAAATAATTTTTGAACTGTTTTTTATCAGAAGCTACCTGCATTTACCCTACCGGCACATCTAGTTTCTTTTTCGGAAATAAAACCTATATAGGCACGTGTTTTTCACGATCCAGGCGTAAACCAAAAGCACGTGTATATTACGGGAGTTTAACACGTGTTTTTTGTCAAGTTTAAATGTCGCATGTTTTCATCAGTGGTTTCACATTCCTTACGGAAAGTTATTACAATATAATACTACGTTTTCATAACGGTGAAACCATTAATACTTTAACTGGTATTTATGGTAAAAAGTAATAGTTAATTTCATGGAATAAAAACCATTTTTAATACGTGTTATTCTTTTTGTTTTAAAAGGTTTTAAAAACGCAACAGAAACCAAGCGTAACTATTTTCTGAGTTGTGCCGGCTGGGTTAATGTCTTTTTATAACTTAGGAAAGCAATTATATGACTTATGGATCCAAACTATACAAAGAGTGAAATTTAAAACGAAGAAATGTAAATGTAATGTAAAATGTAAAATAAGTTTTCTGCCAGATGTTTCTCTTCTATTTTTATTTTGCAAAATTTACAAATTACTATGAATGTTTATTTTCATCTATATCAAAATAGTCTATTAGACTTTTAGTTGCTTTGCTTATTGTTAATTTATTTTTTATTTAATTTTGTTTCTAAGTTTAATTGCTAGAATATGGTTAGTAAAATTTGTACTCTTTCCTTTTTTACTATTATGTAAATTAGAATTTTTTTTTCAAATATAATGTTAACGGTAATTTGTACTCTTTGTGGTTTGTAGTTAAAACAAGTAGATACACTTCTAGTCCAAAAGATTTGTATTTTAGAATTAAGTATTAAGTTATTAATTCTTAATTCTAAAATACAATTTTTATTTTATGGTTATAATTATAGCTATAGCAATATTAAACTTTTAAAGCTCTAAGTAACTTTTTATTATCTATTTAAAATAGAAAATAGTGAGTTCAAAATTTTTTAACTCACTAGGGATTTAAAAAGTCTATTTAAATAAGTGTTTCTATATTTCTTCTATATAAAAGCACTCTGCTTTATAATTTTTAAAGTTTTCTAGTGTGAGAGTTTTATAAAAAAAATTTAAAGTACTATTCGTTGCCTGGTAGGACCTTATTAACTTACAAAACCTTTTTGAAACTCAAAGTTCTATTTCACCTGCCTAAAAAAAAATGAAAAATTCTGTTTTTTAATGATGAATGTGATTAGTTTAGCAAAAAAAAAATCACTTTGCATAATTTATGACGTCTCTTCCGTTTTTTATCATCTTTTAGGTTTGTTTTTAAAGTCAAAACGTTTTTCTGCCATGTGCTTTATTTTAAGTTCTTTTTACTTGTTCAAGCAGAAAAAAGCTATTAAATATTTAATGTAAGTTTTTAATTTCAATTTACACGATGTTTGTACAATGTACGTTAAGATAATTATTATAATAAATGTATTGCTCATCAGAGTTAAAGAATATAGCAGATTTTCTCCATAATCTCATTCATTTTGACTTCATTAACCAGCCTTTGTTCTTATTTCAATTCCTTATTATGAAATCCATGTATTATTAATGACGCGATGCAAACAGAAGTTCCAAATATATATACAAAAATAGTAAAATATATCTAAGTTTTTCTTACTAAAACCACAAAGAATATAAAAATTAAATAGTTTATTATCAAAACACCTATAAAAACATATATAAGAAAACATCTATAGAGCATCTAAAGAGAATTAAGTAAGGAGATGGAACTATTTTTTTTTCTTTTCATATTTAAGTGTTTTTTTTTACACATATTTTAACATTAAAAATGTTTAATCTGAAAAAAAAGGTAATATACGTATCTAAGAATGCTGAGATGAAAAATTGTTTAAATGTTTTGCAAGAAAAATAAGTTCAAAAATATATATTAGATATGTTCAATGATGTTGTTAAAGCAAATTTTAGTTTAACCGATACATAACGATAACATTAGACTAGGATAAAGTAGTTTGTTTTACTAATAACTTTCACTAATAAAACAAAAAAAAATCATTAGTTTGTATTATAATCACTAAACATTAATTAGCAAACCAATTAATAATTTTATATATATATATATATATATATATATATATATATATATATATATATATATATAAATATATATATATATATATATATATATATATATATATATATATATATATATATATATATATATATATATTCAATACATATATATAACATATTACCAGAAAACAGTATACAAAAAGAAAATTGATATAGTTAAAAGGCAAACCTGGTTGACCATTAACTGCTGATTTTGATGATTCATCCCATTTAGAACAATGACAGGACCCATACTTATGCAATGCCAAGAAAGAAAAAAAACTTCAGTAATCGTCAAAAAAAAAATAAAGAATTAAAGTTTGAAAATAAACCGTGTGTAAACGACACAAATGCTGTTTAAAAACTCCCAACATGTTAATAGCTCTAAACAAAACAATGCTCTTAAATAAATGATGTTTATATTTCAAAATTTATTGGATGATTTAAAATTCTTTTGTCTTCTTTTTTTTTATTGTTTTTATTTTTTTTTATCTCAAAAAAAAAAAGAGAAGATAAATTTACCTTTTAAATTTACAATTTTTTGTTGTTGCCTAATTTTAGTTTATTTTTTGTTTTTTTGTTTTAGTGTGTTAAATTTTTTTAAATTGCTTAATATTTCTTAAAAATAATATGTTAAACATAAATTCTCTTTGGTTACTTACAACGCCATACTTAAGAAAAAAAAACAGCATGGCTATTTAAAAATGTAATGAAAAATAAGGCTAATGAAATGTGTTATAAATAAATTAAATATTGAGACGTTTTTTAAGGCTTTAGATAAAATGCTTTTACTGGCTACCTGGTTTATTAATTTATTATAAACAATTATTTATCTCTTCATCTTTTTTTGTTTTTTTATTCGTTTTTCGATAAAAATATTTAAAACATCTATAAAAGATAAAATTACAAACGGAGATTTTGCTAAAAACGCAAAACGCGAATACAGTCGAAAAATGTCAGGTCTTGTCAATAATATTTTCTAATAAAACTCTTAATGGTTAAGTAGTTTACAACGAATTTTATAAACATACATTTGAACAGTTTTTTGCCAGACTTATAAAAACCAGGCTTCAAAAACTTCTATTTAAAAAAATGATTGACTATGCAGGGGAATACTGTGGTTGTTATTCTTTGTTGGTTTTTTTTATTATTAATATTATTTTATTTTTATTGCTTTCGTGACACAAAGATTATTTTAAAGGATAATTCACAACGCAGGAAATACTGTTGTATATTCTTTCTTTTTTTTATTTTTATGGAGTATTGCTATTGTTAACTTTTATTACTATTTTAACTTTCTCTTCAAGAATAAGAGATCAGTATAAGAATATGATATAAGAATAACGAATTAAACAAAACGGGTTGCTAAGCTAATAAGATGTTTCCCCAGCCGGCACAATGACGTTGAAATAACGTTGAAACAACGTCGCAAACCGACCATATGCCACGTTGAAACAACGTTGAAATTTGGTTGAATTGGAAATAAAATCCGACGTCGAAAACTACGACGTTGAAACAACGTCGATGATTACGTCGTTTCAACGTTGATCTAACGTCTTATCGACTACATATCAACCATATTTCAACTTTGAATAGGTGATATATTCGATTGATACGTAGTTGATAAGACGTTAATACAACGTTGAAACAACGTAAATTCAACGTTGATTTTTGTTTTTTATTTTGGTTAAATCCAATTAACTAAAAAATTATCTCAACTTTAATTGCAATAAAATAACACAATAAAAAAGCAATAATTTGCGCAGAGGATATTATATTTCACGTAAATTAATCAGATACAACTAAATTGCTTCAACGGACTTTATATACAATGCAAATAAAATAAAATGTTTGAAAAAAAAAAGTTTTATTTATCAGTATTATATTTATCAATTTATCAATAATAACTATTATCAATAGTTCCAGAACAACTAGGAAAAAGTATGAATGTTATACATCGGGTTAATCGCCTTTTACGCGCCGACCACCACCATTTGATCTGTCGAGTGCGTATTTTAATAAATTCATTATTCCTTTTCTTATTTCGGCAACTGTAGCAGTCACTTTAATTGAAAAAACTCTCTCTATAAAAAAGGTATTGCCTGAGTAATTTTCATCAAATACATCAAAAAGTTAAAAATAAAATAGCATTAAAAAAACGAACTGTGATTTTTAAAAATATATAATTTTACACTTAACTTACAAGTAAATACCTAATGTTTGTTCCTTTAAATTTCTCTTTACCTTTACCGTCAGCCATATTAAATTTTGATTATAAATCATTGGTCAACAACCTACATTATACATTGTTATTAATATCATAGTAACAAAAATTGATATACATGTCTTTTACAAAATACAAATTATTCTTAATGAAAAATAGCACAAAGGTTTCTTACCAAAGGTTTCTCACCCAACGCAAAAGGTTTCTTACCAAACCGTAATGCAAGTAAGAAAAAGAATTTATACAGGGGAAGAGTTTGGTCTAAGGAGACCACCTTCTAAACGCAAGAAAACACCAAGAGCGGACAGTATAATCAGATTTATCTGCCTGGAAAACAGAAAAAAAGCCACTAAACTTATTGACTAAGCTTATCCATGAAGCTGTAATTGTTGTGTCAGACCGGACCATTTGTAGAAGGCTAAAAGAAGAGGGATTGATGTCCAGCCTAAA
>NC_061161.1:44630570-44663070 GCF_022113875.1 Hydra vulgaris | reverse complement strand
TATTTGGATTCATTACAATGAATTGATTTAGGTTTGATATGTCACCGAAATCAAAAAATTCCTTTTAGCAAAATATTTAAAATAAAGTGGTTAAAGTGCTTGCTTTATAGGCAAAGTGGTTAAAGCGCTTGCTTTATAAGCAGGAGATCGAGGTTCGAAACGAGCCTTGGACATATTTGCATCACGGTAAGGAAGGAGGCATGAACCTCCCGGTTAAATGCACTTTCGCGGTGCTCTGTGACAAGACCGTTAGGTTTTCTTGGGGCACCTAAATAACAAAATTAAAAAAAATAAAAAATTATTTATTTACGTTTTAGGGCCAAAAGAGTCAAATTCCTAATTTTGTTTTCTGAAAATCTTGGAAGTTTTTTTTTTTTTTAAATTTATATAACAAATATATCAGTTCAAAAAATATATTGTTCAAAAATTATAGCCATAAGGTGTAAAAATGAAATATATTGTTTAGATATGACTGTTTTGAATATGTCATTTGTAAAATACAAACCCATGTACATTACATATATATATAAACACATTAACTAATGTTTTATATTATTAAAATTCTGTTTATTAATAAACTTAACATACTTTTGTGACATTAGCATAAAAAAATATATAATTAATTAAAGTTAAAACATAAATATATTTTTCTTTATTTCTGGGCCCCTAAAATGGGTACCGAAAAAAAAAAAAGTCCTTAATATGTAATACGGGCCCCCCAATATGAAAATTGTGATATATGATATATATGATATATATATATATATATATATATATATATATATATATATATATATATATATATATATATATCATTTTTATCTCTTGCATTTAGGAAAAAATTCCAAAATTGGGCCCTTTTGGCCCCTAAAACGTAAATAATTTGCAAAAAAGAATTTTATGATTTTAGTGACATATCAAACCTAAATCTACTCATTATAATGAATCCAACAATGTATGCCGGGGTCAAATCGCAAAACTAAAAAGTGGTTGGAGGCATGTGTGAGTGATTATTTGTAAGGCTAACTTTATCTGATTTTTTTTATATGAGTAATAAGTATTTTTTATGTGTATTTTTTTTTCCAGACGAATGTTTGTAGCAAATTGAAAGGTTTCTCGCCTTTCAATTTAGAGATGCATTCTTGCTACATACTTATGTCAGTTGTTTGGTAATACTTTTGTGTTATGCTGGAAGATGGGAGAGATAAAAAACGAAAAATTGCTGATTGTCTTTTCTCAATTTGATAGGGGATTTCGAGCTATTATATAATTTAGCACAGTAGACTATTATATTTCATACTTTATTTCAATTTATAATAAACATGCAGATAAAACACATAATAATTATGTGTTTTATCTGCATGCATATTGTTACATTTTTAAATTGAAATAAACTACGAAATATAATAGTCTACTGTCCTGAATTATATAATAGTTCAATTATTAATTGAATGCATATGGTTGAAACTTAAAAAAGTTTTTGTTTATGAAGTTTTACTAAGTTTATTTTGCTTCCAACCAAACAATGTTTGTATTATTTTAGCATCACTTGCAAAACTGAAAAAACACACAGAGCATAAGATTGAAAGCATTTGCATGTTACCAAAAAGGTAGTAAAAGAAATAAATGACACTAGTAAAACAAATAAATGACACTTGTAAAACAAGACACTATCTTAATACTCATTTTTTGATTTTTTTAGTTCAATTGGGCTTTTATAGCGCACAAATGTGTAAAAAACATTACAAATTCAGGTAATTACTTTTAATTGTTTATTTTATTTATCTTTATTAAATTTTATTCTTTAGATTTTTAATGTCAATAAGATTTTTTAAGTGAATAAAATTTACATATTATTGTAGACTATTATTTTCTAAAAATTATGATAAATCAATTTGAACATAATTTTTTTTTTAATGCAGAAGTTACCTACCAAAGATTCTGGACTAGAGTATTTAATCAATCAATCAAAGTAGGACTACATCAAGTGTTTAAACTATAACCAATAGATGGTTTTGCTAGATTTTTAAACGTTATAACAGTTGTTTATAATTTGTAAATGGACATTTGAACAAGTATATATTTTATCATTTTAATATATCAAAAGTTTTTAATAAAATAAAATCTATTTACTTATTGCCTCATATAGTACTGAAAAATTTAGTCTCAATCAGGATGAATATATTAAAATATATATATATATATATATATATATATATATATATATATATATATATATATATATATATATATATATATATATATAAAAAGACGTGTTATCGATTGAAAGTTTATTCTTTCTATTTTTAATTAGTTGAATTGTATTTTTCTTTTTTGTGTGAAAAAATTATATATTCTGTAGCTGTAGCTTTTTTGTTTTTGTCTTAAATTGCAACACTTATTTAGCAAATATATTTAATTGGAACACTTATTTAGCAAATATATTTAATTGCAACACTTATTTAGCAAATATATTTAATTGTAACACTTATTTAGCAAATATATTTAATTGCAACATTTAGCACATATGTTTAATTGCAACACTTATTTAGCAAATATATTTAATTGCAACACTTATTTAGCAAATATATTTAATTGCAACACTTATTTAGCAAATATATTTAATTGCAACACTATTTAGCAAAGGGATTCAAAAGGTGTTATTAAAACTTATTATTATTGCGAAAGAGTAAAAGTTTAAAAAAACAGCATCTCAAACCATTTTTTGCATTTTAAAAAAGATTTATTTTAAATAAAGTTTTTTTTTCGTACTTCAGTTTTAATGCCACTAAGTGTTAATAAAATTTAATGTAACAAACGTGAAAATGACTTTGTTATGTTTCCCTTTTTTGTGTGCAACACCAAGCACAACAAAAGCTATCTCGACATTTCTGTTTATTAGTTGATAAGCAGCAGGTATGAAACCAACGCCCGCAATCATTACTGCAGGCAATCCAATCAATCAGAGTAATATCTATTGACGGCTCCTCGGCTCCACATACAAAACAAATGCTGTCATTTACATCCTTTTTTATTCCGTTTACTTTTTTTAAGGAAACTGTTTTTGATTTTTTTGTTTTGTTATGATCCTCCGACGGTGGAGAGTATTTTCTTTTAACTTTAAAAGGTCTTGCACGTTTTGCAACCGGACGACCACGAGGTTTGGGCAGTTGTTGAAAAATAACTTTATTTAAGCCTACTAAATCATTACTATTTGAGTTGTCGGCAGCACCTATTAGATTATCTTTATTTGGTGTCAATTGAACATTTTTACATATCGTTGTTGTTAAAGGTAATCTATCTTGAGGCGATTTCAAATCTAAAATGACATTTTCTGCAGTTGAGATCAGTGAAAAGTCAATAGATGATGTTGTTGACTGGTCTGAACGGCAATCAATTGACTGTTCAATGATGTCGTTTGCACGTTCTGGAGAGGGTAAAAACTTATGCAATAGTGTCTTTTCTGATGGTGTCACGTTAAGTGTAGTGCACTTTTCTGGTTGCAATTCATCAATAAGATTCTGCAGGCTAGCATTCAAAGCAAAGTTGTTTTGATACATTATCAACATTTTAAATTTTTCAACTGCGCTAAAGTTTCCATTAAAATTCGAACTTGGTTGATCTGCTATAATGGAAGCTAGATCTTTAAGAACAACCATTACACTGTTAAATCTGTCATTTCTGGTACTTTTGGAAACATCAAAGTTAAATTGTGTCACAGACCCAGTAGAAGAACTAACCGCCATATTTGCAGATGCATCACTGGAGAAATATTGCGATGCCTCTCTTCTCCATCTATGTAAAAAGTTTTTAAAAATAATGCAAGCTTACATAACAAAATTGAACAAAAACCCTACTCACAATACTGATAATTTTATAAGTAAAGCCCTTAAAAAAAATTTTACTATGTAAGAATGTTTTTTTTATTATGATTATTATTTACACTATTTAATGTACATTGTGTACAAGTTAAACAGTATAATTTAACTATATTAGTTATTTCAGTGCTTTGCAGTTTTTCTCCTCAATAATTTACTACGCAATTTACTATGTACATGACAGTATATTCAAGATTACAAGTTTAGTTCGTATAAAATGCTAAGTGACAAAATTAGTATAAATGCTACAAAAAGAACACACCTCGAAGAAACTGAAAGCGGTTGAAAGAGCGGTTCGTTAGTAAACATCCAAACAGCAATAAGATGACGACACGGAATTCCCATTTGAGTTGGCATTCCACAAGAACAGTTAAAGCCTTCCACACATTGAAAAGTGCGTATGTCATTATAACTTACTTTCCAATGGTTTTCAAATTTAATAATTGAATACTTTTTTGATCCTACAACTTGTATTTGTTTTGCAATTATTCCTGCAGCATAGTCTGTAAAATGTTTGTAATACTCAACAACATTTGGTTGGGGTATAATTGCAGTTTTCATATTCATATCAAACTGACGGTGATGAGTTTCATATGATCGAACATCCATTATGGTCAGGAGATTCTTTATTAAACCATCTAATGACAGCTGTGCAGAGCCTAATACTCGTTTCAGTGTATGATGAAATCTTTCAATTCTATTGTTAGTCCTATTCTGAAGGTTCATTATGTTGGAGTTGCTAAATGAAGTTATGTTATTTTTAAAGGGAACCCAGTTTTCTAAGATGTAATTGTAAAATTTTAATGACATATTTTGGATTTTAAGTAGTTCATTATCGAAGTTGTTACACGATTTAGACGTTAATAAAGTTTCAAATTGTTTAATACAAGACTTTTTTTCGAGTTCTCCGTTAAGACTTGAAAGATACTTATCGGCAGCCTTTAAGACATGAAAATAGCAAATGTTAATATGAATATTCGGAAAAACTTTTTTGATGGCATTAATTTCAGCTAAATCCTTATCAACAACAAAACAATTAACACCTGTTGTATCGTTAAACTCAGAAAATAACTCGAGAAATTTTTCTAAATGAGCTTGGTCTTCTTTAGACAAGACAGCAAATCCAACAGGTTGTCCCAATCCATTGCTATCTTCTATTAGTAACGTATACAATGGATAACGCATTTTATTGGTTTTATATGTTGCGTCCATTTGTATAACTTCTTTATATTTCGAAAAGTTAATTTGCTGCTGGACAGTCTGAAAAAATAAAGCCTCAAAATTGTTCTCAGCGTCTGTTATAATGCGATAAATAACCCCGGGTTGTGCAAGGGCACTCCGAATTGTTTCATTAACAGAGCCTAGATTTTTTAACAGTTTTTGTTTTCTGTTATATAAATCTTTTATCCGTACATGCGATCCTTGTCTATGTAAAACATCCGCTACAAGCGTTGGATTAGCATGCATAACAAGCATACTGTCAATTTCTCCCTGCCGTTCTGGATTTGGCTTTCTAATATCATGATAGAGAGAATATATATTAGAACCAATTTGGTGATTTTTATGCTCTAAATCGGCCTTGGTAACCAGGAATTTATTGAGAAGACGATTATAAGTGACCGTAATTTTAAATTGACAATCCTTTGCAAAGACATGCTGAATTTTTCTTTTGTCGTTTCCTCGGCTTTTAAAATCCCCAAAATGTTTACATTCCCAATTTAGTTGCCAGTATTTTATATCAGGTGGAAGTTGACTGTTGATACCAACCTATTCAATAGAATAAAGTTAATTAATAAGATATAAAATATCTATAGGTCCTAAAGAGCTTTTTACGCGCTAAGACGCGTAATTAAACTCATGTAGCTCAAGTATATAGTAAGATCGAGTAAATAGTAAAGTTTATTAGTTAGTATTGTTATATTATGTAATATATAACAAAAAGATTGCTAATACTGAAATATATAGTTTAACTGGGAAGCCAAGAAAATTTTTCATCATTAAGAATTCCTAAGAATTCTATACTTGCCTGCTTTTAAAATATTTTTCCATTTAAATAAAGGTTAAATGATAAATCATCGAACTTTGAAACATTTTTTTACGAGAAAATAATCTTGTAAAGTAATAATTTGCAAAAGTGGTGCTAAACGTTTATTAAAGTTGGTTGGGCATAAAAAAAAATGTTCTTGTTTATTGAAATTCGCAGACTGTCTATATATGTTGACTGGCTTGTCTAAATATGTCAAATTTGCCGACTAAATGAAAAATAAATTTATTGACTAGGGGCGAGGAGGGGTGTGTCAAACATTATCATACACCCTACCCCTTTCTCCCACACACACACACTTTAGCGTTGACCTTAGCTGGAACCGCAATTCCACCATTTATAATATTCTAGTCCAAAAAAAAAAAGTTGGCGTTTAAGTGGTCCGTCAAACGCTGAATATACAACTTTACCGTCAGGATGTATGAAAGGTAAATTACGTAACGGTTAAATAAATTATTTATTCCGACAATTAAAAAAACTCCAGGTACACATGTATTAATATTGGATGGTCATAACACACATTTAACATATCAAGTTGTACTTGATATGTTGAATGTATGTTATGACCATCCAGACATACTATCTTGATTCTTGATATTATAATATCAAGTTAGTATGTTTACCGGCTCACTCTTCCCACATAATTTATATTTGGGAGTAAAAAAAACGTTGACATAAAAATAGTGGAATGTAAATTCTAAATGAATCTTAAATTCTAGCAAAGCTACGACTAGTTGAAGAACTAAAACAAAATATAAAGCTCGTTATTCTCAAAAACAAAAAACTTTAAATTATTTCACTATAAAGAAAAATATTTATAAAAAAAAGTCTTCAGCTTTACCCCTTTTATAAACTCTTTGCTATAATCTTCGGCCGGCTATATGAAAAGATATATATATATACAAGGCCGGCACGATGGGGTGTATGACCCCCCACCTTCAATGATTTTTTCGTTTATTTAGTCGGCAAATTTGACCCATTTTTACTAGTCAGTTCGCAAATGTAGACCTATTTAACAAGTTAGTTGGTAAATGTAGACAGTCAGTCGGCAAAATCGGTAGCGCAGTCAGTAAATTTTAAAAAACGAAGACCTTTTTTTTTTTAGTCGGCAAAAGTTGTACTAGCACCCCCACGTGACACCTACTCGCGCCGGCCCTGTATATATAGACTCGGTAAAGTATTTAAAATAAGCTCTTACTGGTTCATCACGTTCGAAAGTTAATAAATTCAGATTACACTCTGGTTCATATGTAAATTATGAGAAATACTCATACTTAAGCAGAGCGTGTAAATTATTATTTAAACAAAAAAAAAGTTTGGCTAAGTTTGTGTATTTTTACCCGGTTTTTTTCAAACAATACAAACTGAGGTACTATGGAGGTACTATGGAAATAACCTATAAATACAATTTCAAAAAAGAATGATCTTTCATGTTTAAAAATTACTAATTAAATCATTATTTAAAATCAGTTTTGCAAAAATGATTTTTTAGTTTGATAAAAAAAAATTATAATAGGTTATTTGTCTGCGATAGGTACATTTGTTTGAACAGTGTTGTTAAACTATACGCCTTTTTTTTTTTCAAAAAAAAACTTTGGGGATTTTGATATGCACTTGCTTCTTAATTAAGCAGTTCGCAGATAGCTCGTCCAAAAAAAAACAAGAAAGAAAAAAGTATATAATGGTATTTATTAAAAACAAAACTACTGAGGACATTACAGCATTATTGATTTTCTACTTTGTTCGTGAAAACGTTTCAAGCTTTACAAATTGTTTTTTTATTTTTCTGTGTTCTTTGAAAGCTTTATGACTTACGGTATTATTTGCCGCGATATTTCAGCCTCATATATAAAAAAAAGAAAAAAACGAGCGTATTAAAAAATTGACGAACTACACGTTAAATAGTTAATATTTTTATATTATGAAAATTATGGAGGGGTGTTTACTCAAAAAGCTAGTAAAAGCTGGGAAAAGGGCTTTCAAAAAAAATATATTAAAATAATGTAAAAAGGAATGATTGAATTCCAGATAAACAATTATAAGATGTATTTGGGGTATTGAAAGAGGCGACAAATAAAAACAAAGGTTTTGAATTGACGTTCGACTAATGTTACTTGTTTTTAACATACAACTTCATATTTTTTATAAAGAAAATTAAAATACAACATGTAAAAAATTACAATAAGATAATATTGATAAATATCATAATACTTTATTTACATTTCATATATATATATATATATATATATATATATATATATATATATATATATATATATATATATATATATATATATATATATATATATATATATATATATATATATATATATATACAGTAAATTCCCGTTTACTCGAACCTCCTAGAGGCCGAGGCTAACGGTTCGACTAAACGAATGTTCGACTTAAGCGAAGTAAAACAATTGTTATTGCTTTCAAGGAACTATAGAAAATAGTTCGAGATAACAAAAGTTCGAGTTAACCGGTGTTCGACGTACCAAGAATTAACTGTATATATATACACACACACACACATATATATATATATATATACATATATGTATATATATGTATATATATATATATATATATACATATATGTATATATATATATATATATATATATATATATATATATATATGTATATATATGTATATGTATATATATATATATAAATATATATATATATATATATATATAGATATATATATATAATAAATTTTTTTTTTCAATACAAGAGAAAAAATTCAATCAAAAAAATAAAAAAAATAATGTATACTAATTCACTGTGCGAATTAGGTTGTTTATGACTAATTTTAGGTATTAATTCTAAATCTGAAATCCTTTTTGCCTCCTTTATTTTTCTATATTCTTACTTAAAAGCTCCAATTAATCACAATAGAAGGAACATACTAAACTTTTAATCTATCTAACTATTTTCGGAATGGTTCAGGATCATCTCGATCACCCTGCTAACGATATCATGTAACCCAGTACTACCTCCCCCATGCTGTCTAGTAGGGCTTGCTTTTTTAAGGCAAAGACTCGGAGAAACAAACTCTGACTTGAAAGTACCTTGCTTTGGGGCTCTCGATGGAGTAAAAGCTAGAAATGCACCTCAATAAAAACACTCCATCTAGTGCAGATGTTAACTGCATTCAGCTACTGTCTTGTAAATGACCACCTTGACAAAGACTTAAAGGGTAAACAGATTCTATTGACTAGTCTCGTACCACTTCTTCAATTGGCTTTACACCCCTTCTTCATTAGGCTGGCACAGATGTATTTGTAATACAGGGTTCATAGCCAAATATTTATACAAAATTCTCTGACTTTTACCTGACTTTTTTGAAAAATCAGACGAATTTCCCTGACCATTTTCAATAATGGTTTTTATAAAATGTTTAAAACTACTATCTACTGTAATGGAAATGTTAAAATTTTACATGCTTTGAATGACAAAACTTATAAAACTTAACTATTAGTTAAGTTGGATATTAGTATGGATCTTATTATAAAGAATGACTAAGAATGAATACTAAGAAAAAAATAAGTTTCAGAAAAAATAAATGGGTAGCACCAACAAAAACATAATAGCTTAATTTTAAAGCAAGTAAAATCACAATAAGAATTCCCTTTTCCATGACTATCTAAAGAAAAAATATATATTCCCTGACTTTTCCAGATTTTCCCTGACTTTAGCCCAAATTAACTACATTTCCAGGTTTTCCAGGTACAGTACGAACCCTGTAATAGATTGTTTCATTAGCCTGAGCATTTACAATTGTAATTCACCCATTTCTCAGGTGAGTTACATTTCACGAAACTAGGTTTAAATCTATTTTATTTATATCTAATGATAAAACAATTCTTAATAAAACAGATGTCTGTTTACAACTTCTAGAAACCAATATAAAAAGGTTTTTTCAAACGCCAAAGCTTTCTATTCTGATGTCACAAAATCTTATATTTTATCTCAAAATTTTGGCTCCAAAGACTTCTAGAGAATCTTCAACAGTGTCTGTAATAAGGGCGATTCTGTTATTCCTCCTCTCTTGCATGAATCAGATTTTGTCACTTCACCAAAAGGCAAAGCTGAATTGTTTGCTAAGAACTTTTCATCAACTTTATCTATTGATTCAACTAATTATATCTTACCTGATATAGCAACAACAAACAAGTTGATCTACTGCTTGATATTGGTAACACTCTAGCTTCTGTATTTAAAGTAATTTCATGCATAGACTTTTCTACAGCTTGTGGTCCGAACTACGTACATGCTTTAGTCTTGCAGAAATAATCTTGCATTATCTGTTATAATCTTGCAGCGTCTGTCATCAATACTTTCAAAACTACTTACATATATATTCAAAACTGTTTATCAGAGTCTTGTTTTCCAGCCTGCTGGAAAGCGACATATGTTATCCCTACTTTCAAAAATTTTGAAGAGCAATCTGACTCATCTAATAACGGGCAAATGGTAACTGTTAATCTAATTCGGTAGTGGTTGAGCGCTTGCCTCATAAGCAAGAATTTTGCGTTCAATCCCCACCATTTCTCTGGTAACACCATGTCTCTAGTAGATGTTAAAAAATAAATAAACAAAAAATAACCAGAAATCTGTTGCTCCAATTAAAACGGTTATCTTTTCATAGTAAACAAAATCTAGTTTTTAACTTGCCTCAAAAAATTAGACGTTTTTCTCTCTGTGCTGTATTTCATTACGTTGTTTCTCAAATATACACCATCTTAAGCACCTTCTATCTTTACCTGAAACTTTACTGTTTACCTGTAGCTTTTCTACAGGTAAAACTCAGACTTTTTCTACTTATTCCCCAAATTTTTTCTCCTGAACTTTTTTCTTCTGAAGCTAACTTCATGCTGAACCCTAATTATTTGCATCTTATTAATTATTAATTTAAAAAGCCATTAAAGTAATTCCTGAAATATACTTTTTTTTAAATAATCATTACTTGACTTACAATAAAAATTACATCTAAAATTTCCTTATCTGGATCTTAAACCAAACTGTTTGTTATTGATAAATAGCTTATTTTGTTTTTTCTAAAATCTTTGTTTTTAAAAAGTTTTATTCCTTAGTAATGTTTTTTCAATTGAGTTTATAAACATTTGCCATTCCAGTTTTCTTCCAATAATTTTGGATTTTTCCTTCATGTACAATAGAATTGCATTGATGACCTACATCCTCTAAAGCCTTCAAAAGCTAAGCTAATACACCAGGATTAGCAGACTTGCAGTATTCTCTTTTTACTTTTACCTTGCCAACAACTTTCTTACATTATCAAAAGCAATGTAAAACTTTTTTTTTTCTTGCTTTTTTTCTCTTATCTTAAATGTTTGAGGTATAATTTTTATATTAATTGCCCAAAATTAATACAATCACTTGACCTTTAATCCTTTTAATCACAAACTTTTTTTTACACTGACACCAGCAACCAATGACAAGAAAAAAAAAATCCAAATTCAACATTTATACCATAAAACTAGTCTAAAGTATTTATTTTTATTTTACCATTCAGTGTTATTTAACAGTTGAATAATACTATTGAGTAAATGAATAAAAAAAAAAAAATATATATATATATATATATATATATATATATATATATATATATATATATATATATAAACACACAAACATATGAGCAGTAATTAGTAAAAAACACTTATCTACTGTTTTTTTCTACTGGCAGCCTCTATTTCTGTAGGATTATCTGGAAGTATTATGTACCATCAGAGTTTTATATATATATATATATATATATATATATATATATATATATATATATATATATATATATAAAATTATGATAGAAAAGTTTTCCGATTTGAATACAGTTCTTCTTCATAGTGTCATCGATTCGACTAACAATATTGGAATGCTGTACAAAAATCATTGTAACTAATAAATTAAAAAATTAAATTGCAATTATCATTAATCCATTTGATTGCTTTGATTTGTAATACAAGTAGAACTGATTAAAACATGATAAAAAATTCTGTACCAGAAGACATTTAAAAACCTTTGAATATATTTTCCAAAAAAAAATGCAATTGAAGCATTGTCAAACAGAAGCTCTAGAGAAAAAAATGCATTAATCACATAACTTATTCTTGTAACTTTAGAATAACTAATCAATAATAAAAGTGTTATTCTAGACATATTTTCTCAAATTTGATGACTTCACTGCACAGAAGTGTAAATGCTAAGCCAATTATTCAATAGTTAAGTTATAGTAGTAACCAAATAAATATAAGTATCAAATGACATGCAAACCCCACTGAATATTATGTAAGTTAAAATTGCCACAAAGAAAGTTTTGAGTGCAAGTCACACTTAAATAACAATTACAAACTGACATCTCTTACAAGCAAACACACTTAATTAAAACTTTAAAGATGTAATTGTGTGTGTGTCTGTATGCATGTGTGTGGGTGGTTGTTTGTGTATGTGTGAAACACATTTAAACACTCAATTACATCTTTAGATACAATTGAGTGTGTCTGCTAAAAAGAGATAACTCCAGTATTGGGTTCAAAGATCTGTATTTCAATGGCAAGGAGGGTCACCAAAGCATTGAGATTGTAAACCTACCCATAAGAACATTTACAGTCGTCATCTTTATGAATGTTTATTTTATTTTCAGTGTGTATATAATCAACCATAATTTACACTTTTATTAATAAGATTGCAAAACTTTTCGGAAGCACTGTAAACTACAGTGTAATTTGATTGAATAAAGCCTAATGTAAATAAAGGACTATTGTTTATTTACATTAGCTTTACAGCTTATTATAAGCTTGTATATAGCCTTAATATAGCCTAACATAAGTCTAATATAGCCTTTGAAAGGCTATATTATGGAACAGGATATGTCCATTCGTTTATAAAAGTTCGTTTTCATGTTTATCTATTTATATAATAGCTCACCTTTTTGTTGTAAGCTGCAACTGTCACATTGTGCCTTTGACTTACAGGATGAAAATTAGCTTTACAAAAATTAGATATAAAGATATCGGCTTCTTCAAAACTCTCAAAAGATTTTCCAATTGATAGGCTACTCATTTTATGTCCAGGAGTAATCTCAAAAATAAAGCATGTACGCAAAAACGTGTTTAAACGTTAAACTAGCGCATGCGTTAATTTTCAGCCGCAGAAGCAATTTTTATTTGCTTAGAGCGGCTGAATTTTCAGCCGCAGAAGATTTATTCATAAATATATTATATATATATATATATATATATATATATATATATATATATATATATATATATATATATATATATATATATATATATATATATATATATATATATATATTTATATATATATTATATAAATAAGAAAAACATATATAATACATATTTTATATTTATATAATATATCAAGTAGTCTCTACTTGTAATCCACACTCATAAAATAATACGGTCATAAAGAAATATCCATTTAATATTTACCTAACTAACTGCATCACAAGTTAAGCCATGTATTATTGTTAAATTGTCAAATTTAAAACCTTATAAAAAGGCAACAGATGACCTAATTTATTAGCATGTGTGACTTTACTTGTTTTTATTGGGCTAATAAGTAACTTGTTAAGTCTTTACTTGTTATTTGTTGTGTTGATAAAAAAATTTTAAGTCACGCATGCGTACTTTAGTTCTCATATTGCAATTACGAACGATCGAACTCGTAATATAGACGTTGAATTAACGTGGAATCAACGTCGATTTTATTTGATAGTTTTAAACAAATTTTTCAACGTTGATACAACGTTGATTTTTGGTTATACGACGTCGCGATTAAAAATCAACTGTAAATCAACGTCGAAATAACGTCTTGTGCCCACTGGGTCATTTAATATTTAAATAATATTTTATTATTAAAAGCCGTACTCTATTTTCGGATTCGGATTTTTTTTATTTTTTATTTTGAGCTCTCTATTTTACGATCATCATATTCTAGGGGATCGACAGTAAATTTTGGTATTTAATATGGCTAAATCGTATGTGTTTTTTGCCAACTAGAGACACAAAAGCAAAGCAAAAAAGAAAGAAAAAAAAAGGTTCTTGATATTTGACATTTGCCAACTATTCTTCAAAACTTGCCAACTCAAATGTTAATTTTACAAATGTATATAGGGGATAGCAAGACAATATGGCTAACGTTTTGAAAGCCCTGAGTTATTGCAATACTTTCTGAGTATATTTATGTTATTAAAATGATTCATTGCCTGCATTATTTTTAATTTGAAAATATAAAAATTTGAAATATATTTAAAAATAAAAAGTTTATAAATTTGTCATCTGGCCACGTGACCGGGGTAAGGTGACTTATTATGCAATTTCTGCCTCCAATTTTATCAAAATTTTAAAACCACTAATAACTCTAACTAAAGTAACACAAAAAAAGTAACACATCACAAAAAATTGTTTTTAAAGAAGTTACACCTAATGGACACCATCCATTATGAAAAATCAAAACCAAGGTATTTTTTTTTAAGTGCAAAAAGTAAACTTTTGTGTATAAAATTGCGTTAACAATATTTAAAAAGACCAATTGGTGTTTTAAAGTACAAGATGCAAATACAGTTTCGTTTTCATTGATTTTTAAGATTTTTTGTTGAGTTGTTATATAAAAAGCCATGTTGCCCCATTCGCCATGTTGCCCGACTTTCACCTATAACAGCTTTGGGGGGGGGGGCACTCCCTACACCCCGTTCGGGACGGCCCTGCATATAGTTTGCCACTTTTGAACTTACTGAAAATTTTATACTCTAAATCTAAAAAAAGCTTACGCTAAAATAATGATTAGTGAGAGAGTCAAACCAGCATGTCAATAAAACGTAACTTTTTAGCAATAAATTAGTTACTCGAGTTATTTTATTGGATATTGTATTTTGCTCTGCAAATTAACTATTTACCTTACCAAAGTCTTCGAACTTCAAGAAATTTTTCGTAAAAGAAAATACTATTTTTAAAAATTAACACAAAGTTTTTTGACTCCAATAAGGTGAAAGCACTAAGTATTACTATTGATAAGGAACTATGTTTAGTTTAGTTAAGTGTTTTTGCCAGCTAGTTGTAAATGTTTGGCTTTTTCTGTTGTTTTATTTTTAAAATATGGAATTGTAAAACGAGTTCAACAATTTAATTATAAATTTTATTTTAGAAATATGATTAGACTCTAAAAACGTATCGTTGGAAACAACTAGTAGCAGAGTTAGGAAGGAGTGTTTGAGTCAGTTGTTGTTTTCAAAGATAAACTTAACGAGTGCGGAACATCCATAACTATGTTATTTATATTGTATATTCTTAACGGAAAACGCTTTGTTATAAACATTCATTGTATGTAAATCAAGGCCTTCTTAAACTTTAAGAAGGCCTTGATGTAAATTATTATCTATAAAGAATTTAAAACATTTAAATAATTAGCTAGATTTAATTAGCGCAACACTTTCACGCGCAAGAAATTTTTTATCTTGTATAAAGCTACCTTGTTATTAAACATCTTTATTATAACCCATTATTCTTACTGTCTTATGATTTGAATGAAGGAAAAACAAACGACAACCTCATAACAGAATTCAAAAGAAGCTTTGTATAGTCCACAAAAAGTTTGATCTGCCTCTAGATGATTCGTTTAAAAATTATTCATGTTAAAAGATCTCAAATTTTTTAAATCTCTTTACATGAATTTTTTTAAATCAAGTATTTGTCTGAACCAGAATTTATGAAAAATCTATTCATTATAAAATAAATATTTGTGGCAAAATAATTATTTTACCTCCAAAAGGTTTTAAATATAAGAAAATATTTGTACTTTGTTGTACTTTGTTTATGATGTTGTACTTTGCCATCTTGCTATGGAACACTGTAGATAACGAGTAATCAGTAGTTAGTAATATATAAAAAGTCTTATAATAAAAATTTTTTAATAACTTGTTTTATTTTTATTTATCTTGGAATTTTTTATAAAGGTTTTATATTTGTTCATTCTATTGTAATTGGAATGACAACTGTAACTTTTTATGATCATGTGTATGTAAACTTTTCTATGATTATGTGTATGTATACATTTTTATGATTATGTGTATGTTATATGTATTTTATGATTATGTATACATTTTTATGATCATGTGTATGTATACTTTTATGATCACGTCTACTTTTCTATAATGCTAATTGTATCGGTTTAAATTAGTTTTATTAATGTTTAATATATTAACTGCATATATTGATTGAGGATTTAGTGTAGAATTCAGTGCGAACATTTTTTTAAAATTCCGGATACTTTTTTTCATCTTTTTTTTAATTTCCAAATTCAAATGTTTGTATGCTGTGACCAACACTTAATTACTAAATTTTGTATTGCGGCACATAAACCATAAGTTGCGCTTTCTTTTACCCATGCGTTTTAGTTCAATGTCTATCCAAAGAGGATCTTATATTCTCTTTTTGCTACTCATTTGTAACCTAGGAATAATCATATTGCATCCAAATTATAAGTTGTTAACCAAATGTTGTAAGAATCATTTAATTTCTTGTAATCTCCTTTGTTATACAGCAGTTTACTCATTGGTGCTTCTTTATCATTCCTATTTTAAGAATACGAATAGTTGATTTTGAGTTAGTGGTAACCGTGTTCAATTGCCCCCAAAGGTGGAAGATGAATGACTAAAAATACTCTGTTTTCACATTCGGTTATTATTAAATCTGACACATTATTACCCAGCAGGCACAATGACGTTGAAATAACGTTGAAACAACGTCGCAAACCGACCATATAACACGTTGAAACAACGTTGAAATTTGGATGAATTGGAAATAAAATCCGACGTCGAAAACTACGACGTTGAAACAACGTCGATGATAACGTCGTTTCAACGTTGATCTAACGTCTTATCGACTATATATCAACCATATTTTAACTTTGAATAGGTGATATATTCAATTGATACGTAGTTGGTAAGATGTTAGAACAACGTTGAAACAACGTAAATTCAACGTTGATTTTTATTTTTTATTTTGGTTAAATCCAATTAACTAAAAAATTATCTCAACTTTAATTGCAATAAAATAACACAATAAAAAACAATAATTCAACGGACTTTATATACAATGCAAATAAAGTAAAATGATTGAAAAAAAAAAAGTTAACTATTATCGATAGTTCCAGAACAACTAGGAAAAAGTATGAATATTATACATCGGGTGAATCGCCTTTTACGTGCCGACCACCACCATTTGATCTGTCGAGTGCGTATTTTAATAAAGTCATTATTCCTTTTCTTATTTTGGCAACTATAGCAGTCACTTTAATTGACAAAACGCTCTCTATAAAAAAGGTATTGCCTAAGTAATTTACATCAAATACATCAAAAAGTTAAAAAAATAAATTAGCATTAAAAAAACGAACTGTGATTTTTTAAAAATATATAATTTTACACTTAACTTACAAGTAAATACCTAATTTGTTCCTTTAAACTTCTCTTTACTTTTACCGCCAGCCATATTAAAATTTGATTATAAACCATTGGTTAACAACCTGCATTATACATTGTTATTATTATTATAGTTACATTAAAAATTGATGAACATGTCTTTTACAAAATACAAATTATTCTCAATGAAAAATTGCACAAACCGCAAAGGAGACCACCTTCTAAACGCAAGAAAATACCAAGAGCGGACAGTATAATCAGAAATATCTGCCTGGAAAAAAGAAAAAAAGCCACTAAGCTTATCCATGAAGCTGTAATTGTTGTGTCAGACCGGACCATTTGTAGAAGGCTAAAAGAAGAGGGATTGATGTCCATCCAAAAATTGACAAAAAAAATTTAAAAATAATGTCAAAAATCTTATATTTACGCAAGATGGTGCAACTTGCCACACAATAAAAACTGTTATGGCTTAGTTGATGTATTGCTATAGCCAGACAACTCGCATAATCTTAACCCCATAGAAAACATTTGGGAAATAGTAAAGCAAGAGATTGGAAAAAAAAAATCTTACTAATAAGCAAGATCTTATGAAAGAGATTATTAAGATCTAGCATAATAACCCAGAGTTGACAGAAACTATAAAAAATAAATTGCAAGCATGCCACAATGCACTGAAGCAGTTATTGCAAATAAAAATGCTTTTGCAAAATATTTATACTTTATATATATTTTATATAATTTATCATAATAATCAATAAATATTCAAAATGTTCAACTTTATTTATTTTTATCAAGTACATTTTTATAAATAAAAGAAAAAACTTTAAATTGCACCATTATTATATATATATACATATATATATATATATATATATATATATATATATATATATATATATATATATATATATATATATATATATATATATATATATATATATATTATATTCATATAAGCATATGTATGTATATATACATACATATATATGTATGTTTATTTATGTGCATATATATGTATATATAGAGTAAAAAAAAAGGTTAAGTATGCGTTACAAATCAACCTTTGTACTTTAAGGTTGTTCTTTAGCTCAAGGAAATACAAAAGTAAGAGAAAACAGTTAAGAAAAAAATTATAATCAGACATAAAAAAAAAGATTTATTTTATGTCTAATTAGAAATTGTCAAATTTTTAAAAATATATGCTACACATATTTTTAACACAAGTTTAATACAAACTATAATAAAAAGATTCAAAAGATTTTTTTATTAAAAACTACTTTTAAGAAACCTTTGCATAAAATTTATTTGTCTTAATGGTTTTACCTCCAATTTTAGAAAGTTTGTTAACCTAAAGGTTTAAGAAAATAATTACACTACATTATTTTTATAGTGCATTTATAAAACGTTACAAGTAGATTAACTTAGGCTAAGTTATTAATAAATACTTTATCAAAAAACAATAAAAAAAACTGCAAAAAGTCATGGTTTGAAACAACCCATCACTTCTGACCTCACCCAAGAATCATTTAAACTGTTATCATAATCATTAAATTACTGCTGCAAGTTCATCCATAGAATTTCAGAACTATTTGTCATGATATTACTTTAATTACTGGAAAGAGTTTTTACTAACATCTCTTTCTAACAATAAAGATATATCAGAAAGACAAAAGAACCAAACATTAATTAATTTCTAAGAGCATTGAAACACAAGAACAAAAAATTAATAAAATAAAACATTATTCATAAATTAAATAAAATGTATTAACTTAGCAACCAAAGAAATGTGTAAATCACTGAAGCATAGAAAAAAATGTTCAGGATCTTTTCTTCTTAAATCAACTTACAGACAGACAATTAATACCTTCAGCTACAGTATGTGGAGTATACATAAAAATTGTTTTCTGTTTCTTTTTTTGCGTTACAGGAGTAGGTATTTGCTTACTACTCTGTTGGTTATTATGTTTTCTCTTGCATAAGCATGGTAGTGGCTCCTATAAAAATTAATATCAAAATATAACTAATAATACTTGAATTAAGTATCTTTTGAAATAGTTACCGTTTTCTGAACCTGATTCTATCTGAGTATCACTAGTAGAGGCAAACTCAAATTTATTACATAACTCATGATCTAAGAATATTCATTCAATTTAAAAATGTTTTAAATACATTATATAATAAAGAATATATAATAAAAAATATATCTAAACACTGAAAACAACATATACAGAATGAAAGCATGTTAAAAAAACAAGGAAAAAAAGTAATGACTTAAGGTTTATATAAAAAAAAATTACATTATCTCCATGACATTTAATTTTGAGCAGCATAAATCTGTATTAGTTAGATGCAGTTTATGCATTTCATTGAAATAATTTATTACATTTAATGATGATGGCCAGCACAAAAAATTATCAATCGAATTTTCTCTCTTTATTTCTCTGTATTTTCTATCCAAACAGCTCCAATGAACATTTTGCATGCCCTACTATACTTTTTCAACTGGAAAAGTATAGTAGAAAATATAATAGAAAAAATACTTATATATTAAAAATTTGTTCATGTAAAATAGCTAACAGAAAAATACAACTTTAAACTGTACGTTATGATACATTATACAGTTGCTAAAATTTGCGAAATTTTTAAGTTGATACTTCTACCAACCAATATCATGGACTAAAGGAGCATGCACAAATTCTTTTTTATACAACTTTACAAGAAAAATCTTTGAAAAATTTAATAAAAATTTTTTAATACAAAAAATATTCAAACTCTTTAAATCACATGGATTGGTAAAAAAGCTTGATAAATCATTATTTTGTAAAACATCATCCATTATATATATTTATATTATGTATGTATATATACATATATAGTGCATGTATATATTATATATGCATATTATACATATGTATATATATATATATATATATATATACATATATATATATACATATATATATGTATATATATATATATATATATATATACATATATATAAATATATATATATTATATAAATAAGAAAAACATATATAATATATATTTTATATTTATATAATAAATCAAGTAGTCTCTACTTGTAATCCACACTCATGAAATAATACGGTCATAAAGAAATATCCATTTAATATTTACCTAACTAACTGCATCACAAGTTAAGCCATGTATTATTGTTAAATTGTCAAATTCAAAACCTTATAAAAAGGCAACAGATGACCTAATTTATTAGCATGTGTGACTTTACTTGTTTTTATTGGGCTAATAAGTAACTTGTTAAGTCTTTACTTTTTATTTGTTATGTTGATTAAAAAATTTTAAGTCACGCATGCGTATTTTAGTTCTCATATTGCAATTACGAACGTAATATAGACGTTGAATTAACGTGGAATCAAGGTCGATTTTATTTGATAGTTTTAAACAAATTTTTCAACGTTGATACAACGTTGATTTTTGGTTATACGACGTCGCGACTAAAAATCAACTGTAAATCAACGTCGAAATAACGTCGTGTGCCCACTGGGTAGTAAAATCAATTTTTACTTGGAATGTTAGATAAGTAACATTTTAGAACAAAAAACAATCACTTAGACAATTTATGAACTCTTTTGCTTGAATATCCGTGAGCAGCCGTGGCGCAGCGGTTAGAGTTCTGGCTCAGAACCCAGAGGTACGAGGTTCTATGATAAGACCGTAAGGACTTCTGGGAGCACCTAAATACATACAAAAAAAAAAAAAATCGTGATCATATTGAAGTAAATTGTAACTTTCATACTAACTAATTGACGGATAATTAAAATCTCGACATAGCAGGATACCAGAGCATTTATTCTTTTGATGCAAATTGCTAATTTGTTTAATTGAACGCATAATAGCTAAATTTTGGTTTGGTAAGAAACCTTTGCGGTTTGTGCAATTTTTCATTGAGAATAATTTGTATTTTGTAAAGACATGTTTATCAATTTTTAATGTAACTATAATAATAATGGTCTTTTTTTAAATTTTTGGCTGACTTTTCGAGATTACTAATTTCATTGTTTTTGGATTTTTTTGTATTGGGTTGCTCCTGATACCATATCGAAAGGGAGATTCTTCTGAAAGATTGTCATTTAGTTTATTTCTTTCCCTACACAAATCATAATCTAATTTGGCTTGTGTTTGAGTCATATCCGGATTAATGAATACATTAAGAAAAACTTTGTTTCCTTTTTAATTTTTTTGCTGCAGAAAGTACCGGAATTCTTAGTTCTGGTGATAATAACTCGACAAGTATTGCCCTTTTAGCATTTTGGATGTTTACTTTGGTTTAAATTTTTCTATGTGTATAATTTCATTCGTATATATTGCGGACTATTGCGAGTTATGTTGTTAAAAAATGAGAATTTTATTTGTTAAAACAATATATTAACTTAATATCTTGTTTGCATCTTAATAAATACGTGGTCTGGTTAATAACTCTGTCGGTGGTCTAAGTTATTAACTTGTCTGTATTTTAATAACTAAGTGGGAATATAAAATTTTTTGAAAAGAATTTAATTCCTTATATAAAACAACGAAGTGTCTGGACGTCCGGCGACCGGACGAATATCTTTAGCACTATTTGTCCGGCGATCTACCACGTGATTGCCGTAAAAAGTGTAGTTTGTGTAATTTATACGTCGTGTTAGTAATTCTAAAAATGGCATCGGAATTTCATGTAGGTGGCCAATTTAATTCACTTAAAGAAATTCAGGAAACTTTGGAAAAATACATGAAAAAACATCACATCCAATTTTATAAAAGAAATAGTAGAACTATATGCAGTTTTAAAAAACATTTTCCTTCAAAGAAAAATCTAGACATTCCTGAATGTCTTAAGTATGGAGAAATAGACTTCCACTGCATCCACGGTGGGAAGAAGTTTAAATCCACCGCTGTTACAAGACTAAAGCAAAAGTATACTTAGTTTATTTAATTATATATCTATTTTTATGTATTAAGATGCAAATTTCATTTGTTATAGTTTTTGCTTTTATAATTATCTTAAGTTAATATTAGTGATAAAATTCACAGATAAAATTTAAACTCTAATCAATACCAAGCTTTATTGTAAATAATTTATTCAATTTAGTTAAACTAAACACTTAATTAACTTTATAAATTATTTTCAGTCAAGCTTGGTATTGATTATAGTTCATTCCTTTGCACAAAGGAATAAACTCAATTGATCAAATATCAATTTCTTTTTTTTTTAATTTTTCATAAATGAGTTATGTTTGATTTCAGAGGCAAATTATAATTAAGACAGAGATTACATTATTGCAAAGATAAAATTAAAGCTGAGACCCTAGGTAAACCTATTGGCCTTAGCTGTACCCATACCCCATAGCCTTAGCTGTACCCATAGGTAAACCCATAGGCCTTAGCTGAACCTTAATGGTTTTAGACTATAAAGATATGATAAATATGCAAATGTTATGTAAAGTAAAGAGTGGGCAATTATAAAATGCTTAAAAGTGCAAAATTGGTCAACATTAATGCTGAAGAATGTGGTCATCATATTATTAATGGATTTGAGCGTAATGTAAAAGTTAGTAAATATATTGAAATAAACTTGAAAAAATGAAATAAAAATTGAAAATATATAAGTTGTTAAAAAGTTAATAACTTTAAATATAGTCACAAGAATAAATAGTCTGAAAACAAAGGCCGTTTTCAATGTTTTACCGTTTTAAGTTGAAACTCGTATCAACGATGATGGTGCACAGAAAGATAAACAACGCTTTATATAATGTTATTTTCATTATGGTTCTTAACTGAAAATTGGTTTTGAGATTTAATGTGGATATATTTTAAATAATTGTTATATAAATAATTTCTCCGATATGTTAAAAAGAGATTACTTATTATTTATATATATTTAAATTTTATTTTTCAGGTTGCTGTTCTAGTTGCTTTCTTATAAATTTGGTTGTGTCAATAGATCAAAAAACAATGAATGTGTTTATTGCTCTTTTGTTCATTGACACATAAATTTAAAAACTTTGTAAAGATATTATTGTCTATATCTTTCTGGATACTATTGAGAATTATTTTTTGTAATTGGCTGGTAATTATATAATTATTATTTTATGAGTAATATGTGAATAATATAAAAAGTATACGTATAAGTATAAGTATAAAATAATGAGAAAAGTAATAATGAGAAAATACAAGTGATTTGAACTTAAGCTTTTCAAAATTTAGCCATTCTGGATTATCATCATTTTAAAATTTTAAATTTTTAAAATTTCATTTTATTGTCAATATAATTTGTTTAATTAAAAATTAATACTTTTAAAATCATGTTGCTATTGTTAAAATCATTTAAAAATCACTTTTCAATAAATTTTTTTTTTTTTAAGAAATCCTGAAAAATAATAAATTTATTAATTTATGAATTAATTAATCTTGCTCTATATTTTTTATCTATATTAACATTTGCATTTATTATTAATAGTTTATTATATCAAAAACTATTCAAAGTATTATGGGTTTAATTACTATTTCTTGTAACCTATCACTCATTTTAATGGGTATTTTTATCAGAATATCTATCATATGTGAGTTACCTTGTGCATAATAACCACCATATAAGCAAAGTAAAAGTAAAATTGTATATTTATCATAACATATTTATTTAGCAAATTAATAGTAGCTGCAAAAACGTTAATAGAAGGTAAATCAAAATAATAATAGTATAAATGTGCTGTGTTAATTATATACCGGAACCTAACATATATGTATGTTAGGCTTTTACAGCCTTATATTTATCAAATTTGTTTCTTTAAAAACATTGATTCCACTTAAGTTGAATCTTTTTGCTATGTCCTCATATTCATGATGTATTTCTGTAATTTCTTTTATGTGGATGATATGTGAATAACCAATCTATTAAGTATATACTTAAAAAGTATATACGTTTAAGTAATAACAATTTTTTTCAAAATAGCATCAAGTTTTTTCAGTCAAATTTACTGAGCTTGTAAGCTATTTCTTATAATAATCTTCAACCACTGAAAAATAACAACTTCTGTGCTGCTCTATTGGATTGGTAAATTTTGTAAAAAATAACTAGCTTTTATAGTGTAATAACTAGCTTTTATAGTGTTTTACTGTGTAGATATGCTTCATAATTCTTCACATCTAAGGACTTGAATAGTTTATTTCCAGTTTATGAATGAGATATTATATACAAAAATGTAAATTTCTATGCTCATCCAATCAAATAATTGTTACAATTTCATTTTGTGAGTTGACAAGTGAGTAGAGCCAGACAGTTCAGTATAATTATCCTGGACTTTATTTTTAGCTTTTCTAAGAGATTTAATATTATATATATATATATATATATATATATATATATATATATATATATATATATATATATATATATATATATATATATATATATATATATATATATATATATATATATATATATATATATATATATATATATATATATATATGTATATATATATATAATATTAAATTATGTTATTGTTCAAAAAAATACTCGTTCTCAGAGTTCACCTGCTAACTGTTTTGAAAACGAATAATTCCACTCGACCCCAGATACTCCTGACTACATTACAGTCACGTGGCATGCACAGTTAAACTTGTCACTTATAAAAAATACAAATTACACTTATGTAACACTCACATTAAACTGTCAAACTACATGATTACATGAAAATATATATACAGATTATTAGCTGCAATACACATATACTAGTCAATGGTGCTCTATTGATATAGCTCTGTTTAACATTTCTAGTTTATCAAGATGTAATAGTTTGTTATTTATTTATGCTATTTTTTAATGATACACGCTTATTAGACTTATAGTACTCATGTCTACCTTAGGTAACACCAATTAAAAAGACTTTCAACTATTTTTATACTGATAACTCTCACTATCAAGACATGCTACAAAAGTAATCACATATATGTACGCTACATTGGCTACTTACATTACACACATAGTTATAAGAAATCAAAACAGTTCACAACTCTCATTGACTCTGTGAAACCACTGCACTTAATCGACACTCATGTCAAAAAACTACTTACTACTGTTTGCAAGTTGTACTGAACCCAACTAAGTGTCCTCTGGTCCCAGTGTCAATCCAGGAGTCTGTGGCAATCGTCCTGACTGGATACTCTGAGAATAGTCCTTTTGGGATAACACAATGGGATACCTAAAAAGATACCCTGGTGTAGACCCAGAGTGGAACTTCTTTTGGGATACCAGTCTCGGATGAAAGCTGGAGGTCTTCATGTGTTCACACTGCACCATAAGGCACGAATCCATACTGTACTCAAGACGTTCATGACGCTTATATCTTTAATGTATGTTTATCATCCTAATAATACATACCACATTGTGACTACTTATAAAACGAATAATTCTACTCCATTACCAGTTCTACCTACATGTCACATTTACGCTAGACACTATCAATAATTTAGTAGCACAACAACTAATGACTTTCCTTGACTGTTGTTTATTATTCTATTTAATTTTTTACTACACTTTACTTATCAGTTTTTAATATTTTTCCACTTTGAGGCTCTGTGTTTTCCACTGGACATCTGTCCTTTTGTACTTTTATCTCACTCTGCTAAACTCTTTTTAACTTATTATTCATCTCTAAGGCGTACACTGCTCGGTGCAGCTTCACTAAAATGCATTGCATTTACAAAATATATATATATATATATATATATATATATATATATATATATATATATATATATGTATATATATATATATATATATATATATATATATATATATATATATTTATATATATATATAGTTATATTATATATATATATTATAGTTAAAATATTAGGAAAAATAATCAAAAGCTTAATCAATTAATATTATTAAAACATATTTGACTAAATTCACTAAAATAAATTACAAAAACTTGAATATAGTTTGTAAATTTATACTTTATATACTTTTAAGTAACTTGAAAATAAAAAGATAAGTACTTTCATTATGAGATTTTGTTGTTTACTTTATTTAATGTGCACCTTCGGAAGATTGAGAACGAGTATTTTTTTGAACAATAACATAAACAAAGTGCTCTTGTTTGTTTCCAGACTATTTATTTTTGTGACTATGCTTTAAATAAGGTTTTCTTGTTATTTTTCCTCTAAAGTTCGAGTTGTAGGCATAATATTAGCTATGGGGACAGATCAAATAGTTTGACTTGGCAAATATTTGAGTTATCCGGGGTTTGAGATATCACGATTTCACTATATATATATATATATATATATATATATATATATATATATATATATATATATATATATATATATATATATATATATATATATTTTATATAAAATCACCAATGAAAATTATTGGCGTTTTTTTTTAATTTAGAATTATTTAGCGCTGACTAAGGTATTGGCGGGTGTGTGGGCGAGCGCAAAACTGAAAGATTGTGTAAGCGCTTGCTAAACAGAGAAGAATGATTTTTATGGATCCTTGAGTTTTTGAAAATTAATCAATACAAAAATCTATTTAATTTTCCAGGACCTTCCGACAAAATTGCAAAGCATGCATTAAATTTCAACTCAGTGATGATGGGAAGAAACTTCAAATTGTTAAAATGATCGAAGAACACTCTCATTTTATCACAGAAGTAATTTAATTGTAATAATTTAATAAAATAGTGATAAAATGTATTATGAAATAATTTTAAATAATTTTGTTCCAGGAATCATTTATGCACCTCCCACATCAGCGTCACTTAGACAGAGATGAAAAAGATGAAATAAATCATATGCTTGCTGTAAAAGCTAACAAAAAGTTGATACAGCAGCATATGATGAAATCTACTGGGAAAGTTATTACGCTTAAGGACGTTCAAAATATAAATCAAGCTCTTCGAAATCAGGATAATAACAATTTAACAACTCTGTTAAGTGAAATGCTTAAACAGAAGGATTCTGTGACAGAGGTTGTTGTGAATAATGCCAATCAACTTCAGGCATTGTATTATCAGGAAAACAAGATGATGAAGTTGTTTGCACACTATCCTGAACTGCTTCTCCTTGATGCCACATATAAGCTTAACAACTTGCGTATGCCTCTATATGTTTTAATGTGTGTCGATGGAAATGGTGAAGGAATAGTTGTTGCTCTCTGGATTGTTGCTAATGAGGAGAGAGTAACCATAGCTGAATTAACAAATATATTTAAAAAACATAACAATACCAGTGGTGTTCAAGTTGTTGTGACAGACAAAGACATGGTTGAGAGAGACGTGATTAGTGAAAAAATTCCAAACGCTTCTCTTCAAATATGTCTTTTTCATACCTTACGCACATTTCGCAGGGAAATAACTGTTGAAAAAATGTGTATAAAGGCAGAGCAGAGACTTCTTGTCTTAGAAATTCTGCAACAATTAGTTTACTCTGATAGTGAGGTTACCTATAATATGCATTATGATAGCCTTAAGGCTCTTAAATTGGAGTCTGTCATCGACTATTTTAATATAAATTGGCATGGTATAAGAATGCAGTGGGTTGAAGGTTTAAAAAAAAAAAAGTTGAACCTAATGAACAGCACAACAAACCGTGTTGAAAATATCAACCAGAAGTTAAAAAGTGTCATATCCAAAAACTCTGGGATGGTCACATTTTTTTCGGATTTGATTGTTACTATAAGAGTATTAGAAAATGAGCGCAGACATAGAGCCATATCGGTTTTTCATAAATCATCCACTAGTTTGATGTCCAGTACACAAAGAGAGTATGCCACTTTAGTTACACCTTTTGCCATGATTCACATAAATGCACAGTTATTAGCTGCAGAGGAATCTGATTTAATTCAGCAGGAAACTACCAATATTTCATGCAACTGTGGTTTTGCTACTTCAATGGGTCTGCCATGCAAACACATTTTTAGATTTAGATTAAATAGTAGAGAGAGTTTATTTGATGAGTGTCTTGTTTTAAAAAGGTGGAGATGAGATTTTTTTCAAATGACACAGAATTTAACAGAGTCTGCTGAGATTCTGCAATCAAATTTTATTAGTGTTTCATCTATTCAGCAAGATTCTAGAAAGCCTCTGTCACAACAGGCAAAATATAGAAAAGCATTCTTGATATCTCAGAGAATTGCAGCATTGGTCAGTGAAACACAAGGAAAACAATTTGATATTTGGCTTTTGAAAATGTTAGAATTTGAAACTTCCCTGCAGTGTTTTTTGGATAAAAAATTAAATGATCAGGTGTTAGATTTTGGCGAGGCTGATGTCCTTCAAAACCCAATAGTTTCTAGCGAGGAGTTAATCTCCGATTACTTGGTTCAGCCTCATACACTATCTCCACCTGTGAGCCAAAATGTAAATGTTAGCCTAGCAGCCAATGAGTCAAAAAGCAATTTGCTTGCTCATTCACATTTACAAACTCCATTATTAAATAACACTGTAGCTAACTCACAGTCATTTGATAAATCTATACTAGGTGAGTATTTTTTCTTATTACATTATTAAAATTTATAATTGCTCATTTTTTAAGAAATTTTTACTTCTGCTAGATCCCAACCTTATCAAGATGCCATCACATATACCCAGGCGTGGACGACCAAAAGGGTCTGAAATAACAGTTATTGGATTACCCAAAAGGAAAAGAACAGCCACTTTTAAGTTGTTGTCTTTTTTAAAGATGTCCCCAACAGATAAGGATACAAGTATTAATAAAAACATATAATGATAAAATAAATTATCCTATAATGAATTATAAGATTTAATCATAAATATTGTAATCTTTAAAGTTTTCCATTATTGTATATAAACAAAATATGTTTTATACTTATTTATATAATGCTTTTATAATTTTTTAAATTCTGTTTCAGTGCTGCTTGGGTGGTTAGTAAAACCAAGTATCATTGTATCAGTCCTTAGTGGGACACAGCTTGCTGAGATTGTTGATATTCTACCATGGCTGAACATACCTACAAAAGTGACATATGAGCCAGTTGAAATAAAAAGAGTAAGAAAGTATTTTTCCTTGGTTTCTTGGTCATATCTGACTAGTAAGCTTGAAATAATCAAGCACAGGAACCTTTGGCTGTGCCAAGCTTGTGACAACGAACTCTGTGACACTTTTGTGATATGTTGTGATCATTGTCTAAATTGGTTTGACAGAAAGTGTGTCGGTTTAAAGGCTGCACTGAAAAGCAAAATTTGGTTTTGTAAAAGCTGTTTAAATAAGAAGTCTATGACTTTAAAATCCAATCAGAGGTAATTAAGTTTTATGTAAAAAGGCTGTTCAATGATGTGCTCTTAAATACTTCTTACTTGATGAGTTTCCTATTTTTTCATAATAAAATTTTAACTTACAAGTCTTGCATCCATAATTTGGATTTGCATTAATTGTATTTTTAAAGTTTTTTAAGTTTTATTTTTTATCTAGCACTGTATATCCAGCTGATTTTTCATTTGGTAATGAGGGTCAAATTTTCACACAAAATTGTGACATCTTATTAACATCTAAGCTTTCTGCAGCTGATTTGCAAGATATTTCAGCCAATCACATGTTATCAGACAATGTGATTCACACAGTTCAAAAAATGATAAGAAACGTCTGTGGGTTACAAGATCCAGTTCTGGGACAAAACTACTCATTTAAAGTTGTTAATGAATCATTTATACAAGTTTTGCATGATGGTGCTATACACTGGGTGACAATCAGTACTTTTGGATGTGCTAAAGATGAGGTATGCGTTTTAGATAGTATGTTTCATGGAAACATAAAAAAGCATGTAATCAGACAAATTTGTTCGATTATGAACTGTTCCAAAGATATTTTAACAGTACGTGTTTTGCCAGTGCAGCAACAAACAAATGGTGTCGATTGTGGTTTATTCGCATTAGCATTTGCACAACACATTGCCTACACTAGCTCAAATCCTTCTTTTGTTGCTTTTGATTCACATATGATGAGAAAGCATTTACTTCAAAGCATTACAGAAAATAATTTGAATGATTTTCCCAAGACTAAAAAATCAGTAAAATTTTGCAAGGAAAAAGTATTTTCTTTACATTGTACTTGTAGGCAGTTGTGGATGCCTTTAAACAAATTTGAGAAAAATAGGTAAGTCACTTGGTAATTAAATTAAAGTTTTTTTAATCAGTCATTTAAATCTCATGTATTAAATAATTTATTTTTAAAAATTACTGCCTCCTTATGAACTAACTATTAATAATAAAATGGTTATGGAGTTAAAATTTATTAAGATTGATTTCAAATATGAAGTAATAATTTTTAATAGAAAACTGATATTTATAGTTTTAGGGATATAGTACAGTGCAACAACTGTGAAGATTGGTTCCATGGTATTTGTCAAGGCCTACTAGAAAATGTTTTAAAAAATGAGAATCTTGAATGGTCGTGTCAAGATTGTTTAGTTATGTACAGTTTGTAGTTGTTATTAATATTGTAGTATTCTACATAATTACCCAAGTAAAGAATAAGTATTCTTTTGTTTTAATACTTTATTTTCTTGAAATAAAATAATGATTACAATAATAAACAAAATAGATGTAACAGTTGTAAAAATAATTATCACAATATAACTAATTGCAATTTGAATAATAATAGGAGTTTAAAATTTATTAGAATATCTATCAGAATAGGAGTTTAGAATCCATTAGAATATGAGTTTAAAATCTATTAGAATAGGAGTTTAGAATCTATCAGAATAGGAGTTTAAAATCCATTAGAATAGAAGTTTAGAATCTATTAGAATAGGAGTTAAAAATCCATTAGAATAGGAGTTTAGAATCTATTAGAATAGAAGTTTAGAATCTATTTGAATATGATTTTGAAATTCATTAGAATAGGAGTTTAGAGTCTATTAGAATAGGAGTTTAGAATCTATTAGAATATGAGTTTAGAATCTATTAGAATATGAATATGAAACAAGTTACATTTTCATATTTGTATTTTTTAATGTTTTTAAAATTTTGCTTGTAGGGCTGATAGCACGAGATAATAATCTAACTGTTTCTATATGAAAGAGGTATTTTTATTAATTTTCTTAGAAAATAAATTTTTAAAAATTATTTAAAATTTTATTATAAAACCATATATGACACCTTTTGGATCATTAATCACCCGCTGCAACATGACAAAAGCCCTTGTAACATAGTTGCATGGTGAACGGCATATTGTGTAAATTCCGTAGGATCCATTAATTAGGCAATGTGAACACACACATCCTAAGGGTTGCTTTTGTTATGGTTTATGTTATTGTGTTGATGTTGTTATCTATGCTCGTTGCAGATAAGTCTACACATGTTGATTTATTTAACTTTTTGATCAAATACTTTTTTTCAATAAATTAAAACTACAAATTTGCAATAAGGTTACAATATAACAATCGTTAAAGAAGTATTTAGTATTTTTTGTGCTGCAATAAGTGCGTTAAACGTTTTTCAACTGTCTTAGACCCATTATTGAACTCTATTCTGCAAGTGTGCTTATATATTTGTCATTGTATGTATTTTATTTTTACGTTTGCTCTTTTGCCAGTGCAAGTTCTCATGAAGCAATAAAAAGATTTCCTTGCCTTTGCTTTTTGAGATATATTTTTTAATATATATAAAATAAAAAGCTTAGCAGTAATTGCCTTCTGTTAGATCTTTGAACGATATTTGAGAACTTTGTTTTATTATCGATTATTGGTGGTCTGCTCCCATTTACTTATAAAACCTTCCGTAGCAAAATATTGAATATTTAAGTAACTGAACTAAATTAAGTCCTTATTGGCATATACACATTTATGGTATTTGTTATTAAAATTTTCCCTGATGCTGGAAAGGTAAAGCCGAAACACAAGTGATTTGATCATAGTCCGAAGACTAGTTATATAATTTTATAGTAAAGACTTATAATACAAGTATGAGACATTATTCCAGATCTATTTTAAAGTAAATGCAGTTTACAAAAGGACGTATTGTTATTAAATTGTAAAGAAAGTATCTATTTAAATGTATATATTCAATACAGACAGGGGTGGGGAATGTATATATTCAATATAGACAGGGAATTTTCCCTG
>NC_061161.1:44580847-44629570 GCF_022113875.1 Hydra vulgaris | reverse complement strand
GAGTATATTGAATATATACACCCCCCATCCCCTACAATATATTATATTGTGACTAAAACAAAACTTCCCTCAAACTGTTTAGTTAAACTTTAAGTTGTGTTTAGTAATGCGTCTATATGCAATCAATAAATTAGAAGAAAAGCAAATCTAAATCAGATTTTGCGTTTTTATTATTTTTTTTAAATAACGCTTTTCCGTTATCTCTTTATAATTTTCCTATGCCTTTGATTACTTATTTCATTTATTCTATGCTGCGTATTTTCTGTTTGGAACATTTGTGTCTATTCATATCCTCTTCCTAATAAGTTCTCTTATTTTAGGGTATTTAATTTACGATAATATCAGCATCTGCCCGACATTATAATGTCCGCCAGAAAAAGGCGATGTCAAGTTTGTAACACGGCAACTGTAGCTTGACGTAACTAGACGTAAAAGCTCGCCGGACGTATATCTTTCTATCTATTTGTCCGGTTGGTCACGTGGTACGCTCGCCGGACTTATATATCCGTCGCTATTGGTCTGTTTAGTCACGTGTTGTATCGCCGGACAAATAGTGCTGAAGATATTCGTCCGGTCGCCGGACGTGTAGACACTGCCATAAAACAAACATTACACAAGCAAATATACATAATGGGAGACTTTAATCTAGATCTTTTACAAATAAAACTTAATAATACTACTAAATGCTTTCTAAATAAGCTCCTTCAATAAAACCTTTAATAAATAAGCCGACACTTGTAACACGACAAACCGCCACCCTAATCAATAACATCTTTACAAACAAGCCTAGAATTACAAACAAGCCTAGAAAAACCTTCTGGAAGCTATTTCATGTGGATATAACATTAATGCTTTTAAATTTGACTTTTTTGCTCATGAAACTGCTAAAATGTATGTAAATCTGCACAGTTGGTACCCTGTGTCTATAACTGTGCAAAACGTTTTGTGGCATCGTGCCCAAATTATAACTTAAGCAATCCTACCTATTGACCAGTTATCTAAAGAGGCAGCTGAAGACTGAAACAAACACTTTTAACAATACAGAGAAAATTTTAGTCGAAAATTTTATCTCATCAATTGCAACAAAGACTTATTAAACAGACTACTGTTGATTGACACATAAGAGGTTGTAGATCAAAGAAGCACAAAAAAACGTTAGTTTTTTCGAAAAAGACAGTCAATTTGATGATCTCAAATACTCATCTACTATTACCCCAAGCTGAAAGCAATAGTGAACAAAATATTACTGACGAAAACATAGAGTATGACAGTTTGAAAATAACAAACGAATAAATGATGAATATATTTTTTTCAAAATAAATTGTCCTTCGAAATATTAGGCCGGGTGAATAAAAACGAGCAATTGCTTTTACTCAGTAATTGGTCAGCTTTGCGTGAATAAAAACATTAGAAGTTTTGCTCAAATTTTTATTCAAGCAACTTACTTAGTAATTGTTCGGCATTACGTAAATAAAAACTTAGAAAAAATTGCTTTAGCTTTTATTCACGTAAAGCTAACCAATTAATGAGTAAAAGCAATTGCTCGTTTTTATTCACCCGGCCTATATATATATATATATATATATATATATATATATATATATATATATATATATATATATATATATATATATATATATATATATATATATATATATATATATATATATATATATATATATATATATATATATATATATATATATATATATATATATATATATATATATATATATATATATATATATATATATATATATATATATATATATATATATATATATATATATATATATATATATATATATATATATATATATATATATGTATATATATATATATATATATATATATATATATATATATATATTGTATATATATAAATTTTGATAAAATACTGTACTTAAAACTAAAAAATTAAAAAAAAAAAATCTAACAAATTTTTGTATGCGCATTTGTTATATTAAATACATAACCACTGTGCAGCGTTCATACTTACAATAAACTTGTTTTATTTTAAATAAATTGTCTTTTTAAATAAAAAAAAATCGTCCTTTTAAATTAAAATGAATCGTCCTTTTAAATTTGCTATACATTTTTTTCTCTTTTTTTAAACTATTTCGACGACGGAGCACTGCTTCTTTTTTCTTTTTTTTCTTTTTTTTAAATACATCTAGTATGAATGAGTTAATAGGCCGGGTGAATAAAAATGAGCAATTGCTTTTACTCAGTATTTGGTCAGCTTTACGTGAATAAAAACATTAGCAGTTTTGCACAAATTTTTATTCAAGTAAAATTAGGCAATTTACGTAAATAAAAACTTAGGGAAAATTTCTTTAGCTTTTACTCACGTAAAGCTGACCAATTACTAAGTAAAAGCAAATGCTCGTTTTTATTCACCCGGCCTATTGTGTTTTTCAAATTATCTTATTTTTATGGAGAACATTTGATACTAATTGGATTTATATATATTTGTGATATTTTAGGACTTTATAGACAATAACGTTAAAATCTGTACCCAGTGGTCAACTATCGTAACTGCAAAATTGCTGATTTTCAGGTTTTTATCTTAACTGTCACAGGGAGACCGTCTTATTTTAGTGGTAAAATATAGTAAGCGTGGGCATTACAGAAAGTTAGAAAACTGGAAGTTTATAAGTCAGAAACCTAGAGGTTTAAAAGTAGTGTAGTAACTTCATTCGGCTTTCCTGTAAAATTTGTCAAATGCGAGTTACGTTAGTTGACCTCTGAGGTACAAAAATATTTTTTACAAGATCGTTAAAAAGAAAAAAAAAGCAAAAAACAATGCAATAGTAATACTTTTTAGATTGAAAAAAATGCATTATTTGTTTTCAAAACTTGCTAAAAACATATTGGCTGTTATCCAAATTATTACCCTTTCTCTAGATTTATACATGATCTAGACCATCAAACAAGATCTTGTATGACGATGTTGAATTTCTATGGCCTTACTTCTTTTTCTTTCATATTTGTTGTGCGATAAAGCCATTTCTTCTATATCATTCTAGTTTATTGCTCCTTGGCACAGCTTTTTATGGTTTGACATTTACAATATTGAATGGGTTTCTTATGTTGTAATGTTCTATTTGAAATTTTTAAACTCAACTTTGAAAGTTTATAAAAAATTATTTTTTTGCCTATTATATGATTTTCATCTGCAATTGACTTTATAAAACCTCGTTGGCTAAAAATTGGTTTTATTTTTAGATGTTAAGATCGAATGCAAATTAGACCCAGATTTGTAGAAATGCTGTTTATAAAACCATCTAAAAAAGACTTTATAACCAGCATTTCTATAATTTTATGACTTACACCGGTTGTACATAGTAACGAGATAATAGTTTGACTATATCTGCTCCGGAGCAATACTACGGGGAGGAGGTTCCCCAAAGAAGACAATTTTGAAGTTATTGTAGGTTTTGTGAGAAATATAGTCGGGATTTGACACAATTCAGTCGAGTGGTTCAGTTGAGTTGGTTTCAAAGTGGTTCAGTGTTTTAAGGACTAGTTATTCAGAGATAAAATAAATTTTTAAATAAATTTTCAACCACCTTATTTTGAATAACAACTAAATATTAAGGTAATTAGTTTTAAGTAAAGGTTTAGGTAATTAATAAAAAAAAAAAAAAAAATTGTGTTTGAAAAAAAGCAAAATATTGACTACTTGAAGTACTTCAACAATTTATAAAACATCAATTATTGGAGTTGGAGCCTGAAGATAATCGTTAAAACACTAACTCCTTCTAGAAGTTGAGATTTTAAATTTTGAAAATTTTACCGCCTCATCCTGCTAATTATTGGGTCTGATGATCACAAAAGTTGGCATAGTACACCATACATAGGCGTAAAACGCGCTGGGGCTCGGGTGCTCAAGCTTCATCCGGAAATTATCTAAGCTTTCAAAAATATTTGAAAAATAAAAGCCATAATATATTTAAACATTAACAAATATAACAACTTAAAAATGATTGTAATACTTCCGCAAATACCTATGGCGATTTTCAAAAGTTTAACCTTTCAAAAGTTTAAGTTATTTTTCGAATTTCAGAAATTCCACGTTTCTGATGAGTCTGAAGGGAGTTTGAGATCGGTAAAAACGTAACAAAAAGCAAATTAACGGAACTACATAAACTAAAGAGTTTTGTGAGTTATACGTACGTTTAGTATTTTTTTTCTTTGATAACTTTGACAGTTTTATTTGTATTAAATATTTATATGTTTTGAATTTAAAAAACGAAAGTTATTGAAGAACTTTTTTAATTGTTCAACAGTACATTGACTTTTAAGAAATAAGTTGTACAACTTGTACAATAAAGACGATTAGTGAACTTTTCAAAAAAAGAAAATTAAATTGACACAGTTGCATTACTTTCTGAATCTTAAAATGCTAATAACTTCCAAGATAATACTTATGAAAGTTTATCATTTGTTCAGTCAGATGATGCAACTGATTCAACCGCTGTTGTTGAGTCGCTGTCTTTTACAGAGGAGCCTGGACCTTGTTGTTCAAGAAAGTTATCTTTTCAAAAAAAAAGGGAAGAAAATTTAAACAAAGCTGGAATGTAAAATATAAATGGGTTTTACATGACCGCGATAGAGAAAATCTGCATCAAAGCTACCCAAATGAAAATGCCTTTACCTCGTAGTTCAAGAGAAAAAGATTCGTAAGAAGCTTTTATAATAAACGGGTTTTCTAATTGGAAGAAATCGTTACAAATTTTTGGTTAAACTTATTTACTGGATAACTAAATGTTTCTTCTTAATGTATAGGGAACGCATGGCCTTGTCATTTGTGGAAAGGTTGAAAATAATTCAAACTTTCGCAAGCTACTCAAACTACGAGCAGATGATTCTCTGGAACTGAAGAAATGGTTGAATTATCCTGAAAAGCAAAAGTGGCTCTCGCCTGAAATTGAAAACGAAATCCTATAAGACTTTGCTCATGCAACGCTTTGTAAGCTATGTGAAAGTATAAGGGAATCGCAATTCTATAGTTTGATGGCCGATGAAACAACGGATATGTCCGCGAAAGAACAAGTTTCGATCTGCATTCAGCGTGTTAATGAAAAATTTAAAATTGAGGAGCTTTTTATGGGATTTAATCAAACCGAGAACATCAAAAGTGCAACTTTGTTAAACTGTTTGATGGACGTTTTGTGTCGATTTAGCCTGTTGATTCATAATTGTCGGGGCCAATGTTTTGACGAAGCGTCTAACCTGTCTGGAAGTGTCAATGGTTCGCAAACTTTAATGAAAGAAGAGCTGGCATTTTACGTGTCCTGCCGCGCTTATAATCTCAGCTTGGTAGCAAAGATTCTGATTAAAATTTAATAGAGATCAGGAATATTATGAATTTAGTGTAATCACTTATCGCATTTGCCCGTGGATCTCCAAAACGACTGGCGTGTCGTTTTGGAGATCCACGGGCAAATGCGATAAGTGATTAATAAATTTCGAAATGTAGAGAATGTAGAAAACGGAAAATCACTGCGGTTATTTTGCCCCACTCGATGGATCCTTAGAAAACCGTCTATTATACCTATTACGAGTAACTATTCTGCCATCATCAACTGGTTAGAGAATTTTGAAAATCATTATGATAATTCAGCCAAAAATAAGTCAGAAGCAGAGGGTTATTTGGAATCTTTTTGTAAGTTTGACACGTTTTTCAAATTTTTGCGCATGATTTTTACGATATTCGAAGATGCTAATACAGCAATCCAAGGTAAATATTGTTTTATTTCATAGTGTTTTTTTTTTAAAATATAATATTTTAAGCAAGTTATAATGTTAAACATTGGGGTTCTGTAGTGAACGAACGTTCGGAATAATATAAAGTTTGGATATAATATAACGTATAATAGAACGTTCGGATATAATATAAAGCGCAAAGCCACGGCTGTTTCACTCAATATAAATGCGAGCCTGACGTCACGAGTTTATCAAAAAAAAAAGTATTTCCGCATAAAAAGTATAAAAATTCATTAAATTTAAAATAACAGTATTTTTTTTCTATAAATGCTTTCATCTTCAAATAAAAAAAATATAAAAGATCTATCTTTCCTTGTTAAATAAACATTTACATTAAAAGGAATAAAAATGAAAGCTGTAAAAATATTGTTAATAATTTGGCATCACTTTTCTGATTTTTGCGATTTTTACGCAAAACCTGTCTTAGGCCAACTAAGATTTGATAACATAGCTACATGGTCGATGGTTGAAATTTAGAACAGTTATTAATGAATGTCTGTTCTATCTAGATTTCCACAGACTTTGCAAGTTTTTATATAGAAAGTTAGTTTTTAATGCATTTATATTTTTGTTTTTATTCGTTTTGAATAAAAAACATAACATTTTTGAAAAGTCTGTGGATTTAGTAATACTTCAACCTTATATGAATAAGAAAATCAAAAAATTATTTTCTGTACCTCTAGCTATGTTATCAAATATGTTTTCAAACTTGGCATGTTTAGCGACATTTTTTTTAGTTTTTTTTGCATAAATTCTTGTTTACATTTTAAAGCGGTGACGCAAACTCTGATCGTTACGTCCCCAACGATTATCGGATGCATTTTAAGAAAACAAACAAAACAAACGAGACACATTTTATAGAATAAATAACAAAGTTTCGCGGATTAATTTCTCTTAGATATTTGACTAATTTCAGATAAGTTGATTAATCCGATTTTATCTAGTGCATCTATTTGTCAATATTATTCTATTTAAGTTGTTTGTATTATAATTTTATTACTATATCAATAAAGATTATAAAGCAAAGTTTCGTGGATTATTTCCTCGTGGATATTCGACTAATCTCAGATAAGTTGCTTAATTCTTTTATTTTTAGTGTATTTATTTGTAAATATTATTTTATTTAATTTCTTTTATTATATTATTATTATAATATCATTATCATTATTTATGTGATGTATGCAACTGAGAGGGAAATTTTGAAACTGTACATCGGTTGGGAAGATGGTTGGGAAAATGAGTATAACTTTAATTTTGTAAAGCGAGTAATTGACACTAGTAAGATTACTAACAATGTGATTTCAATTTTATTAACAGTTTTTCATCCAAAAGCGTTGTTTACTTTTTTAAGTTTTCTTTTGCCAATTGAGTTTAATATGCCTAATATTGATGTGTTAAATAAAATGTGCCGAAAAATAAAACAAAGAAAAAAAGATTCTAAAAAGTATTTTGAAGCTTCAAAAAACAAAGCATTTTTTAAAATGCAACTGTCTCCAGCTCCACAAACAAAAAAACAAAAAAAATCAGCAGATGCAGATAATTTTTATATTTTAAATAGGAATAAAGAACTAAGTAGTCAAGTTGAACAATTAATTTCTAAAGAAAAAAATAATGTGGAGCAAATAGATAATTTAAAAATACAGGTATCAAAGTTGGAAACTGAAGTTATATATTTAAATTCTAAAAACAAGGCTCTCAACGCACATTGTAACTCATTAAGTTCTCAATTAGAGACTATGAGTATTAGGCTAAAACAGGAGGAGCAGTTCCAACTTTTTAAAAAAAAAAAATTAAAAACAGCACACCGTAAATTTGCATCTGCTCGTGCCAAAAATGTAAGATTGCTAAAAAAATTTAAATTTGAAAAAAAAAATGCAAAAATCAGTGATATAAACAAGAACAGTTGCCAAATTTGCAAATATTTTGCTAGCAGTGATAAGGATTTAGTTGTCGTTGATTCTTATTTAGACTATGACAACATTGGTTCCTCTGAATTATTCTGTGGGTTTAAATTAAGTAATCCACAGACTATATCAGTTAAAAAGCCAATAGTTGGTAAGAAATATACTTACATTAAGTTAGGAGATGGTAAATCTTATTCTAAGTTAGGTAGGCATGCTGCAGCTAGACGATCTAAACTTGCTTTTATATTCCTTCGATTATTAGCTTGTTCAGATTTGGAAAGTGATTTGTCTATGTTGTTTTGTGATTCTGTGTCTTGTGAAAAGTCTATGTTTCATTGTGTTGCAAATAAGTTGGGTTTAGTTAGGCAGTTAAGTGTTTCTGATGCTGTAGAGCTGCAGAGCCAATTAAGGATGCCCACGGCTGAATTCCGTAGGCTAAGACGTATTCTGTGTAATCTTGGTGCAAGGATTCTCCCATCTGAGCCCAAGATAAGACAAGAACAAGAAATGCGGACAATGCATGTTAGTAAAGAACATGTTACTGTAAAGTCCATGTTGCTTTATCCATCTGCGAATGAAGCACCTTGTTTAGTACCTGTATTGATGGTCAAGAATTTGATAACTTATATTGAAGAGGTTTTCAATAGTCTGCACGTTCGTGACCACTTCAATTCTGATGTCGGTTTTTGCGAAGAGGTATGGCTCCTTTTTGCTGGGGATAAGGGTGGGAAGTATATGAAATTCCATTTTGAAGTTGTCAATTCTAAATCATCAGGGTCTGTATATGATGTTCATTTATTTTGTATGTATCAGGGTTCAGACTGTCGTGAGAATATTGCCTTAGTTCTCGGGCATTATGCCAACGACATTAAAAGAATTCAGTCGTCAGATTTTAAGCTAAAAGGCAAAATAGTCAGGTTGTTCTTAGGTGGAGATTTTCATTTTATCGATGATGTTCTGGGACACCAGGGTTCAGCTGCTAGCTTTCCTAGTTCTACAGACCTAGTTAAGTTGAATTCTCTAAGAAACCATGCTTCTATGCCTCACACACCTGCTAATTGTAACATCTTAAGGAGGACAATACAATCTCTGGAAAGTGCTTACAATGAGAACTTGTGTGAAGATAGACAAGGTGGAAACCTAAGAGCTCTAGGTAAGTTTCATAATTCAATTATTGCTCCTGTGATTTTCCCCATAATAACTTTAGATAATGTAGTGCCACCTGTTTTGCATATTATGTTAGGAGTTGTGTTAAAACTTTATAAGTTATTGTTGAAGGAGTGTAAGACTTTGGATTGTCAAGCTGTTTCGTCTTTGTCGCATAATGAGAATGTGAGAACGAATGAATTGTGGGCTGCTAATGTAGCATCAAATGTATAGCTAACTATTTTAATTTGTGATCAGAGCAACTGGTATGTTTGTTGGATATGATTTTGTATGTTTATGTAGTTAAATCAAAAAACGTTTTATCCTTTGTTATGTAATATGTAACATTTTTTATATATATTAGATCTCCGTTCAATTTTTATCATCAAAAGTTAGTTCTACCTTCGCAGGACCTCTGCTCTACATACCTCCTCTCTAGTTAAAGAATGGAATATAAGTCTCATTTATCAAGTTGTTGTAAAAATTTAGCTTGATAAATTAAGAAGTTGTAAACTTTATTATCACAATTGCCAAGTTGACCAAATGTTCTTCTGGTTTTAAATGAATTATGTATGAGTCTAGTATCATCTGGGTGTTCAAAGATAGTTTACTGCTTGAAGAACTTATCAATGGACCAACTAATTATAAAACAGTTTTTAATGAAAATAAAAACGAATTATCAAAAGATTTAAATCAGCTATTTGTGTATATTTAAACACTTTATTTTTTGTGAAAAGAGATTATTGATACAAGTAACCATAAAATAATTCTACTACCAAAAGCTAGGTTAATTCAAAACCTTTAACTCAATTTTGGTCATGAATTATTTTATTAGAATTGATGAGTTTTTATTTATTAACTACCTAACACCATATTATTAGAACTTTATTTTGTAATGTAATGATTTTATCAGCGTTCCAAAATAATTTTCTAAATCAAGAACTTCTATATTAAAAAAAGTACTCATTTAACAACTAATCCCCCCTTATAACAACGTTTTTCATAATTTTGCGAAAAATGTGGTTTGCTTTCACAATTCGATTAAGGCTGTTTTAGTTAACCTTAAATAATTAAGTAAGGTTTTTTTGTTTTCATTATTGTCAAACAATAAGTGTATTTGATAATAACTATTAGGAATATATTTTTCTAATTTTTTTTTGATAAAAAGTAACATCAAATTACAAAAATTTAGCCAAATTCAATATATGTCATATTTATTCTAAACTAAAAGAAGTTTTTCTACTAATGCATTAAATGTTATAAGGTAAAACATTTTATTGATGTCTTAATTGTTTTTACAAAACAAAATTACCTCTTATATTTCAAAAGTTATAAAAGTTTTAGTAACACCCCTTTAGTCAATATTTTCAAAAATTAACAAGAAGCCGTTAAGCTCGGTTTGAAACAGCCGTGAAGCAATACGGAAGCGATCGGACGTGTTTTATTTTCTTGAAAAAGATTATCTTTAAATTTACATAACTTAAATTAAAAATGGATTTTACTATGGCGAGTATAGAACTAATGGTAAATGTATTATTGGATAAACAAAAAAACACAATAATAGAAGAAACTCAAAAGTTGCTAAAAGAACAAGAAAAAAGTTTTACTGCAATTACGACTGCGAATATAAAAATAATAACCGGAAGATTTGATAAACTTAAATCAGACATTTTAAACAACTCTGCTAAAATTGCTACGATTACTAATGCGTTAGAAACGTCTAATCAAAAGATATTGCTTTTAGAAACTGAATTAAATAAAATTAAAAAATTTATCCATGTTAATGATGAAATAGTTGCATTGAAATTTGAAATAGTTAAAGAGAAAACAAAGAAAGTTAGCAGCCAAGTAAAAGATAAGAGCACTGTGAACAAAATAAATAAGAAGTTAAGGGAGATAGAGGATAGATCTAGGAGAAACAATTTAAGAATAAACGGAATAAAAGAAAGCGAGCATGAAACATGGGTAGAAAGTGAGTTAAAAGTGCTTAAATTATTTGAAGAGACGCTTGAAATCAAAGAAGTGAAAATTGAACGGGCGCACAGAACCGGACCAAGAGGTGAAAATAAAAATAGAACAATAGTATTAAAACTCTTGAACTATAAAGATAAGACAGATATTATGAAGAGATCAGTGAAATTAAAAGGTATGAATTTTTACATAAATGAGGACTTTTGTTTTGAAACTGTTCAGATAAGAAAAGACTTGAAGAATAAAATGTTTAAGCAGCGAGAACTGGGAAAACATGCGTTTATCTCTTACGACAAGCTAATCGTGCGCGAATATGGTCTGAAAAGAAAATTGACGCAAAAGATTGCCAAGTATAAATTTACTTTGATTTTTTGATTTTTAATATTTGACGAGAATTTTCTTTCATTGTATAAATTTATTTGCATAAAATGAATCTCTATTATACATTCATTTTATGAAATGTATAATAGAGATATTTTATTTACTTAAATTCACAATAAAATTCTTTTAGCTCTATATCTTAAAATACAAAAATGAACTCAAAACTACTAAACAATTTTGAGTTGAATTCTTTTAATTTTTTTCAAACAAATGAATTTGTTGTAAACAAAGATACTGATCCTGGTTCAATTTATTTTAGTGAAGCAGGTGCTTTGTTAAACAATTGCTCCTATTTTTATAACAATGAGCTAAAGGAATTTCTTAAACGAGATCACTTAAATATAATACACTTTAACATAAGAAGCTTAAAAAATTTTGAATCTTTTAGGAATAATATTGAGGAAGCTTTAAACATTTTTAACATTATATGCGTAACGGAAACTTGGTGTAGCTCCGATGAGGCAAAATCAAACTCAAACCTCCATCTTCCGGGTTTTTATTTTGTACCTTTAGCACGCAAGACTAAAAAACGAGGAGGTGGAGTACTATTTTATGTAAGCGAAAAAATGCGGTTTATAAATAGGCCTGACGTGAGTATTTCTGATGCCGATAAAGAGGTTTTAACAATTGAAATCTTAGCCAAAAAAAAAAAAAAAAAATTCGCCTTTTCGCTATTAATTTTTCAAATTTCACGCGTAAAGCATGATGGGATAACGGAGGCGCAAACAAACCAAAACAATTTTTAACTAAGTAAATTAAAGAAAATAAATAAAGAAAGACTAAGTAAATAAAACATATAAATTAGAAAAAATAAAATTATATAAATTATAAAATGGGTGGGTGGGGGGGGGGGATCATTGCGTCGTTCAAAACTGCAACAACGATAGAAGATATCCAAATAAATACGCTATCAAAGACCATATTAACAGTTTTAATGGTAGTTTGCAACTAAAATACAAGGACGCTAAGATGTTGCCTAAATGGAATTCAAAAATTGGACTTTTTAGAAGTCATTTTAGAGTTTCTCTTAACTCGCCAGTCTGTTCAAATCATTTTAAAATGGGACGACCTACTAATATTTATCCCTACCCCACAGAATATTTAAATGGTTATGATAATGAGCTAAAAAACCGAAAATCTCCATTAAAAAGATCCTCAGAACTCAACAAGAAAAAGTTTGTTGCTAAGCTTAGCGATAATCATTATCAAAATGAATATAATCACGATCAAAATATAATTAATCATGATAAAAATAATGATTATCATCATCAAAATGAAAATACTTAGCCTATGGATATTCATTATGATCACGATTATGCATTACCTGTTGTTCCTGTTTCTGTTTCGTTAGAAAAAGACTTAAAAATACTTCAAAATACTCCCAAAAGAATCCTAAAAAAACCTTTGTTATTAAAACATCGTAAACGATTGCTGAGTAAGTTTTCTTTGATACCACAAGCAGAGTTTACTTGGAATAGGTTATCCCATTCGGATAGATTGATAAAGTTCTACACTGGGTGCACAAAAAAAGTATTTATGTTTTTAGTTAGTAAAGGAAAGAAAAAATATGAAAACGTATGTTATTACAAGGGAAAACCTTCACAATCTTTTAAATTTAGAAGCGAGAATAAAAAAAAACCAGGGAATAAACGCACTTTAACAATTGAGGATGAAATTCTACTAATGTGCATGAAGCTCCGACTAGACTTGGCTATTCAAGATTTAGCATTTAGATTTTCAATTTCTAATTCTCAATGCTCAAGTATATTAACTACCTGGATTACTTATTTTGGAAATGAGTTAAAACCTCTTCTTCTTTGGCCAACAAAAGAAGCAAATTTGTTATATAAACCAAGGCATTTTTCTGGAAAGTTACACAACGTAGAAGGTATAATAGACTGTACTGAGCAAAAAATTCAGAAACCATCAAATGCGAAGGCACAGTATCAAACATTTAGTACTTATAAAAGTTGTAACACATTAAAAAAACTAGTTGTGACAACAAAAACTGGTTCTTTCAGTTTTATCTCCAAAGCTTATGGTGGCCAAGCTTCAGATAGACACATTACAGAGGACTGCAATGTTATTAATATGTTTTCTGAAGGATCTGTTTGCTTGGCTGATAAAGGTTTTAATATCCAAGATTTGCTCTTAAAAAAAAAAGTCGTATTGGTTTGTCCACCTTTTAAAAAAAAAGGACTACATTTTACACGAACTAAAGTCCTCTCAGCCAAAGAAATTGCTAGATCACGAGTCCATGTGGAGCGATCAATTCGACGACTTAAAGAATTTAATATATGTAAAAACGAGTTATCACTAACAATGCTAGATCTCATTAATTACATATATATTATTTGTGGAGCTTTAAGTAATTTACAACCCTCAATTGTAAAGGGAGTTATCTGATGTAAATTAAATATGCTGATACTAATAAAAAGATATCTCTATTTTTTCTTTTTATTTTTGTATAAAAAAAAACAAAACATCACAAAATACTTATAATATAAATGTTTTCATCAAATTTTCAGCACAATGTCATATTTTTTGTTGATCAAGATTTATGATGTCGTTTGTTAATTTTTCATTAACTTGTTTACTGTTTGAATCATTAATGCATTTCTTTATGAGATCATTTAAAATTGTAGTAACTATTTCTTTTTTCTCAAGTTTCTTAGTTATCAATTCAGGGAAAACATACTCTGTAAAAAATTTCTGAAATTTTTGTTCATTTTTTTTATAGTTAGGATCAGAATAAATTCTTTCACAGTTTTGATCACTTGCTAAACATACATAGAAATCAGCATGAGGATAGCCACTTATAAACAACTGGTGTTGTATTTGGGTGCGATATTGATGACTACTTTTCAGTGAGTATGTGTTAATACAAGAATGTTTTTCAAAAAAACTTTCAGCACTTTGAGCATATTCACATATTTTTTTCTGCCTAAATGTCCATGGACATTTAATTTCAAGCAAACCCAACCCACAACAAGTACAACTTGTTATACCATCTGGGCTTGCTGTAAGATAAGGTGTTTTGATGGATACTATTAGGCCGGTTTGATAACATGTAAAGTTTTTATGAGTTTTTTTCATTTCCCTGATATATCTTTTTCGAGCATAGGATTCAAACATGTTACCCCATTGAATTGATTTACTTTTAGCATTATTTTTGTAACATAAAATTTGAGCACATAAATTAAATGCTGCCTTTTTGTTTTTCACTTTCAAGTCAACATCAAATTTTGCTATGACAGCATGAGCAATAGATGATGATATTGTTCCAACTCTATATGATTTCCAAAGTAAACTTTTTGATTGAGATATCGTAGCTTCTTTTATAAGTTCTGCTTGAGATGGTGTTATTGAAAACGTCCTTAAAAATTTTTCACATTTAAATGTTATTGATTCATTCTTATAAGAACATTCTATCTGAGCTACATAATGCTCTATGGTAGGTGGTAGCAGTTTGTTTTTAGTTGCATTTAAAGGTAATTTTTTCATAAAGTATTCTGACTGTATATTTGGCTTGAGGCAAATTACAGCACATTTTCTATCTGTTGCTTCTGCAACTGCTTCCCAATCTTCCTTTGTAAACTCTGACTGCTTTAAATAATAAGGACGAGGATCATATAAGAATCGACTGAGTTTTAGATTACTATTTTCTAAGCTTGATTTGACTTTTTTAATGGAAATATTTTGAAATATATCTGGCTCATGCAATTTTCTCTTCTGTGTTTTAGTCCCCCACTTTTGTTTTACTGATGTGCATGTTACATTATCTCCTAATCGCACATGCTCTTCGACAAACAACAACAAAGCAAATATATGTTTGCAGCTTTCTCCATAACCGGCTACACAATTGCATTCTGCAGTGAATATACTTCCGTTTTTATTCAAACATACCCATGATTCATATTCTTCATCATTTATTCTTGTTTGAGGGACTACAGTTCCTTTTAAATAACAAAATTTTACAGCATCTGATAAGCTGTTAAAAGCAACTGAGGTTACATGACCTGAAGAATAAAGAGAATGTCCTTCTTTCAAGGCTTTAGAGCTGTGAGTGAGAAAAGAATAAGTTTCAATGTCCAAATAGTTTGTGGTTGGTAATAATTTTATTACTACTTCTTTTTCTAACACCCAATTTCCGATTTCAAAAGGATGGGGAAGCTGGACACCTGATTTTAATTTTAATTTTTGAAGAGATCTGGATTTAATTTCTTCAGTTTCTTCTTGTACAGTTTTATTTAATGGTAATTTAAGTTTATTGGCATAATAAACGTTTTTTAACAATTCTTTTTTTGAAGGATTTTCACCAAGAGGAATACTCCTTGCTTGCAGGAATTCCTTCAGTTTAACAACATTCCAATTTTTAATTTCATCCATAAATGGTTTAATTTTTTCGTTATCAGAGGAAGAATCAGATATTGTTACAGTATTGTAGAAAACAGTAATGTTAAATAATTGTTTTTTGTAAATGCAATGCATTTTAGTGAAGCTGCACCGAGCAGTGTACGCCTTAGGGATGAATAATAAGTTAAAAAGAGTTTAGCAGAGTGAGATAAAAGTACAAAAGGACAGATGTCCAAAGGAAAACAAAGAGCCTCAAAGTGGAAAAATATTAAAAACTGATATGAGTAAAGTGTAGTAAAAAGTAAATAAAAATAATAAACAACAGTGAAGGAAAGTCATTAGTTGTTGTGCTACTAATTTGTTCTTAGAGTCCAGCGTAAATGCGATTTGTAGATAGAATTGGTAATGGAGTAGAATTATTCGTTTTATAAGTAGTCACCATGTGGTTTGTATTCTGAGGGTGATAAACCTTCATTATAGATGTAAGTGTCATGAACGTCTCGAGTACAGTATGAATTCGTGCCTTATGGTGCAGTGTGAACGCATAAAGACCTCCAGCTTTCATCCGAAACTGGTATCCCAAAAGAAGTTCCACTCTGGGTCTACACCAGGGTATCTTTTTAAAGGTATCCCATTGTGTTATCCCAAAAGGACTATTCTCAGAGTATCCAGTCAGGAAGACTGCCACAGACTCCTGAATTGACACTGAGACCAGAGGACACTTAGCGGGGTTTAGTTCAACTTGCAAACAATAGTAAGTAGTTTTTTGACATAAGTGTCTATTAAGTGTTTTTTCAAAGCGTAGCATGGGTCAATGAGAGTTGTGAATTGTTTTGAGTTCATTTAGGTATATGTAATGTAAATAGATATTGTGTTTTATGTGTATAACTATTGTAGTAGCATGCCTCAATAGTAAGAGTTATTAGTATAAAAAATAGTTAAAAGGTCCTTTAAGTTGGTGTACCGTCAGCTAGGCGTGATTTGTAGTAGTCCTATGACGTGTTTCTGGAAAATAAATTACCTATTACAACTAGATGATCTAAAATATTTAGCTAGAATTACATTAATATAACAACAAAAACTAATGTGTAAATTTGAAAAAATCTATATATAAAAATTACTACTAATTCATAATAACCATATGGAGTTTTGTAGTTTAACTGGTTAATATGAGGTTTTGAAAAAGTGTTTGGTATTTTGTGTAAGTAAAAAGAATCACAGTACATAAGTCACGTGACTGTGATGTTATGAGAAATATTTAAAATCGAGTAGAATTATTCGTTTTATGAAAATCATGGCTTGTTTTTGCTTAATAATATTAATAGTTACTTGTGTCTTAGGTTATCAGATAATGTATGTAGCAGAGTTGGAGTAGAGTTATTTGTTTTTTAAGTAGTTGTCAGATGGTGTATGAAAGAGAGCTGAAGTAGAATTAATCGTTTTTTAAGTAGTTATCATATGGTGTATGAAAGAGAGCTGAAGTAGAATTAATCGTTTTTAAATAGTTATCATATGGTGTATGGAAGAGAGCTGGAGTAGAATTATTCGTTTTTTAAGTAGATATCAGATGGTAAGGGTATTATTATAATAACCCTGACAGAAGTGTTAAAGTAGATTGTACATGATAGTCAAAATTTTAGAGTGTGTACGGTGACAGTAGTAGTTAGTAGTTGTAATGGTTATGGTTAGCTGGAGTTGTATATTAAATATGTATGATTCAAGTAGTATCATATTAAAGCATATATACAAATACATATACAAATGCAAATACATTGAAGAAAATACAAATACCCCTATAAATACATTATAGCACACATGTAAACACACACACACACACTGATAAACAAGATTATATGTGTATTAATGCAAACACATGAGTATGTATGTATGTATTCACACACGTGCATGCCTACATACACATATATATATATACATACATACACACACACACATACACATATATATATATACACACACATACACACACACACATACACATATATATATATACACACACATACACACACATATATATATATATATATATATATATATATATATATATATATATATACACACATACATACACATACATACATACACACCTACATACATACACCCTTATGATTATATATACATATATTCTTCTAAGTATCCCTAAATCATTTATATGTATTATATACATTACAATAGCTATTTCACACATTTTTTTGTGTTGAATAGGTGTTGGAGTAATGTTTTAATGATCTAATCTTAGTAAAATATAGCCTTATAGATATAAATTAGCAAATATAGCTTCTAGAAGTATCAGTATAAATATTAGAATGATAAGCATAAGTGTATTGAAGTGTAGATGATCAAAATGTAGGTGTTTTAATATCCAATTACCCATGTAGTGTCAAGATGACATTCTCATCAGGACCATTAGTTGTCATCAGGGAGTTTCGAAGGTCTGGCGCCTGACCAATGGTCGACACCCTGTGGACACTACTTTGCTAAAATGGAGCACGTGCTCAGAATTTGTAAAACACCAGTATTTTATAATGGGGTATGTCTTAACCTTAATATGTTCTTTTCTTGGTCAATATTGACAAGGGTTTTTGTATATCTGTTTAGGAATGTTAATGTAAACATTCACACAGATATCTTATGACATTTATTCTGTACCATAGACATACAACATAAAGTGATAGTCATATTGGTACATACTTATAAACTTTTACTATAGTTAAAAACTTAGTAGCATTTAGCTAATTAAGAAAAAACATAGACATTTGTCCCCTTATAAATAAATATTGGTACATAAACTTTATCAATAGATATAATTGTGAATAGAATAAAAGAAAGTTAAGTAACAAAAACATGTTTGCTTACCATTCTGAAAGTAAATATTATCTTTTGGGTTTAAATCGTGACGAAGATGTAAGATGTTCTTGATGATGAATATTAACTCGTCGTTGTTATAAAAGTTAAATTTAGAGTTATAAATAAACAAAGATATACAGGAAATGTCAAGATTGATAAGAATCTTAATCCGTCTAAATATCCAGAGAATGTAAATAAATTGAATTTTAAACTCACCGCTCTGTATCAGAGTTCAAACAGAATAGCATGCGGTTTTAGAAATGGGTTTTATGCTGAATAAGAGACTGAGGAGAGCGAGGCCAAAAATGCCGATGATTTGCGTTAGTTTGTAGAGTCTTGATGAACCGGAAATTTAAGTTCTTAAGAAGTTTTGAGTTTCCATTTGGATGATGTTGTCGATAGAGAGGTTGCAATAAAAGCTAATATTCTTTTGTGCAGTTGTTATTGTTGGTGTTTAGTGAGTATTAGTAAATCTTTAATAGATTTTAAGTTTGTATGTACTGATAGTGGTTTGTGTGGAAATATGTCCTGTAGTTGTAAGTTAGGGTCAATCATGTTCCAGTTGTTAAGAATGATGCTGTTGATTTGTTGTCCAATGGGAGTATATGGAGTAACTATTGTTAGTCTTTCTGTATTTTCCTGCGCGCGCCTGTTGTTGATAAGTTCATGTTGCGTTTTATGAAGCGCTTTCTTAATGTTATTGTTAATGATGTGCAGAGGATAGTCTCTTAGTACTAGTGTCATAGTTAAGTATTTAAGTTCTTTTTGTAGGTTGTTAAGTTCTGTAATGATAGTGCAGTATCTGAGAGCTTGGCTGTATATGGTGCCCGGAATGGTGTGTGTGGGATGATGTGAGTCATAGTGAAGTAGTCCCATTGTGTCAGTTGGTTTTCGATAGATGGTCGTGTGAATGTTACCTTGTTCATTTTTGTACAGTAGTATGTCTAGAAAGTTTATTGATGTTGCTGAGTGGTTGAAAGTGAATTTGATTGTTGGATGGATGGTGTTCATGTAGTTGCAGATCTGATCTAACACTTCTATGGGTCCTTGAAAAATGAAGAATATGTCGTCGATGAATCTTCTGTAGAAAGTAATGTGGTTCGGAAATTGGTTAGTGATTTGTTCGTCAAGCCTTCCCATGAATAAATTCGCATAGCATGGCGCAACCCGTGTGCCCATTGATGTACCTGTCAGTTGATGGTAGTGTTTGTCACCAAAGGAGAAAGTACTGTTTGATAGTATTTCTTCTATTAGGTTGCCTATGATACCTGGTGATGGGCAGTCAGGTGGTCTATCTTGTAATGGTATGAGCCTCAAGTAATGTACTGCTGCGTCTATGGAATCTCTGTGTGGGATGTTGGTGTAGAGTGATGTCACGTCAGCCGTCACAAAAATGAATTCTGAAGATTGAAGTCGTATATTTTGTAACATGTTGAGAAAGTGTATACTGTCCTTAATGTAGGCTGGTAGTGATTCGACCATTGGTTGTATGAATCTTGTCAGGTATTCTGATAGGTTGTCCGTAGGTCCGCTGCATGCGCTGACTATTGGTCGTAATGGAATGTTAGGTTTATGAATTTTTGGAAGTCCGTAAAATAGTGGTGGTCTACATGGTTTGTGGGGAAGAAGGAACTCTGCAGTCTGTTCGTTAATTTTATGAAGTTTAAGCATGTAGTTTGACATGTCAGTAATTCCTCTCACAATATTATTCGTTTGGTCAGTCTGGAGCTCTCTGTATACTGTTCTGTCCATTAGTAGTTCATTCACTTTCTCTTCGTATGTTGTTTTGTTCATGATGCAGAGCCCTCCCCCTTTGTCAGTTTTTTTGATAATAATGTCTCGGTTGTTTTGTAGGTTTTTCAGTGCTCGACATACCTCTGGTTTCAAGTTGTTTCTTTTTCTCGGTATCTCTCTGTTCCACATCTCTTCTAGATCTCTGTCTATCTTGCCAAAATATTCGAGTATGTTTTCATTCTCTGTTTCTGGAGGTACCCAGCTGGATTTCTTGTAGAATACGGATCTCTTCTGCTCCTTTCTATTCTTGAAGAACATCTTAAGTCGCAGTTTTCTTTTGAATTTCTTCACACTAGCCTCGTATACTTCTCTTCCTACTTTCTGTGAATTGGGTATAAATTTCAGTCCTTTTCCAAGTGCTTCCTTTTCTTCATTTGTCAGTACGTGGTCGGATATGTTTGTTATCATTTTGTCAGTCAGAGCTGTTAGCATTCTTACCTTTTCGCTGTCCACCCATCGTTTAAAGTCCCTGTCATGTCTAAAGTTTTCGCCCGGTGGAAAAAGGGTTCTCATGCTGAATGGACCAATTGCTCTTCTCTCATTTGATGGAGTGAATTTTCGTTCGTTGTCCTAAAGGTAAGTAATAGCATGTATCATTTTTGTATTGCATGTATTTTACTGTTTCTATATAAGTGATATGGCAATTATTTTACTTACTATAAGTGATATGGCAATTATTTTACTTATGGCAATTATTTTACTTAAATTTGTTTACTATATAAGTGATATGGCAATTATTGGTATGTGGTTGTCTTTTGTTTTGTGAGTGCCCAAATAGTGGTATTTTAGTATGAGTAAAATTGTGAATAATAGTTATTAATTACATATGGATGCTTATACAAGATTATAGGAGATGTTGGCCGGGAGAGAAATGTATATGCATAAAGCACTGATTGTTGATAAATACAGTAGTGTGTTATGCTTTGCAACGCGTGTTGTGTTATCCTGTGATGAGTGGCATTATAAATAAGGATTAATTAGTAAATAAATGAGTCAGTATTCGCATATTTTGATATTTACATATTTAAATAAGCATATAAATCGTCTAAAAAATTACAGGTTCGTGTTATATTATTTCGTTAAGTGTATTGTTTATAAAGATTCATGTCCACTCTTCGTCTTTCAGATATCGTCAAAAATAGTGTCACGGTTTCGTTTCTGGTAAGGGAGAGGTTGTAGGTTGAGGTATCTCATTTGATTGAAGTGAATGTCGAAGTAGTACCATCTGCTGTTGTGTGATTCTAAGTTTTTTGTAATCCATTTGATTTGATAAATTCGTATATTAAATTTAGATGGGTCTCTTTTGAACCCTAAGATGAGAAATGTGAATAGAATAAATGGCGAGCAACCATTCCCTAGGAAAAATATTGTCAGTTTAAAGGTTTCCAGGTCTGAGGTGACATAGTTCCAGAATATAATTTGGATATCGAGTGGCCAGTTGGTCATCGGATAGAAGCAATCTCCATTCATTATCTTGAACATCTTCTCGCGTTCCAGGTTGATTCGAGGGCTTGCAATGCCTGAAGTGTGTTCTAAAGCCTTCTGTAGGTGTCTCTCTACAAACAACGATTCCTATAATATGTTAAGTATGTTTACAGTCTTTGAGCATTTAGGCAACAGTGGATGGGGGGATGGGCATATTAAAGAAATGAGTGTATGATGAAAAGAAATTTATTAGGTGCTATTTTTTATGAGTGTTTGTATGTGGTAACGGACATAGTATAATTAAATAAAGCATAGTAAGTCTTCTAGATTAAATAAGAATAAATCAGGGTTATGAGAATGGAAACAGAATACATTATTATGAGGAATATATAACTGATTCATGATAACACGGGGTTAAATATAACAACACTAACATATAAATGAGTTTTCAAGACAATACATTATAAGAACATATTTTGAAACACTAGTGGTCAATTGTGGTGGTCAAATAGTGAAGATAAGTGGTAACCATAATTTATTGTGTCACTAAACTGTCGTTAGTATTACGTGTAAAGTTGATGTATAGCCCTGAAAAAAAAATCAAGTCATTAATTGTTGTGCTACTAAATTGTGTCCAGCGTAAATGTGATTTGTAGTCGAGCGCAAATGTGATTTGTAGATAGAATTGATAATGGAGTAGAATTATTCGTTTTATAAGTAGTCACGATGTGGTTTGTATTCTTAGGGTGATAAACATTCATTATAGATGTAAGTGTCATGAACGTCTCAAGTACAGTATGAATTCGTGCCCTATGGTGCAGGCGCCAGACCTTCGAAACTCCCTGATGACAACTAATGGTCCTGATGAGAATGTCATCTTGACACTACATGGGTAATTGGATATTAAAACACCTATATTTTGATCATCTACACTTTAATACACTTATGCTTATCATTCTAATATTTATACTGATACTTCTAGAAGCTATATTTGCTGATTTATGTCTATAAGGCTACACTTTACAAAGATTAGATCATTAAAACATTACTCCAACACCTATTCAACACAAAAAAATGTGTGAAATAGCTATTGTAATGTATATAATACATATAAATGATTTAGGGATACTTAGGAGAATATATGTATATATAATCATAGGGGTGTGTGGATGTATATATATGTGTGTATATGTATATATATGTATATATGTGTGTGTGTATGTGTATATATATATATATGTGTATATGTGTATATATATATGTATATGTATATGTGTGTATGTGTGTATGTGTAAGCGTGCACATGTGTGAGTACATACACACATACTCATATGTGTTGCATTAATACACATATAATCATGTTTATCAGTGTGTGTGTGTGTGTGTGTGTGTGTATTTACTTGTGTGCTATAATGTATTTATAGGGGTATTTGTATTTTCTTCAATGTATTTGCATTTGTATATGTATTTGTATATATGCTTTAATATAATACTACTAGAATCATACATATTTAATATACAACTCCAGCTAACCATAACCATTACAACTACTAACTACTACCGTCACCGTACACACTCTAAAATTTTGACTATCATGTACAATCTACTTTAACACTCCTGTCAGGGTTATTAAAATAATATCCTTACCATCTGATAACTACTTAAAAAACGAAGAATTCTACTCCAGCTCTCTTCCATACACCATATGATAACTATTTAAAAACGAATAATTCTACTTCAGCTCTCTTTCATACACCATATGATAGCTACTTAAAAAACGAATAACTCTACTTCAGCTCTCTTTTCATACACCATCTGACAACTACTTAAAAAACAAATAACTCCACTCCAACTCTGCTACATACATTATCTGATAACCTAAGACACAAGTAACTATTAATATTATTAAGCAAAAACAAGCCATGATTTTCATAAAACGAATAATTCTACTCCATTCTAAATATTTCTCATAACATCACAGTCACATGACTAATGTACTGTGACTCTTTTTACTTACACAAAATACCAAACACTTTTTCAAAACCTCATATTAACCAGTTAAACTACAAAACTCCTTATGATTATTATGAATTAGTGGTAATTTTTATATATAGATTATGAGTTGTTATGTTAATGTAATTCTAGTTAAATATTTTAGATCATCTAGTTATAATAGGTAATTTATTCTCCAGAAACACGTCATAGGACTAAACAAATAATATTGTTCATTATACTAAACGAATAATTAACTACAAATCACGCCTAGCTGACGTTACACCAACTTAAAGGACCTTTTAACTATTTTTTATACTGATAACTCTTACTATTAAGGCATGCTACTACAATAGTTACACACGTAAAACACAATATCTATTTACATTACACATACCTAAATGAACTCAAAACAATTCACAACTCTCATTGACCCATGTTACACTTTGAAAAAACACTGCACTTAATAGACACTCATGCCAAAAAACTACTTATTATTGTTTGCAAGTTGAACTAAACCCCGCTAAATGTCCTCTGGTCTCAGTGTCAATTCAGGAGTCTGTGGCAATCGTCCTGACTGGATACTCTGAGAATAGTCCTTTTGGGATAACACAATGGGATACCTTTAAAAAGATACCCTGGTGTAGACCCAGAGTGGAACTTCTTTTGGGATACCAGTTTCGGATGAAAGCTGGAGGTCTTTATGCGTTCACACTGCACCATAGGGCACGAATTCATACTGTACTTGAGACGTTTATGACACTTACATCTATAATGAATGTTTATTACCCCAAGAATACAAACCACATGATGATTACTTATAAAACGAATAATTCTACTCCATTATCAATTCTATCTACAAATCACATTTATGCTGGACTCCACCACAATTTAGTAGCACAACAACTAATGACTTTCCTTCACTGTTGTTTATTATTCTTATTTACTTTTTACTACACTTTACTCATATCAGTTTTTAATATTTTTCCACTTTGAGGCTCTTTGTTTTCCTCTGGACTTTTGTACTTTTATCTCACTCTGCTCAACTCTTTTTAACTTATTATTCATCCCTAAGGCGTTCACTGCTCGGTGCAGCTTCACTAAAATGCATTGCATTTACAAAAAATTACCCAATAAATCTTCCAATTGGAGAGAAAGTTCATCTTTACTCATTCTTATTTAAATAATAATGCAAAAGTTTATATAAAGCAAACTTCGAGCAAATTTTTATAAACTCGTTTTATAAAAATCCAGCGTGCTTGTTTTTAATTTAAACGCATGCGTATAAGCAGATGAAAACATTCTAGGTCTGCGTTTTTTTAAAAGTTCAAAATGTTATTTTGAATCATCCGATAGAACGCTAACCGTTTTGGTTTGTTTGCGCCTCAGTTATCCCATAATGCTTTATAAAATTAATAGCGAAAAGGCGAATTATAAGTTGCTGTTATCGCCCACCATCTGGTGAAATAAATAGTTTTAAGTCATTTTTAATTACAGATATAATAAAAAAAGCTACAATAGAAAAGAAATTAAACTACATAATTGGTGACATTAATTTAAACGCATTCAATTATCGTGTAAATTACAAAATAAATGGGTTTTATAACGATTTATTTGAAAACGGCGCAATTCCGTTAATCAATAAACCAACAAGGGTAACTTCAAATTCTGCTTCCTTAATAGACAACATTATGACAACGGATACTTTTAATGAATCCATCAAAAAGGTTTTAATTAAAAGTGATGTTTCTGATCATTTTCCGATTTTTTTCTCAATAAATATTGACGTTGAGTTAGTACCGATAACAAATCAAGTTTTCTTTAAACGATGTTTCAGTGAAGCAAATTTAATGTCGTTTAATGAACAACCATCATTACTACACTGGAAACATATAAATTTCTCATCTGAAGCAAATCTAATTTATAACTCGTTCTTTAAAACATTTTTTGAAGTTTATGACGCAAACTTTCCTCAATACGAAGTAAGTCTTACAAAAAAAAGTATTAAGTCACCATGGATTACAAAAGAACTTAGAAAATCGTCCAAAGTTAAACAAAAATTATATATAAAGTATTTAAAGTCCAAAACTGATAAAAATAAGGAGATTTATAAAACTTACGTGAAGCATTTTGAATGTCAAAGAAAAAACTTAAAAAAAAAATACGACTAGAGAAGTTTAAAAATAACTCAAAGCGCACGTGGCAAATTTTAAATGAAATTTCTGGCAACTATAAGAGTAAAACAAGCAACTTGCCAAAAGTTATTAAAAACAATGATGTTTTTTTAAATAATCCAAAAGATATAGCAAATCAGATAAATAGCTATTTTATAACTGTTGGTCCAAACTTAGCTAAAAATATTCCAATTATAACTAACTCAACAAATTATTTTACCCTTACCATAATTTCCGTACTAAATAATTTTGAAATTTCCATGAAAGAATTTAAATGTGCTTACAAAATGCTAAAAACCAATAAAGCAAAAGGCCCGGATGGAATAAATAGTAACATTTTAATTGCATCTTATGAGAACATAAAAACTATTATTTTCCAAGTGTTTTGTTGTTTAATAAAACAGGGGATATTTCCTGACCAACTAAAGATCGCCAAAGTTTCACCAATTTTTAAAGGAGGGGAACTATCAAATATAACTAATTATTGTCCAATTTCTGTACTCTCTGGTTTTTCAAAAGTTTTTGAAAGGATTCTTTACAATAAAATAAATGATCATCTTTCTAAAAATAAAATATTAAATACCAGTCAATATGGATTTAAAAATAATAATTCCACTGAACACGCAATACTTCATTTAACTAGAAATATTGCAGATTTGTTTGAAAAATCACAATTTACTCTTGACGTTTTCATTGATCTATCAAAAGCTTTTGATACGATAGATCATGAGATTCTTATTCAAAAACTTAAAAACTATGGAATCAGCGGAAATTTTCTAAATTTGCTAAAAAGCTATTTAAGCAATCGTAAACAGTTTGTGCAAATTGATGTATCCTCCTCTACAAATTTGCTAGATATAACATGTGGCGTTCCTCAGGGGTCTATACTGGGGCCACTCCTTTTTCTCGTCTATGTTAATGATCAGCATAATGCCTCAAATTTAACGACAGTGATGCTTGCCGATGACACTGACACCTTTTTCTGTCCAGTAGTGATATTGTTACACTTTTTAATGACATAAACATAGAGTAAGTTAAAATTCAAATTGGTTTAAGACAAATAAATTATCAATTAACTTAGAAAAAACTCAATGGACTATATTTCATCCTAAATCCAAAAAAAAACTTTTACCAAATGATATGCCTCAAATATATATTGACAATGTTCAAATAAAGCAATCAAAAGTTATACATTTCCTTGGTCTTTTCATTGATGAAAACTTAACATGGAAAAATCATATCGAAACACTATGCAATAAAGTCTCAAAAAATATTGGAGTGTTGTATAAAGCAAGAAATTTTGTAAATAGACATGCATTAATTCAACTTTACTACTCGCTAATCCAATGTCATGTAAATTATGCTATAGCATATGTTGTATTGCGTTGTTATACGCAATGTTATACGTTATACAATATATATAACATTGCGTGTTAATGGTATACGTTATACCCCACGCAATGTTATAACATTGCGTGTTATACGCTATATATATATAACATTGCGTTATACGTTATATATATATATATAACATTGCGTGTTATACGTTATACTACCCCACGCAATGTTATAACATTGCGCCCCACAATGTTATACTACCCCACGCAATGTTATAACATTGCGTGGGGTAGTGCTAATAATAGTCAATTAGAACCTCTTTATCGGCAACAGAAGCATCTAGCACGTCTAATAAATTTTAAAGATCGTTATACTCATGCAAAACCTCTTTTAATAGACATGAATATTCTTAATATATATCAACTAAATGTTTTTAATGTTCTTTCCTTTATGTACAAATGTAAGATAATCTTAACCCCAATATTTTTTCAAAATTTATATGCAATAAAGCCAAGAAACAAATATGAATTAAGAAATGACAATCTTATTCATCAACATTATTCGCACACAAATTTTGGAAGATCTCTTATATCATATCGCGGAGCTTTCTAAAAATTGTAGTTTTCTTACTTTCAAAAATAAACTGAAAAAAGTTATTTTGAAAATTGATAACATCTTCGAGTTTTTTTGAATATTTTATTTAAATATTTAGTTTTATTTAGGGTTGTTCGCCGAAAAACAAAACTTGCGAAAATTTCGCATCTTTATCTACCGTAATAGAATTGTTATTGCGGAAGTTGCACATGCAAAAATGCACATTCCGTAACGCGCTATACGAAAATATAAATAAATAAAATTCCGTAATAAAGCATTTCGAAAGAAAACTTGCAAAACAAATCATTTCGTAAGAATACTTACGAAATTGTTCCTTACGGAAAAAGCATTCCGGAATGTGCAGTTACGAAAAAAACGCAAAAGATTTTATGTTACGATATATTTAAGATATTAACTGTTAACAGTTTAAATAATAAATAATAAAATTATAAAAAAATGTTGTCAAATGATTCTTCAAATGTTTATACAAATATACCTAATATATATATATATATATATATATATATATATATATATATATATATATATATATATATATATATATATATATATATATATATATATATATATATATATATATATATATATATATATATATATATTAATATATTTAGGACAGATGTCTAGTACAAAAAGCAAAAGATTTAAAGCAAAATGATTTATATTATTTGAAAAAATTGTTTTACGTACATTTCATCATAATTTAAGTAGAATTTAGTAAAGCAAGGGAAACGTGTTGAATTAAGCACAATGAACTCAATCTTAAAAGAATAACTAACAGAAGAGAGGTTGTCACTATTGTAAAGGTGACGAAAGATCTGTAATATAGAACATGGAGGTCAAAAAATACTATCTTAAGTAAAAAGAGTTTGATGAACAAAAGTTACAATCGCTGCGGGGATCTCTGCGGCGAATTATCACGTATCTAACTGATTGAACTATACAATCTTATACTCAAATTTACATCTTATTAAAATTAAAAAACAATATTTTCTAAGATCTATACTTCGAAAAGCGTATTCAAACAGGACTCTACATACCTTTAAAATCTGCTAAAACTTTAGTAACGTGCACACTTTTAGAAATTATTGAAATAGGTATATTTTATCAGAAATATGCTTAAGCTAAAGCATATTTTTGAGCCTCTTTTTACTATTTGTTTAAGCATATTCAAACCTGTTTCAAAAATTTCATATGCTTTAAAAAAAAAACATGTATATTCCTACCCATCATTCTTATTTTTAATATACGTAATGAGTTCAAAAAACATCGTTGTATATATTTATTATGGCACGTTTCGTAAGTTTATTTCCGTTAAGAATTCTTTCGTATGTTGTGATCCGAAATACTTTCGTTTCGAAAGAAATTTTATTTTTTATCAATATTTCTAAAAATAAAACCATAAAAATTTAATAGTTATTATACTGAATATAAAAATTCATTATAAACATTTTAGGATTTAAAGATTTTAATTTTTACAATTAAAATCAGTCTGGCAAACAAATTTTCTTTATAGACTTCAAAACGTCGTTTGGCGAAAATGTTTGTTTCGCAAGTGCGACTTCCGAAACCGCTACTTTCGTATGTTGCAAAATAGTTTTGTTTTGTATGTCAACTTGCGAAATGCTAAATTTCGGAAGTGGCTTTTGCGAAATGAACATTGGCAATTTTAAATGTTTTGTAACATTCGGTACGAAAAAATGTAATTCCGTGTTCTCAATCTCCTTACGAAAGAATGTTGTTTTTCCGGAATTGCACGAAATCCTCCGGTTAACAACCCTAGTTTTATTACATATTTTGACATTTTTTAAAGGTTTTTTATGTTTGGTTTTGGCTTATTAAAAATCTTGTATTGTAAATATCGGTATTTTGTATTTATTTGTTTTCTAGCCCGATATATTATAACCGAAATTCAAAAAATATTGATAAAGGAATGGAAGATAATTCGTTTTCAATGCTTCACATTAATATTAGAAGTATTCAAAAAAATTTTGAGTCATTGAAACAATTTTTACATAAAATTGACATTAGATTTCAGGTAATTTGTCTCAGCGAGACATGGAGTCTCGCTGAGACAAATTACCTGAAATCGCGATGTAAACATTGAAAACAATTCCAATTTTCTATTACCTAATTATAAAGTTATTCATCAAGTTAGAGCATGAAACAAGAAAGGTGGAGGTTTGTGTATATACATAAAAAATTCAATTTTATTCAAAAGAAAACCACAGTTAAGTTCAACCACTAATGTTATGAATCTTTATGCGTTGAAATTATTAACAAAACTTCAAGAAATATCGTCATCCATGCTTTATATAGACCGCCCTCAGGAAGTATTAAGACATTTGAAAACCACATTAAAAATATAATTAAAAAAAAAATCATCATTAAGTAAATCGGTTTATATTGTTGGTGACATCAATCTTAATATATTAGAATACGGCAAAAATAAAAACATTAAGAACTTCTTTAACACAGTTTTTCAAAATAGTTATATTCCCCTCATCAATAAACCAACGCGAGTAACTAGAAAAAGTGCAACATCTTTAGATCAAATTATTATAAATGATTAAAATTAAATATTCAATATTAAAAAAGGACAGGTATATTTAAATTTGACATTTCTTATCACTTCCCTATTTTTATTCTATTGCAAAAGTGAAAGAAAAAAATTAATTACAACATTGTTAATAAACGACACTTCCAACAAAAATTTTCATAAACTTCTAACTGGTGTTAACTGGGACACCCTACAACTAAATCTAAATGCCGATAAAGCAAATGATATTTTTTTAACTGAACTTCTTAATCTTTATAATTAAAGCATTCCCGGAAATTACTAAAGTTATCAAAACAAAAACACTTTTAAACCCTTAGATCACGAGCGGCATTATTAAATCCTCATAAAAAAACAGTTTCTTAAAAAAAAAAAACTTTTAAAAATGAAACTATAAACCTATAAACGGCTATATGAATCAGTTTTAAAACGCCCAAAGAAACATTACTATTCGGAACAATTAAATGATTAAAAAAAAACATGGCAAATTATAAAGGAGGTAATCGGTAAAAAACGTTTATACAAAAATTTACTTCCGAATGATCTTAAAGTTAATAACAATTGTATTGTAAATAAATCCTTAGTGGCTGAAACACTTAATCAGTTTTTGTAAATATAGGTCCTATTTTATCATCAAATATTAGCAACTTCTCAAATACACTTACGTTACCTCAAACAAAATTATGTCTTATCGATTAACATTATGTGTTATGTCTAATACTAAACTTACGGAAAAAGAATTATTAGACGCAGTCTCTTTGTTAAAGCCCAATAAAAGCGTAGGTTTCAACGCTATAAGTAGTAATGTCGTTATTATACCGATAAAATACATCACAATTCCATTATTACATATTTCTAATTTATCTTTAAAACATGCTGTTTTTCTAGAAAACCTTAAAATCGCAAAATCATTCCAATTTTAAAATCAGGCGATCCTTCTGAAGTTGCAAATTATCGTGCAATCTCAATTCTTAATTATTTTTCTAAATTATTAGAGCGAGTTATGTATAATAGGCTTTATTCTTTTTTAAATGTAAATAATATTCTTTACCATAAACAATTTAGATTCAAATCTGGCCATTCCACCGATCATGCAATCATTCACCTTGTTCAGGACATATTTAAATCGTTTGATAAAGGCAAGTATACCCTTGACCTTTTTATTGATTTAAGTAAAGCTTTCGATACAGTCTGTCATCAAATCCTTCTATCGAAACTCAAAAGTTATGGTATAAAAAATACTAACTTGTCCTGGTTCGAGAGTTATTTGACTAATAGAAAGCAGTATATAGTCATATACTATATACAGGAAAAACTAGTTATGAGACAATTAAATGTGGTGTTCCTCAAGGATCAATTTTAGGACCATTTCTATTTCTCGTTTATATAAACGATTTAAATAAATTTTCTAACATTTTAAATACAATTTTATTTGCAGATGACACCAGCTTGTTTTATTCCAATAAAGATATTAATATATTATTTCAAACAGTAAACAAAGAACTGGACAAACTAACCCAATGGTTTAAATCAAACAAGTTATCTTTAAATATTGCTAAAACAAAATACGCTTTATTATATCACCTACATAAAAAATCAGATATAGGGAATATAAAAGGAATAAAAAAAAAGGAATAAATAAAAGGAAGGGGGGGGGGGGGTAACGTGTCTATTTTTTGCCGACTAAAGCCAAAAAAAAAACTTTATAACTAATAAAACTCGTAGGGACACACCCTACGCCCCCCTCGGGACGGCCCTAATAATTAATCAACATATGTACATATACTTTTATTATTTTAAATGATAATCTTTTTTTTGAGAAATTTATTTTTTATTTTTGCGCTATTTATTAATCTTTTACTTTTATTTTTTACTGTTTATTTGCTTTTACTTAATTGGCAATGAAAAGTATTATAAATATAATTAAGTTAAACTATAAACTGCTCTAACAATAAAATGTTTTTTATATAAAATCATATCTTCTTATTTTTCAAACCAATTCTTAAATGTTATTTTTGTCATTTTAATATTTTATTAAATTTTGTTTCTTTTATTTTACAAAACAAATCTTATTCTTTGAAAAACTATAAATTTTAAACGATATGCGATATATTTGCATTTTCTTTTATAATATAAATCAGAGGTATATACATTGAAACTATATTTAATTGTTAAACTATATTTTGTCTCGTAATGACGCATTTTTTGGGGCTTAATGATAAGACTAAATTTGTCTTCTTCCAGCTCCGGTCATGTAATTATTTTTTTATAAGTTACGACTGTAAATTTATTTTTATCGTGTAAATAAACAAAAAAAAAATTAAATAAAAAACGTTTATTGAAAATCATTTTAGGCATGCAGCTTAATTTTTGCAAAGCAAGAAATACCATCAACACGCTTAAGGAGGTGTTAAAAGAAGTCCGGGGTGATACTCGCTTCAAAGTCTTATGTGATGCAGCCGTTGTAGCAGCAGAATGTAGTTTACTTGACAAACCAGAGATACCACGGAAACGTAAAATCACATCAAAATTTACTGGAAGTGGAGTTCCATACTTCGCTACGACTTCAGAGGACCACTACCGCCAGCTTTTCTATGCATTTCTGGATTGTGTTATAACAGATTGATTTGCGACCTGTTTCGAACCGACTGAGACCACTGAGCATTTAGCAAATGTAGAAAAATTTATCATTGGTCAGTGCTTAGAAGTTGGATTTGTTGAGGCTTTTTATAAAGATGACTTTGAAGATTATAGAAGGCTACAACTCCATCGCGATATATTTTTGAACCATGCAAAATTCAAAAATAATCAACCAAATGATTTTGAATTAGTTTTAAATAAGCTTGTAGACCATGATGGTGTCCTTTCTCACTTAATTCCACTGATTCCCGAGTTTGTGAATCTGGTGAAGATTTTACAATGTATGCCTGTCACCTTATGTACGTGTAAGCGCTATTTTTCTTGCCTTCGTAAGCTAAAGATTTAATTGCGTTCTACAGTGTCTCAAGAGTGATTAAATCATCTCGCTATTTTAAATTGCCATCGCGATATTGTCTACACTCTTGATTTTTATCATTTGATAGATGAGTTTATAATGCGTGCCTCTCCATACGCATGAACACATTTTACTTGAGAAAATAAATTACATTTTTATGCCCAATAAAAAACTTTTTATTTCTTATATTAGATTTAAATCTCCTACAAAATAGTTTATGCCCCATCCAGGAAAACTAAAACTTTACGCTTATGACACCATAGCTTGTTTTTGAACGCATTTACGTGTGTAGTTTTCTTAGAAACGTTTAAAATCATTGTTTCACACTTCCTGTGCTTTTTCAGAGAGCATGCTAATAGACAAGACAATTCTCCTCACAACCTCATGTCCCCGTAGTAATATTTTGAGCAAAATTTGTGGCATGTAATACCATGGGTAACTCCGTATAAACAAATGAGCCACCTAAAAGAGGCTCATAAATACAAAAGTACAAGTACAACTCAGTATAGTAACAACATTTACAAATAAATTAACTTAATTAAGTCAATATTTTAGAAATGCATTTGAATTAATTAGCAGAGCTGATGACAATGTGACCAAGATGGCAAGTAACGTTTTTAGCGCTAATACATCCAACTTTAAAATTTTATCGCAATACTAAAAAATGTGAAGATAATTCTAACGTAAGCGATATATACATATATATATATATATATATATATATATATATATATATATATATATATATATATATATATATATATATATATATATATATATATATATATATATATATATATATATATATATATATATATATATATATATATATATATATATATATATATATATATTAGGGGGCGTTATTTTTTTAACCTATTTTTAAGGTCCCCACTTTTACAATTTGTGCCTCAAAACCCTCACTTTTTTACCCAAAAAGTGTGAACTTTAAACAATGAAATAAAGCACCAACTTTTTTATGAATTATAAAAGGCCTAAGTATTTACTTTGAATTGGTTGGAAAGTTCAGTTTTCAAAAAAGCGCATTGGTTTGACCCTGGAAAAATGGGCAAAACGTTCTATTTTTAGGTAATTTTATGAATATATCAATCGACCAATCTTTTTATCTCTCGAACTTTTCGTGACAAACTTTAACAAATTCTTGTTTACAAAAATAAATTTAAGCCAAGATTCAATTTTAAAAATAACTTCTAATATAAGGAACCCCTATAGGAGGGCTAGCGGTGGGTGGTGAAGGATTCGTTTCTAGCCCCCCCCCCCTCAATCCTTCATCCGTTTTAAGACATTGTTAAGGTTAACGATGATAAATTAGTAGATAATCAAGACAAAATTTTCTTCAAAAATAGTTCGTAAAACGATAACTCAACAAACCTTTCTAAATGTTTTTGTTGAAAACTGAATAAATATTTTCTAAATAATGCTTTGTAAGCGCTACTTTTTTTTTGTTGTTGCCACTATCTGTTGTTTGTCCTTTAACTCTCTTAATTGATCCCTACTTTGCTGAACTGCCATCATTATATCTTGCCTGCTCTCTTCTATGTGAACAAAATTAACAAACTCTGACACACGCTTAATCGCCCGTTCAGAGCAGTCGTTGATTACATATATTCGGCAAACAAATTCAATGAAAGTTTTAAACTCGTCAACAGAGCCCCAAAAAGATGAAAGACAGTTAAGCTAAGGTTTATCATCGTATTTACGTCGTATTTATCAAACTGAAAATAAATCACGAGTACTTACCAATCAACTGTGACAAACTAGGTGGTTTCTCCTAGGTGAGTCTAGACCTTTTGGTAGGATTGGATTTTTAGACTTTTCAAAGTGTTTTCTCACAACCTGTTTTCACAGGTTGTGAGAAAATAACTTTTGCAACTTTTTCTTTCTCATCATCTTCGAGTCTTTTTTTAAACTAGCTGTCAATTTGTAAGGCTTAAAACTTGAATTTTAAGTTAATATATAGACTTTTCCATAAAATATGCATGGGAAACTAATCCCGGAGCATAAACATTAAGGCTTTGTCAAACTTTGTTAAACTTTTTGAACTTTGATTTATCCATAGATTCCTTTGTTGCATTCCAATTAGCTTGGAAAACTTTGAACATCAAATTTTCAGGAGCATAAATTTTACCAATGTGAACTTTTTCCATAAAATGTTTACAGTGAAGCTCATAAACATGTCTTCGACATGCAAACTGTAGTATAATTGAGCCCTATGTTTAACAGAACCTAATGTTTGTGCCGGAATATTTTCATGTATTATTTGCAGTTGTATTTCAAAGCACAGACCCTTTATATGAATTCTTAGCTTATTTTACCCAAAATGTTTTCTAAAGTATCATGATGAGATTTTTCCAGTACCGTGTTCTATTGGCGGAATGCCAAGAAGCTTTAAATCACCATCGATAATTACAAGAACAGTTAAACGATCTCTTGTTTGTTTTATACCGTTAATAATATCCTGCAAAATTTTTCCATCAAAGTGTACGATTACTGAAAATTTACTTTGCTTTGCAGCTTTTCTTATATCTTCTCAATATTTAGCTGTACATGTACTTACTGCTTTTTTTTTTGTACGTCTGACGGTGGATTTAGAAAACGAAAAAACTGTCAAACTGCCCCCAGAAGTAAATACTATAACAGAGAACAAGTGCATCATATTTCTAGATGAAATGTTTTTAGAAACACTTGTAATTGCAACTTTCTTACAGGTTTTTTAGGTAATACTGTTAAAGCACTAATGTCTGATTTAATTTTTTTTTGCTAAGTAGTCGGAAACCTGACAGGAATTGGCCTCATTTTGTTCTGATGATAAAAACTCAGTTTTCTCAGTTTGATCTTAATAGTTTGTCAGTCTGTCGCTCAGTAAATGTTAAATATCACAATCTTCTTTCTTCTATCTTTTTCATCTTTTGGCAATATACTAAATCCTTTGAACCAAGTGTCAATATTCGTTTTGTCATTTGATTTTTTTAAATTTACTAATCTGAATTCTATTAATCAAGGTTGTTTCCATGTTTCTTCTTTAAAATAGAGCAAATATCAGGTTTTCCTATCCAAAAAACTTTCTTGCATTTTTAAAAAGGTGTTTCTAGCTGATTCTGCTGAGTTGCTTTTTTTAATTTAATTTTTTTTCAATTATATATTATTATTATTCTTTTTTTTAGTGTAATAGCCCGTTCGTCAATCCCGAAGTTTGATACGAACGTATAAAAAAGTGGTTTGAAGCCACTACAGCGTAAACAATTTAACAAATTTACTTTGTGAACTAAACGCATATTTATTATTTGACTGTTAAGTGATATAGAGTTAATGAGCCCATCTTGTTTACAAAAAGTTTTGTTTCTATTACTTTAAGAGGGTTCTTAAAAATGGTTGCGTACATAGAGCGTAATTGTTTTCTTTGGTTTTAGTGCGACAAAAATATTATAAGAATACAGTTGTGTGTGCGTTTACACTCGTTACATAGTTTTTAGGGTTTGCTTTCTGAATCCCAGGATTTCGGGATTGAGAATCATCAATCCCGGGATCCCGGGATTGAAAAACAGATATAGCATCTATATAGTATTAAGTAGAATAAAAATAGTACACTCTTAAACAAAAATATATTTTATAAATGATGGTGTTTGCATTACATCGTTACATGCATAGAAGAAAGACGTGTTAATTAATGTTAAGAAATTTCATTAGAAATAAGGAAATATATTATGTTTCATGTACTTTGAAATGAAACTTCAGGAAGCACAACGCGTCTTATCTTTCATCGCCCAACCTGTTACGAATTTTATTATTAAACAGTCCAGCGGAAGAAAATGCCCGCTCAGTCTCGACACTTGTCGGTTTCACCGTCATTAGAAATGAATAAACTCTTTCTAAATAAACACCGCGTGTACCAATATTTTCAAATAATGTAATTTCTTTTTGAATTTTTGATAACAATGTTTCATGTCTAACTGGTTGCATCGGTGATTGCGCTTCTTTAACTACACGGTAAACTCCTCTTTAATACTTAAAGTGTTATTTTCAGTTTTAGGTTCTTCAATAAAATCCAGCATATCAGACTCAACTGATGCTCCTACTAAAGCAGGATTGGAAGCGTTTAATCTTTCTAGCAATTCTACCAACAGTTTTTGACATTTAAATGAAGAAGGCACTGTAATTATTTCTTCATCGACTTCAATGAACCTTCGACTGTTATGCAGGTGTTACAAAAGTCCACTCATATCAGTTCGGCATTCATGTATACAAGCCATTAAAGCTGTATGCATTTCTTTGCTTATGTTATTGTCAGCATCTTTTAATTTTGTAAGCATAAAATTATTAGCAATGTCAGCTGTAAATAGGTTAGAATCTCGGCGACAAAGTGCTTCAATCGTTGCTTTAATTGGAACTAAAGTTGTAATAATGTCTGATAATATTATCAAATCATCATGCGACAGAGCTATAAAATTATCTTGCACTGTGTAAATACCAATTAATGATTTTTGTATGCAATTTTTTACTTTATAAAATCGTTTAAGCATTAACAAAACTCCTCCTTGTTTGCAATCTATAATTAAAGACAGTTGTTTTCCAAATTCAGTCTTAACATATTTTTGTATGATGTCGTTCTTGGTAGGTGATCTTCTAAATATTATTATCAACTTGCGTATTTTTTTAATGACTGAACTTCGTTTAGTTCAATTTTAGATCTTAAAGTTTCATGATTGTAAATCTTCCTTAATATTCTTATTCTTGGATGAATCACTGTCAAAATATTCATTTTCAAATTCTGACTGATTTGCATCGAATTTTCTTTTTTATATAAAGAACATCAATTACAGCAAGTTGTATGGCGTGAGCAAAACATAATTATTGATTTGTAGCCAGCAACCTTCCAACTTTTCATAACACTAGCTCCGTCGGTCATTATAGTCACAATGTCACCGTGTAGATCAAGACAATGGTTTTTAAGTTTTTTTTCTAATAGTTTATTGCACTTTTCTGCTGGCATTGACCCTGTTATTCGCACTAAACCCAAACTTCAAAACTGAGAATTTTTTCCATGAACGTTAATATTCATATAGCGACAATTTCGAAGTGACATCCATTCGTCTAAAGACAAAGAAAATTTCTCTCCTACCCTGAATTCTGGACTCTTGAGCGCTTTAATTTGCTGAACTAAACCTAATTTTAGTTTTTTGCGGTACTCTACTACATTGAGTTTACTGACGTTGGTAGATTTCTGAATTCCATTGCAGTTAAAGCGGCACGTAAAACTATTAAAGAACAAATCACATTAAATTAGGGTTCGGCAAATGCATCTGCGCAGACATAATATGCGCATATCTGCGCCGACGCGTCGGCGCAGATATGCGCATATTATGTCTGCGCCGACGTCTGCGAAGACAGTTAAAAGGATACGAAAAATTTAAATTATGATAAAAAAATTACTTCAGACATTTGATTCAGATAAGTTAATTATCTGAATCAAATTCCTGAAATTAGTTATTTTTTTAAATTTAATTTCAGACAAGATTTAATAAAATAATTTCAGACATTTTGAAAAACTCGTAAAAAGTAGGTAATTATCTACTTTTTACGAGTTTTTCATTACTTGTCAGTTTCTTTTTTGTTCGAGCTACATATAATCAATCGATATAAACTTTTTAAAGTGTTTCTTACTACAATTAAAAGTGATTTAAAATAAAGAAATCGCGTATTTTTGTTATAACAAATGTTTAAAATGGAAAACATCAAAACTTCGAATTATTTGACAAATCTTGATCGAGGGAAGCGTTCTGCCACTTGTTTAGCATGTAACAAAACTGTTCAATGGTCAAAGGAACGCCTTACAGCGCATAAAAGATCAACATGTCAAAATGCCAGTGTCGAGGAAAAAAGATTGTTTTCTAAGCGTAATTATGAATCGTCGCATCTGATCAATGACTCTTAGCAGCTTCCGTCTACGTCTGATTCACCGATGCAGCGTGTACATCCACCGATTAATGAAGAGCTCAAAAATGATATCGGCACGAAGCTTTCAAATTTCTTTTACCGTACGGGTATATCATTTTGTTTAGTGGAATCGGAGGTCTTTAAGGATTTTGTGAAGTCGCTCAATCCATCGTACGCATCTGTAATCCCGAAAGCTAAAGCCTTATCAGGATCTCTGCTCGACAAACAATACACAAAATGTTCTATTTATGTAAATGAAATTTTGAATTTTGAAACAAACTTAACACTGATGTTTGACGGCGGGTCAAACATAAGAGGCGATCACATAGTGAATTTTTGTATTAAAGCGCCCGAGCAGAAGCCTTTTTTTTTACACCTAGATAAATACATCCGGAATCATTCAAAACTCATCTGCAGTTGCTGCAGCAATCTTACAAGTTATTGAGAGATTGGCTCACAAAAATTTACCAGTTTCATAAGCGACAACGTTCCTGTAATGAAATCAACGTCGAGGATCATCGAGGAGAAATATCCACACATCTCGGCTAGCGGAAGCGGAGCTCATGGAGTCAAATTGCTTGTGAAGGACAAAGTTTCTACAATTGAGGCCACAAAAACAGTCAAAGATGCAGAGAAAATCATCAAATATGTGAAAAATTATCACATCGTGAAAGCAAAGTTTGATGAAAGACGAATTGCAGCAAATATTTCTCTTTCATTGTCCATGCCTGTATCTGCACGATGGTTTAGTTATTATAAATCAATGAGCAGTCTCCAGCCATAAAAATACGTTCTTATTAAGTTGGTAGACAAAGAAAGTCCATTACTGAAGGAAATTCAAATAAAGAATACATCTGCTGCTGTTATGGCGTTGATAAAATCTAACCCATTTGGGACCGTCTCTCTAAGCTTGTCAAAAGCATTGAATTTCCTTCCAACGTGATCGGAAAGCTAGAAAGTGATACAGCTCCATTGTCTCTTGTGTATGATTACTTTGGTCAAATGTGCCATTCATATATGGACGATAAAGACATACAACAGAAGTGCAATCTCGCCTCGATTTTCTCTTTACACCGTGTATTGGAATTGCTTTCATATTAACGCCCAAAAATGCCGCAGAAGGTTTATATTTGAATGATAAAACCGATTTTATCACTGCTTCAGTTGAATTCGCCAAAAAGATCAAACCTGAAATTGCTGCCACTGCTGAGGATGAATTGATTGCTTATATAGGAGAAACTTCTGTGCTGCCTGAGTGAAGAAAGGAAACATATTCAAGATGAACTCGCGAATATTATCATTATCGGTCGCAATAAATATCCTGCTCTTTATGAAATTGCTAAGCCTATTAACGAAATGATCTGCTCATCGGCTACAGCAGAAAGAGCTTGGTCGACCTTTCGATTTATTCACTCGCGACTAAGAAATCGTCTTACGAATGAGAGAGTTGAAAAGCTAGTATTCTTGTATACCAATAGCGTGCTGATGAACACAAATGACAAGACTGATTACATTCTTGCAGAAGGTGCAATTCTCAATGAAATTGAATGTTAAGAAATCACCGAATAGGCGCCAGCATTATATATTTTTATTACTGTAAGAATCTTTGAAAACTCCTATTGTTACTAATCACTGAATTTATAATAAAGTTAAAAGATTACGTAAAATACTTTTTAAGTTTTTTTGTTGATTTCAATAAATCTTCAGTAATAATAATATCTGCGCAGATCTGCGCCGAGAGACGAACCTTAGTATATTTTAGCAGTAATAATAAATTTTGTCGGCGCCGACGTCAGTGCAGACAAATTACAATGTTTGTTGCAGATCTGCGCATGTCTGCGCAGATCTGCGCCGACAGTGCGAACCCTACATTAAATGAAAGCTCGTCAGACGCCGTTAGACGAGCAAGTGTAGCGTGAAGTGTTTTATCTTCCTTTTCAAAAATCGAAAAGTATTCTGTTAGTGGTTTAGATTTCTTTTTTGGTGGTTTATCTGATGTGCTTTCTCCGGTAATATTAGGTTGGGTTGGACTTTCGACATTCACATTATGCACCGACAACATGTGTATATGAAGTCCTTTTGTTGAACCACGACAGGTTTATAAAATCTTCTTGCAGTTTGGCAATTTACACATCGCTGTTTGCCTTTTCTCTTTTCGTAGAAAATATTTTCAAACAGCAAACATTGAAATATTTTCAAACATCAAACATTGATTTTTGAAAAGGAAGATAAAACAGTTTATCTCAAAACAATAATGGCGTCAAGAAAAGCAAATTAAAAAGCTATTTTTACTAGCTTTTTACTAGTTAGTAAAAAAAGAAGGAAATTTAGTTCTAAAAATAAAAATAAAAGAATAGAGTACCATACTGTGCAGCGTTTGTCAGCGCATGTTAAAGGTAAGGCTCAGAAATACAAAAGAATGGGGGCACTTACCATGGTTAAGATTGATGATCAATACGATGAAAATCAAGAATTGACGATTGATATAATATAGCAAGCATGCATTTCATACTTTAATTCACATGGAATGAGGTGCGATATTTTAGTAGGTGAGAGAGGGCCATTGTATGATAATATAAACGAAATAAAAAATATGAACAGTGTGATCCATGTAAGATTTGTCGATTCAGTAGAATCATGTAATCAAAAATTAAGTTCAGTATCAGTTCATAGTAATAAAGCTAACGAAAGATTTTATTTTACATTGCTTTCCAAGATTACCTTAACATTTATGTCTTCTTTCCAAGTGTTGTTTCGAATTTGTATCGCCATTTTAGCAGCTATTATATTTCATATGGAATTTGTAAATAATAAAAGTAAAGCCGTATGGCAATGGCAACGATGGACCACAAAGAATTTTCTCGGAATTTTTTTTTTTATGGCAGCAATGGGCCACCATACAGCTGAGTTATTTTTAATTGTAAACTCTACATACGCCATGCGTATGTAGACTTTACAATTAAATTTTAACACATATTTAAGTTTTAATTTTAGAAATAAACCTTGTAAGAAACGTGCGTTTTTCTTTCAGTTTAAAAAAGTTTATTTTACAGAGTTACAGAACAGAATAACTGAAAATAGAATCACTTTCTGCGATCTTATACTAAATAAAAATCATTATATTGATGCGTATAAATTGTTGTTATTTTTATATATTTTTTTATTTCCCCTTTGTTTTGCTCGATCGTATAGGGAATCCCGGGATTGTCTAATATCAATCCCGGGAATCCGGAATTGCAAACCCTTATAATTTTCTCTACACTATCTAATAAGTCATTATGGAAACTCGGGAGTGTAATACTCGGGAGTGTACAAGATATTAAGGACAATGTATTGCCTACCTACGAAGATGTCATGAAATATTAATGTAATAGATTTCGACTTAAAATTATCAGAAGTACTGTAAAAAAACCATCATTTTTAGAAATTGCCGAGCTTGTGTATTAAAAAGAGGAAGATGTTGGGAGAAAACCGTCCCTTACTAAGGTTTGACACACAAGAGTAATTCAGCTATTAAAGGATTATCATTTAAAGTCCAAAAACCTCATCAAATCTTTAAAAAGAATATCTGTTGATCAAAAAAATTGATTTTATACAGTATAGCAGTATAGAGTTCTATTCGACATTTGTTCAAGTAAATGTAAACAAAATCAACTTTGTTGTTGTCTAAGAGTAAAAAAGAAGAGCAGAAGTTTTTTCTTCACCAAAAATAAGACAGAAAGATGCAAGTTGGTGGAATAGATCGTATTATTTCAACTGAATTACAAAAAAGGGTAACAAGTGCCTCTAAGACAAACAAATCTAGTTTACGTATTCACAAAAATCAAGAGAAGTGTAATATGTGAACAGCAGGAGTCGGTATCGTCTTCAAGTGAGTCTGAAGGCAATGTTTCTTTGCCTGATAGGCTAAAGTTACCTTCCACTTCACAAATAAAGAAAATAAAAAAATATACAGTTAAAAGTTTGCATATGTTTATAAAAACCTGCGACCTTTACAGTATTTTCGATAGAGCAGCCGCTGCGATTGTTTCTTCAGTATTGCTCTATATATCTTTAAATATTGAAGTGGTCGATAAATAAAAAATACAGCGGGAAAGGAATAAAGAACGTAATGAATTATACAAACAACAAACGCAGCTTCATTTACCTGCTTTATACTTTGATGGACGAAAAGACAAGACGTTAAATATTGTGAAGAAAGGAGTAAAAAGGTACAGACAAACAGTGATTGAGGAACATATATCTGTTGTTAAAGAACCAGATTTAATTTATATTGGTTACGCTACGCCAGTTCGAGGTACTGCCAAAATTATTGAAACATCGAATAATGGCCTTTCTATGGTCAAAACATAATAGTTAGATTTTATTTTATAGTATATTAATGTATACTATTACAGGGCCGACGATACGGGTTTTGAAGTGGTGGTTGGGGAGGGGGGGCACAATCATCAATTTGTAAAAAAAGTCCCCATACCTGAATTTTTTCTTAAAAAATTTTAGAAAGGTCCTTTAGAAAAAAAGTATAAGGGAGGGGAACTTCCCCCTGGCCCCCCGGTGTCGTCGGCCCTGTAAAGCCAAATTTTAGTACTATGTTTATTGTTTATGCATTCTATATTTTGGCTATAGATATGACTTTATTTAACTTTTTATAGACAATTTTTATTTGTTTAGACCAAATACAACATAATATAACTACTAGAATATGATCAAATAGCTTTTATTTTTTTCTTATATATAACGGCCCACCCTAATAATTATATATTATTTAGTGTAACGTTACACTAAACGTTACACTAAACTAATTATATATTATTTAGTGTAAAGGTTACACGTGCACGGTCGTTCAGACTTTTTGAATAAGTGGAAAGTTATTATACGCGTGCGCAGTCAAGCTGATATATTTTCAGAGTTTTAAAAATGGCTACGGTATTGTATATTCTCATTGACAACGAGCTACTTGTCTAAATATTAGTTATTAAATAAGTGTTTAGACATTTATTAAACAAAAATTATAATGAAAGGAATTTTTCGTACATAGTATAATGTTTCAAATAAACTTAAACCCCTTTCTAAATGAATAAAGTGTAATTTTAGCTAAAGGTACTTTAGTGTGTTTTGTTTACTATTTTCAAATGACTTTTAGAAAATTTTTGAGCGTAGAAATTTTTTTTATTTTACTTTTTCAGATAGATGAACTTTTTATCTTTTTTGGAATGTTTACTAATGTTAGTATTCAATTTTTTTTTTTGGAAAAAAAGTTTTTTTTTAAGGTTAACTTTTTGATAGCTGTTGCTAGGCTACTCTAAATAGTCATATTGCATATGTATATAAATATATATATATATATATATATATATACATATATATATATATATATATATATATATATATATATATATATATATATATATATATATATATATGTATATATATATATATATATATATATATATATATATATATATATATATATATATATATATATATATATATATATATATATATATATATATATATATATATATATATATATATACATATATATATATATATATATATATATATATGAATTATTAGCAAATCTAATCGATTTAAAAAATGGAACTTCACAACAAAAACTTAAAACTTCTTTGCAGAGTTTGTGGACAGTTATTAGGAAAAAAACATAACTTTATAGGAGAAGTTCTTAAAATGAAATTGGAGAATCTGTTCCATGTTAAGCTGACAGATGTAGATATTATCCATCCTCCTAATATATGTCAAAAATGTTATTGCACATTAAACAACGTCCTTAAAAGGAAAACATGGACTGCTCTTAGTCTTTGCACTCAATGGAAACCCCATTCTGATAACTGCTTTACTTGCCAATCTGTAGAAAAGCTTAGTAAAGGTTTAATTTTTTCTAATGTGCAATCCAAAAATAAAGCTAAATGCTCTGGTCGTCCAAAAGATAATACAAAAAGGTGGACATTTTCAATGTTTGAAATCATACGAGAAAAAATAGCCACATTACATGACGAGGAGATAAATATAGAAGAATTAAATAATGAGTTAAACCCTCATTTACAACTTTGTTTATGTAGTATATGTAGTAGCATACCAAAGCAGCCTTTAACTTTAAGAAAATGTGAACATCTTCTCTGTTTTTTTTGTATAGTAGAAAATATAAAAACAAAGCCGATTAGTGACACAGTGTGTCCTCTATGCAAAGAACATATAGTTTATGAAGACTTATCAACTAGTAAAAACACTATTTTTCTTATTAAAATGTTGACTGTTGCATGTATTACATTCACACAAAAGTTTAATATAGTTCAAGAATATACTATATACAAGGATCATAAAAGCATATGTCCAAAAAAACTTTTTTGTCACTATCAACATCACCACAACCATCATCAACAACATCACATCTGAAACCATTTTCATCTAAAACCAACATATCAGATGTTTTCATGCTTACAAAAGACAGTGTAATTCCAAGAATAGTGGAAGATGCTGCCCTTCACACTATTAAACAAATGATGGCTAAAAATGATGATAACATAGTTACATTTAGAAGCGGAGGACCTCGAGTAATTTTTTTTCAGTATTTTATTATGAGTTTATATTTTACTAATATCATAGATATATAGAAATACCTTACATACTAATGATTTTGTTCTCTTTTTTAGCCTAATTCTTTTTTACCTGTTTCCAAAGCTTATGTTTGCAGCAACAAGGCATCAATCAAAACAAAAAAATGCAGAAATTCTTTGTTAAAAAATCAGCTGCAAATTATTGCAGGTAAATATGTTGATGCTGTTGGTTGCCAATCTTCACAGCTTCTTAAATCATTTCAACCAGAAACAAGAGAACTGATATTAGCCAATTCTAATATTAATAGAGTTACAATTGGTGCTGCTGAAATGGTAGCGATAAAAGCAGATTTAAGTTTGCCTTGGGAAAAGCTGAAAACAATATCTAAGTAGGTGATTATTTTTTCAGGTTTTATTGCATTCACAGAAACATAACTTTTTTTTTTATAGGTGGTTAAAGACATTTGATATTGGTATAGCCTCTCATGCTTCCCAAAGGGTAATTTTTGATAGATTATCAGGAGATGACATTATTGTTGAAAGTGCTCCATTTGCTTTTCAAAAAGAAAAAAAAGGTACTTTTGAAATCAAGTTAGCATCTTGGGGTTATATAGAGAATTTACCTGCAAATATCCAAGACATCTTGAAAAATTAGATAGGTGATTTTACTAATAATAATACTAACATATGAAAAGAAAACATTGTATATTCTGTTAGAAATGGTGGTTTAAACTAGAAAATATTTCCAATGAACTAGATAATTCTATTTCAGTGTTGACTTTAGTGTCTTAAAAAATTAAAATCTTAACATGAATTTATCAGTAAAAATTATAAATTACATTTTATTTATTAAAGTTTAAATTCATTTAAATTTTAATGCAATCAAAGTTATTCATTCAACTTTATGACTTAAATAGTATTAAAAAAGTGCAAAATAGGGTGGTTTGATTTAATTTTGTTTTTAAAAGGTATTATATATCGATATTCTCAACAGTTATTGGAAACATTTCCTTAAAAAACCACCAGTTTCATAACTGTATTATATTTATATATGTATTAAACCACAATGTATTATATTTATATGATACATTATGGTGTTATGAAATAGTTTTTTTAAAGTAATTTTTATAAATTTTCTTTTAAGTTTAAAAACATAAAATTATATCACATAATATTTTCATTCATTTTTTTAGCTGCAATAGTCTTATTCATCATGAATTTATAGCCCATAAGGAGATCCACATAAAAATTGGCGGAGACTATGGCGGAGGCAGTTTTAAAATGAGTTACTAGATATTAAATACTCATAATCCTAACAACAAAGATAACACAATAGTTTTTAACATTTTTGAAGCAAAAGACTATAGAATTAACATCAAAGTAGCTATGGCAAAGTTTCAAAAGCAAATAGACGATCTTCAAAAAATGAAATACAAGTAAGTTGCATTAAAATAAGATTTATGACATAAGTGTGCTGTTTATATTTAAAAAAATTTGTGCGTTACTTAACAGCATTTAATATTTACACTGAAATTAAAAGTAATAAATGAATTATGGTGATTATAATGGTAATAATTAGATTAAATTGAATAAAAACTTCAGAGGTTATTCAAATTTGCTAAAATTCAATTAACATTTATTTTCCTAAAATAGTTGAGAATGATTATGAATGTTATAATAACTAACTTCATCATAGGGATTATAGCATTAGAGTCTTTGTTTTTGGGGATTATCAGTTTCTTTGTGCACTCTATGGTATTTCAGGAGCTTCAGGTATTTTTTAACTAACAAAACAGGACAAATATTTCATATAATAATTTTGAATAAATTCAAATATTTTTTGTATTTTTCAGGGAAACACTGTTGCCTTTTCTGTCATGCAACATCTAGTGAAATGAAGGATATTGATTTTCAAAGGACAGAAATTAAAGTTCGTACCCTAGAAGATTTATATATTGATTATGAAAGATTTATGGAAAAGGGAGGTGTGAAGGAAGACGCCAAGTATTTTAATAGTGTTATAACAGAGCCTATGTTAAAAATACCTTTAGATCAGGTATAGTTGTTTTTGTTAGTTGTTATCAAACTTTATTAAACTTATATTATTAAGCTTAATATTACTATTAACATAAAATCACTCATCAAAATAAAAAGGTTACATAAGCGTGTGTTTGTGTGTGTGTCTGTGTGTAAGTGTGTGTGTTTTGGTATTACTCCTTTGATCAGAATTTTTTATGAGTGACACCATCTTAATAAATCATTAACTTATGATTATAATTAATTTTATGCTTATAGTTACTAGTATAATATAAATGATAATTTTTTTTCATTGTATTTATTGTTACTATTAGTATTATTAATACTATTGTAAAAATGATTTATGGAAAATAAATAGCTTGTTGTTGTTGTTGTTGTTGTTGTTGTGTTTATATATAATCAATATTGTATTCAATAAAGTATTTTTAAGGTATCTTTGCCAAGTCTTCACATGGCTCTTGGAATTTATTTAAATTTTTTCAATTACTTTGAAAATTAAGTTCATGAATTGGATATTTTAATGGCAGCAGAAGCATTAAAAATGAAAAATAACTATGCTTCTAGTTGCTCAGACGAATATAAAACATTTATAGGAGAACAGAAGGAGTTATTAAGTCTTAAATATGAGATTATCTGCCTTGATGAAAAACTTGAATGGTTAAATGATATGGCTTTGCTTGCTGCAACACAGAGTTCTGATGAGATGGATATTCAATCTCTTTACAACTCTGATATCGATTTTATCAATTGCAAAAAAGAAGAAAAGGTTTTGAAATTTACCCTTTATTTCTATTCTCTAATTTTCATTTATGGATCTTGTTTTCAAAAATATACAGTAAAAAAACCCTCTCACTTGTTTGTTCCAAAT
>NC_061161.1:44468347-44575847 GCF_022113875.1 Hydra vulgaris | reverse complement strand
TTTAGAGAATTTAATAGATTTAATGCCAAACCGTATAATTGAGTGCCTAAAAATTCATGGTAGAATTACGCGGTATTAGGTAAAAATTACCGTTTTTTGTTCTGTGGTTCTTAACTTTTTCACAATTGTTTTAAAATAAAAATTACCTACAAAACTTCAAATACATTTCTTTTATTTGTTTAAAAGTCTTTGGCATTATTATTTTTTATTTTGTTTGTCTATTTTCTAAAATTTTTTTTTTTTTTGACCAGAAAAATATATTTGGCTAAATAAAAATTTAAAAATAAAAATCAGTTATGATTTGCTTTTTGGTGGTTCTTAAATTTTTCACAATACTGTATAATTATAAACCAATTTCAACTTTAAAACAACTATTGAATAATATGCACAGACAGAAAAGTTACAAGCAGTTAATTACTGACAAAACGTAACAACCTACCTATTTAACTAAAATAATAAATATAATAATCTTAATATCAATAATCATAGTGAAAACAATAAAAGTACTATAATTATTTCTTTAAAATGTAACAATAATTAAACAATTTTTTTTTTCAAGTAACACTCACAAATAAAAACGTGTCACACATACACATTACACAAACATGTCACACATACACATTACACACACAAACACGTACACACACACACACAAACATTACACACACATATCACAAATACACATCACACACACACACACACAAACACGTACACACACACATACAGCGGCGGATCCAGGATTAAGTGGTGGTGGGGGGGGGAGGGTAATGCATTTTTCTTTAGGATGAGGTACCCCCTCTCAAAAATCATCCCTATGTCCCATTCTGTCTGTTCGGCTTTAGGGACTTTAGTGACCGTAGCAATAGGTCTGCATACGACTGCAGAATTAGTAGGTAGTACACCACTGGGCAAACTCATTTAATATGGAGCGACGAATGCAGAATTTGTAGGTTGTGAACCACTGGGCAAACTCACTTGACTGACGTCATCAACTGTTGTAGTTATAGGACTGGAAAATAAACAAAAAAGAACACGGTGAATACCCTTTTAGCATTTTGTAGCATCACCACTACTGTAAGTCAGGATTAGACGAATTCGTGAATTAGTCACTTTTTATTTTTAAATTAGTCACTTTTTATCACACTAATTATTAGTGTAATTGAGTACACGAGTTGCGCGAAGTGTAAAGTTAATTGTCCAATGTCCACACAAAACCCATTTTGTGTGGACATTGGACAACATTAGCTTTAGTTACTTTACATAAACAAATAAAAAACAATTGAAAAAAAAATTTTACATTTTATAAAAAAATCGTTAGCTTTTCCGTTGAAAATAGTCTGTAATCTTACGCCTTTTTGCGTTTTCCATTGTATATTAAGATACTAAATACAGGCGATTTTAAAACAAGGCGATTCAACACACAAATACCGAAATTTAGCTCGCGTGCAAAACGGCAGCCAATTTGATCAAGTTTTAAAACGTTTTGATTGAAGCCACCACAACGCACTCGTTCGAGTAAAAAAAAAAAATTGAAAGTCTGGTGGGGGTAATGCATTACCCACATTGACCCCCCCTGTATCCGCGCTTGCACACGTACACACACACACACACACACATATATATATTTATTCTATTTTTTTATATTATATATATATATATATATATATATATATATATATATATATATATATATATATATATATATATATATATATATATATATATATATATTGAAAAACTTTCAAAGTTTTTCAATTCCCATTCTATGTTTAAAAAGTGAAGTGAATTCAAATCTAACAAATTTTATTTATTGAATTAATAGTTTTATTTCTGTAGATTTCCACAGAACAGATATATTATATTAGAAAAATGTTATTTTTTGAAAAAATTGAAAAAATGTGTGTGTTAAGATAAAATACATATATAAATATAATCATATTAGAAATATAATCTTAACAAAGATTTTGATTTTATCTAAAGAAGTTAAATTATATAATTTAAGCTAGAAATCGACAAATATCTTTTTTCTTTTCTTTTTCTGTTAACATTTGTCGTAAAACAAATCCTATATTTACAAACAAACAAGGCTTCTAAAAGAAGATCATAATGATCTTATCATCAGAACCTTTACAATTTTAAAAACAAAGTAGTACATTAAATCATTCTATAAAACAATAAATCATTCTATAATACAATAAATCATTCTATAAAACAATAAATCATTCTATAAAACAATAAATCATTCTATAAAACAATAAATCATTCTATAAAACAATAAATCATTCTATAAAACAATAAATCATTCTATAAAACATTAAATCATAATATAAAACATTAAATCATTCTATAAAACATTAAATCATACTATAAAACATTAAATCATACTATAAAACATTAAATCATACTATAAAACATTAAATCATACTATAAAACATTAAAAATATAAATCTTAAGAATGACCGTAATAATAGATTTTTAATAAAAAATCCATAGTAATAATCATGTATCTTAAATCTTCTTTGCTATTAAAAATACGCAAATAAATAAAGTCGTTGCGAGTGGAAAACAACTATAGTTTACTACAGTTCTCCATATAAGAAAAGGACGTGTCTAGATCCTACTCGCAACTATTTTCCTATCCTACTCGCAACGGTTTTATTTATTTGCGTATTTTTAATAGCAAAGAAGAATAAAGATAAAATAGCAAGTGAGATATATTTGTTATGCAACATAATTTAATTTTTATTTTTTAAAAATTAAAAGGGTAAAATTAAATATAATCCGGGATATTTACATAATTTAACCATAAGACGCGTACGTAAAGATAAAAAACAATAGATTAAGCCGACTTTTTTAGCTGATTAAATAAAAATAATAAATTACATTACAAAAATTTGATTCTGTGTAACAAAAAAAGCATTCCACTCAGGTGAATGTTTGATTATCACATTAAGTAGATTGAATTCGGTTGTCGTTTTTACGATCCAACTATTTCGAATACTACGACAAAAGTTTCTAATTCATTTTGAGTGCAATTTTAGTGCTTTAATTAAACTTAACAACAACTAAATATAAAACAGAAGCATATTAAAAACTAAATTGCTTGGTTCACTAACGCGGCTTGGTTTTGTCATGACGCTTTATTACAAAACCAGACAGCTGGCCTAGTTTTTTCAAAGGATCTTTTCAAACTGTTGATACTTTTGGATTGATTGTAATAAACGACCTAAAATTACATGCAAATTGAAAGCGTTCAACTTAAATCTAGATATGTTCCTGCTATAATGAATTTACTATTGAGTTCCTTTGCAATTAAATAAATGAACAGAATTACAATAACAAATACTTAACTATACTTACCTCTTTTTTTGACCTAAGTTTACTATTACTATCAGTTATAGGAGAAGTATACTTGCCTTTTTTTTGACCTAAGTTTACTATTACTATCAGTTATAGGAGAAGTATACTTGCCTTTTTTTTGACCTAAGTTTACTATTACTATCAGTTGTAGGAGAAGTATACTTGCCTCTTTTTTTGACCCAAGTTTACTATTACTATCAGTTATAGGAGAAGTATACTTGCCTCTTTTTTTACCTAAGTTTACTATTACTATCAGTTGTAGGAGAAGTATACTATTACTATCAGTTATAGGAGAAGTATACTATTACTATCAGTTATAGGAAAAGTATACTATTACTATCAGTTATAGGAGAAGTATACTATTACTATCAGTTATAGGAAAAGTATACTATTACTATCAGTTATAGGAGAAGTATGCTATTACTATCAGTTATAGGAGAAGTATACTATTACTATCAGTTATAGGAAAAGTATACTATTACTATCAGTTATAGGAGAAGTATACTTGGCTCTTTTTTTGCCTCTTTTTGGACTGATTAAAATTCAACTATATATGAAATAGTAATTTATAAAATAAATGTTTTACGCATTTACAATTTCATATCATTTTTTATATAAATTATAATTTATAAATATGAATACTTTTGAGTAATTTTAATGCAATAAAACAAATAACACATATGGATAAGTAAGCAACTATATTGGGTCAGGGTAGTAACATCGGTTTACGCCATGTCTCATAACATCTGTCAAACAACATCTGAAACTGTATTGGTGTCTATTAAGATTTGTGCAAAAATATATAAATATTACAGATATTAATTGTATTGATAATTTGTTAATAATACTGATATTAATTATATCAGTAATTACAAATATTTATTATAATTTTTTGATAATATTGATATTAAATATATTAATATTTTGTTAATAACATTGATATTATTTATATTAATAATTACAGATATTAATTATATTAATAATATTACAGATATTAATAATATTAATAATAATATAAAAATAATAATATTATTAATAATACTATTAATAATAATTACAGATATTAATAATACAATGTTACAAACATTACACCTTTTCCATTATCTAAGTATAACTACATCTGTACAATTGCATCTGGTTATTTTACTGGATTTTAAGGGTAATTACTTAATTATAAACTGATGTAATTATTTCTTGAAAAATATTAACTAATAATGCATAATTTTAGCAGATGTTTCTAGACATAGGATTTTTTGCAGATGTAATTACATATGGAAAAAATATTAACTCTTAATGAATTATTTTAACAAGATATAATTACATATATAATTGTTTTTCAGATGTAATTACATCTCTAAAAAGATACTTAATAATAATGCATTATTTTAACCAGATGTAGTTGCATATATTCTTTTCAGATGTATATTTTTTTAAACATTTTCACTTCCGATAAGGACGCAAGCAACCATTATTACAGTTGGAAATTACTGGAAGAGAAAAGATAAAATTTATAGAACAAGAAAACAATTAACAAACAACATAAAAAGTTGCAAATTGTATAATCAGGAAAACAAGATGAAGGGAGCAAATTCCAAAGAACAAAGAAAAAATAGATGAATAAGAATTTTCGTAGCACTTAGGAACAGTCACAGACAGAATCTTACAAGAAGAAAATTTATGAGATTATTTCAAATACTTTGAACTTCAGAGATGAATGTGTGTCTTCTCAAGTTTGCATGACTTGTTGATTCAAGATCAATCAGCCAAGTGATAAAAATTTTCCAGGCCTACTCAATTTCAACTCCATTGTTGTAAAAAACCATCACAAGGCAAATAGCACAGTGTGATTGTTTAATCTGCAAAACTGCCAAATCCAATGGAAAAGAGAAACAACCTCTATAATTCAATGAAGGCCGAGCTAGGTTACAAACTCCTGCAGCTAAAAAAAAGTACACAACTTGCTTATTTGTGCTTACTCATGGACATCCTCATTATTGTACACAATGAAAAACGTCATGTAAACCTCAGAGAAATTGCATTGGTAGACCCAATAGGCGTAGAGCAGATTGCATCCACTGTGATTTCAGGCAAAGATGCATCACAAAAAGGAACAGTTCGGGTCAGCCAATCATAAGGAATGCTATTGGCTTTAAGAAAAGGTAAATGTACAATAATAATTATCCCAATTGTTATTTTAATCTGATTGGCATTTCAAAATGTAAATAATATAGTTTTGATTTATAATGTAATTTTTAGAGTCATCATCTGCACAACAACTTATTCTGGTCCTTTGAGTGTTCAAAATATGGTTTTAATCCAAAAAAATACAGGGCTCTCAACCAGAGCCCAGTAAGGCTAGTTGAAACCAACTTTCAGCAAAAACTTGCTGACATTACAGTTTTAGGGAGCTTATAGTGAGGCAGTCTCTTAATGCACAGCATTAAGAGACTGCCTCACTATAAGCTCCCTAAAACTTGCTGGTAGCTCAGAAGATCATTACGTCGCTCATTGCCAGGATCTGCATCAGCTCAAAGAAAAAATGTATTATCAAAAGAACTTAAAAGCTAGGCTAATCTAAAGCCTGAAATAGATAGTGGTGGTTCTTTCTTGAAAGTGCGTTTAAGCTTTATTGACTGAGTCAATAAAGCTTGATAAGTCTGAGTCCTTTTCAATAGTCAGTCAAACTTTGGTCACAAGTGGGCCACAAAAGCCAGGGGTTAAGAAGCAACTGATCGTGGCAATTACAGAAAATACACGAAAAAACGTTAAAAACGTCAAAGCAGTTTTTCAACTGATTGATGTGAAAAAAGCTTGCTCTCTCAGCTCCTTGGTTATCTCATGTGACATAAAGCTTGCAAATATAGTTTGTGTACTTCAATCTTATAGTAGCAAACACCCATGTTGTTGATGAGAAAATATCACTCACAGCATGTGGAAAACTTTGTACCTTTAAAAGCATTAAACAGCAATACTAGAATTTTGTCCAATCATGAGGTGATTTAAAACTTGACAAAGCTTTCTTCAATGCTGTTTATCATCCTTTGCTTCCATTTCCTAACCAAACAGTTGTTTTGGAAGTATTTCCTCACATGAAACTTCATTTACTTTTTTGTGTGGTCAATCACATTGTGAAAAGCCTAGTATGAAAATAGCTGAAGACCATGGATTGGCTTTGAGCCATTCACAACCCTCTTCAACTTTACAATAGTGGCCACACAGTCACAATGATTGCATAAAGTTGCTCAAAAAGGTGAATGAGCTGAAATTCCTTGCTAAAGCTGAAAATCATTTAGAGGCCCTGGATTTCTGCTGTGCTTTGAAATCATTCAAAGGAGTTGTTTCAGCTTGTTTTGGCTGTTCCCATTCACCTGACAATGTTTTGAAAATCAAAGATTTCAAATCAAATTTTCTGATGTTCCAGATTTCTGTCATTCCAAAGGTTCATACTGTATTTTACCATGTTCAACAATTTATCAAGGTGAAATAAATTAGCCTGGGACTGTATAGTTAACAAGCCACCAAAGCTTTACATTTTTGTTTCAAAAGTCATTGTGAATTATATAAAAGAGATGCTTCTCATCCCGACTACTCTCATCAGCTCCTAAACTGTGTTGTTGATTACAACAGCAAAATAGTGTGAAGCAATTGCGCGGAACTGGACGAAGATGCAAAAAATTTAAATAAGAAGATTCTGACAAATGTTGTATTGTTAGAATTATTTATTGAGAAGTGTTTTTATGTTTGTTAATAAAAAAAAGAGTGATAAAATAATTCAGGAATCAATTCTGTGTATTTCTATTTAATATTTAGACTTTTTGAGTGAAATAATTTTTTTGGGAGAAGTCATAAGTTGTTATAACTTGATATAAATATGAGTTGTAGAAAAATGATAATAACTCTGTTGGATTTCAATACAAGTTATTGAAATCTCATTATAGATACATTATGGCATACAGTATCATCACTTCAAAAGATTTTGATTAGATTTCTCATCAGCATTAGGGCCTCAAATTTTCAGGTTGCCTGTCTGCTTTTTTCATATAGATTAAGCAAACAAATTTTCTGCAGCCTTCTTGGTTTTTGGAAAATGTAGACATGATGGAAAACAAATTTTTGTCATGCAGAAATGAAATATTTTTAGCATGGACATGAACAATAAGTACATGATAGGGATAAGCTTAGTGAATTCTCTAAGCTCAAAAAAATCGATTAAAATTCCAGATTGACTCTTTATAAGTACCTATACAAAGATTAGTGTGATCAATTATCACTTTGATAATTAAAAACTTTTAAAATTCATTTTTAAGAGGTAATATTTATCATTAAATAATGGTTAAGTTAGTAATAAGTAAACCTGCAGTATGAAAACTTCTTTCTGCTTCTACAGATGGTGGAAGAGTAAGCATGGCTTTGTAAACTTTTTATAAGGAATTTGGTGTTTTTCCAGCACTTGCAAATACTGTTTTTTTTTGTTTGATACAAGTCAAAACCACTTGAAAGGATGACTAACAAGTTAGTCCTTTAATTCTTACTGTTGTTGAATATATATTTTAAATCATTTGTGCTAATTCTTCGACTTTAGTTTTTTTTCTTATTGGTTCTATATTACAAGTAGATTAAATATCAGGCTCAAGTGCTGCTTCTAATTCCTCATGTAAAAACAAACATATGAAAACATCTCAAGCTAATTTAGCAATTTCCATTTTATTTGGGTATTTAAGATTACCTGATAACGCTGAATATGATTTAAAGTCATCTGGATTATGCAAATAGCAGCAATAGGAGTATTAACAGTGCAATGTTGCGCATGGATGGTATCCCTGTTTATATTTTTGGTGAGTGTTGTCGAGGCCACATTTGGAGCCCTTTGTTACGGCATAGGGTTTATTGATAGTAATGAGGCAATTGTTTGGGCTATTAAATAGTGTACTGAGTAATATCAATGCTTTGAGTCAAGCTCTTTAACAAATTTAAAAAAGAATGCAGTACCAAAAACTATAAAACACAAAAAACTATTTTCATCACCAAGTTCTCTAAACCTCTCATTTACTAATATTCTTGGTCTTCGAAGTAACTTTTCATCTATTGAGTCTTATCTCTTGAAAGGTTCACCAGACCTACTTACTCTTTGTGAAACTAATTTGAGTTCAGCTATCTCATCTTGTGATCTTTATGATGGTTATCTTCCTTTAAATCCTAGAGATTCTAATAGTCAGATGCTTGGCCTGGGCATTTACGTTTGTAAGAATTCACACATTTTTTAGGAAACTAGGTTTGAACCCACAGACTGTTTTATTATGTGCTTTTGCTTAACAACACTTCACTCTATCGCTTTTCTCTTTGTTATATATCACTCTCCTTCATCTCAAAATTGCACTCTTTTTGATGTTATTTCTGATCGAATTGAACAAGCCCATCTCTCTTTATCCATCAGCCAATATTGTTGTTGTTAGTGACTTTAATGCTCATCATACTGAATGGCTTGGCTCTAATGTCAGTGACTCTGCAGACTTTCATACTCTTTATACACCTCACCTAAAGACAAAGCTGAATTGTTTGCTAAGAACTTTTCATCAATATCATCTCTTGATTCCACTAGTTGCGTTCTACTTGATATAGCCATTAAACAGGTTGATCCATTGCTTGACATTCATATCACACAAGTTTCTGCATCTTAAATGATTTCCTGCTTAAACTCTTTTAAAAGCTTCTTAAAACTTGACAAAGCTTTCTTCAATGCTGTTTATCATCCTTTGCTTCCATTTCCTAACCAAACAGTTGTTTTGGAAGTATTTCCTCACATGAAACTTCATTTACTTTTTTGTGTGGTCAATCACATTGTGAAAAGCCTAGTATGAAAATGGCTGAAGACCATGGATTGGCTTTGAGCCATTCACGCTTTTTGTCCTGACAACATACCTGTTAACAATTCCTTCCTTTCCAATCATAGTATGATTGGAAAGGAAGAAAAAGTTGTCCCTGATGGACAGCACTTTTCGTTATATTCTGTAACTTCAGGAATTCCTCAAGGTTTAATCTTTGGCCCTATATTGGTTTAATTTACATAACTTACAGATCTTCTAACAATGACCTTTCTTTTTTAGACAAGGTGCAAAAATGCATTGTAAACATAGTTGGACCTGTTCTTGCAGCCAACCTCTAACCATTATCACATCGACGTAGTGTTGCTTCTCTTTCTCTTTTCTACAAACTATAATGGGTGCTGCTCTAAAGAGCTAACGTCTCTTGTGCCATCTACTAAAATTTGTTTTCGTGTTACTCATCATTCAATTAAGTCTTATCCTTTTTCTGTGACTGTTCCTAAGTGCTCCAAAAACTTTTATTTTAGTTTTTTTTCTCAAACATCAGTTATTTGCAATTCACTTTCTTCGTCTTGCTTTCCTGCTTCATATAATTTATAATCTTTTAAGTCGTCTGTCAAATGTTATCTTGCTCTACAATCTTCATCTTTTCTCTTCCAGTAACTTTCTAATAATGGTTGCTTGCAACCTTGTTAGAAGCGAATATGTTATAAATAATAATAATAATAATAACATTCCTTTTTTCCTTTTTTCAGTAATTCTCTCAGAGACTACATTGAGTAGTTTTTGACCAATGTTAGTATTTTGTTTTCTACGATTTTGTAGTAAAAACAAAATAATTTTATCAGATTTTATTAGATCACAGTCTCCTTTTCCCAATACCATAACACTTAACACAACAACTTAAAGAGTCTGAAGAATATCAGAAATGTATTTTATTTTGTCTTCTGATGAAATCAAATCTGTTCTAAATATATCTGCAAGAGCTTTTCCAATAGCATTTTTTAATTCCAAAAATTGTTTTAACATACTCATTAAATAAAATCTTATTTTAGTATCTAGAATAGAAATAAATAATTTCATCTTGTTTTAGTATCCAGAATCCAGAATAGATAAATTCAATTAGCAAGATGAATTCAATTAGCAATATCAAATTTGGTAGATGATTCCTAGTTCTTGTTCCATTTTTTTCATGACAAATGACCCATCAGTAACACACCCAAAGATATCATTAATCAAATTTAAGCCAAAATCAATTTTTTTTATATTCATATTAGATCTTTTCAATAAAAATATTAAAACTTTTCAATTACAATATTAAAACTTTTTAATAACAATATTAACTGCTTTTTTTGAACCATTTTTAAAATTTTTAACAAGTATTATTTGCTATGTTTACATGTTGCATTTCATATGCAATATGTAAACATAGCAAATTATTCTTGTAAAAAACATTATTATATACATAATAAAAGATGTAACTATTTAGTCTCCAGTATCAAAAGAAGACAGAAGAAATTTGTTGGAATGTCGACACTTAGATAATATTTTGTCGTTTTTATTGAGCAGGTTGTAGAGATTACAAATATTAGATGTTGTTTTAATAAGTTTACAGCATTTTATAATTTTCCACTTTATTGTATGCTTTATATTTTTTTCTTTTAAACTCCATATCTCCTTAGAAAGCTTGGTATCATTTTTCTACTTTGAAGCATAAAAAGATTTTAAATGATTTGTGTATCTAAGTTTGAATGGTGTCTCGCTGCTACCGCAATATATTTTTCTTTTTCTTTAGGATTAGAATATTCATCAATCACAGTAGCCTGATAAACAATATTACTTAATAAACACTGGTTGTTTAATGGGCAAGCAGTCTTAGTAATGCAGTTGCAAGTTCTTGCATTCAAATTTGTATCACAGTGTAAAATCTTGTGGTTATGTGAACTAATTATAGACTTAACGTTTTTTATACAGCTAAAACTAACTTTGATTGAACTTCTGTTAAATATTTAGTGAAATTTATGGTTTATTGGAAAGTGCAGGTCAATTAATGCAAGTAAACAACTGCCTTTTTTTGTTTCCACATTCTGACTAAATGGAGGGTTGTACCATATGACTTTTTGCTTTCAATTTTTGTTTTTAAAAAAATTTTTGTCAAAGTAACTTGAGGTTGGCATTTCAGTTTACAATTACAGCCACTTTTTTAAAGCTTCTTCGTAAGGTGGAATAGCATTATAAAAAACAGATTCATTTACTGACGTGGTAGATAATCTCAATTCGAAAGTGCGAGGGAATCTTTTGTTAATACTAGATGGGTGGTTTGAATCAGAGTGAACATAATTCAGCTCATTGTCGCATTTACAGTATAGTTGAAAAAAATTGTTATTGAGGTCAAATGTCACGACGAGATAGTAAACTATTTTCATATTGCATTGGATGGAAATAAGAAGTTACTTACTTTAAACAATTTTTACAAAATGTTTTTTTGATTTTCTCCACTGGCTAGCCATTTTTGTTTTTAAATATCACTCGCCTGTCATCACGATATAGACCAAAATCATCTCTATTATAATAAAGTGAAAGTTGGAATAAAAGAAACATTCCTACTAAATCACATACTTCAGCACTATCGTAAGCGTCCATTGTAAAATCAAAGAGTCCACCTTTTTTCTTAATCCACGCATCTTTGTTGTTATTAATGTTTTGTATTCAGTATTTATTATTAGATGTTTTTCGGTAAAGTTGACTGCATTGTTAAGCATTTATTCACTTGCTGAAGAATAAAAATCATTGATATCGAAAACTAAAAACTTGTAAAGATGATTATCTATAATTTTCAAAAAACAGTCAGTGATGTTTAAAGTGCTTTGTGATTGTTTAATGAATAACTTACTTTGAAGTTCATTGTTAATTTTTGATAAAACGATATAGCTTATTCTTACTATCTCATTTTTTGCTGTTTCAAAAGTGATACTGTAGGGTTAACGGCAAAGTTTTCTTAGTGATCTTTTTTTTATTTTTATTATATATATATATAATAATGAAAAGAAAAAAAAGATCACAAAAATTTTTTTTGCCATTAACACTACAGTACATAATATGATTAAAAACAACAAATTAATAACAATAAACCCTCTCAAACACATACCCACACACAAAGATACGTACATATACATATATATATATATATGTAATAAATAAACACATATAAATAAGTAAATATATTATACATTTGTGTATACATATACATATAAAAATGTGTATACATATACATATATATATATATATATATATATATATATATATATATATATATATACATATATATATATATATATATATATATATATATATAAATATATATATATATATATATATATATATATATATATATATATATATATATATATATATATATATATATACATATACATATGTATATGTAATAAATAAACACATATAAATAAGTAAATATATTATACATTTGTGTATACATATACATATAAAAATGTGTATACTTATACAAATTTTTATATGCACGGACACATAGACACAATGCATACATGCATATAATTATACAAACAGGCTCATACACGCATACAAATATGAAACAGAAGGATAAAGAGTAAAAGAAAAGGTAACTGAATATATTCAGTTACCTTTTCTTTTACTCTTTATCCTTCTATTTTATATTTTAATTTTCACCTATTTTTAAACCTTTTAATAGGTTTAAAAGTAGGTGAAAATTAAAAACTAATATAACTTAGACAAATAGTCAAAAATAGTTGAAGTTATAAGGCAGTTATGATGTTTTAGAATTTTATTGAGTGTTTTTGTGGAGAATAAATTTTTTGATATTAGAAATGAACGCATTTCTAGTAATGTTTTGAAGCTTTATTTTTCTTTAAAATGGGAGAATGTTTCAAGAGTGAATTGATAAGTATTAAGTAGATTGAATACTATATTTGGTTGTTTTTTGAAGGTAAAACTAGGTATATATATAGAGGGTACATATACTTTAATGTATATCAATGGCAATCTTACCGTTCAGAAATATTATATCCATGAATTTATTATGACTACAACTCAATAAATTCAACTTTAACCCTGATGGATTTTAAAAACAAATAACAACGCAATCAATAAATCAAAAATACACTTGTGTTGTTGTTGTTGTTTTTATTGCTATCGGAAAAAAATGTCAATATTGTTCGGTAAATTACTGAGAAAAATAAAATCGTTGCGAGTGAGATATCTAGACATGACCATAATAAATAGCCGGTGTTGCGTTAAAAAAGTTAGCCGTTAAAAAAGTTTACAAAATGTGAATAGTGCGCGTGCGCAACATAATTAAAACTTTTTTAACGCATGTAGGCGTTAAAAAAGTTTACCCGTTAAAAAAGTTTTAAAAATGGCAGCGCAAACCTTGCGAATATGCAAAATATTTTAGCTGTACAGTCATTACGGGTAACTTTGAACGGTTTGCGCTAGGTTTATCTCTACAAAAATTGTTTTACTAACTAGATAAAAAATATTTTTACATAAAGGGTGTTCTGAAGATCTCTTTTTTCTAGTTTGTTATCATTTTTTTAAATTTGCTAGATATTATGCAAAAAACAATGTTCAAGTAGGCGTTCAAAGTTACCCTCGCTTTTCGGGTAACTTTGAACTCTATTAAACTGAATGTCAATTTTAATCTTTTAAATCTAAAAAGTTGTTTAAATTTCTTTGTATTAGTTTCAATTAATTTTTTAAAAAATCTAGTTAAACTATTTTGGGAATATAAACAAACAAGTTTTTCAATAAAATATTTCGAGAATAAACAAACAAGTTTTTCAATAAAATATTTCGAGAATAAACAAACAAGTTTTTCAATAAAATATTTCGAGAATAAACAAACAAGTTTTTCAATAAAATATTTCGAGAATAAACAAACAAGTTTTTCAATAAAATATTCACAAAATAATTTTTAAGGTTATAAAAGAAAAAATAATTAAGACATTATTTTTATATAATTCTCCACAAATAAACACCATTGACTATAAAACTAAATATAACAGTGTTTCATTATTTTAGTTTTGAGTTACAGCTAATTCTTTTACAAAATAATCATGATCAAGGAAAAATTGTACATAGTGATTGTTTATTTGCTCCAATGAAAAAACAGCATCATTTTGAGATACAAGTAAAACTTGTTCATTGTCTTCAATAACTTGATTAACATTTACGATGCTTGAACTTTGTAAAATATTAAGTTTTTTGTTTGTTTTCATAACCATATTATTTGATCCAAGTGGTCTTCCTCTTTTCTTTGCTCGAATATTATCTTGACTTTTTTTTTATTGTCTCTTGCCTTATAGTATGCTTCTACCTTAGTGGCTGATACACTTTTCCCTGCTGTTATTGGTAACTTAAATTTTTTGCTTACTTCATAATTAAGATGAATATCATCAACATAATTCCTAAACGGTTCTTCAATATTGAGTTGAATATCTATATTTGTAAAACTGGATAATTTGGAGAGAACATGTTCTGGTACAAATGGATATATGCCAGTAGTCTTAAATCCTGCTTGGAAATTATGTTCTAGATTTTCTTTACCAACATTAAGAGTAGATTTAATGAGCTGCGTAAACAAATATTTTGGCAGGTTATTAACCTTTTTTCCTCTGGATGTTTTACGCCATTGATTAAGAACTGACCTCCAATCAGCTTTTAAACTCGAGAAATATCCAACATCTAAAGGTTGTAAAAGGTGTGTGGAATTGGGTACCAAACATATAAATGTTATATTATGCTTTTCACATATATTTAAGGCTTTTAAAGATATATGAGCACTTAAATTATCGCAAATCAGAATTTTTTTACCTTCCTTATTTATAATATTTGGAACAAAGTGATTTAACAGCCACTCTTCAAATATTTGAATTTCCATCCAGCCACTGCAAGAAGTTGCCATTCTTGATCGTTCTGGTGCATTGAAAAGCCAGTCAGACTAACTGTGTTTTCCTTTAACAATGAAAAATGGTGGAATTAGTTTTCCTGAGGCATTTCCACAAAAAACAACTGCGTAACAAGTTTTTGTTGTGTTTCTTATTAGTTCTGGATGGCGAGAGGATCGACAAAAAATAAGTTTTTTTTTTCCAGGGTCATCATGAAACCCTGTTTCATCCATATTGTAAATGTTATCTGGCGTTACTCCATTTAATTCCTTCTCTAGATTTTGAAAAAATAATTTTATTTGACAATAATTAATCTGTGCACGTTTCCTTGAAATACAATGAGATACTTTTTCTTTTAATGATGGATGCCTGTCAAGATAAAGTTTACACCACTCCCAACCGGGTCGGTTATCTTTAAACTGTTGTATATTTTTTCCACTATCATCCAGATAGATTTTGACAATACTTTTAAAATCATTAATTCCAATTGGTATACCTTTGTCACTTAAATAAAGTAAGTGATTTTCAAAACAAAGTTTCTCATCAATAATAAGGGCAATAGGGCGCCCTACTGATTTACAGTGTTTACTTTTTAGCTTATATAATAATGTTGCTTTAGGTACTTTATAAATTTTAGAAGCTTCACCAATCGACATTTTTTCTAACTTAATTTTGGCTAAAGCCTCTTGAAGTGTAGAATTGGTGTAATTAGATTTAGTGCCATATTTTCTTGTGCCAGGATGAGTTGTCGAACATTTTCTTGGCATTTTATGAATGCTAAAAATATAAAGATGATTTATGTTATTAATGAAAATTAATAACATAAATCATCTTAAACATAAAATATATTATTAAATCTATCAAGATAGCCATAAATATCAAAAATTAATATAATATAATAGTAATAGATATTATAACTTTTGATATTTATAATATCGTATATCATTATATAATAAAAATACTATAATAAAAGGATGCCTATTATTTATTATGTATTATTGCAATGTTACTCAGACAGCAAAAAAAGCATTTTTGGAAAATATTGATTGTCTAAAGTTACTCTGAATTTGGTTATATTTTAGCTAAGTGGAAATAAATATCCTTTTTGTAGCAAAAAACATGTTAAATCCTATTATTTTGAGTTAGTATTAAAGTTCGAAAAATAATTCAATAAAATACTTAAAAATCTATTCAGATAATTACAATATACTACCAAATATTCTAAATTGAAAACACACGATGTTATCACCACATTCGACTGTGTAACTGGAAATGAAGGAAAACATTATTTTTGAGAAATAAAATTTAATTTTCTTTGGTCAAACTTTTGTAAAAAAAGATAATTCATCATATTATTCTTTGTTAAAGCAACAGGCAAAGAAAATACCAAAGAAAAAACAATTTAAAAACATTTACACGTTTAGTTCAATGTTACCCGCAAATTCAAAGTTACCCAGAATGACTGTAAGTAAGATGTACAAAACATGAACAAATATTTATGATTTAATTTTTATATTTTTATCGTTTTTTCTATATTGTTTAAATTTTTATTGTGTTTCTAATTATTAAAGCCGATCGCTACTTTAGCCACTATTAACTATTAAATAAGCTCCTGCTAAACTGATTACTACAAATAGCTAACTACCTAGCTTATACCAGCTGGTATTGCTAGAAGTGCTAAATGTGGAGGAATGTGGTATTTCTAGACTAAAAGCGGAAATATTTTATTAGAAGTCCGACTGATTCGAGATATATCAGCTCATATATCAAGTCAATTTAAAAATCAAAACTATTGATTTGTTCAGCCAATTCCACTGTTATTTGTGTGTGTGCGTGGGTGTGTGTTTGTGTATAGAAAGTGAAGTGGAGTTAAGGATTTCATAACTTCCTTTATAGAGTTACTTTTCAAACATTTATTACCGCAATCAAAATGGGGATGAAAGCCAACTTCGACAAGAAGCCATGAAAGCCAAATACATAGAAAAAAACTAAATAAAGACTATTCAAAGTATTTTTTAACAATACGACTTTGATTAAAATTATTTTTTTCAATTATAAAAAGTATAATTTGAAAAAAAATTAACTTTGCATAATCTTTAAACTTTAAAAATATTAAACTTAAATAATATTTTGAGTTTTAATTTCTTAAAAAACAAGAAATATAAGACGTCTAGAGATAAACGTATTTAACAAACAGTTAAATTTAAAATAATTTTAAAAACTTATTAAATTAGAGTAACTTCCGAGACACTCTGTTAAAAATAATTATAAGACATATTATGGTGGCCACAAAATTTTAAAAGTTAAATTCCAGGACATTCCAGGACATTTTGTTGCGTTTTCCAGGACATTTTATATCTTATTAAATGAATATTATCAATTATTTTTACGTTATATTTTTCATATTGATTGAACTATAGTTTATAATTATTGAATAGAATTTTATATTATTATTACTCTCTTATTTAAAATTAATTTCAAACTATTTATATAAAAAAAATTTTTGCATAAAAAATTTAATATTACTTCAATATTATTAGTAATTTTTTAACTTGACTCAGAAGAAAAAAAAGTTCCAGGACATTTCAGGACATTTTTCGAAAAAAATGTAATTTTCCAGGACATTCCAGGACAGTTGCAAAAATCCAGGACATTCCAGGACATTCTAGGACTGTGGCCACCATGCATAAAGTAAATTATTATAAATAAATATCATTATTAGCACAACAATGGCTAAAATATTGAACAAAGCATAATACAGTAGCACAAAGTTGCTTATCTGGACATAAAAAAAAGTTTTGTTACCATTAAACCAAATTATTCTTACCTTGTATTTTGCAGAGTTCTAGATTTTCCCTGTTGGCTTATGATTAATATAGCAAATTTCAAATCATAAAATTTACTAAATTAAAACCATGTTTCAACAGTACACCAGCTGAAATAAAAAAATGGTAGGTAAAAATAAGAATATTTCTTTCAATACAAAAGAAATATAATATCCTTTAAACTTATAACTATTATAAAAAATAATTATAAAAAAACTTTATGTTCAAGATGTGAGAAAATGAAAAATATTTTTTTTATTGTTGCAAAATATAAATTAAAAAACTTTTTTTTTTTATAAACTTGTAAAATAAAAAATCAACAAAAATCAGTTTCCTTCTTTCATTTGAATGCATCAAAAAGAAAATAGATCTTCTTTCTATCACAAAAGCGTCTATAAATAAATTTGTTTTTTTTTTTAATTTTTTGACAGTATCTTACATATGCAAATAGTCATTTAAAAAATCATAAATATAATAATATATCCTACCTTAAAATTATCCCAAAGCACAATGACAGGTATCATCACAAAGAAAGGATAAAGCACATCTTTTAAGCCCATTTAATATGGTTATATAAGGAAACATTTCAAGTTTACCTTTTTCAATACACATTAGAAAATGTTTTCTCATACTTTTTATTTTTCCAGACAATTAAACTTGCATCAATTCCATTACATAGAGCTGTAGCATTTGCAAGAGCATAAAGACCACAGTCATTCCCATTATCTTGGGTCTGGCAGTTCATAACATCAAAACTTATAGAGTTAACATCTTCACAAATTAATAATGATTGAGCAACACGATGCACAAGTAATGGAACATCTTCTTTTGAACTGGTAAAAAGAGAATCATAATATTGAACTGATGATTTTAAACATGTATCAGATGACACATTACTTATCAGTATCCAATGTGAATTTCTGACATTGAGTATTTGAATAAATTTTCCTGAAGGGATGTAACCCCCTGAATTGTTTTTATTAAAAATACATGAACTTTGAAATCCGGCAATATGAGGAAACTGAGATGATAGGAAGCTTTGAGCTATATCTATTAATGTATCATTTAACCAACCACATGGATTTTTTAAAATATTGAGGCCTAATTTAACTGACTGTGTTGATAAGTTTAAAAAAAATTTATTGTTAACAGAAATTGCAGGGTATACATTTTTCGATAAAGAGTTTTCCACTTTAGTCAATTTATTTTTTTTATCTTTAACATAGCATTTTGAGTCAACTATATGTCTCTTGTTTGATTTTATAGGTTCTATTATATTTTTGTTATTTCTTGCCATTTTAATTTTCCTTGGTAGACAATAATTGGGTTCATTTAATATTATTGCTGATGATAAAGTCTGATTTTTCTTTCTATATATGGCTTCATGTTTATTAAAGCAACAGCATTCCTCCAAACTTTTCCATTACGAGTTACAACAGCACCATTTTGTTTAACGCTTGTGATTGTAGCAGGTCCAAGCCAATCGTGCTCCATTCGGCTCCCTTTACGACCAATTTTTCAGCAGTTTTTTAATAAAACTTTATCACCTATTTTAAATGAAAATGATTTACAACCCTTCATCTATTTAGCAGCATAATACTTTTTCATTTTTGTTTGAGCATCTAAAATATTTGAATTTACCACAATCCTGACTTTATTACATGAATCAATTCTTTCTTGAATTTGACTTTCAGTTGAATGAATATCAATATTACCATCAATAAGGTTTGAATTGGTTGGATTCATTGCTAAAGCTGAAAATAATTGTGGTTCTCTGCCGAACATTAGAAAAAATGGTGAAAACTTAGTTGATTTTTGAACACATGTGCGAAGACCAAATAATACTGGTTCTAACAACTCGTCCCAGTTTTCCTGGGCTTCATTGCATAATTTTGAAAGAGCTCTCTTAACATTCTGGTTTGTTCTTTCATCTTGCCCATTTGTTTGTGGGTGATAAGCAGATGTTATAAGGTTTTTGACATTAAATAAAGAAAATAAAAGCTCATTTACACTGTTTACGAACTCCCTGCCTTGATCGGAAAGAATTTTTTTTGGAGGACCAAACCGATAAAATAAAGTGGTGAGACACTTAGATACACACAAAGCAGATTTCTCAGGAATTGGGAAAGCTTCAACGTATTTACTCCAGAGGTCTGTCACTGTTAAAATATATTTTTGCCCTTTTGATGTTATAGGTAGTGGGCCAATTAGATCAATACCTAAAAAATTCCATAGACCATTTACCCTAATAGGTTTTAATTCAGGCGCAACAGTTTTAATTTTTTCCATTCGTTGGCATTTGTCGCATCCCTTGATCCATTTGGTAATATCGCTAACCATACCTTAAAAACAAAGAAATTTAATATATAACAGTATCATAAGCAAATGAATTAGCATTTTTTATTTCAAATTTATTTAACAAACTTTAGTTTTAAAAATCTATATTTAAGTAAAAAAATAACCTAGCCAGTAAAAAGAACTTTTTAGTTTAGCTCTAGTATTGTTGAGACCAACATGTGCCCCATGATCAGAATCATGGACATCTCTGAAAGCCAACTTTTTTTCATGATCTGTTAAAAGAACTAGGAGCTTCTTAGATGATTTTATGTAGTACAATTTACCATCTACGAAAAATTATATATATATATATATATATATATATATATATATATATATATATATATATATATATATATATATATAAATTTGAATAAAATTAACAACACTTTTAAAATGTTTGTTATAAATGTTTTGAACTAGATAGTCCATCGTAGTAGTTTGACACATGTATAGCAAACATTTTAAAAGTGTTGTTAATTTTATTAAAAAATTTATTTTAATTGTGCTTAATAGATTATTTGGCAATATATATATATATATATATATATATATATATATATATATATATATATATATATATATATATATATACATATATATATATATATATATATATATATATATATATATATATATATATATATATATATATATATATATATATATATATATATATATATATATATATATATATTAAATATTACCATTTTATAAATAAACAAATACCACAAAGTTTAAAGTTTTTTGCATATTTTAAGAAAGCTATACGCCGTGAGTTAAAAAACTTAATTATTCCATCAAAAAAATACTGTTTCACATCATCAACTGAGTAAACGTGAACAGCCATTTTTACTATAACATGAGTTTATATTTAAAATTTTACATACCCTAATGGAACGATGAAACTTTTTTAACGCTGAATTTCACTCCCTAACGGAAACTTTTTATCAAAACTGCGCAAGCGTAACGCATGCGTATAACAGTTTGTAAACTTTTTTAACGACTAACTTTTTTAACGCAACACCGTCTATTAATTTTAAAAATGTTTTTTTTTGTATTACATGAATGATGATTGCCTTTAGACAAAACTATACACAGAGTAACAATAATAAAAATCAAATCAAATATCTATATTTCTTTACTATTATTTATTTGTGTACTCATTTAAAAATTGTACTTTTTCCAGATGTTTTAAAAGTTGCTTAAGTCATTCTAATCTTTAAAAAAAGCTCTGAACTGGTTTTCACAATTACCGACCCACCACCACCAAATGTCTTTAAAGACATTTAAAGTTGTATGTTAAATTTCAAGAAAAAACAGTATCAAGTGGGTAAAACATAGCTAATCAACTACTTACGCATTCCTGGAAATATTTAAATGTCTTTAAAGGCATTTAAATTTTTCCGGGAAAGTCAGAGCCTAGTATGTAAAGCTTTTCATACATCAGCACGATTTGCACTACTATTGAAATGACCGAATCAATTAGAAAAACTCTCAATGATAAATATATTACATGTGGTGTTATTGTCAATTTATAGAATGCTTTTGATACCGTAGGTCAGTCTATTAAATTGAAAAAATCAGAAAATGGTTTACAACATATTTACATGATAAATCACAATTTGTTTCTATCAATGGCTTAATTTAAGACATTGATAGAAAGAAATTGTGATTTTAAAGTCATTAATTGTGATATTAAAGATATTGATGTTGTGATATTAAAATCATTAATATAAAAAGAAAAAAAGCAGCAATTATAAACTGAATCCAAGGGACATGAAAACATTTTACAAGACTTTAATCCTTTAAGTCTTGTAAAATGTTCTCATGCCCCCAGATTTAGTTTATAATTGCTACTTTTTTTGTTTTTATATTAATGACTCTTAATCATAATGTGCTAAACTGCAAATTGGCAGTTTAAATTCCTAAAGTGCCAATTTGTATGGAATCACTAACAATAAAACTTTTAGTTTTCATTCATTTTGCATAAGTGTAAATTAATGTTATCATCTTCAATCCAATAACAATTTAAACTTGTTTGTCTCAAAATACCACTCCAATAATTATGGATTGAAATCTATAAAAAATATCAAAGCGTTATCATTTGAAACTCAATTCTTTAAAGTTTATTATTTAGTTTATTCCAATATTATACAAAAATATTAACTGTATTTTTATTAAAAAAATACAGTTAATTTTGTTGTTGTTATTATTATTGGTGTTATTATATTGTTATTATTATTAGGGGAGAGAGATTTAACAGACCTACTGAAAACTGCTTGATCGAATAACCCTGAAACATCTCATAAAAGCATTGATCAATATGTCCCATTTTTACTAATTGGTTCAAATACTAAGAATTGAGGATAGCGTAAATCATTGAGTATTTCATTCATATAAAGTAATCATATCTTTAATTAATGATTTTAATTTTTTTAAATTAATATGGTTAATTAACACATCTTTTTCAAACAAAAATTTAAACTAAAAATACCATTGGTTTTGTGTGTTATTTAATTTTTATATATCAGGTCTGTATCCAGCATTTTTTGGTCTTTGAGATATCTAACTTCCAGACATGGAGCAAACTCCAAACATTTATATGTTTATACTTATGTCAAATAAGGATGCTTTGCATAAAATTGCGAAGATTGGAGCTTGGGAACAATAAAATCCCAAAATTTGTGTCAAAATTTTTGAACGCTGAAATATTTTACTATGAAATTTAAAATTTATCGATAAATATAAGTCTAGTTAAAATAGTACAAAAAATATTTCATCAACTTGTTGCTCTCTCATGTTTGGGGCAGGGGGAGCACAAATTTTGGTACTTTTTTTTTCCCAAGCTCCAATCATTGCAATATTTTGCAAAGCATCCTTATTTGACATAAGTATAAACATATAAATGTTTGGAGTTTGCTCCATGTCTGGAAGTTGGATATCTTGAAAACCAAAGTCTATATATTACAGACCTGTATATATATATATATATATATATATATATATATATATATATATATATATATATATATATATATATATATATATATATATGTATATATACAGGGTGTATACTGTATTTCTGACCCCCTATATCTGGGTTTAAGAATACGGAATTTCAACACATACCATTTTATTACTGTCATATCAATTTAATTAGACAAATAATATATGTTAATAGTCAGTAATCAGTATTTTGTCCATTTCTTTCTATGCATTGGGTAATTCTCCTTGGCAGGCTTTCTACTAGGCAAAAGCACTCTTCTTGCATAATGGCAGCCCACTCCTGTTCAACATGTCTGATTGACTGCTCATGATTACGAGGTCGAGGATTGTGTAAAACACTGTCCTGGAGTCTTGACCAAATATGTTCAATGACATTTAAGTCGGGCGAGTTGCCAGGCCAGCTAAAACTATAGTCATAATGCCAAAGGCCGTGGAAGACAAGGAGAATGAAAATATCATTTTTATGTATGTTGACAAAATGGCTCCCATAAACATTTTCTGAGGTCATATCCTATCTGAAGTGAGCATTTTACGTGCAGAAAGTATAGTTACACCAAAATACATACTAGTATTTTTCGGGCTAAAGTAGCATTTAAGAGAGCAACTCAAAATCTTGTGTTTGTAACATGTGGGGGGTCAGAAATTAAGTATACACCCTGTATATATATATATATATATATATATATATATATATATATATATATATATATATATATATATATATATATATTTATAATAAAATATATAAAAAATATAAATATATAACAATATATTATGAAAATAATACATAATAAAAATATATATAAAATAATATTTAATAAAAATAAACTGAGATTTTCGTTTTTGTGCATAGAAACTTAGAAAAATATGTAATAGAGCTTGATACTTAAATAAAAGTATATTGACATTTATATTGACATTTATTTAAAGTTATCTAGAAAAAAGCAACTGAAACATTAAATAATAATTATTAAGTTTTATTTTATTATTTTAAATAATTTGTTATGTAATTTATTATTGTAGTTTGATTATTTAGTCTAATATTTAGATGTCTAATATTTAGATGATCAACATTTATTATTGTCAGGTCAGGTATATGGTCATCATGATTAACCTGCTACTAGTAGCATATAACCCAGGACAACCTGTTCCATGTCTTGCTGTTTTATAGGATTTGCTTTCTAAGCAAGGACTAGTAGAGGTGTACATCCTGCCATCAAAATCTAAAATTTGCCATGCTTATAGTAATAACTAAATTAAGAATGTCTTAATATCAAAAGATTCAAATTATAGAAAAAATATTTCACAGGAAGTTGGGAATTGTTATTAAACTTTATAAAAACTGTAGTTATGTTAGAATCAGGAAGATACATTAGCTACATTATTTTTTAAAAATATTAGCTGTGAAATCTTTAAATTAAAGAATTAATTAAAGAATTTTTTAGAATTAGGATAATTTTATTTCGGTCATTTGTTTTTATAAGTTTTTAAAAGATGTTTATTTTCATGTCTGCATTTAGAAATTAAATCAGACTTTTTGTTTAGTAAATTTTCTTGATCTATATGGGTAATTATTTCAAATTTTTCTTGTCAACATAGCAAATTCTTCTTGCAAACATTTTTTGGAAATATAAAAACCAGTTTACAACATAGCTTATGCTAATTTGTATTCTACTACGTTGCTATTTAACTCTATTCTTTGTTTTCTAGTAACTCTCAATTAAATAATGGTTGTTTACAGCATTGGTAGTGAATCAGAATAATAATAATAAAAGTTTAGTAAGAAGCTAAAATCTTAATTTTTTATAAGTTTTGTATTTTGTATAAGTTGAGTATCTAATTTGTTTATGCTATTATTAATAGTGATATTTATATTTTTAGATAAAAATGTCTTATATTATTATGAAAAACTTAACTCAAGTTAGGCACCATTCAAGAATTATGATGGCAATGGAAAATAGTCTGCCACATTTACCAGTTCCACCTTTGCATCAAACTATGAATAAGTATATTATAGCACTCGAGCCATTATTAAATAAAAACCAGCTTGAAAAAACAAAGAAATTAGTTTCTGAATTTCTAGTACCTGGTGGTGTTGGTGAAAAACTCCAGCACAAGTTAGAAGAAAAGGCAAAAGTTACAGATAATTGGTTAGCAGATTGGTGGAATAGCTATGCTTACTTTGAGTACCGGGAACCACTTGTTATTAAATCTAACCCGGGATTCAGCTTTCCTCTGCAACATTTTGAACAAGAGCTTGATCAGTACAGGTTTTACAACTATTTTGTATAAATGGTTTTTAAACATTTAGAATATTTATCATATGTAGATCAATGTATTTAAAAAATATTTTTTTAAGGTTCACTGCAAAGTTGATTAGAGCAGTCGTGAGTTGTAAAGAACTAATTGACAGGTATTTATTTTTAGATTAACTTCATCTTTCATTTAAAAAAAAAGTATTTTATTTCATGTTTAAGTAGGAACTTTTTTAATTGGAGAAATTATTCAAATGTACAAAAATCAGGTAAAATAACAAATAAAAATAACAAACAGGTTAAAAATTTGAGTGATATTTTTAAAATTGTGTTTAAAAGTAACACTCAAATTTTAAATCAATCTTAACATATAAAAATTCAGTGCCAAATTAATTATGGTGCAACTGGTACATTTGTGCCAAACTTTTTTTTGTACTTTTTTTTTGCACTTTGCTTTTTTTACAATCATTATTTTTCTCAATTTGTCAACATAAGGGATATCTGTCAGATATCCCTTATGTTGTCGGATAACTCTTATGTTGTCAAGTATCTCTTATGTTATCAGATGTCCCTTTTGTTATCACCCTTCTTTTAAAGAACTTAGCAAATTATGTCTGTCACTTTTTAATATTACAATTTTATTTTATTGATGGCATGAAAAATGAAAAAAATTAGTAATTTTTTAATTAGTAATCTTTGTTACTAAATTTTTCTGTTTTCTGGGTTGACACTTAAATAGGCATCAATTTATTCAGGGTGGCAAAAAAAACCAATCCAAAAAAGCCATATTTTTTATCTATTTTATCTATTTATATATAATAATATAGTATTTATATGTCTTTTTATATTTTTTCTCTGTTACAAACATTGTTTTAGTGTTGTTGTTTTTTTAATGTGTTTTAAGTTTATATAGTAGTTTAGTAGGCTAGATAAATTAAAACAACCTAAAATAAAATGAACAAATTGGAGTTTGGCTGACAGAAACCCCAAAGAAAACAAGAATATGATGAAGTAGACAAATAGCGACATGATAGTATTGATCAATTTATAGCAATAAAAACACCAGAAGTTGCTATTAACAAATGATATGATTAGTATAGACTCAGCATCATAAACAGAATTTAGATTAGACTCTACACCAATGGGATCAATTTAAAATAAACCCTTGATGTCAATAATAATCAACCAAAATCTAAAACTACCATAAATCTACCACTAAAAGGATATACTTGTTCTTTTGAACCTAAAAATGTGCAACAAACAGATTCTGCTCTATGGATTATCAACGAAACTTAGGTCAGCTATTGGTTGCAATGATGTTACAATACTGTCAAAATTATTTGTTTTAATATCGCATTGGCTTTTGTATTCACCATCAACTAGATGCTTTGCTTGTTTTGTTTGTAAACATTTAAATGAAAGGAGTATAAGTGCACTTGCAAACCACAGTTTTAATTCAGGGGATCATGTTAATAAACTTGCAGACCATGAGCAATAAAGTGAACACAAAGTGTTGCTGACAAATTATGCAACAAAAGCTAGATAGTTACCAAACCATTTTAAATATTATTAAATATAAAAAACTATCCCGACCACCTAACTGTTTCAATATTTCTTTTGCAAATATAACTAATCTTCCATCAATTGAATTTTACTTCCTGCAAAATTCACTAGACCTGCTTGCTCTTAGTGAGAGTAATTTAAATTCGGCTGTTTTTTATTACTATTTTATTCTCTTTTCTACCTCCTACCTTCTACCCTACCTAAATGTCTCTTATTTACTCCTGTATAGAATACTGTTGTCATAGTTGAGTTGGTTCTTCTAATGATGCTCTTTATCTTCTAGACAAAGTCTAAAAACGCTCTATCTGTTAAGCTTGAGCCACTTTCCCATTGTTGTAAAGTTGCATCTCTTTCTCTTTTCTACAAAAATTATAATTTTTGCTCAAAGGAGCTATCATCTCTAGTTCCATCAAGCAAAGTTCTTTCTTACTTGACTTGTCATTCAGCAAAGTCTCATTCTTTTACTGTATCTGTCCCTGCATGGTCTCAAAACTTTTATTCATCTAGTTTTTTCCCTGCGCACTTTAATCCTTTGAAACTCTCTCCTATCTTCATGTCTTCCTGACACATACAACCTACAATCTTTCTACTCTTCTGTCATCTGTTTCACTTTAACTGCTTTTGTGCCTACTACTGCTCTTTAGCTCTATTCTTTTTTTTTCTAGTAAGTCACTAACTATGCAAGTGGTTACTGCAAGTAATCACTTGCATAGTTAGTGATCCATTTGTGCGGTTTCTTAAATTGTTTGTTTTTCCAGTATAAGTAGATAGTCCATTACATGATAAGCATTTTAGATAATAAATGACATTTTTACTATTACATGTAATGTGACTTTTAATGTTCCAAATTGTGCCATTGGATGTCTCAAATTTATCTACTTTTTGTAAATATAATCGGCAGATTTTACATCGACTGTTTTTGCATTTGAATAAACCTTTTTTTTGACAGATGACGAAGAGTGAAATTTGAGCGCGTAATTTTTCTAAGTAAGTTTGGTGGTTGTTTGTATGCTATTACTGGTTGAATATTTAAAAAAACTTTTTTTAATCTTTCATTATTAGATAAACTAAGTAAAAGGTTAGCTTCAGTTAAAATTGGTTGACAGTTTAAATTACTATAGAAGGTAATCAAAATTCTTTAGATTGTTTCATTGGCGCTGGCCCTTGTAACTTTGCATTATGAAATTATGAAATGCTTTTTCTATTACATTATCAGAGTAATGACACTCTTTTAAATTTAATTTTAAGTTCCGTTAGACGTACTTTTTCTGTAGCATAATCAGACGTAAAAACGATGCAAAACTGGCAATTCAACAGATAGATTCGACAATCATGTATATGATTGCAAGAAAGTACATAAAACAACTACGGAGCCATTTTTTCAGCTTTATGTTTTTCTCGAATTAAAAAATGAAAATAATTTATTGATCCATGAAAATTATCTGCATGAACAAAAACATGACACCTTCAACTAATACTTCCTTTTATAATAACATAACAATGGTAACTCATAGTTACAAAAACTGCTATTAAATACTTATATTATACAACTTTTTACATAAATCAAAATCATGATAATTACATTTGCAATAGTACTACTGATGATCAATACTGAAAGGCCTCTAGTACTATTTAATATTTTCTTAGTAGTACTTTAATATAAAAAATTGATTCATTTTTTGAATATTGTTATTTTGCTTGGCTTCTTTTTCCTATATATATATATATATATATATATATATATATATATATATATATATATATATATATATATATATATATATATATATATATATATATATATATATATATATATATATATATATATATATATATATATATATATATATATATATATATATATATATATATATATATATATATATATATATATATGTGTGTGTGTGTGTGTGTGTATATGTATATAGATACAGGCCTCTGTAGGAATAAATGAGTGCGAGAGCGGAGAAAAGCTATCCTAAAACGAATATGGCAAGCCGTGCGAAAAATAGAAAGAAAAAAAAAGATAGTGCTTGTGATTAATAAACAAAATATACCTTTGCGAGAGCAATAAACTGCTCCCTATATATGTCAAGTACTATATATATATATATATATATATATATATATATATATATATAATATATATATATATATATATATATATATATATATATATATATATATAACATTTATTTTGTAAATTCTTTAGTGAAAGTATTCCTGTTGAATATTCTCGTGGAAATCCTTTAAGTATGATGCAGTATAAAAATATTTTATCAACATGTCGTATTCCTCTACCAGACAGAGATACTATAGTTTTTGCACCTCCTGACTGTTCTCGCCATATGGTTGTTGTATATAAAAATCAAGTAAATTTTTTTTATTATGACTTCTTATTTAAGTTTGTAGCTAAAAAAATTTAAATAAGATATAAATAATAATGATAGGGAAAAATAAATATATGCTTTTTTTTTTGTTGTTGCATGCAATAACATAAAGAAATAGTTAATTAGATCTCCTAGTTTTCAAGGAAGTTTCATTTAATTAGAATAGTGTTCTTTCCAGATAAATGTTTTGCCTGCAATTATTAAAAATGGATTTGGCAATTGGTAACTGGTAATTATCAGTATTTCATAGCTTTCTTGCCAAAACTTTTGCTTTTAAGAAAAAATAGAGGTTTTGATCTAATAGCTGCAGACCCAGGTCTTTAATTTGTTATAAAATATTGTTTGCATATTTATTAAACTTTAAAATTTTAAATAATATAAACATGTTAAAAGGAAAAAGGTATATAACTCAGGTAAATAAGAAAAATTATGTTTCATCAGTGTGTTTTTTATAAGTGTAGAAATTTTTGTCAAGATATTCTACCCTTATACCTTACCTGTACCTTGATACAGCTTTTGGGTAACCTTGAAACAGGTCAATAAAAAAAGCATAAAATGTAGAGAATCAGCAAATTTTTATTTTAGATTTAGATTTAGGGTTGTTTTTTTTCTAAAAAAGTAAACCTTTTTTTAAAAAATTTGTTTAACCTTAATATAAAGCAAAAAGAAAGAAAATCATTTTTGTGAGTTAAAGTTTTTGTTGCCTCAATTTAATCTCTCCAAGTTATACAAAATAATATTGATTTAATCTCTCCAAGTTATACAAAATAGTATTCTACCATACTTGAATTAAAGTAAATATTCTCATAACAAATAAGTAAAGTTTTTTTTAAATAATAAAAAAAGATTAAGATATTTTTTATTTATAATTCCTTGTTGTGTCCAATATATCAGTAAAAAGTTTTCTTTAAAAGTATATTAACTTGAACACTAGTTGGCTTTCCGTATCTTGAATACTTGAAATAAAAAAATCTCAAACATTTTTTGCCATCCTACAGATGTTACATACTCATTTGGGGTAAAATCCTTTCAATATCTTGAACCTTAATATCTCAATTTTTTGGTATTTTGAACAATATTTTTTGTCCACAGGGCAGTTTTCTCTCATTTTCTTAAAATATTTTTAAATAAATCTTTTATTAACATTAAATTTTTTAAATTTCCAATTTTTGAAAAGTATTGCTATGAAATTTTTTAAAATTTGATTTTCAAAATTATATTTTTTTTTATGAATCAAATTTCTCAAAAGTATTTCTTTAAAAGATTAGTTTATTTTACTTTATTTTTTTATCAAAAGATAACATGATACTCATTAAACAAATACTTACAAACGTATCTACAATAGAAAAATGGTTTGGGGAAAAAAATAGTAAAGTCAGACTAACAGGCATGGCAGCAGGGAGTGCAACAGTAGAAAAATTATCTATGTTTGTTATTGGAAAATCTAAAACCCAACAACTCCTATGCACATATAAATCAGCTAAAATGTTGGATGACTGAAGATTTTTTTACAGAATGGATAAAAAAGCCTGACTCGTCTTTTTGTGCTCAGGACAGGAAAGTAGCACTCCTGGTGAATAACAGTTCTGCCCATCCACGCAGTAAAGGGCTGAGCAACATCAACCTGATATTTCTCCCTAACACCATATCTGTCCTTCAGCCCATAGATCGAGGCATAACACTTCTTAAAGCTCACTCTTGCCACACAATTGTGTGTCTGTATCAAGGCTGTTGATAATAATGAACCCCTGGATAATATTTCTATTCTTCAAGTCGTGAGAGGTTTTGTTTCTTCTTGAAATGCTGTGTCAAAGGATGCTGTCATCAATAGCTTTAAAAAAGCTGGTATCATCAATAGCTTTAAAAAAGCTGGTATCAGCAAAACTTTTTATTGTCTTATTTCTTATTGTCTACCTATATGGTGGACAATAAGTAACAGTAAGCAAAAATACAACAACAGTTTTTGTATTGGAAATGCGGCTGTTTTGGGTGACATGAAAAATTTATTTTTGAGAAATTTAATCGAATGGATTAAAGATTGGCAATCATCTCAAGTTTCAAACTCTCAAAAGTTTATATTTTAAAGTTTATTAACTGAATTTGCTTTTTTAAAGTTTGTTAGCTGAATCTGGTGAAGTAAAATATTGTTGTTTAGAAAATTTTAGTGTGGAGAATTGATTTTACCAGCTATTGATCTTACCCATTATTTTGCAAAAGCATTTGGAATATTAGATACTGCCATTTTGTTTGTAAGAAATTCAACTTTTTGTGATCAATATGCTGCAGAATGGGTGCTTAGATTATATGATTGTGCTACTTCATTCTTATGCGATGATCATCTTATGGGATGATCTTATATCATGATCATCAAATTATTAATAAAATGTAAAATTTGTAAATCACGTTCTTACAAATATGTATTTTAACAATAAACAGAAACAATTTTCTGATGAAATTCGAAAGAACAGTGTATAATATTTTTAATGCAGACAAAGAAATATTTTAAAGCTAAATTAGTTGAAATAATCAATCAAGCTGAACTTAATTATACAGCTGAATTATTATAACTTTAATGTATATTCTTCCTTTGTAAGGCTTTTGTTTATCTTTTTATATATCTTGTTAACATTATTGAAAAATATGTGTATATATATATATATATATATATATATATATATATATATATATATATATATATATATATATACTTTAATATACTATAATAATAAATTGCTTATATCAATAATATTATAATAGTCTTAACGGAAACAGAGTCTAGAAATAGAGGAAGTATAAATGAGATAATCTTTTCTCTGTCAAGAAAAAAATTACTTTTTTTGACAGTTTTTAATTTTTCTTAGTTTTTCAAGTTAAATGTTTATGATGAAGATGGTTGTCCTTTAAGTGAAACTCACCTAATACAGCAGTTATTTCATATTACTAGTATGTCACTTGAAAAAGATGAATGTTCTGTTGGAGTTCTCACTACCCAAGATCGAAATACTTGGGCTCAAATTTGGAAATTGTTAGCAACAGGTAGTTTAATGTTATGTCTGGTATGTATTGAAGCAATACTTTCTAAATTATGATCTAAATAAATCATGAGTTAGTTATTATAAATGTTATATTTTCTGCAGCTGAAACCTGGTCACACCAACTAAACCCCGGTCATACTTAACTTGTTTTATTATGCAGCAACTTTGTTTGTCAAAGTTTGTGTTTTGATGTTTTAATGTCAAAAGAGAAAAAAATAAAAACATTAAAAAAATATTTTGTATTTTCATGCAAGCTGAAATAATAATAAAATAATAATAAAGGAAAGCAGTTCAAATAATAAATAATCAAAAAGAAAAGCATATTTCAAATGTTTTCAAAGTATATAATATATATTTTAAAATGAATTAATATGTATGTATACACCTGAGCCCAACTTATATCTGTTAGACTTTAACAACTATGAACTTATCAAATAAATTTTTAAAAACTTTAATTTTACATGCATTAAATGTTTCTTAAGGTAAAAATGTTAAATCTCGCTGTGTTTGAGAGCAACTATGCAAGATCTTTTGCTTATGTTCTTGAGATATTTTTCCTAGTCATTTTTCCATTAGCATGATGCTAATCAATTTTGTCAATAACCTGTCAAACTTAAAAAATTGAATTATGTTGTTTCCCATGGTACCTCTCTTCTAATAATGTCAGTTTAAATATCTTGAGTCTTTCCTTGTAGTCCAGGCCCTTCGATTTTTAATTTTCATTTTGCTCTATATTTTTCTGTTGAACTTGTTTCTCTGTGCAGCAATCTTGTTTGTTCAAACATGAGTCTTGTTTGTTCAAATTTATTTTTTGGAGTTATAATTGATAAATTGTAATAACAATTAAATAATAATAAATGATACTGTAGGGATCCATCAGCATTGGGGAAGTGAATACAATAAATGATGCTGTAGGGGTCCATCAGCATTGGGGAAGTGAATACAATAAATGATACTGTAGGGATCCATCGGCATTGGGGAAGTGAATACAATAAATGATACTGTAGGGATCCATCAGCATTGGGGAAGTGAATACAATAAATGATATTGTAGGGATCCATCAGCATTGGGGAAGTGAATACAATAAATGATATTGTAGGGATCCATCAGCATTGGGGAAGTGAATACAATAAGAAAAAGTTGTTAATTTGCTCAATTAGTTTGCATCCTTTTTAGTATAAATTCCAAACTGAAATTTAGTATAAATTTTAGTATAAATTCCAGACTGAAATTTAGTATAAATTTTAGTATAAATTCCAGACTGAAGCAGCATCCTTTAAATGTGGAAGTATAGAGTAGTTTCACTGAGTTCACATTAAGATGGTTAAAAATATGCTTTATTAAATCAAGTTTTTAATTTTTTTCCAATGAACTGATTCATCACACCAATCAATTAAATTTTTTGCAATCATTAGATATCATCACACTAAAATCAATTTTTAGTGTGATGATATCTAAAGAAGTTCAAAAAATCTTTTTTGATCATATGGTCATAAAAGTTTTTCTTTGATCATAAGTATCTGTATTTATATCAGCTTTGATATAGTCTAGGATTTTTTTTTTCTATATGCATAGTTTTATATTTATTTAAATAGAAGTTAATGTAAAACTATGCTATAGAAGTTAATATAAACTTTTTTAACCTGTTTAATCTATATGCAGATTAAACCAAATTTCTTTCAAAAATTAAAAGTTAATTTGATAATAAAAAATGTTTGAAGGGGTTTAGACAAGGGTTGCATGGCTTAGCCAAATGGTTTAAACCATTGTTTAAACCAATTAAAAAAATGTTGGTTTAAACCAAATTAATGTTTTTTTAAAAAGGTTTGAACTTACAACAGGAAACTAAGACTATGTTCACAAATATAACTAATCTTCAATATAGATATATTTTTTTAAATCCATGATTTTTGTCTTTTTCTTTTTTTTTTTAATTTATCAATATGCTTCATCCAGGATACACTTTACCTAATAGAACTCAAATTGGAGATGAAATATTAGATATGGTTTACACAGAAGAAATTGAAAAATGTAATGTATTGAATGGGAAAATTGAAGCCATTAGATGGCTGGAGTAATGTACATAATGAACCTATAGTTTGTATCTCTGTAATTACAGATAAAATTAACATTTAGAAACAATCAACACTTCTGGTCATTCTCATACTAATGAATATCTTACACAATTAGCAAGAGAAGCAATAGATTTTGTAAGACGTAAATTTGGATGCACAGTAAAAAGCTTTGTGACTGACAATTTTTGTGCAGCTAATATGAAATCAATGAGACAAGTATTGTCATCTGAAAGAGATATTATCATAACTTATGGGTGTGCTGCTCATATGCTGAATCTTTTAGCAAATTATCTTAACATTGAAAAGTGAGCAAGCATGTTACACAAATAATAAAATATATAAGAAATAATCATCAAGCTGGATTTATAAATTAAGCAGAGGAACAAAGTTGTCACTTCCTACTGAAACTCGCTGGAATTCTGTATGTGATTCACTTGAAAAATATGTCAACAACTGGAGCATTATTTTCACTATGTTTTAAAAAAATAAAGATATGGATCCCATGATGGGTAAAAAAGTAAGTGATATACAGATAAAGCGAAACACAGAAGATTTGTTGAAAATATTGAAACCAATTGCAGTAGCTCTAGATAAGTTGCAAAGAGATCAAACAAAAATAAGTGACACTTGAAGTTTTTAAAAATTTAATGAACAGTTTATCATTTTTATCAAACGAAAAAAAAAAAAAAAAATTGAATCTAGATACTTTCAGACTGTCAGTAATGTTCATTTCCTGGCAAACACACTAGATCCTAGATATTTTGGATCTAATCTTTCTGAAAATGAAAATGAAGCTGCCATGAATTTCGCAGATAAAGAGTTCAAGAATTTGTTACCAATATTATTAAAATTAAAAGCCAAATTTACTATAACATAATGGATATTGAAGGTTTATTAAATGCACCAGCTTCTAGTGCTGGAATTGAAAGAATTTTTTCAACTTTTGGTCTTGTTCATTCAAAGTTAAGAAACCAATTGGGGGTAGAAAAAGCAGCAAAGCTTGTATTTATATATAGAACATTAAACAGTGATATATTGAATAATTTTGATGAAATATAACAATAATATTTATAAAGAATATAGTTTATTCAAATAAAGTACGTTATGCTTTTTTTAATTTAAAAGGATAACTAAATACCGCATTTTTTAGTAAAAACCTAATTTAAACCAAAAAAACCGTGTTTTTTTTTTTTTTTTTTTTAAAAAACCTATGGTTTTTGGTTATTTTCAAAAAAACCTGTTTTTTTGCAACTCTGGTTTAGACCCTTTAGAAATATTTCATTATCAAATTAGCTCTTAGTTTTTGAATTTAATTTGGTTTCATGTGTAAATAACTTAAACAGGTTAAAAAGTTTACATAGCCAAATCATTTACTAGTAACAAAAAAAATACAAACTGACCCAATCTAAGTGCAGATCTTTTTTTAGACATTTTTTAGCACATTGTGACCAGCCCAGAGCTGCACATTTTATTAATGACATGTCCATTGCATACCCTTTTGCATATAATCTTGTTGCTTTTTAGTTAAGCTTTTTTTGTTTTTGTTAACCTTTTAAATTTAAAGTAGATAAAGTTTTAAAAACTCCAAAGAAATGTTTACCTAAAATTACTTATTTTAAGACAAAACTAAACTGAAAATAAGCTGTTTAAAAATTTAAGAATTTAAAAAGAAAAAGTTTAATAAATAGATAGAATAAATTAAAAATAAAAAAGTTTTTAATTTATTAAATTTTTAGCTAATCTGTAATAAAAATGTTCCAAAAGCAAAATTAAAATAATTAACTTTATACATCTCCAATTTTTTAAAAATTTTATTTAATTTGTAATATACATATAATTTTACAGAATATATTTTTTTCAGATTCAATAAACAAGGAGAATGTTGATTGCATTGTCAACTCTATATGTTTGATTTGTCTTGATCAACCAGTATCTGTTGAACCTACTCAATACAAGTACGAGTTTTCAAATTTGATTGGTCAAATGGTTCATGGAGGAGGTACTCATGAAAACAGCATGAATAGATGGTTTGACAAAGTTTGCCAGGTTTTGTCTTAAAGCAGTTATTATTACTTAAAATATTTTATAATTTTTAAAGTTTCAAATTTATAATAATTAAGTATTTTTAAATGTCATTTTTAGTACGCTACGATTTTTATTTATTTGTATTTATACAATTAATAATATAATTAATCATTTGCGTATAATAAAAGTTTTGCTTTGTTTGTAATTCTTCTGATTATAAACTTTTTTTTCCTCTTTTGACAATAACAATCTTGATATTTAGAGTAAAAATGTAGTCAATAACATCACAGGTATTTTAGGATCTGGGGATATTTACAAAATTATTTGTATAATTTTGTAAATAGTAATATAATATATATTACATATTATTTTACTATAATCCCTAATATATATATATATATATATATATATATATATATATATATATATATATATATATAGATATATATATATATATATATATATATATATATATATATATATATATATATATATATATATATATATATATATATGTATATATATACGTGTTTAGATAAGCACTCCGAAATCACACTGAAATAGCCTGCTGCTGCAAGGGAGAGCTGCTACATCAACTGAAGATTTGGCTTATTCATCTTTTCTTTCATTGTTCTTCATTTTTTTTTTTCTTCTTTTTCTGAATACGCCATATAAATTAATGTAACAAAAATAGGGTAGCAGTTTGTTACATAAATGCGCTTTTCAGTTTGTTACATAAATACACTATGTACTGTTTAAAATTTGATGCCAGTGCATGAAAAAGTGCTGGCAAGATGGTCATTTTTAAGTTAGTCTGTGCAATTTAAAAAATTATTTTTTTTCTGCTGTTTAAATTAAAATAAAAATAACGGAAAGAATGCTTTGAATAAATACTAGATGAAATAATTAAAAAAAAAACTGGTAAAAAAAAAGCATTTTTCATAAATTCAAACAAATAAACAAAAATGTTTTATTGCAATTTAAAACAAAACGCTTTTATTTTTTTGAAAAGCGCTTTATTACGCTCACCAAAGTTTTTGCGGGTGTGTGGGCAAGAAGACTTAAGCGCGAAAGCGCTGGCTATAGTGTGTGTGTATATGTATATATATATATATATATATATATATATATATATATATATATATATATATATATATATATACATATACACACTTTAATAATAAGTATCATACTAAAAGTTTTTTAGTATGATACTTATTATTAAAGATATCCTTGTGTATACAAATTGTTTTTACCTGGTCTTTCTTGCATTAATATCACTTCTTTTTGTAAGCACACCAATATAATTGCACCACACTACATCTTTTTTTCAAATGTTACACTGACAACTTTTAGGTTTTTTGGTTTAATAATTATTTCTGCAATATTGTAGGTACAAATAGAAGCATTGATAACAAATGCAGTTGCTCTTAGATATTATAAATGTTATATTTTCTGTAGCTGAATCCTATTACAACATTGGTTGTGGCAAACTTAACTTTTTTTTTTATGCAGCAGCTTTGTTTGTCAAAGTTTGTGTTTTAATGTTTCATAAATTTATCATTTGTCAAAATAAGAAAACAGTATGTGGCTTGTTTACTATCTAGCTCTTGGTAGCATTTCAAACAAACCACTACATTTTTGCAAGCTCTTTCACACATGTCTATGTCTATTTCTGCACACATTTGCTTAATCTGTTCATGAAGTTCACCAATTATAGGGAAATTCACCTTGTATTCACTATTTTTCAATTAACCCTAAAAAAAGACTAAGGGAGAAAGGTTGTGAAAATGAGCAGACCATTAGATTGGACAATCAAATGGCAGACAAATTTAACTGTAGTCAACACTACGGTGTTGACTACAGTTAAATTTGTTTGCCAAGAAGACAAATTTAACTGTAGTCAGCACTGTAGTCAAGTATAACCACAGATTGTATGTTTTAAATTTAAACACTTGTATTGTTTCTTCCATATGTTTTCATGTTTTTCCATTGTTATTTTTCATATACTGCTTCTCACTCGTTGAAGATATTACTATTTTGTTTCACTTAAAACTCTGTTAGAGTTTGTAAATATAAATAATCTGTGACGAATCATCTTTTCTCTAAAATACAAGTTTAAGTTAAACAAAAACTCCTATGGATTTCTCAACTGACAATTTTCAAAAATCAAAAATTAACAAACAGATTTTCAGATGAAATATGATAAATCTGATAAATATATAATAAAAAATAAAATATTGAAACCAATAAAATTGATGATTTTGCATTTGTTGGTGCAGAACTTTGTTTTCTTTGTTTTTCTTTTGTTGAGAACATATTAAGCATTATTGTCTTTTTGCACAACAGTTATGTCTAAAATATTTTTGATTTTGGAAACTAGCTAGCAATCATCATAAATAATCTTACAAACAATTTTGGCGAAATCAGGCATAGCATTCATAAACTAGGAACAGTAAACCAATTGCAGAACTCTGAGACACAACACACCTACCCTGTTTTTTGTTACTAAGGCAATCCTTAACCTAGTTTAGAACTTAATTGCAAAATTTATATCCTAGCTTGAGTTGTCTGTTTAAGTATTCAACAATAAACCTTTTATAGAATTGTTAGTTTCCTGAAAAATAAAGGGATCTTTTAAACTCCATAAAGATTTTTTTTTTTTTTTCTTTCTAAATTTTAACATATTTTTTTGGGGTTTTATCTACATGCAAGGACTATATCAGTCAAAATTTAACACAGCTCTTCAGTCAGTCCTTTTTATAAAATGGTTTTGTTTCTTGTAGAGGCTGCTTCATTGGTAGTTGAATTAAATTAGCTTGGATTTTTCAACAAAAAATTCCAAAATCCCCAAGCAATATTCATTTTTTGTTTTTTCAACAAAAGATGAATATTGCTTAGGGATCTTAGAATAATAACTGTATGTGACTCTCAAAGTATTTTAAATTTCGAATCATTCATCAGCAGACTTAAGACTAATGAGCATGGATCAGTTGATACTGCAAGGGATAGACAGACAGTTAATACAGTTACCATTGTTTACTGCTTTCTACCTAATCTCCTGGATCCCGGTTGTAATGAAAGTATATTTTTTCTTGTCTGTTTTTAGTCAAGCCTTTATCCCATGGTTTTTTCTTGTCTGTTTCTACTTAAGTCTTTATCCCATGGTTTTTTCTTGTCTGTTTCTACTTAAGTCTATATCCCATGGTTTTTCTTGTCTGTTTCTACTTAAGTCTATATCCCATGGTTTTTTCTTGTCTGTTTCTACTTAAGTCTATATCCCATGGTTTTTTCCTCTTGTGCAGCTGTTTATTCTAATTTTAATTTCTTCATCTTTTTTATGAGAACAACTCTTTTGAGAACTAAAATCTTTTAGCAATGCAAGTAATTGATATAAAATATGTCTAATCTTTGACTAAGTGCGATTTCTTGTGATAAGGTAGATTACTAAATGTTTTATTTCAAAAAATAAGTTATGAAGCCTTTTGGAAAAAATATCATTTTAAGAAAAAACTTTAAAAATGTTATTAACAAACAAGTTTAACATTCCATCACCCATACATGGGATTGATATTTCCACCAAAGGTTTGGTACTTCTCTCAAGTATAAAGCTGACAATTTAGTAAATATCTTTTTAGTTAATTTATCTTTTTAATTTAATAACTACACTTTTCCTGTAATTGTAACAACAATTGTAATAACAAATTGTAAGGTTTCTGTTCGCAATTACACACTTCACAATTATTAGGTTTCTGTTGCTATTTTTATAGTTATTTTTTACTTAAACTTTAAGCTACAGCTTGGAAAATATATCTAAAATAATTCACTGTTTGTTAAAAGTATTCTTTTTAATACTCTTTAAAATTTTTAGTGAATAACTTCTTTCCTATCTGCTGGAAACTAATGCATCTCTGATTCTGAAGAATTTAATTAAAAAGATTTATCTCTGATTCAAATTCTTACTCCAATCAATCTTAGCAAGACTAATGTTAGCGTAGTCTTTGTTTAACAAATTTTTAATATTTTATTTTGAGTCTTGCCACTTACTCTTTCACTCTACTTCTACTCTTACACTCGCTTACTTCTACTCTTACACTCGCTTACTTCTACTCTTACACTCGCTTACTTCTACTCTTACACTCGCTTACTTCTACTCTTACACTCGCTGACAATCAGATTTTGATTTTTTTTATATCTCTGGCTTCAAAAGCTTTCAAAACTTAAAAACTACATATTATTATACCTGTTTGTTAAATGTATATTTTTATGTATTTTCAGTAATATGTAGGATACAATGTGGCAAGATTGCAATAAATTAGGCATGTTTGAATCAATGTGTGAAAACAAGAAAAGAAAAATTAAAAAAAAAAAGTTAGTAAAAAAGATACGTGGAAGTCTTGAAAAATTTCCATGTTATTCTCCAATACATTGGAGAAAAACATGGAAAAAGAATTTGAAATTAATGAGAAATTAAAAATATTTCCCTTAAAACTACTACTATGTTTGCTGCTCAAGGAAGTCTCCACCAACCAAATCTCCTGTTCCACCAAGCAAAACTCAATCTTATGCAATTTGTCTGCCAAGTTGCATCCTTTTACTATAACTAATCGATTTCAGCAGAAGGTGAAAATTCTGTTGTAAAGCATCTGCAATGTTTACTTCAACCAAACAATTTCTTCTGCTCCAACATTTTTTATTTTAGAACTGTTATCAGTCATGATACATATCACTTGATACTGTTATCACTGTCACATGCATATTATGTATTAATTGTTGTATAGTTGTGGTACATATCTAATAAGTGTAGTATAGTTGTGGTACATATTATAGACTCATGTTCCTACTTTTATTATAATCACCATTTGTGAATATACAATCACTTATACTCTTATCAAAACTCATTGTATATTGTAATCAATCATAGTGCTTACCATTACACAGTAATCAACTAACCATCTATAATTGTATGCATGTTATAATGTACATCATATTGTGTCTCATGGTCTCAGTGTTTGTGGATTCGCAGCAATCTCCTTGATGGTATACTCAGATAAAAAAATTTTTAGAATGATTCTTATTATTAAAGATACCCTTGTGTACACACACGGTTCTTACTTGCATTAAAGTCACTTCTTTTTTACCACTGTGAGCAGTTCCACCACATAGTATAATTGCTACATCTTTTTTTCAAATGTTACGCTGACAACTTTGAGTTTTTTTAGTTTATTAACTATTTCTACACTATTGTATGTACAAATAGAAACATTGATAACAAATGCAGTTGCTCTGAGATGGAAGTTTTGCTTCTGCTATCTGCCAAAGATCTCTACCTCAATTCATCAATACAATTTGTGTCACACTTGTAGTATCTGATATTGATTTACTTGGTATAATTTAGAAATTATTAATTGATGAATTGATCTTTGGCTTTTTAGGACTGAACTTTTCAGGGCTTTTAAAGGTCAAGACTCTTTCACTATTGCTTTTAATTGTTAAATAATTTAATTGATTAAATTTAGTTGCTGCCCTCGTGTAGTGAAAAAAACTCGCTCTACTCCTTAAATTTCTTTGTTACTTATTTAAATTAAAGTAGCATATTGCAACAAAAGTTCTTTTAATAAACATTATATTTGACAGAAATTGGCAAGCCAACCAAGTTTTTCAATTAAAAGTTTTTAAGATTTCATAAACTTTCATTTAACTTTCATTTAAAAGCTATCGATTTAAATATGTTTTTTAACTTTTAAATTTATCTAATGATAAAAATTATAACAGGCCTTGGCATGAAGAAAATTGTCCAGCGTGATGTTTCGCGCCCGTAAAACTCAAATATTTTTTTAGCGAGCGCAATTATGTGCGCTCGTCATTAAGTTATCGGAAGCGATCTTTTATTTTTGGATATGGGTGTTCCACACAATTTTGTTATGTTTTAATTTGTTATACAGCGTTCTTTAGACAATAAACATTTTAAAATTATTATTTAGCAGTGCCTGACAAAGCGTTTAAAGGGATCCCTAAGTGCTATAAAGATATGATCTCATATGAAAGAGCATTAAAAAAAAAAATGTTTGATGTATATTATTTTTTCTAAAACGTAATAATGAACACACATTAACAAATTTAATTTTCAAAAAAACGCTTTTCTTCGATTAAAAAAAATGCGTCTTGTCCAAAGTTTTATTGACTCTATTGCCTCAAAAAACTAACGTTAGTACGTCAAATTAAACAAAGTAGACAAAATGTCATTATTGCAAACTTATTAGTTGGTAATTAAATTTAAAAGTAAAGTCGTTTTTTTTCAACTAACACATAATTACTTACAAGAATAAATTTTGTAACATTTTGTGAAAATATATTTGTATATTAAATTTTTTTTTATAATTTATATATTTGTGTTATAAGGGCAATTCCACGGCTAAAAATGAATAGAAGTCAAAATTTTATTTCAGTAATTTTTATGGTTTCAAAAGTGACGGTTACTCTCATTTTTGATTGATAAAAAAAATAATGATTGTAAAATGTTTTAGTTAAATTAACATTTATGTTAAATTTCTATATTTTTTTGGTTCAAATTGATAAAGTTGAATAGACATTTTATTAGAAATTAAACTAAGACGAATTAACGCAAAAAAATCTAATCGCGAAAAAAATTTTTTTTTTTTTTTGCTTTCTCCCCCCCCCCCCCCCCCCTCTCTCTCTAATAGCTCGCGCCGATGTGCGGTAATGGGGGGGGGGAATTTATCGTCAATAAATCAAAAAACATCGTCAAAAATTTAATAAAAAATTAGATACACCTTTTTTATAATTTATTATTTCTTGAATAAAGGACTAATAAAAGTTTAAATATAATTAAGTTTTTCATTTAAATGGTTGATGTTTTTATTCAATTTTTCTATTTCAAGTTTTCCAATAAAAGATAAAACAAAAAAATTTGGTTTAATAAATCGAATTATACTTCATGTTTAATGAAAATAAGGCTTAAAAACGTTAGGCTAAAAAATCGAATTATACTTCATGTTTAATAAAAATAAGGCTAAAAACGTTAAGGCTAAAAAATCGAATTATACTTCATGTTTAATAAAAATAAGGCTAAAAACGTTAAGGCTAAAAAATCGAATTATACTTCATGTTTAATAAAAATAAGGCTTAAAAACGTTAAAGTAAAAAAATTGCTGGTTTTTATTAGCATTTTTATACTGTTTGAAAAAAAAAACTAATGAAAAAGAATCAACTAATAATAAATTAATTAATAATTATATATTAATTCTTTTTTATTAGTTTTTTTTTTTAAACAGTATAAAAATGCAAATAAAAGTCAGTAATTTTTACGCTTTTTAAGCCATTTTAAACATGAAGTTTTGATAAACAAAGATAAAAACCAACTTTTCAACTTTTCGCTTTTACGACCTTGTAAAAATTTTCCACGCAGAGATTTAAAGTAATTTAAATTCAAAAATGTTTTACGTTGAAAGAAAATCTCCGCGCGAAAGAGCATCAATTCATCTATCTATTCAGAATAATAAATTTTGTGTGACGTTCTTTATGATAAAAACATTTCTTTTAAGAATTGCTAAAAAAAAAGCTAAGCTAGAAAAAAAGTAATTAATCAACCAAAAAAAAAAACAGTCGCGAAAAGATTTTCTTTTAAGAAAAAACTAATCACAAAAGTGTGTGTAGCAATCGCGATCGCGATACGCTTAATACGAGCCCTGTAAGACTTTTTTATAAGTTCTAAACTATTTAAAACTATTACTTAATAACTTTTTTTAGCGACGTCTTTCAACCGAATGCTATTATGTTTTTGCAAAACTAATTAAAAAAACTTAACTATTTAATCACGACTTTTTTTTACTTGAAAATCGAAGTAGATATTCTATAGTTGTTGTGACGTACTAACGTGATTTTTAACGACTAACAATGGAGTTTCAATGGTGAAAAAATAAAATCAAAATGGAGTTGTTTTTTAGTGATTTCGGCAATTGCTTTTTGTTAGCATGCATTTATTATTACAATTTAGTGAAAAAGAAAAAAAAATTACATATTTTTTTTTTATGCTCTTTCATATGAGATCATATGTTAGGAGCACTTAGGGATTCCTTTAAAATTCTTTCAATTTCCTAAATACTTATTTATTATTTGATTGCATCTGATTGTGTTTTTTTTCCCACCTAGTTCTTAATGATCTTGTTTTAAAGAATAAATTTATCTTTATGTTTTTTCTTTGTTATTGTTTTCATTTTTAACTTAATACTACAGTCAATTTTTTTTTATTATTACATTGAATTTATTTGAAAGAAATTCATAAGCTTTCATTTTTTACATTGTTTCATTTGTTTAATTAAAATATAAATTCATAATGTTTTCACATCATTAAAACATTAAAACAATGAAATAATGATTTCTTTTCGTTAAAACATTTTTAATGATTTTTTCGTTGCTAACACTAATAGAACTTATATAAATTTTTTAATAAACGTTATCACAAACTTTTTCTCAAATAGTTGTATAATTTTAATTAAGTTATAAATAATATAAGTTATAATCTTAATTTAGTTAAATTTTGGCAATTTAATATTATTAATTAACTTATATAAATAAATAAAATTTATTTCATTTCGTTAAATGTAACTGTAAACTTGCTGTAAATATTTTATGTAAAGAAGTCTCATTCACAAATCACCATTCATTGTTTGTAGAAATTTGCGCTCTAATTTCAACGCAAGTTAACATGAAAAAATGAGTTTTTTAATTGAAGTATAACTTTAACATTTTACCTCTGTTGAAAAAACGCATTTAAAGATATTTGAATAGAAATTGAGTTAAAGATGTGAATAGAGAATTAAAGATGTGAATGTGATTATTTTGTTTTTAACAACAAGCAAACTTTTTTGTTTAATTAAACAAGAATCTTAACAAAAACTTTTTATTAAAAAAATTTAATATAAAATCAAGTAAACCATTATTATTCTCCCTCCCAAATTTTTAGGACGAGCGTGGTTTGTTACTCTTGTAGCTAAATTAGCAAGCGTTTGTTATTGCGCTCGCAATTTATAAATATTCCTTTAACGAGCATGTTTCATGTGGCGGGAGCGATCACTCCCGCTTCATGGCCTGTTATAATATAAAATATGATGAACAATAATACAAATACCCATAAAAAAAAGTTTTAAGTTTTTTTTAAGTATTTTAAAATTTTTAGTTTAAAAATACTAAAGTATTTAAAAGCTTAAATATTCAAAAACTTTCTATATAATTAGGGTTCTGGATTTTATGGAGTAAAATACAAACCTATAAAAAATTTTTACTGTATTTTTTTTTTCAAAAGCCAGAGTTCTACATATAATGTATTGTAAAATGTAATGACCTTTTTTTTTTTTTTCGATCGCACTTAAAATCTTAATTCCGCAAAAGAGCTGTATATGTATATATATATATATATATATATATATATATATATATATATATATATATATATATATATATATATATATATATATATATATATATATATATACAGCTCTTTTGCGGAATTAAGATTTTAACTGATTTTAAGTGAATATATATATATATACAGTACTGGACAAAAGTCTGAAACCAAGGGTTGAAAAAGACTAAAAACTGATTTTAACCATAAAATTTTATTCAATGAACAACCATGTCAATTTTTTCCAATATAATTCATATTACTAGGAATAAGTACAACATACTTTGTGAAATAAAACACAAAATGTCCATGTCATGTCAGTATTTTATGGGCATTCCTTTAGCTGCTAGCACAGCAGTAATTCTCCTGGGCATAGAATTGATCAAATTTTCACAATAAGCAGGAGTGATTTCATTGGACCAAACCAACATTATCTTTTTTTTCAAATCATCATATGATGATGGCTTTAAAGCAGCTACCTTTTTCTTTAACAGATGCCAGCAATTCTCTATTGGATTTAAGTCAGGCGAAGATCCCGGCCAAGGAGAAAGTACCTGAATATTTTTCTCAGCAAGCCATTTAGTAATCACCTTTGCCCGGTGACATGGTGCACCATCATGCTGGAAGATTGTACAACCAGAAAGAGGCAGCTACTGAAGCAAATTGCTTTTCAAAATTTTCAGATATTCATTGGCATTAATGGTTGTTTTAGGAGACATGAACCAAATACCTGCTTGTCCTCTGGTTGAAATTGAAGCCCAGACCATGATTGATTGGCACTGTTTAACATTGCATTTAGTGTACTTGGGATTCAGTCGCTGATTAACAGGTCTATAAACAAAAGAATGAAGAGGAGTAAACTGTTTATTTGACTTTCATCTGAAAACATTACTCGCGCCCAATCCAACGCTGTCCAGTCTTTGCGCTTTTGACAAAAGGCAATCCAACCTTTGATGTTTTTGGCAGAAAGCCTAGGTTTAATGGAAGGACGCCGGGCATGCAGGTTGAAATCAGAGGATAGTCTTCGTCTGATAGTTCTGGATGAAACAGTAACAGAGGATGGCAAGTTGTGTTGTATTACTGTGGATGATGACATTGGAGAATTAGTACAAGTGCGATGAATCAAGCGGTCAGTCTGCATAGAGGTACATTTTGGTCTACCAGATCTTTTTCGGGAAGTTAAGCTGCCATTCTGCTGCAATTGAGTTATTGTGTTATGAACTGCAGTTTTAGAAACAGACAAACGTTCAGCAATGTTTCTCTCGGTGTATCCCTCCTCTTTTAAAATACTGATCTGTGCTCGAACTGATATTTGTAACTCACACATTTCAGTGAAAGAAAATTAATGCTAAAATCGAAAATGAGAATTTGTAGCACAAACAGCAAATGCCAGATTCATTAAACAATAACTATATAAATATGCAATACAGTATGTATGTATGTAATGCATGTATATAACAACATAATACCACAACAGCGCTAATATGCGTCAATCCTAGGACACTTTCATGTTTATTATCTGCTATAAACTATTACGTAATCTATAATTTGCCATCACGCAGTAATAAACTAACACAAATATCAACGCAAAACTGATTAATGTAGTGCATGGTTCATATAAAGTTCAAAGAAGTTATGCGTGCAACATACTACATATATGACAATTGTATTACTCATCAGTTTTCCTCACATCATCAGTGATGCTGACAATAAATTTTTGTGTTCTGAATTATGTTGAATTACTATTTTATGTTGAATAAAATTTTATGGTTAAAATCAGTTTTTAGTCTTTTTCAACTCTTGGTCTCAGACTTTTGTCCAGTACTGTATATATATATATATATATATATATATATATATATATATATATATATATATATATATATATATATATATATATATATATATATATATATATATTTATATAAATTTGCACAAAATTTGAACGTTCGTAACTCACAAACAAATTCTAATGTTTCTGCAGTTCGAAGTTAAATATATATACTAGACATTCTTATTTTATAATCTGATACTGGTTTTGGCAATTAAAATTTTGTAAATAAAATGGATAGAATTAAAGAAAACAACAAACAAAACCTTATTGGAAACTATATAACTTTTAATAACAAAAGGTAAACATTTACAGTGCATCATTTTATGCAAATCAAAGTTGCAAGGTGAACAGTTTATAATATTATTAAAAGAGTTGACGACAATATTGACCTTAAAAGAAAGTAGGGAAGCGGCAGAAAACCATACAAATTGGACATAAGAAAAATTACTTATTAAAAAGGTTGAAAATAAAGTTGGAATCTCCCTGAGACGACTTGCATTAAAATATGGAATTCATAGAAGTTATGTTTATAAAATTTTAAACATACATGGACTTAAATATTTTAAAAGAAAGAAAGAACCAGACCGTCATATGAGTTTGAAATTATCATGGATAACGAGTCCTATTTTACATTGAGCAGCCAAAACACACCAGGAAATGATGGCTTTTATAGTCAAGATAAAGACAAAACTGAAATTATTATTAAATATATTTTTAAATCAAAGTTTCAAGCGGTAGTTTTAGTATGGATTGCAATCAGTAGATTTGGTAAATCTAAGCTAATCAGTAGATTTGCTAATCAGTAGATTGCAATCAGTAGATTTGGTAAATCTAATCTATTTCTTTGCAATTAAGAATAATTCCATTGATACAAAAATAATATCTATAATATAAATATTCCAAAGAATGCATTCAAAAGAAACTTTTTCTCTCTATCAATTTGCGTCACAAAAATATAAAATATATATTTTGGCCTGATGATGCAAGCTGTCATTAATATAACCTATGTTTCTAAAGATAATAATCCACCAAATGTACTGCATTTAAGGCCCATTGAGTTATTTTGGGCTCATCTAAAACAAAGAGTGTATTCCAATGATTTCAAAGCAAAAAATCTTGACCACCTGAAAAAAAGAGTTCAACTTAAGTTACGAGATTTCAGTCCAGATTACTTTGAAAACCTTCTTTGCCCGCTTAAGGTCAAAATTCGCTACGCTGTTCATCATGGGACATTTTCAGTTATAAGATGATCTATTATCTTTACTTATTTGATCAGTTGTGAAACAACAATATAATTTTAATGACAATTATAATCAATTCTTTTTGGTGCAAATTTTTAGTAGTCTTGTGTTATATATATATATAACACAAGGCTACTAAAATATATATATATATATATATAACACAATACAATACATACATACATATATATATATATATATATATATATATATATATATATATATATATATATATATATATATATATATATATATATATATATATATAACACAATACAATACATACATATATATATATATATATATATATATATATATATATATATATATATATATATATATATATATATATGTATATATATATATATATATATATATATATATATATATATATATATATATATATATATATATATACATAATGGAATTACATGATTCATTATAATGTAGATTTTCCAAGTTAAAGACAACTTTGTGTCAAAGATTTCAGCAAGACCTTGTATGTGACAAAAAGAACTTTTGAATGTTTTAAAAACCTCAAAAATGTTTTCCTATAACTCATATCCAAAGCAAGAATGTACAATTGCCCGAAACTCTTTTAAGCACTGAGCAAGATATTGTTAAAGTGAAAGACACATCTGATTTTTTAAAGTTGATAATTAGTAACAGAGAACTTGATCTTTAGAATACTTCATGTATTAGGAGATTTACTTTTAGAGGCAAAACCTCAGACCTTGGTGCTCCAGAAATTCAATTTTTAGACATGGATATGAAGGTAGGATGTTCTCGCTATTTGAAGAGAGTTGAATAATAATCTGTGCATTTTTTTTTTTAATTATTTAAAGAGATTAATAACTGTGTTTACCATCTGCTTGGGATTGAGCTAACTCCAAGCGTGTATTGGGGATATTAGACTTGTTGGAACAGGATGTCCCATCTCAGTTCATTGACCTTCATTACCTCAGTGCTTAAAATGAAATATTTTTAGCGGACAGAAAATGATGCTTTCAACTGGTGGAAACAAACTTACAGTTTAAGTTGGTGTATCAGATAACAAAACTCTTTGCAGAACATAGCATGTGTATCCCCTGAAACTATTAAATTTATTACAAGTTGAAATTGATGTGAGTGATAATGAAACAAAATTATTTTGCTCCAAGTTGAGAGACGTGGGACAAAGCAGTTTTGAAAACAATATATTTTGGAAGACAATATATTTGGAAGAAAGAACTACAAAAAAATCTGGAAACCAATTATGATGCTCTACAAATTTTGTTTGAGGAATCAGCTAGTTGTTTTGCCTCTAAAAGTAAATCTCCTAATACATGAAGTCTTCTAAAGATCAAGTTCTCTGTTACTAATTATCAACTTTAAAAAATCAGATGTGTCTTTCACTTTAACAATATCTTGCTCAACCAAACAACTATATATATATATATATATACACACTATTCTATTAACTATATATATATATTGTTAATAAATATGATCAAGTAAAATATTATATTTTGTTTTGTTATTATATTTTAAAATTTGGCAAAATTAATTCATAGACATCTTGATTCTGAAAATATTTTAACCAATAAAAGTTTAAACTTTCAAACCAAAACCAAAGCTTAAACTTTCAAACCTAAACCAAAAAAAAATTTGTGGTTTATATATTTGTTGGGTACCAGAAAATTTGAGGTGCCAGAAAATATTTTATAATTGATTCTAACCAATATATTCAATCAGATAACAAAAAAATATATATTAAAGTTTTTTCCAGCATATACCCACCATACTTATATAAGGGTCTGGGTGCTAATAAAAAGCAATATTTACCCCTTGATAAATGTGAATTTAAAATTATTTTTTTACACATATTTTAAAGGTATCCTCATAGGGAACAATAAAAATTCAGAGAGGGCAGACATAAAACCTGGCAATTCATTTAGCACACTGTGAAGAACTTTATGTAAATATTTTTCAAAGAATGCTTTAAAATGTTATTAGTACAACATAAGTAAAACATATGTCAAATAAAACTTGGAAATGTATTCATAAATTATTCTATATAAATATAAGAATTTCTGCTCTAAAAAATTTATGAACCATCTTATTGATTGATATTTGAAATATCACACTGAGCTGCTATTATGTTGGCATATGATTTATAATTTTTATATTTATGATAAAAATATTTATAATAAAATATCCATAGACTTATTTGATTATCAGATTCATAAACTAAGGTTGTTTTGAATTGGTTCATAATCAAATAATGGTTTTTTAGAACAGATTCATAATCAAGAAAAGTTTTTTCTTAAACAAATTTTTGAACAGATAAATAGGGGTAGAAAATTTGCTGTTAGCAAAAACTTTCTGTTGAGAAACTAAAGTTCTTTCTTATGTATTTTATTTTATTATTTAGCTAAAGCTAACATATATATATATATATATATATATATATATATATATATATATATATATATATATATATATATATATATATATATATATATATATATATATATATATATATATATGTCATCTTTATTATACTTTTGTTATTTTTGCTTATCAGAAAAAGGCTTCCCTCTACAAAAGTAATTATGATCTTTTATTGATTTTGGAGCAACTCATTCAAATCAAAACACATTGATCTCCTTTCCATCTTCAAAGCAAAAATCAGTTATTTGTTAAATTATCAATAGATTGCCTGAACTTCTACATGATATAAATAAAATTTTGAAAATAGTATATTATAAGATGAGTTCATAAATAATAATTTTATAAATAATAAGTTTGTAAATAAGTTTATAAAATATTTTATAAATTTTTTCCTTTTTTTTTATTATTAGTTAATAGTAAACAGAAATGGAATGGTTGGTCTTTGTTATGAACACTCAGCAGCTGAAGGTTCTATTGTTATGGCTTTATGCAATCATGTTTTAGATATGTATATCAATTAGTCAATTTTGTTTAATTGTATTTTTTGGTTAAATGTTTACTTTTATATATACATTACACAAGATGTATTAAACTGGGAAATGAACAAAAGGAAGCAAATAGTCTACCTAATCCCAAACTACTACTTGTTGGGGTTATAATAATGGGTTATTTTTTACATTTTTTTTTTTTTACATTTAATTTATATTTATTGCTACCTAAATATACAAACATTATCTGGTGCAGCTCTAACGTGACTAAAATAAATAAACTGCTAAGTAAACAAAAACATGCTTTGAGTATTATTACAAATGTAGATCACTTTTTGCACAGTAAATATTTATTTAATTAAAAAAAATACTTTGCGTATTTTAACTTATCAAGTTCTTAACTTTATGTTTTAAGTAATTTAAAAATATTTTTTATAGTTGTACTATAATTTTTATAGTGATAATTAGTTTTTTTTTATTTTTTTTTATTTTAATTCACCTCCTCAAGGCCGAGAAGGCCACTACAGACGAGGAGGCTACTTATTTGTGGCTATAACCCTCTCTCAACTCTATAACTCCGAAACACGAACCTTGACGAACAAGGCCGCTGCACAGAGAAACGAGTTGAGTGCGGTACTACCGTTTATGAAGCGAGCGCTCTACCACTACACCACTACCGCATTATAATTAGTTTTTTATAGTGCCTGATATTACCTTAGTTTAGCAAAGTTTTCCTTTTGATCCTTCCTCGTTATATCTTTTTCAACCTTAGTTAAGTGAAGTTTTCATTTAGATCCTTCCTCATTATATCTTTTTCTTGGAATTTAAAGACAAAAGAGATTTTTCTGAACTAAAACTTGATTTTATTTGTAAATTTTATAATTATGGTGTCTGCACCATTTCATTTTTTTGAGTTGATTTCTTTGCCTGATAAATAGGGTGGACACCATTTTTCAAATATTAATCTTGCTTTAAAGCTTTTATATAGAAGATGAGTAGATTTTTTTTTCCTATACCATTCAGTAAATTTTCAGTTAATATATGCTTAAATTAATGCATATTTATATATAATAATCATTTAATTTGAATTTTCTCATTTTATCTTTTTATTATCAAAATGCTTGTATTTGCCAGTTTTTCTGCAATGTATAATTCAACTTTGTTTAGTTTTGTCTTTACAACACGATAAATAAAAATGTTTAATTTATATAATGAAAGACAACAAATTTGTCTTTTTGAAAGTCTGAAATCATTTTTGTTTTTTGAAAATGTTTATTTTCTTACAATTTGTTATAAATAATATTATGTAGTGTATTACTACTATTCTTGTTATTTAAATTATTATTATTAGAACTTCTAAGAGAAAAATTTTTTAGATTTAATTTTATTAGAATTTATTTTCTAATTATTATTAAAATGTACTTCTTTTGCAATTTTTAAATAAAACAGTATCAAGTAGTAAAATAATTTGAGGTCAGCTTTTTTTTCAGTTTTTTAGTTTCTTTTTTTGTTTTACATAACTTTAAAACATTTAAAATCTTTTAAACATTTTCATTGGGTAAAATTAAATTTTATACTTGGATTTGATTGGATAAAATTAAACTTTATACTTGGATTTGATTGAATAAAATTAAACTTTATACTTGGATTTGATTAGATAAAATTAAACTTTATACTTTGATTGGATTAGATAGATTTATACTATATACATTCTTTTTTTAGAATTAATTTTGATGTGGATTCACCAAGCTTTCACAAAGTTATTTACTAATTAAAATTTTTAAAAAATATTTAATTAGTAATCTACTAAATAAAATTTCTTTTAAAACTTCAAGCAAATGAATTTTTTTTATTAATAGTACTAAAAAAATAAATCTGTAATCTATCTGTCTTTAATGTAGTTCTTTATTTAAATCTGTTTTACTTTGATATTTTTTCTTTAATTTACTATTAAAGAATGTTACTTTTTCTTGTAACCATATTATTTTTATGAAATGTTGATACATTTTTTATTTATTTTACTACTAAAGAATGTTACTTTATCTTGTAACCAATTTGTTATTCAGTTCCCCCCCCCCTACCTTCCCTTGTAAATAATGTTACAGATTGTATTGTATAACTTAACCATGATTAAGTGTAGCAGTAGTTTTTTTCAGTTGGAAAATCCATGAGTCAATGTATCATGATTTTAAGCGAATCAATTTCAAGTGAAATTGAGTCTCATTAATAAAACTAACTTTTATCAATTTCTGATGATGTTAATGTCAAAGGCTATCTTAGGCTTAAAATATGAAAGTTAATTCAAACTATGTTAATTCAACACGTTTGTATCTTCACAATTCATCTTTATGTAAAAGTTTGGTTTACAGCTCTATCTGTGTTATATTTTTGGAATAAAGTAGATTTGTTAGAGAACATTGATAGCTATAAATCTGTGACCCTGTGTCCTAATGATCTTCTCTTTACTTGATTTGCTAATGAATAAAATTTTATAAATTAAAAAAAAAATTTAAATAATTAAAAAAAAACAAAAAACAACCTGTTAAAGAAAGTAAACCTTACTTTCTTTAACAGGTTGTTTTTTATGTTTTTTTTTAATTATTAAAATTTTTTTTTTTAATTTATACCATCAACAACCTATTTATTTAAATAGGTTGATGATGTTAAAGAAAAGTATAAAGTGCTAAAAATTTTCTTATATTTTGCATAAGGAGTTTTGGACTAAAACATAATATAATACAAAAATGAGTTTAGGTTATTCGTATTTAAAAAATATATCAAGGCATTTATTTAAAATCTTTGTTGCTCTTTATTGTGTAAGTCTAAATAACATAAGATCTCTCAAAACATACTCTAGATAACATAAAGTCCTATAAAAACATTCTCAATTTTTGGCATATATCAGGTATATTTACAAAAATTAAAAAAATAAAATTCTATTAATATACTTTTAATATGCATTATTTTTACAACTGCCAATCTATTACTTACAATTGTTATATTAACATCTGCAGCTTGATTGATCCAATTTTAAATTTATCCAATCTGATTCAATTATAAAGTTTAATTTTATCCGATCTAATCAAAGTATCAAGTTTAAATTTATCCAATCTGATCCAAGTATAAAGTTTATATTTATCCAGTAAAATATAAATTAATTTATTATTTATTGTCTATTTTTCTTATTTCATCATATTTTGTATTTTTAATTTTATTAATAGTTTTTTTTATTTATTTTAGGATTAAAAATGTATCAATGACTTCTGAAATTAATGTTTCAAATGTAAAGTCTAGCCTTCCCCCTTTGAAATTTAAATGGAACTTAAACAGTGACATTATTAATGAAATTGAATTAGCGAAACAACATGTTGATCAGTAAGTAATAAAAGTCTTAGTTTGAAATTTATTTAAAAATATTCTTTTATTTAACATGATTTGTTATGTTAATGATTTCAACCTAATAGTTAAGTGGTATTGTTTACTGTTTTAAAATTTAAATTCTAACTTAAATGTTTTGTTTTTTTTTTGTTGATTTTTTGCAGTAAAATAAAGATTATAATCAAATAAATACTTGTATACATTACTAATAATAAATTATATGGATTGTAGACCTGCATTAATGATTGTAGACCTGCATTGGCTCTAGTTTTTTTTTTTTTTTTTGATCAAGTCACACTTTGGTATAGGTCAATAGTTGACCTTGTTTAGTTACTATTATTAGTTATTGATGACCTTAACTGACTACATCATTACAATGACTCTATTATTTTTAAGTATTCTTAATCTATTCTGGAGTATATCTAAGATTATGAATATTTCAGAATCTAAATAATTTTAGGTTTTTACATATGCATAGGACGTATAAACAAATATATGAGGAATAAATATGCATATGGCTTATAAATATGCATATGAAGAATAAACATGCATATTATATAAATATGCATATCAAAAATAATAAATATGCATAGGATATGTAAATATGCATATGAAGAATAAGTATAGATAGTAAGTATAAATATGCAAACAAAGAATAAACATGCATGTGGTTTATGAATATTTATATGATGCATGACATTAATATGATGAACAATAGTCTAAAAACAATGATAAAAAAAGTAGGTCGTTTAACTAATTTTAGATTTTATAGTGGATTTAGGTGGGTCCTGTTTTTATATGTTTTACATACTTTAATTTTTAAAATTTTGACTTGTATCCAGACAGGACTTTTTTTGTTTTTTTTTAGAGCAAAAAAATCAAAATAAAGAATGATGACAAAAAAAATTTTCTTATAACAATGGTTTTTCTTATATATTTAAAAAGTGTGTGTTAAATCATTGTCATTATTTATCCTATTTATCCTAACTACATAGACAAATGACTATTTTAATATGATGACATTAATAATTTTTTGCGCAAAGACTAAGTATGCGACGATATGTAAAAGATATTTGTTTCTGAATTTTTACATAGCACAATGTACTTAAAATTTTTATAAGAAAAAGCATTTTTTATTTCTGTTAATTTATAAGTTTAAAAATATTAAAACAATTTGTATTATTTATAATTCGGTTTCTTATTTACATAAAATTTTAAAATTTAGATTCAAGTATTAAAAATGTATGTTAAAGTTTTTATTTGTATTGATTATTTGTACAGTCAATATAATAAATGTTTTAAAATGTATTTGTAATAAGTATTAGCAAAATATGTAATAAATATTAGCAACATTCAAACTTTTTTTTGTTATTAAAAATTTATAAAATTAAAGTATAAAATATACAATATAATACAAAAATAAGATTAGGCTATTGGCATTTAAAAAATATATCAAAGCATTTATTTAAAATCTTTGCACTTTATTGTGTTATTATAATAAAAATCTATGTTTTTGCTAAAGGTTGACGAAAGACTTGGAGTTGCGTGTTTTCCACTTTGATCAATTTGGTAAAAATGTCCCTAAAAGTTATAATTTGAGTCCTGATGCTTTTTTTCAAGTTAGTCTACAACTTGCTTATTTCAGGTATTAATAGTTGTAATTTTGAATACATAAATTTGATATCAAAAGTTTGTTTTAAGAGTATTTATAAATACATAGACTGGATATAACAACCTTTTCAACTACTTGCATGTATTACATTTACATGTATTACATTTATGTGATGCAAAATATAATTAAAGATGAAGAAAAAACAATAAAAATATCCATCTTGACTGAAAATTTAAATTTAAATATATGTTTTTAAAAAAATGACAAATTGCAGTTTACTGTGACGTTGAGGGAAGGTCAAATGTACACCTTTACACTCAGCTTTCCTTATTTCTACCTTTTTGATCTTAAACTACATATATTTTGTATTTAAAACAATTATTTTGCATAGAGTGTAAAATTTGTGAGTTTAGTAGTTACATTAATTTGTTGTTCAAACTATTTATTAAAAGTATAAAAATACCTTAGATTTTTGTGGTAGATTAAAAGTATTTGTGGTAGATTATACAAGTTTAAAAAATGTGTACTTTGCAGGTACTTTATTAAGTTGTGTACTTGAAGATGAGGTTAGGTTTTTGAACTTCTTTCCCCACCTTTTCATTCTCAAAATAAAAATAATGGACAACTACTAAATGTGTACTAATTTCTCATCTCATAAGACTCGCAGGTGATCAGTCTCTGTACAGTAATCAGGAAGTGAGTTTTCTCTTGTTGCAGGTTACTGTCATATACAACTGATATTTCTTTTTAATGAACAAGAATCAAATCTTTCAGCAATATTTGGATTCTTTGCATTTATTAAAAGATGTCTTAGAAAGTTTTCAATAGTTTCTTTCATTTTAAGGATGGAGAATATCAGGACCAAATATTTGACATCATTCTTGCGATATTTTTTCTAACTTGACGATGATCATTTAAAAGATTTCTACAGCTTTACTGATATAAATACTTTTCTGTTTGAAATGTAGGTTTGTTTTGCAACTCTACAACTTCTGATGAGAATTCATGTCCAAATTGTATCCAGTGTCCACAAACTCCTATACTATTTGAATGATTGACCGATTTTTTTCTAAACATTTTTTGTCTTTATTGAGATAACAAAAACACAATTATGGAAAAACTTTTGTGCGTGGAATGGAGGGATAATTATATTTTACTTATCAATCAAACCTTTTAGATCTTTAATGTTTTTTATATATTTTTATACTAAATATTTTTACACAAAGTTATTTTATAAATTTATATTTATACAAACTAGTTATTAGTTTTTAGTGTCTGTAGTTTAAAACTTTGTTTTAAACTACAAACACTTGTTTATTTCTTATTATTGTTTATTTCTTAGTTTCTTAGAAATAATTTGTTCAAAACAAATTATTAGTTGACATAATTTGTTTAAACTTATTTGTCTAAATTTTGACATATTTGTGTTAATTTTTTTCAATTTTGAATTTACAAAGGTGTTATCATAAATTTTTATTTATTTTTAAAAAATTTTTTTGTTATCATAAAACAATACCTTAGTACATCATAGAACGTTGCTGTTATCCAGTTAAAGAAAATTTACTTTTTTAAAAAGAAATTTTTTATAGGATCATAATTTATGGTTTGGATTTCAAATTTTATTACAGTATAGTTGGTACACAAAGATACGACAGTTAAAATTGCAGTGCAGATAGTAAACTTTCTTAGTTTTTATCTATTTGTTATAAATATTAGATTTTAATCTATTAAATAGTTTATACTACTTTATTCGTATTTTTTATTCTAAATTTTTTATTTATTTTTTAAATTTTTTTGTTGTCATCTTAAACTTAAATCCATTGGTTAAAACAACAACATTATTTTGTTATTGTTTTATGTATCATTTTATTATTTTTTACAAGCACTTTAAAATGTTTTGTGTTTTAAACTGTCGCACAGTAACCCAGATTAACCTAAAAATGGCAAAAAATACGGGGAAAAAAGTGAAAGTTTTATCGTTTTTAAATTTAAAATGTTAAAGTAAACTACTTTTTGGTCTGAAATCAACTTTAAATAATTTCACAGATATTATTATTGTGTAATTTTAAATGGATATATGTGTAAAAAGTTATCACCATAAAATTATGAAAATTTAAGGTATGGTTATCTTGTAAGCAACCATGTTTTCCACCTCCATGCAAAACTTTATTATTATTTTTGTTAAAGTAATGAGTGGTTAGATATTAAAATTTATTTACTTTTTTTTTTTTTAGATTAAAAAAACAAGTTCTTTTTAATTTTTCTTTTAAAAATTAAAATTTTAGTACACAAGTTTAAACATAAGTGCTAGCCAAAAAAAAGTTCCATGTTGTTCCACATTCACTTTTAGTGAAAAAAAAAACACTAAACTATAACCCTACAGTATTTGCTGCAACTTCCTGCTCCTTAAGGAGATATTTTAAATTGATTCATGCATAGTTTTGTCAAAAGCAACACCCACCCCTCCCTTTTCGATTTAAAAACAGTTTTCGGATGTTTGTGTAATAATATACAATCTAGTATTTACCTTTTATTTTGAAAATTAAAGAAGACTTATCATAATATAATTTGGTAAAGAAAAAATTAAGCTTTAAAAGTAAAATGAAAAGGTTGGATCTATTTTTAAAAATTTGCGAATCTGAAGCAAATAACGAAGCACTTCCTAAAATACTTATCGAATTTATCAAAAAATCCGAAATAATTCCTAAAGATAAACTTGGTGAACTAAAAAGAATTGTACAGATTTTTATTTCAAAAGTGAAAAATGAGCTTAAAAAATATTGTAGAAACTATGAAAAGTTTTTAAAGTACGAAAATAATTGGCTAGGAAAATATCTCATTGATTATAGTGTGTCTATTCATCCTAGACCAGGAAGACCAGTTAAGAAATGTGGAGATCTTTCTGAAAGAAGTAAAAGAGCAAAGATTGCAGATTTAGCTAATGAATGCCATGTAGCTCTGTCTCTTGCTGCATCAAAGAGTGCTAAAGCAGCAGATGAAAACGATTCAGCTTATATTTTGAAAAGAACTTATAAATGTGTTGATGTAGCTCAGATGAGAAGAAGTATTGATTCCTTGACTCAAACAACTATGAAACTAGAGGAGGTTCTTGCTCTGAAAATGCAAACTAACTTAAGTGATTTACAATACCAAATGTTGAGAAATTCATCCCTTTCTCACAATGTAAAAATATATCCTAGTCTTAATAAGCTTGGGGAAGAAAAGCTGAAATGTTATCCAGAAGGTATTCAGTTTAATGAAATGTCAGCAAAATGCTCATTACAAAATATGCTGAATCATACAGTTACTAGGATTATAGATATGATTGATTTGAAGGAAAGTTGTAAAGTTGAGATGAATGGAATTTTATATGTAAAAATTGGGTTTGATGGAGCTTCAAGCCAAAGTATTTAAAAACAAAAATTTGATAACCTTAATTTTATTGAAGAATCAAAGCAAGAAGATAGCCTGTTTAGCACAGCAATTGTACCTCTTCTGTTTAAAGTTGAAAACATTGACTTTTGGAAAAATTCTAAAAGTTCTAGCTGCCATTTTTGTAGACCTCTTCACCTGCAATATAAAAAAGAGACATCAGAGTTGTGCAAAAAAGAAAATGATCTTCAAACTCAAATGAATCAGTTAAAACCCTTCTCAACAGATTTGAATATTGCTGGTACAGTAATAACTATTAAGGTTACTTTTGAAATTGATATGACCATGTTTGATGGAAAAGTAATAAATTCATTGACTGACACTAAGTCAACTCAGTCTTGTAATGTGTGTGATTGTAAGCCCAAAGAGATGAATGATATAGATTTAGTTAAAAAAAGCCTGTTAATGAGAAAGCCCATAAACTAGGTATTTCAAATTTCAACTGTTGGATAAGATCTTTTGAATTCATCTTACATTTAGGTTATAAAATAGAAATCCAGAAGTTTTAAGCCAGAACTGAAGAAGAGAAGCTTACTATAAATTTAAAGAAGAATTTTATTAAATCAAAGTTCAAAGAAAAGTTGAGTCTCATTGTTGACCAGCCCAAAGTAGGCTTTGGTAATAGCAATGATGGAAATACTTCAAGAAGAGCATTTGAGAACTCTGCGATTTTCTCTGAAATAACAGGGGTTGATATGGAAGTTATAAAGAGAATGCACGTTGTCTTTATTACATTATCTTCTTGGTACCATATTGATAGTAATCAATTTGAAGTTTATTGTACTGATACAACTAAAATTATAGTTAATAAATATGGTTGGTAATAATGCCACCCAGTGTTAACAAAATTCTGATACATGGTTGCTCCATTTCAAAACAATTTGATTTGCTTATTGCCCAATACTCTAAGGAAGCTCAGGAAAGTCTAAACAAGCAAATCCGAAATGTAAGGTTGCATCATACAACAAAAATATCAAGAATTAACACAATGAAAGATCAGATGCACTACCTTTTGATTATATCGGATCCAAAAATCTCAAGCATTTCATTTGTAAAACACAGGAGTTATCAAAGCAGAACTTTGCCTCCAGAAGTAGTGAACTTATTAGTAATTTAAATTGTAAAAAAATTTAAATATTATAACTTGTTTATTTTAGTATTATAGATTGCGTTAAAGACTCATAACGCGATTTGATACATGTCTACGCGCGTTTAGTAAATTCGCGCATGTTAAACGCGTGCGCGAGAGTTAAACGCGTGCGCGAGTGTTAAACGCGTGCGCGAGCGTTTCTGTAATAATAAAATAATGGTATAACTTGGGTCAAGGAAGCTACTAAAAATGTTATTTACAAATACAAAGTTCTCTAACGCGCATTTTGACGCGTACATGTGCGTTATACGGGTAATAAGTGCATGTGAAAATAATTTTAAGTTACTAATTTGAATCAACACAACTAACAGTTATGCAGCTAAAAAATAATTATATAGTATTTAGGAAGGAAAATTTGTAGGCAGCGTATTTGTTAATTTAAAAAAGCATGTCGTAATCTCATTTCTATTAAAATAAAAACAACAGATGTTTGAAAACGAATTTTAGTAGTTGGTTATATGGGGGGTCCATAATCGTCTTTTTTTAATTTTTTTATAGTTTAACTAATTTTTCTTAATTAGTTTTTCATGCTGATTCTGAAAATCATAATCATTTTTTTTCATTTTAATTATGTAGCCTTCTACTTCAATTTAAATAAAAGTGAATATATTGACAAAAAAAGGCATTGTTAAAAATAGATGAAATTATTATCATTAAATATAAGAAAAGGAGAAAACTAGAAATCTTTTTCTGTTTAATTTATTAATAATATACTTTATCATTTATATGTTACAAAAAAAATTGAGCATTATATATGAAAATAATTCATACAGTTTGTTATTTACTATTGAAAATGGAAAATAACTATAAAAGTCATCATATGTGATAGAGATTGCTGCATGAACTTTCCTTATAGAACATCTAGGTTATGAGCATATTCTTTGGTAGACATAAGATGGAGGTTTGTATTTTTATATCAACAATCATGTATTTAAACAGAATAGACCTCCGCGACAATGTATCGCTAAAATAAAGAACCTCATTTTTCGAACTTTTTTTCATTTTAACATATCTTTATCTACTTCAATAATGTCTAGTTCACAGCTAAATGGACTGCCTTGTAACTTTAATCAAGCTAAAACAGAACTCATCTTGCACACCTGATGTAAAGTTTGCTGCTCTTCCATTGTTATCCATTTGTTTTTGTAGCTGGTTTCAACTATACTCCATAGTTTCAACTTTTCGGACAAATAACTGGACAATAATTCTCTAAAATATTTTTAAACTACGCGAACCTTCATTTTTTATATGGTTTAAATAATTAAGTATACATCTACTGTTGAAGTTAAATGGATTTTTTCCAAAGCTTTCCAACTGCAACAACTTAATTAGAAAGTTAATTCTAATCATATTCCATCATCAACCAAACACATAATACTTTTATCTTTTTTGAAGTCCTGAGGCTAACAATTGCCAAAATACTCTAGCGAGAAAGATGCAATCATTCAACCTCTTTGAGCTATACTTATTAACTGCTTCTAGAATTTTTTTTAACTAGCTATTCACTTCGTTTTAGAGTAAAGCAGAAAATTTCAAAATTTGATCACCCAGTTTGTTTTTTATAAAGCCTTTTAGGTAGCGGTGTTCCTTTAGCCTGTTTATTTTTAGAATTGTTAAAACTTTAGAATTTAACTGAACCTCTACTGACTGGCACTTTAAAAGAAGATTTATTCTTGACTTCATTAAAGAAAAGTGAAAAAAAAATGAAATCTTGAATAGCCTTCTTGATAGCTTGAATAACGAACAAAAAAAAGAAAAAAAAGGAAATTAAGTATTTTGAAGCAATCTGTCTTTTTGATTACTTAAAACGTTTTTGTTTAGAAAAAGACTTCAGATAAAACTTTTTTTTTTGAAGCAATCTGTCGTTCTACTTATTTAAAACGTTTTTTTAGAAAAAGACTTCAGAATAAACTTTTTCCAAAACACAACGATTAAAAATCAAATTTATCCAATCAAAATTTGAATAGCATAAATTTGAAAGAAAATTTGCGTAACTTTATACGCAAAGAAACTTTTGCAAAGACTTTTATTTTTTTATATCTTTAAATTATTAAAATAGAAGTAGAAGGTCAACCATAAAAAATCAGCAAAAACTGAATTGTTTTTTAAACTTTTCTCAAAAAGTTAATTACGAATTACTGGTTAAACAAGAAATATAAAATTTTGGAGATCCCCCCCCCTCCCCCTATTATTTACGACTTTAAACAAAGCCAAAAAATGCATATTAAAAATAAAAAATCCAGAGATTTTTATATAAAAAGCAGACTATAATAAATATCAATTTCGGGATAATGATTTTTTTATTTATAAACAGTATTTTTTTTTTTGGCGTTTCTGGCGTTTGACATGACGAAGTTTTGTCTAAAACAACGATTCTGGTGAGTTGACGGCTGCTTTATAATTATGATAAATTTTAATATCTGCGTCTTTTACTTTTTAGCATATAATATATATAATATATATTTGCAGTTTTTGGTTAGAAAACTTAATATGAACTTAATTGTTTTAGATTAGTTTTTTTTATGTTTTAGACTGCACAACCAACACCCTTCAACATTTGAGGCTGCTTCAATTCGAAAGTTTGCCAAGGGAAGAACAGAAACCATTCGTTCGGCAACACCTGCCGCTATTAGGTTTGTTCAAGCAATGGATAACAGCAGTAAAAATGTATCATTAAATTAATAAATTTTAAAATTACAAAATTATAGATTTGTATTAAAAACATAAGCAAACTTTTACTACCTATATTGCAAATTTTTTTTCAGATTACTGAGAAAAAGGAATTATTTTTGAACGCTATAGAAGCGCATGTGCAATACACCAACGAGGTAATTGCCTTACGATTTTTTTATTATTTAATATCTGCATAGTATAAATGTATACTAATGTTGATGACGTTTTATTTATTTTCTTTAAGACATTGATAATTTTATATTAGGCTCTTAATTTGCAAGCTATTGATCGACATTTGCTTGGGTTAAAGCTAACTGCTTTATCCACAGGACTACCTTTACCTGAGGTATTTTGTGATACTGCCTATAAAAACGCCATGTATTTTCATCTATGTTCAAGCCAGGTACGTTTTATTTTCGGCTTATACTAAATAATAATATATTAATAATGATATATTTTTTAACAGTTAATTATTGAAAGTAATTTTGCTTGTTTAAGGTTTCTCTTTATTATATCTAATTTCCATAAGTTCCCCCGGTTAGGTTTTTAATTAGATTCACAAATTTTATTCTGATAATATTTAATAATCTTTCTATTCAGATCGCTTCTTCACATATGGTAGGTGTAATTTTTGCCCCTGAAGTTCCAGATGGATATGGTGTATGCTACAATCCTATGGAAACAAAATTTATATATGTGGTGTCTGCTTACCATAGCGACTTAAATACAAATGCAGGAGATTTCGGTGAATCGATTGCGCGCGCAATGGAGGATAATTATATTCTACTTATCAATCAAACTTTTTAAATTTTTTAACGATTTAATATTTTGTAATAAGAAACAAATTTATATTATTTTTTTGCATATAAATGTCGTTTATAATAAATCTCATTTAAACGCTATATAGCAAAGCTAGGGTTTTGTATATGAAAATAAGTTTATCCGTTATTACGAGTATACGCTAGATATGCACAAGGTTAACAATATAACAGTATTAAATTAAAAAGTATTAACAATATTAACAATATAAAATTTTTTAATGGCTTAGAGACTAAAATATATAACAACCGATTATTAAATTGAAAATAGTAATAAATTGCTAAGATCAAAGACAAATCTTGCTATGATTTCAAAAAACAACATGCTGGTTGGTTAAGTTCTGTTTAGAAACTCCTGTTTTCGATTTTGATTAACAATTTGACGGAGTTTGAAATGAGTGAATTTTCCGACCGTGGGACAAGAACATTATTCAAATTTTATTGGAGCCGTGTCTTGACAATTTTTACCTCATGGCAATTAAGGCTATTGGGCAACTTTTAAATCTAAGAGCAATGAGACACTGCTTTTCAAAATTTTTAATTTATTTGCGAAATCGACAGTTGTTGTTAATGGTGTAAACTAGCTCGATTGTTGGCAATAATTGCACCCCAGCACCCCCACCATAATTGCAAACCACTGTTATATATAATAAAAAAAAGTTGGATCTTGTCAGAACTTATAAAAGCGCAAATATATATACCATATACAAATATATATGCAAAGTAAATTCAGTAAGACAGCTCTTTATAATAGAAAAGAAAAAATACAACAGTCTTCCAATAAAATAGAAAAAAACAAATACGTGGTTGTTATAAAAAGTATTTAAATATATCATCAATAGATAGAATAAAATTTTCAAGTTTATTTTTAAGGCCGGAAAAGTATTGTATATATCAAAATTAGATATAACAATTTTATTCCAAAGATATGGTGCTCAAAATGTAATGCAAAATTTGTTAAACTTTGTTCTGTAAGTTGGTTCATGTGCAAAATATTTATTTCTAAGTAATAAAAGTGTTGTGTAACCAATCTAGTAGATACTTTTGATATTATTTTGTCTTCCCTAGCATCGCACCAGTTTATAGATGTAATCTACCTCGACTTTGCTAAAGCTTTTGATTCCGTACCTCACACCAGATTCATGTTAAAATTAAAATCATTCGGAATAAACGGCTAACTACTACAATGGATTAGTTCCTTCTTAGTAGGCAGAAAGCAATGCGTTACAATTAACAATACTAGCTCTGACTGGGTTCATGTTCTTTGTGGTGTTCCTCAAGGTTCTGTTCTTGGTCCGCTCCTCTTTATTCTTTTTACAAACGATCTTGCCCAACTTACAGAAACTTCTGAAGTATTTGCAGACGATACTAAACTTTTTTCTAAAACTTTATCGCAGACTAATTTTGTTGATCTGCAGGACCGTCTACGCTTAGTATACGAGTGGTCAAACATTTGGTTACTTAAATTAAACGTTTCAAAATGTGTGTAATCCATTATGATAAAACCAATCCTATGTATAGCTACTTTTTGCAAAATAACCAAGGTATAAATGAAAGCCTAAGAGGCTCTATTGAAGAGCGCGATTTAGGAGTCATTTTTACATCTAATCTCAAGTGGAGTACACATATTCAATCAATTGTCTCTAAATCTTTACAAATTCTTGGTATGCTAAAAAGGACATTCACCATCGTTGATGAAAAAATGGCTTTCAAATATTTTAAAGTGTTTATAAGACCACACCTTGAATATGCAGTGTCTGTATGGGCCCCGTATTTAAAAAATGACGTAGCTTCGGTTGAATCTGTTCAACGTAAAGCAACAAAATGGGTTTTAAACTTGAGATCGCCTACGATGCGATCTAATACAAATTTTTAAACTAATACATCGATTTGGTATAATTGATAATATATATCAACCAAAATTTTTTAACTGATTGACTCGTGGTCGCCATCTTAAAATAAGTCATGAATATGTTCCAAACTGTCTTCCAAGGCACAACCAATTATATAATAGATCAGCAAAATACTGGAATGAACTACCCGAGCAAGTAACTTTATGCTTTATTGTACTTTCTTTTAAAATTAGATTAGGTCACTGGTTGAGGATAAAATTCGGAACAAATATTTATGAAACTGGTCGTTTATAGTAGGGTGTTTTTCCTGCTCGCTGTATGTATATATGGTATGTATATTTTATGGCTACAACTATAATAATAATAACAATAATAATATTTGTTAATTGGGAACAGAATAAGTCAGGACCAGGATCTAAAGAGGAGTAAGGTCTTTAACCCAACTTTGGGTCAGTTAATCTACTTTAGATCTTAAAACTTAAAATTAGCTAGGTTCTATGTAAATCAAAAGACCAAAAATTGTTCTATTTTTTAATAAATTTAAAGGATTTTTAAAATTTATTAAAAATAAAACAAAGTTTTTTTAGAAAAACGTAATAATTATTTTCTTTAAATTTTTTTAGAAACAGGTAATAATTAAAAAAAGTTCAATCGAGATCAATATTAATCAAACTTTTCAGGATTTTATAAAGACATAAATCAGGAAAATGAATTTAATGAATTTATTTTTATTTTTAAAAAAACAATCAATTAACATTAATAAAATAAGTTAAAAATAATAATTAAAAAAAAATTAAATAATCAATTATATGATCATAAAATGAGTTGCATAAAAGTTTAATCGAGTTAAGGTTTAGAACATTAAAAGATAAAATTTAAAAAATATACAAATTTTAAGTATTAAATTTGTATATTTTTTTAATTTTATCTTTTAATGTTCAGTGGCTCAATAGCAAAGAAAAACTCGTCTCTGCATTGATTTGACCAATTTCATGCACATTTTATATGGCACTTTTAACCAATAAAAAGTTCAAAAGTTCAAATGTTCAGTTGATTGAATTTGACGGTTTACCAATTGAGTATCGGTCCATGACCAAATAGTTTCTATTGGGTTGATATCTGATGACCTATGGCACTAAGGTAACAAACTGATCTTCTTTGTGTTAAGCCAGTGTGTTATACTATGTGCTGTGTGTGCTGGAGCCCCGTGTTGCTGAAAGATGTATTGCTTGATTCTGCCATACAATTCCTTTATCGATGGAGTCAAACGTATGATACAGCTCACAAATACCAAAACCTTTGTGGGAAAAACATCCTCATATGCCTACTGAGCCTCCACCACCTTGTCGTTTTGCTTGAAATAGCGCTCACAATATTTCTCAGTTGCAAATCTTTTAACGTATATTCTTCTTTAACGGTTTGTAACCTGAAAATTTGACTCATCGCTCCAAATCACTTTTGCCCAACCTTCAACTGCCTAATACAAACGTTCTTTGCACCATTTTTGTACTTGGTATTGATCCATGATTGACAAGATAGGCTTTTTTTATTGCAATCTAACACCTAATACTTTCTAAAGTTCTTCTAACGAGTTTTCTGCTTACATTTCAACCTAAAGTTCTTCTAACGAGTTTTCTGCTTACATTTCAATGAGAAAAGGTTTAGTTAAATATTTGTTCTAGATTTTTGTTGCTGAGCCCAAGATTTTCTCTACTGATTCTGAATATGCTATTTTTGTCGCGGTCACTAACTTTTGGTGGTCTTCCGGAACAAGGCATGTCAACAATGTTCGCTGTCAGCTCCGAGGTTTTTTCTGTTTTTTGCAAGCAAAATTCAGAAAACACTTAAGTTTACTAATTTCAACGTTGTTATGATTCTTTGATTTGACCAGTCTAATATTTTGCCATTTGATGCTCTCTGACACTGCTTTTCTACCTATTTTCGAGCATATTAAAATTTAAAATATTGCAGTCACTCTTTAGTTAATTTTAATCAAATAAAATATTTTTTTGTAATTTTGAAATTATTATTTTATTTAAGAATCACGAGTATTCACTATATTTATCCTTTAAAGTGATAATTAAGTATAATAATTAGTTATGAAGTGTGAAAAATGTATAACTAATTAACTCGATTAAACATTTAAGTCATCAGTAAAATACATTGTCAACAGGTTCAACTGGTTTTACAGAAGTAGTGTAGTATGTGAAAATATTTTTTTTTTCGTCTTTTTTATCAATACAAACATAAACAGCCCAAAACAAAAAAGATAAAATATATGTTGAATTTTAATATTAGAAAAACTAGCACGTCGTTATGGAAAACTTGATTAAACTTTTGTACATATCTGTATAAAGTTTAAAGCTATTGTTTGTACATAAAACGCTGGTCAAATTATGTTAATTCCAAATTTTAGAATTTGAATGATTTATAATTCACCTAAACTCCACCGAGCCAATAGAACCTGTAATGAAAAATTCTACAATTTCTAAAGGTTCACCACTTATCAAATAAGCAGCAATGTCACAGTTGTTAGAGCGCTTGCTTAAGAAGCAAGAGATCAAGAGTTCAATTCGAGCTCTGGGAGTCGGTCAGAAAGGTCATGAACATCTTTGTTAAATGCTCTTCCGCGGTGCTCTGTGGCAAGACCGTTATATCTTCTTGGAACACCTAGAACAAAAGATTTGTAAAAATAATAATAGTAAAAAAAAAAAATGTAATTGTGAAAAATAAAACAAAAAAAATCTTGATAAATTTTTTTTTATTTGATTCAGTATGAAAATCATCATGAATAGACTAATGCTTAAACAACGCCAAGCGTTGTTTTTTATTCAAACTTACTTTAAAAAAAAGTGTTCGATTTGCTTAGCTCATAGAGAACTTTATGTTTTTGATGGCGCAAACAATCTTCCATTTAAGCAAGTATCGTTGTAAGCCACCGTCTATGTAAGCATCAGTCAAACTGTGAATCAATTTTGTAGCACTCTAGAGGATGGAATGAAATTAAAACGTTAGAGGAATGTGCGTACCGAAGAGAATATCGGTCAAAATTGATCAATTCGTTGCTGGTAGCAAGAACTTGGGCTGTTTCCATCTTTTGCGTGGAAAATTTTGCGCAAAAATCTCGGGCTACACCCATACAAAATCCAGCTGGTGCAAGAATCAAAGCCAAAACCTAGCCAGGATTTGGACTGATTTGGTCTTTCAAGCCTTAAAAAGGCGTTCAGAACTTTCGAAAGACGTTTAAAAGACTTTTTTTAGACCAAATGCTAACTGAACAGTCCAGTTGTTTTATCGCCACATTGTGTTCAGCGATGAGGCTTATTTTTGGTTGTTAATTACCTAAATTGTCGCATATGGAGTAAAAAAAATTCAGAAGAGACCAATTACATCCACAAAAATACACCGTTTGGTGCGGTTTACACGCTGGTGACATTATTGGGCCCTTTCTTCAAATCAGGCTTGCGTTGCGATCAATGGAGATCCTTGCCGATTTCGTTAAAGATTTTTTTTTTGAAAACACGGATGACATTCGGACGTCCAAAATGCACTTCGATGTGGTGCCCATATGTCCCTAATCATTTTCATTTGTTTATACAATGAATTTTCTTGAAATTTTTCTGATGAAAAATCTTTCAAATAAAAAAAATGTTTAATTTTAATTTAATTTATTCTATTATTTTTTACAATATCAAGTTTATCGGGCGTAAAAAAACACCCTTTTTTTTAAATATATATATATGTATATATATATATATATATATATATATATATATATATATATATATATATATATATATATATATATATATATAAATATTTATTTTATAATTTATAATATAATTTAGACTGTATTTTATTTTATAAGCATAAACAAAAATGTAATACAAAAAGAAACGTAAAAAATTTAACAATTTTGTTTTGACCCTTTCTAATTTTTCTCACCCAGATTTATTAAAACTTGTTTAACAAGCTAATTGTTAAAATTTTTATTGTATAATAAAGTAAAAAAAAACAAAAAAAAAACAAACTTTTTTGAAAGTTAGTTTTTATTTATTTTACTTATCTATTTAATAAATGTTATTTAGTAAAATAGTAAATAAAAGTTATTTATCCCTTGAGGCACTTATTATTACTTAATAAAATTAAGTTAACAAAAGCCGATAAATATATCTATTTAAAGTTAAATCGTTTACTAATTCACATCCTGAATTTTAAAAAGAGATTTATTACTTTGTTAGAATTGCTGTCAACAAAGTAATAATTTAAAAATTCTCTTGACAATATACATAATTCTCACAAGATTGTACTTCAAATTAAATAACTAAAAAGTTCAATAATTTTACTTTAATAATTTTACTTTATTAATTTAGATACCATTGAAAATAGTTTTTTGTAAAAATGCTGTTGTCTGGAAGAAGGTTTATTGAGAACAAGGTATTAGTTTAATAGATCATTGATATGCAGATTAAATTATTAACATATATAGTGAAGTAAAACAATGATTAATCATGCATGATAATAAACTCAAATTATCACAAGTTAACTATTCAAAATTGAACATTTTATTATCAATATATATGCATTGATATTGTATGTGCATACAATAAGTCTTACAAATTGTATTATTTAAATAACTTTTTCATTATTTTATGTAAGTGTATGTGTTTTTTGTAGGTTTTTCATTATTTTGTGTGTGTGTATGTGTCTACGTGTATGTGTGTGTGTGTGTGTGTGTGTGTGTGTGTGTGTGTGTGTGTGTGTGTGTTGTAAATGTCAATTTTATGATAATAGTTTAAAGTAATGTTTACATTTTTAGATTAAAATGACTAATATTATTATGAAAAATTTAACCAAAGTTAGTTATCATCCAAAAGTTATGATGGCAAAGGAAAATAGCCTGCCACATTTGCCAGTTCCACCTTTGCATCAAACTATGAATAAGTATATTATAGCACTCGAGCCATTATTAAATAAAAACCAGCTTGAAAAAACAAAAAAAATAGTTTCTGAATTTTTAACTCCCGGTGGACTTGGTGAAGAACTTCAGCACAAGTTAGAAGAAAAGGCAAAAGTTACAGACAATTGGTTAGCAGAATGGTGGAATAACTGCGCTTACTTTGAATACAGAGCACCAGTTATTATCAATTCAAGTCCTGGAGTTTTTTTCCCTAAGCAAGATTTTAAAAGTGATTTTGATCAATACAGGTAATTATATTTCATTTACTTCTTAGTTTTTACTAATTTTTAATTTTTTTCACAAATGAATTTTTTATTCTCAAAAGGTACACTGCAAAGTTGATTAGAGCGATTATAGATTTTAAAGGTTTGGTTGACAGGTGTGTTGCCATTTCATTTTTTGTTTTTTAATTCACAATTAATTCACAAATAAAATATGTGTTCTATTACTTAAAAAGTAGGATGTAAACATTTTCAATTCATAGAAATAGGTCTTATAATTTTCTGCTTTATAGATTAAAAATAAATCTTTTTATAACTATTAGACTATATATTACTAATTATTTATAAATAAGTTAATATGTTAGTATTATATATTAATTAATAATAAATTATGTATTACTTATAGTATTATATAATTATTGTATTATATATTTATTATTAATAAATTATGTATTACTTATTACTATTATTGTGGTTGTTGTTGTTTAGGGATTGTAATACCATTTTATTAATTAACCGGCAAATTCAAGTTAATTAGCAAACTGGTATTACTTCCGGTGGCCGGAACCACCTAAAGGAGAATAAAGAGAAACTAAACACAAGCTAGGGTTAGAGACAGACAAATCAAGGAGTGAAATTAAGTTATTAGGGTTGTCTGGAAAATAAGTTACAAAGTTAACTATATACATAAGAGAACGAGAAATACAAATTGCAGAATATGGGCTTTTGTTGTCAGCAGGGTGAGTGGTGTTAAAGCTAAGCCATTCTGTGTGGTGAACATTAAAGTCACCAATAACAACAATATTGGCAGAGGAGTAAAGAAAAAGAGCATGGTCAATTTGATCAAAAATTACATCTAAAAGAGTGCAGTTTTGGGAAGAAGGAGAATGATAAAGAACAATGAGAAAGGTGATAGAGTGAAGAGATGTTCAGCAGAAGTATAAAGAGGAATGGTTAAAGGATTTAAACCTGATTCCTTGACAAATAGGTGAATTCTAACGACACTATCAACAAAAGCATTAACAGGGATACCATCTCTGTAATACTTGATCAAAGTATTAAAATTTAAGTTTTTCAAATTTTGAAAAACTAAAATTTTGTAATGAAGGAGATGCAATGTTTTGAATTTGAATTAAAAATTGAATTAAAAATTTTATTGTTTAGTTATTCTTTTATCTAGTGGTGTTATGGGTGGTGGGTGTATGTGGAAAAATATAACATTGGACAACCGTTGCCACAAAATTCTTAAATATTGCCCCAAATGTATAGGGCATCTTAGCAAGATGCCCTATACATTGAAAATGTATAGGGCATCTTAGCAAGATGCCCTATACATTGAAAATGTATAGGGCATCTTGCTAAGATGCCCTATACGTTTTCAATGGGAGTAAAAATCAGGTGAGAGCGTTAGCCATTCTAATAATTGAATTTTCTTGCTGGTAAACCATGAGACATTCGACTTTGCTCTATGAATTGGAGCATTATCTTGCTGGAAAATAAAATTTTTGCAAAATATCATTGAAATGACCAGTCAACAAATTTCTATATCCTTCAGCATTCAATATAGTAGTATTAAAGCCAATCAAAATTTTTCAAAAATAACTGAATGCACCCCAAATCATTACTTCTCTGCCTTCCATAGCCCTTCTTTTTGAAAATATTTTCTCTTTTTTATGTCATACCAGTAGTAATTAAAGCCATCTGGACCATCAAGATAAAAAATTTTTTCATGAGACCACACAATTTTTTGCCATTCTTTTTCCCAAGTCATGTGGTCCTTGGCCCATTTAAGACAAATGCGTTTGAGCGCTTCAATTAGTGATGGAGATGTGCTTTTTTTTGTATATCTAAGAAAGCCTGACTTGTTAATTACACGATTCACTGTCCATTTTGAGCATTTCAATCCCAAATCAGCGCCTATTTGTCTTGCATAGATGTTAGCAAGCTGTAAGTATAGGTTTTCTACCACTTTAATTCTTTGTGCAATAATTTGTTGGATCATTTACAAAACTATTGATCAAATGTAGCGAGTGTCTCAGTTTCAAGCAATTGCTCTGTTTGATAAACGCAATGACCAGTATGCTTTTAACTTGCCTTTTTCTTCATCAGAGAGTGTAATTCCTCTTGGTATTCGTTAGAATGTATTTTATAATTTGAAAATGTAATAAATTTAATTTGAAAACAGATTTTACTACTATTTTTTGATGGCTTTTGATGCAATTTAGATAACGAGGTTATAATTGTGCACCACAGTTTTAAAGGATTTTATAATTTGAGTTAATTAAAGTATAAATAGATTCATGTAAATTATTTTGTTTATTTCAAAAAATGATCTACAAATAGATTTTGATCAACAAACTTTAAAAGATGGTTTTAAGGTTTCTATACAGGTGAGGTTATAATTCTGCACCCCACTGGATATTGCTGTTAAAGACTTGAACAGTTATACTTCGTTGATCATATAAGACTAATTGTTATTTAATTTTTAGCTGACTGTTTATCTTTTTTTATTATTATTATTATTGTAGTAATGTGTATTTCTTTGAACTGATGTGATCCTCTTTCATTAGTAATCCAGTATTGGAAAATTATATAGTTAAAAGCTAATATAGTGTGGGGTTTAATAAAATAATAAGAATGGATGTTATAGAGTTTTACACTTCTGTTCGGATGGTTGATGTTAGTCTGCATTAGTAAAGGATAAGTCAGTTTTACCAGAAATTGGAGGCTGTCAAAAGCAAGGAGAAGAAATTGTTAAATGGGTTTTAATCTATCATTTTTACTGTATTAAATGTTTTTTTTTTTTTTTTTTTTTTTTTTTGCTTTTCACATATGCATAGAACACAGAACAGGGTGGGTTCAAACAATTTAACAGTGTTTTTATGCGTTAAGCTAAATATAAAAAAAATCTTGTCTCAAATACACAAAGTAATTGTGAAAAGATTTTATATTTTATGGTCATTGTTTATTTAAGCAGTTTCTTATTTATTGTTTTAAATTTATTATTTATTTGTTGGAATTAAACTTAGTATTTTGTTAATAATGTTATCATTAAATAGTTTTCCAATTGGGAAGTTTAATGCTTGATGTCAACAAAAATTAACAAATTGAATATCAAAATCAGTAAGTTTAATATTTAAACCAACAGATTTAATATAAGAACAGCAGAATATCAAAAACCAATGGCTAAATATGAATTAATTGCTTTGTAGTTTCCTTGAGAATTTCCTTGAGATAATTAACTGAATTCTTAACTGATTTCTTTAAACTGATTTCTTTAAACTGATTTCTTTAAACTGATTTCTTTAAACTTGATTTCTGTAAACATGATTTTGAAAAAGATAAATGTTGTAATAGAACACAAAAATTAGTTACAAGTAGAAAATATTTGAAAAATAGTTTTATTAAATTAAGGTTTTAAATTTTTAAGTTAGGCTTGTATTTTTATATTTCAGTTATTTCTTTTATTCTTTTTACTTCATTCTATTTATTTTAATTTTTAATTCTAAATAATCTTTAATTATTTGTTATAATTTCTTTATTATTTTTAGTGAAAGTATTCCTGTTGACTATTCACGTGAAGATCCTTTAACTATGATGCAATACAAAAAACTTTTGTCAGTATGTCGTATTCCTTTACCAGTTAGAGATGCTGAAGTTATTACTCCTCCAGAATATTCCCGTCACATGGTTGTTGCACATAATAACCAAGTAAACATTGTTTTTTTCCTATATATATATATATATATATATATATATATATATATATATATATATATATATATATATATATATATATATATGTATATATATATATATATATATATATATGTATATATATATATATATATATATATATATAACCCTCAGAATTAGGAAAAAGGAGGTCAGCAATAATTTGCCCATCTCAATCTTTTAGAGGTGATCATCAGGTCGAGAGAGCATCAGGTCGGCAAAAGTTATTTGATACAAAGGTCTGACCATGAAACATAGAAACGAGGTCGACAATTTTTTGCCGACTTTAAACACTTTAAGGTTAGCAATTAGGTCGGCATTTCTGAATGCCGACTCTAATTCCAAGGGTTGTATATATATATATATATATATATATATATATATATATATATATATGTATATATATATATATATATATATATATATATATGCCTATAGTTTGACATCTAAGCTTACGGTTTGTGGTAAAAAATGTCTCTTAACGACTCTTTGTGTTTAATAAAGACAAAATTAAGTACACTTTATGTCAAAACCATTAGATTTAATTAAGGAGGCTAATTTAATTTATTGTTTTTTGAAAAATCATTAAAACGCAAACTATTAGGCTAAAATATTTTTAAAAATATTCGAAATGTTTTTATTTTCTTAATAAAAATAAAAACATTCTGAATGTTTTTATTTATATTTTTTTACTGTTTACATGCATCAACTGACAATTAGGTAGAGCATGCTAGGAGCGCTAACATTGACTGACAAACATAAGAGGAGTGCTGGTAAATTTATCAATTAAAAAAACAAACTTTTTTCTTCTAAATTATTTTTTTTTTAAACAAAGTTTACATTTTGTTGCAAAATTTAATGACCACCAAGCCTTAACGTGTTATATGGGACATTATTTTATATTAACTCTCACTTATTCTTACTCTCACAAAAAAATTGCATGTTTACTAAACATTTAATTGAGAAAAATTAATCCAAATAAACTTTACATGTCATCAGTAAACTTAATATAATGGAGTTTTGTTTTTTCTCATTTATAACAATCATTTTCTTCTTGCCAGCCCCCCCCCTTCCCCCCCTCAAAAAAAAAAAAAGCACTTCAAGTTGGATTCAGACTTTAGTGGTTTGTGATTTACCGATGCTTTCATGGAATCAACTCATTGACTAAATGTTTCAATAATATGCTGTAAGACAACTTTCTATACTCTAATTGGCAGTCTGATTGGTTAAAATTTGTAAGAACAAGAAGGCTGTTTAGATTAAATTTATTTTAGCATGTTTTCAGTGTAAACGATGACATGTGGCTTAATACATATGCCTGCTTTCCCCCATATATATATATATATATATATATATATATATATATATATATATATATATATATATATATATATATATATATATATATATATATATATATATATATATATATATATATATATATTACAACCCTCGGAATTAGGGTCGGCATTTGGCAATGTCGACCTAACTGCCAACCTGAAAGTGTTTGAGGTCAACAAAAAATCTCAACCTTGTTTCTATGTTTTATGGTAAATACTTTGTATCAAATAATTTTTGCCGACCTGATACCGACCTCTAAAATATTAAAGTCAGCAAATTATTGCAGACCTCATTTTTCTTAATTCTGAGTGTTGATAATATATATATATATATATATATATATATATATATATATATATATATATATATATATATATATATATATATATATATATATATATATATATATATATATATCAGGCCTTGTTTTAAAGCGTTACGCCTAGAGCGATTTATGTACGCCTTAAGCGCTTTTTACGTACGCGTAGAGCTGTTTTGGTTAAGCTACTTTTTATCATTTTTTAACTTTTAAATTAGCGGTAACATAAAAGAAGTAATTAATTTTCAAAAAAACCACATTAACTTTTAAATAACGATATGTAAAGGTATTTATTAAAAAAAAGAATTTACTTTAAAAATAATTATTGTAACTTTTCATTGCGATATATCTTTCCTTTTTATAGCAATTAATTTGACGCTAAACTTTCTATCCAAATATTTAGCAACATAAAAAATTGTTTGTCAATCCTTAACTACAAATTTTTTGCAATGTTTTTAATAAAAAGTAGTAATTTTTTAAAGTTTTTAGTAAAAAACTTTTAAAAAATCTATATTTCATATTTATTAATACAGAATATAAAAGTTTTTTGTAATATAGATTTTTTATGAATTTTTTACTGAATTTATAATAAAAAAACATATGCAAAAAAATTTGTAACTAAGATTTGACATTTTTTTTTAATAAAATCTCAAAAAATGTCTTAATATTTTTGTTATCATGATAACAAAAATATCAAGACATTTTTTCGAGATGTTAAAAAAAATGCCTTTGCTTTTCTTATTAGTTTAATAGTATATAGCTTATAGTTAGTTTAATAGTATATAACTTTTCTTATTAGTTTATTAGTATATAATTTAAGTTATGCGGGGGGAGGGGGTCGGCACAGAAAAAAAAAATTACCTGTTACTCGCAGTATTTGAATGAAGACAATTTGTTAAAATTCTTCTGCGTGCGAATCAATAAGTTTTTTTTTTCATAAATCAAGTTATAATATATAGTAAAGAAATCATGAGTAGACTACAACATCTGCTGATGACACTAATATTACATTGAATATATTTATATAACGGAGGTTTTATTATGCACGCGCACATTACAGGTTCTGTTAAATAAATACTAAGGCACGTTTTAGTTTAATGACAGTCTCCATTTTTTACTAATGAATATGTATTTTTCTTTATAAAACAAAACAAACTAGTATATAAAAACCTTGTATATTTCTATTATCTCTAAATTGTTTAAAGTTGGAATATGGATTGTATTTTGAAGGACAAAAGATTTACTTTAAAAACTTTTAAATCTTGGGACTTTGCCGATGCTTTGCCGATGCGATGATCACAGAAAAAGAGAAAACTTACGTTATTAAAATCAAATGTAAGTTATGTGATCTTCATCAAAATAAAATATTATCCAAAAACAATAGTGCCGTAAGGGCAACTGCCCAACGGTTTATAAATAATACAAGTCATGTTAAAATATTTTAACATGTTACTATATTTTAATTAAGTTGATATATAATTAAAAATAAAAATATAGTTCAATAAATAAATTAAATTTATTCTTTACAAAAATTACCTCATATTTATTCTTTTTTTTATTTTATTAAGTTAAATTGCTTACAAACGAAAAAAAAAAAGAGTTTTGTAATTATACGTAGAATGAAAATACTTTTGAGTTTGTTTATAAGTTAAGGAACTTAATTTTTAATAAACAAATTTTTACGAACGTTTATTATAAACAGATACGATTCAAATTATTAAATACGCTTAAATTATTTCAGTTGAGTGTTTTTTTAAGTTTGCACGATTAAAGTTTGGCGTAGAAGTATTTGTTTTTTTGTTTTAAGAATAATTAACAAAAGAGTTTGCATAGTTAAGACTTTTATATTTAATTTAATTTTTTTTTTAATTTCCTAAAATTAAAAAAAAAAAAGATTTAATCGTTGAAAACGATTTTTCTCTATAGCTCTGTTTCTTTGTGATTTGTTTAAAAAGTTAAATATTTTTACAATAACATAAAAAATTTATGAATTAAATTCCTAACGAACGCGTTCTAAACTACATACCAAAAATATGCACAAAGCAGACAAAACTTTTTTATATTTTTATAAAACGCAAGTTTGAAACGCTTTTAAAAATTTTAAAAATATTTAAAAACTTAAATTTTTCTTTGCTAGTCAAAACAAAATCGTTGTTTAAATAATTAACATGGGTTTGCGTTTATCAATGTTAATATTTTTTGTTTACTCTAGAAATTTTTAAAAATAAAAAAAATCATAAATTTTTGTTCAATAACAATTAAAAACAATTATTCAAAAACAAATTTCAGAAATAATTTATATATATATATATATATATATATATATATATATATATATATATATATATATATATATATATATATATATATATATATATATATATATATATATATATATATATATATATATATATATATATATATATATATATAGTCTTGCATGTCTCTTGCGTAGCATCAAAAAATATTTCCCATAAACTGTAGTTTTAAAGAGCGTGTTAATAAACCAGACCAGAAAAAGTTTTAAAAATTAAATTTTTTTTTTTAATTGATAGACTGCCTGGCCAAACCAAACCCTCAGTCGATGTAGCAGCACTCTCTTGCGAGTCAGGCTATTTGTCAGTCGTTGTAGCAGCACTCCCTTGCGATTCAGGCTATTTGTCAGTCGATGTAGCAGCATTCCCTTGCGAGTCAGGCTATTTGTCAGTCGATGTAGCAGCACTCCGTTGCGAGTCAGGCTATTTGTCAGTCGATGTAGCAGCACTCCGTTGCGAGTCAGGCTATTTGTCAGTCGATGTAGCAGCACTCCGTTGCGAGTCAGGCTATAAGATAGTCGATGTAGCAACATTTACGCATGTTTAAAAAATGTTTTTTATTAAATCAATAACAAAAACACCACTAATTAAAAAAAACTTTCTAGTCGTTATAATTGCGGTTTTTTAAAAATTTTTTAAAAAACAATTAAATTTAATGTACTTCCGCATAAATTAATTGCTTTGACATTTCGATGACAATCAAAAACAGCTTAAGAGACGAGGTAATTAAAATTGTAGTCGTAAGAGACTTTTTTTACATTAAAATGCTCTTAAAGCGACACTATATGAGTATATATATATATATATATATATATATATATATATATATATATATATATATATATATATATATATATATATATATGTATATATATATATATATATATATTTTACTAAATAATATTGAACTAAAATTAATAATAAAATAACAATTGAAAACATTACAAAATTTTCATAATAAATTTATATTTAAAACGTTTATAGTTTATATTTGAGTTAATTGTTAAATTGAACTAGTTTGCGGTTATTTATTTATTGCGGTAGTTAAAACACTTAACGTCTATAAAAAAAAATAAAGATAATTTTATGACATCAAAATCGCGTTAAGCTAATGCATTGAGCACTTTTTTATTTAAAACAAGGCCTGATATATACAGGGCCTTCGAGAGGGAGGGGCAAAGGGGGCAAATTGACCTGGGCGCCAAGCTTGAAGGGGCGCATGATGACCTTTTTTAAATAAATAACAAAATTTTTAATGAGTGACAATGAGAAATCTGCTTATTTTTTGTATTTGAGTTTGAAACTTTAGAATTCAGAATAAAAATACACATGATAAAAAAATTTTAATTTTAAATTCTATTATTGTAGTTTATTGTAAACTATTTAATAAAAAATAGGATTTAGCTGTAATTAAATTAGACAAAATCAGGCCAATTTCCGTTAGCCCATAAACAGTTAGCAATGCTAGCTCAAGCTCGGTTGTACGGAAGATGCTGTGCTTTAATTTTAATGGTAGTTGATCGAATTTTGTTTTAAAGCAGTTGGCATTAATAGCATTAAAAACTTTATTTGGTAATGCGCTTCATGTGTAAGCAACGCGGTTGTTGAAGAAGTTGAAGCAAGCAAAACATTTTTTTGACAATTTTACAATAAAATTGCTTCTTTTTCTAGTAGTATTTGACTGTTAAAGCGAAGAAGAGAATCATAGCGTCACATTTTTTAGGCAAATAAGCCGCCTTGCTTTTACCAAAACCCGGCCAGTTATCAAGTATTTGATTTTTTACTTGGGTTTAAAGTAGACAAAATGTCTACTTTAAACGTAGTAAGGAAAGATTTTTTTGCTCAAATTGATGATGGAAATGTTGAAGTTTTAATTTTTAAAGGGACTACCAAGTCCGGAGACATGTTGTGTTCATATTAAAGAGAATGTTAAAAAAAAACGTCTGAGCAAGTTTTTTTTGATTAAAACTAATTAATATGATGGAAATGTTGAAATTTTAATTTTTAAAGGGACTACCAAGTCCCGAGACATGTTGTGTTCATATTAAAGAGAATGTTAAAAAAAAAACGTCTGAGCAAATTTTTTGAATTGATAATTTATTCAATATTCAAGATATCTGAGCATATTTTTTGACTTGATAATTTATTCAAGCGTGTTTAATTCATAGGAGTTTTAGAGCATGACGTCATTGGAAACATTCTAGAAATTCTTTAAAAAGTTTACTATTAAATTTTACTCAAATAGCTAACTATATTTACTTATTTTATTAAAAGTTTATTTTATTAATTGTTCGTTAGTTTTTTACAAATCTAACTAACAATTAAACCTAATAAAATATATAATTTGTAATTAACTTTCAAAATTTTGACAATTTAAAAAATATGTATTATAAAACATTTATTTTTGTAAACAAATGATAATAGTTTAAAAGTTTTACGGCTTTACAGATGTGGCTCCGAGAATGAGCCATAATATTAAAATAATAGTTCATTTGATAGTATATTCTTAAAAAAAATTATGCTAGATATCTCAAAACGCAACAAATCGTAAATAATACAATTCCTAAAACATTTCAACAGAATTCTCTAGAACTTTATTGCACTTAGTCAGCGCGTTTTTTGAACCAATAGAATTAGTTTGTTTGCAAATTTGGCCGGTTTTTAGTGTTCGCGAATATTCTTTTTATTCTTCTGCAAGATGTTTTAAGAACATTCAAGTTAATTATGTTTCTATGTATGTCTGTAAAATAAAAATTAATATATATTAATTTTTTAATTTTTAAGCCTTCGCCCTAATATATATTAGATGTTTTAATGGAAATATAAATAATGAAATAAGATCACCTCAATACCAAAAAATACATTTTTGAAAATCAGAGAAAAAATGTGTTAATAGTTTGTTTTTTTAATATTTACAAAGTAAATTAATAAAAGTGCATTATTATTTAGGTTAAAAATTATTTTATCTAATATTTTGAAAAAAAAACTTATAACAAAAGAAATCAAAATACACGTGGTCTAGACGATTATTTAAAAAAAGTTGCGCAAATAAAATACTATTTTGTTTTTTATTTTATTTTTGCTTTTAATTTTATTTTGTTTTTAATTTTATTTTGTTTTTAATTTAATTTTGTTTTTAATTTTGTTTTACAAACACATTTTAGAACTTTAAAATATAAAAAAAGTGGATATGATTTGGAAATTGTATGTAAAAAATTTTTTATTTTATTTTTGCTTTTAATTTTATTTTGTTTTTAATTTTATTTTGTTTTTAATTTAATTTTGTTTTTAATTTTGTTTTACAAACACATTTTAGAACTTTAAAATGTAAAAAAAGTGGATATGATTTGGAAATTGTATGTAAAAAATAACAACCGGTGTTTTAAACAAACAAAAAAAAAACTATGACGTCATGCACTAAAACTCCTATGAATTAAAAGCGCTTGAATAAATTATAATGCGCCTGGAAAATCACGTTTATTTTACATACTCAAAATACCAGAGAAAATGGAGAAGACGAGCTTCGACTAAAACAACAAGATTTGTTTTTCTTGGTATACATTTATTAATTAGTTTTAATCCAAAAAAATTTGCTCAGACGTTTTTTTTTTTAAATTCTCTTTAATATGAACACAACATGTCTCAGGACTTGGTAGTCCCTTTAAGGAAAAAAGTTATTAAAAACAACTTCTTTGTAATTACTAACTTTTAACCTTAAGAATCTCTATAATAATTACCGTGACTCTCAGTTCGTCTATGAGGGCCAAGAGGCTAATAATCTCTCTTTCTATTTCTTGATCACCTGCTGCACTCTTTTTGTATAATATGTATGAGCTAAATGTGTTTTAAAGTGACTTAGAAGGAAGAACTTTATCCAACAGTGGGAAACTTTGGTGCTCAATCTGACTTGGTAATAAATATTACTGACTTTAATTTTGTGGCCGAACCCATTTTGCTGTTTTGAATCAAAAATATCAAGATGTAGTTATTTTAAAGGGACCCCCTTCACATATATTAAAGCAACAAGATTTTCCTCGTGATTCTATTAAGAGAACCTTTTTTTTTTGAAAGTGTTTCATCAACCTTTGTCTAATAAGTAAAAATTTTTGGCTTTGACCACCAAGACTCTCTACTGTTCCCTTTGCGAGCAAAGGGAACAGTAGAGAGCGTCCCTTACTTCTGGGCACGAAATTTAAAATTTAAAAGCCGAGAATTGTCTCTACTTTGTTAAAACGGAGGAGTTAAAGATCAATAAAGCAGATTTATAGATTGAGTAAAGCAGCATCAATCCAGCACATTGCACCAAAAGTTCTAGAACAAATCAGACATTCTTTTTCAGGTGAAGCAACACAAAAAAAAAGAGGAAACTTTCTTATCAGTATGGAGCTTATTAGTTGCTACAACCCCTTCATTGCTTTCCACTTCGAAGATGTAAGACGCTAACAACAAGGGGGCTACAGAATGAGCGTCCCTTACTTCTTTCAGTCGTCTCAAAATGGATTCATCAGAGAATGTGGTGGTGTTATCCGAAGTGTAGCCGTCAAGAAAATCCAGGTTGGTATCTACTTCAACATGCTACTCCTTTTTTACATCTCACACTGAGCAGATAACTTTTTTAGTGCAAGTTCTGCCCGATGAAAGATCCTCACTAAAGCGACAGGAATTTTACTGCATAGACTTTCTATGACATAATGAAGTTCTCGTACCGATGCGATTAAATAACTTGTCAAGAGGCTGAGAGAAATGTGGACAGCTCTTAAACACACCATAGAAAACCTGAATCTGATCAGCGAGCAGCTCAGCCAAGCAAAAGCGTTAAAAAATGGTTATCTTTTAATTTTGTATTGCCAATTTTGTTTTGGTACAAAACCCTTAGTTAACAACGTTAGTCGTCTTCTACAATCTGAAGCTGTTACCTTCAATTACAAGCTATGTTTGATTTACTGGAAAATGCTTTTGATTGCAAATTTTTTAAGAGACTGTAGCAGTAGCTGGACCGCTAAGTTTTGAAACTAAACTTGCTACAAAAAAAAAATGTAAACTGAAACGTTTTTATGATGAGGCATCAAGCACAATTCATTTTCACGACAGCCGAAATAAAGAAGCTTTTTATTGTTAGTTTAGATAGTCTAATCCAGCAGATTGAGTCACAACTTGAAGCAATTCAAATGGTTGGTGTTATGTTTTTATTCATCTGGTTGAGTAATGATGATCTTTCCGTTTAAAATAAAGCTTGCAAAATTGCACGGTTTTATCTGAGAGATATGAATTAAGAGCGTCTCATTAAAAAAAGTTTGCCGTTTTAACCATGCCTGCAAAACAGTTTTTAAGCAAAGAGTTCCACTGCAGCTACTAAATAAAATCTTTTAGAAGAAGCTTGAACGCCTTTTTCCGTACATTAGCACCATGTTCCACATTTTCAACACAATTTCTGCTTCAGTTGCAGAATAAACTCTCTTTGTTTGACTCACTTTGTTTGACCAAGGGCCAGGATAAAGTTACTGATTTTTTAATTATTTTGATTGAAGATTTCACTTCAATCAAAATAATTAAAAAAACTTTTGACAGTGTCATCGATATTTAAGCGACCAGAAAAGCTAAAAAAAATCATTTTTATGCGCCTTATTTATTTTTGTCTAAGATTTTGTTGATTGACTTTTCATTTTTTTTTTTTTTTTTTTAATTTTTTTATTTTAGTTCACCTACTCAAGGCCGAGAAGGCCACTACAGACGAGGAGGCTACTTAATTATGGTTATAACCCTCTATAACTCCGAAACACGAACGTTGACGAGCAAGGCCGCTGCGCGGAGAAACGAGTTGAGCGCGGTACTACCAGGGACGTGGTGGGGATCGAACTCGGAACCACTCGTTTATGAAGCGAGCGCTCTACCACTACACCACTACCGCATAATTGGTTTTAAAACTAACATTTTGATTCGTGTGCAAGATTTGATTAATGAACTGTTTCTCAATCCAGACAATTAATAGTAAAGTAGAAATAAAAAGTATGTATCAGAAATAAATAATGGCTGCGTTTAAAAAAACTTAAATTTTTTTGGTTTGAAATAGGGGCGCGGTTCTCCATTTTTGACCCGGACGCCATTGGCGCTCTTGAAGGCCCTGTATATATATATATATATATATATATATATATATATATATATATATATATATATATATATATATATATATATATATATATATATATATATATATATATATGTATATATATATATATATATATATATAATTATATATATATATATATAATTATATATATATATATATATATATATAATTATATATATATATGCATATATATAATTATATATATATAAATGTATATTTATATATATATATATATATATATAATTATATATATATATATATATACATATATATATATATATATATATATATATATATATATATATATATATATATATATATATATATATATATATCAGGCTTGGTCGGGAAGCGGGAGTGGTTGCTCTCGAATACTGACCACGGAAATTATATTTAGTTGCGAAAAACTGGCCAGGTTTTTTAGTCGTTTTGAGAACATTTAAGTTTATATACGAAACAAAAAATTTTTGTTTTACGGACATACATGGAAACATAATAAACTTGAATGTTCTCAAAACATCTTTGTGCGAAAGAATAAAAAGAATATTCGCAAACATTAAAAACCTGCCAAATTAACGAAGAAACTAATTCTATTTGTTCAAAAAATACGCTGACTTAGCGAAATAAAGTTCTAGAGTATTCTGTTGAAATGTTTTAGAAATAGTATTATTCACGATTTGTTATGTTTTGAGATTTCTAGTTTTCTTGTATTAAAGATAAGTATTTTCTTATTTTTTATTTGAAAAGTATGTATTCTTTATGAAAATGTAATTTTGTGTATCTGTTTTTTATCATAATGTATCTTTTAAAGCAATTTTTATGATTTAAACAAAGACTTACAAAAATAATTGCGCTTTCAATGAAGTTAAAATCGTTATAGTTAATAAAACTAATTACGTAACAAACATATAAGAAGTTTCTGGTTACTAAACACAAACAACGCATACAAAGTAACTCCCGGATGAAAAAACACCGCATATAAAAGAGCGATGTTTCGAAAATATTTGTTCTAAACGTAATTTATTTAGCTTAAAGTTTTTTCGCATTTAAAAATATTTTATTTGCCTAATTTTTTTTTTTTTTTGTAATTATCTCTCATCGGTCGAATTAATCTTTTGCGTTTTTTTTTTTGCTTTTTAAAATGTTCTCAAAACAACTAAAAAATCTGGCCAGCTTTTTGCAACTAAATATTATTTTACGTGGTCAGCAATCGAGAGCGATTGCTCCCGCTTCCCGACCAAGCCTGATATATGTATATATGTATATATATATATATATATATATATATATATATATATATATATATATATATATATATATATATATATATATATATATATATATATATATATATTAGGGTGGGTCATAAAATTTTTTATATGAGATATTTTTATATATATATATATATAGTTTGTATATATACTCAGTATATATATACAAATTATTTATATATAAAATACAAATTTTTGTATTTTTGAACCTCTCAAATAAGTGATCTTATTATAAGTAATTTTTTTTTAGTTTTTTAAGTTAGATGTTTATGATGATAATGGAAACCCTTTAAGTGAAGATTATTTAGCAGATCAGCTGTTCCACATTGTCAGTATGTCAAATAAAAAAGATGAGTGCTCAGTGGGCGTTCTCACTACCCAAGATCGAAATACTTGGGCTCAAACCTGGAAAAGGTTAATTTCAGGTAGTTTACTTTTAAAAAAGTTATTTAAATAAAACCTTAAAAACTTATTATAAATAGTAAAAATTTGATTTAAATGATAATTTCTAGCATTGAAAATTAAAAACTTTTAATTTTCAATGCTTAAAATTAATTATAGGCTGCTAAAGCATATTGAAGCACAAAAATGCTTTTTAAATTATTTTTTTTATAGACCCAATTAACAAAGAAAATGTTGATTGTATTGTCAAATCTATTTGTTTGATTTGTCTTGATCAACCAGTACCTGTTGTCGCTACTCAGTACAAGTATGAGTTTCCAAATTTGATTGGTCAAATGATACATGGAGGAGGTTCTCATGAAAATAGTATGAATAGATGGTTCGATAAGATTTGTCAGGTTTGATTTATTTATAAGTTTATCTTAATGTTATGGAACTAGAATCGAATTTTTTTTTTAATGAACTTTAAATTTTTTACAATCCAGAAGTGTCCATCAAACTGGGAAAAAATCTGATTCTAATAATCCAAAGAGATTTATTTTCAGTAAATCACATACAAAACCGAATTCGAGAGAAATAGACATAAAGTTAAACCAAATTTATGTTTTATAAAAAACTTAAAAGATATATGATGGCATTATAAACGGTGAGATAAAAACTCAGCTTTGGACTATAAACTCTGATTAAGCTGCATGTTACAGCAGATGGGTTAAAGTCTTTTACTAGCTTGCATACTTTTTAACATTAAAATTAAAATGACAATAAAAAACATATTGTCTTTATTTTGATAAAATAAATTGAGCTGTTTTAGTGTGATCAATTACCTATCAGATGAATATCTTTAAAGCTGATGCTTTAGTTTTGTTTAAAAGTAAGATGCTTTAAAGTAAAACCTCAATTAAAACTGTTTAATTGAGGTTTTACTTTTATTATTAATTTCAACATATTGTATAAAATCATTTGTTTTTCTTTTTTTATCAATAGTTTATTGTAAACAGAAATGGAATGGTTGGTCTTTGTTATGAACATTCTGGGGCTGAAGGTCCTCCTGTTATGGCTTTATGCAATCATATTTTAGATATGTATATCCCCTATATTTTTATTGTGTGTTTATTGTAAATTTGATAATTGTCTCCTCTTTACTGTCTTAATGTGAGATTTAGTTAAGATTTTTGAGTATCAAAATAAATTCTTATTTATCTAATTTAACAAGACAAAATGTTAATTAATAAATAGCTTCTTTTTTTTTTTTAATATAAGTTATTATTTTTATATGTTTACTTTTTATTTTTTTAAATTTTTTATTATTATAGTAAGGTGATCATTAAATTTTTTATATTATTCTTATTATAGTTTGTTTTTTATCACCTAAGGAATATAAATACATCTTCTGTTTCGGAAAGTACTGTTTCAAACAAAAAATCCATCCCTCAGAAGTTTAGATGGAATTTAAACAGTGACATAATTGATAGAATTGAGTTAGCAAAGGACCATGTTGACCAGTTAGTATTTAAAACAAATTTAATAATATTTTAAATACAATTAATGTTTAATTTTTTAGTGGTTTTAAATGTTTATCATTATAGAATGACGGGAGACTTAGAAACACGTGTTTTTCACTTTGATTTATTTGGCAAAGATCTACCGAAAAGATATAAGTTAAGTCCTGATGCTTTTTTTCAAGTTAGTCTACAGCTCGCATATTTCAGGTGAGTTTGCTTTTTGTAAATGCAAAATGTAAGTGATATAAGAAAAAAAAGTAAGTTTATTTGTTGAATTTTAAATCATTAATTTTTATTTTATATGATTAAAGTTTTGGTATTAAAAAAAGTTAGTTAAATAAATAATAAACTACACTTTAATTAAATATGTTTTACATATTGAAAAAAAAAAATAGTTTTCATATTTTTTGAGCACTTATATTATATTGGGCACATATAATATATTAAACACATATATTAACATGGTCTGAACAAGTATCGATGTCTGGAAAATAGGTGCATTAATATGTTTTTTTTAAACTAAAATATAAGTTTAGGGAAATGTATATTATGTAAAATTAAATTTCAAAGTAGGTATTTCAAAGTGCTACAGACTACTTGATTGGAAATTATTGGGGAGTAATCAATTTTTATAGAATCAAAACTCTTTTAGAAAAAAGTATAAAGCGTTCCATAGAGATAAACTAAAGCGATGGTAAAAGTTAAGTTAAACTAATAGACCTCTTCATAAAATGCTTTGTGAGAATGATTTGTCTAGGTGTTCTTTTTATCAAATTATTATAAAAAATTTTGACAATGGAGCTCAAATGGTTATATAGTTAAAGAAATGAGGCCAAACCTGAGAATAAAAAGTCTGACATGTAGGTGGGACTTGATGTTTGAGGAAAAAAACTAGATGAGTAAGAATTTTTGGAACACTTAGGAACAGTCACAGAAAAAGGATGAGACTTTATTGATTGACAAGTAACACAAGAATGAATTTTAGTGGATGGCACAAGAGAGCACGTCCCATTATAGTATTTGTAAAATACTATAATGGCTCTTTAGAGCAGTGCCCATTATAGTATTTGTAAAAAAGGGAAAGAGAAATAACATTACGACGATGTGATAATGGTTGAAGGTTGGCTGCAAGAGCAGGTCCAACTATGTTAACAATGCGTTTTCGCACCTTGTTTAAAAGAGAAAGGTCATCATTCGAAGATCCACCCCAGATATGGCAACAGTATTCCTTACAAGAACGGGTTTATAAAGATAAAGAATAGTATCCTGAGTAAGAAAGTGCCAAGCACAATAAAAAGATGCAACTTTAGCAGATGCTTATTTTGCAATGGATTTGATAAATGGTTTCCAAGAAAGATCAGAAGTTTATCCTAGAAAATGAAGGGTAGATAACTTATCGAGTACATTACCGTTCATAAATAGAGGAAGATTCAGATTATTGCGGGAATGCTGAGCTTAAAAAAATTTGAATTTTATATGAGTTAAAGTTCACTGAGAGCCCCATGCTGTAGCAAAAATGAGATCCTTCTCAAGTTCAAATGCCCCCTCCAATCAATCAGAGAGTGTTGGCTTCTTATCAAGACAGACAAGAATGAATTGTAGTATCATAGCAAACAATGCCACCTTAGATGAGAGAATATCTGGAAGATTGTTAATGTAAATTAAAAAGAGTATAGGGCCATGGATAGAACCTTGAGGAACCCCTGAAGTTACAGGTTATGAAGAAGAGTGCTATCCATCGAGGACAACTTTTTTACTATGATTAGTAAGGAAGGATTCAATAATCTTAAAGATGTTACCTGATACACCATAAGAAGAAAGCTTATGGAGAAGACCAGCATGCCAAACTTTATCAAAAGCTTTAGAAATGTCAAGAGCAATAGCCTTAACCTTTCCACCTCTATCTAATGCGCAATAAAATCTATCGGTTATTACTGTTAGCAAATCAGCTGTAGAAAGAGAAGATTGAAATTCATATTGATGATCAGAAAGTTATTAGATTCAGGATGAGAGATTAAGTGTTTGTTAATTAAAGATTCATAAACCTTGCTTATAATAGAAAGAAGACTAATGGGGCGGTAGTTAGACAATCAGATCGTTCTCCAGAATTTTTGAAAATAGGGATAACAGATGCTGCTTTTCAGCAGACTGGAAAACAAGTGATAAGCACTTGTTAAATAGTTTTGAAATTTTAGGTGACAGTTCTGGAAAACCCTTTTGCAAGACTATAACAGGTATGTTGTTCAGACCACAAGCTGTAGAAGAGTCTAAACAGGAAATCACTTTAGATACAGAATCAGGAGTGATAAAATATCAAGCAATGGATCAACTTGTTTCTCGGTTATATCAGGTAGAACGCAACTAATGGAATCGAGAGATGATATTGATGAAAAGTTCTCAGCAAACAATTCAGTAAAAGTTCTTAGCAAACAATTCAGCAAAAGTTCTTAGCAAACAGTTCAACTTTGTCTTTAGAAGAGGTAGAAAAATTTGAACCTTACAAGAGAGATGGAATAACAGATTTGCCCTTATTATAGATACTGTTGGAGATTCTCCAGAAACGAGAAAGCCTATAAATGAGGTTTTGTGACCTGAGAATAGAAAGCTTAGGCATTAGAAAAAACCTTTTTACAATGGTTTCTAGCAATAGTAAACAGGCGTCTGTTTTCTGGAGAGTCGTTTTGCTGCTAGATATGATAGTAATGGTTACGATTGGAATTTGCAGCAGCACAATGAGAGGAAAACCATGGAAAAAAGTAATGCTTGACTTGGAAATGTCAAGAGTGAATAAATGATTCCATGCCAGCCTGATTCCAAGAAGTTATGTAGGATGCCTATTTGTCAGCAGGAAGACAAAAGATTTCTACCCAAGGGCCATCACGAAGAAAATCGCGGAAAAGAGTCCCATTCAGCTTTAAAGGAGTTGTAAGAGGTACGATGTTAGGGGGACTCTGACGATGAAGAAGAATGAGATAGTAGTTTTAGAGAGATCAAATCTTTATCAGGAGCACCTAAAGGTGAACAGCTGCTACCTCTCTACATGCTGATACCTAAATCACTTTAATCTTGTTAGAGTAACACATCCATCTGATCATCTTTTCTTTTGGAATATACTACGCCATATAAATACTAAAGTTTGTATAAATATGTAAGTATAATGTATGCCAGCATCTAAATAAATAGCAAACAAATATGTTTATATCCATATTATGTATGCATAAATGCACATATTGGAAGCTTTTATACTTTTTACAATAAAGGTTTGGAAGCTTTTATTCTTTCTCTTCAATTTTAAGTCAAGCCTCATTCTACTATGCATTTTTCACCATCTTGAGCAGTTGCTTTATTGCTATATAATGGTTATAATTTTGCTATATTGCTATTATATATGTTATATATATATAATGCTATTATATATATAAATATAATATATATATAAGTATAATATATATAATGCTATTATATATATATATATATATATATATATATATATATATATATATATATATATATATATATATATATGTATATATATATATATAATTTTGCTTTATTGCTATATAATGGTTATAATTTTGTTAATCCTTTTTACAAGAATATCTCTTTTTAGAACAAATGTTCTTTTATTATTGCCAATGTAAAAAGGTACTGTCTGGTGTTAAGCTCTGTTATTCTCAGTTTAATCTTGTATCTTATCTTAGATGATAGGTTCTAGAGACTTTTAATAAGTCTTCAGTGTCATTGACTAAAGTAAGTGTAACATTTAATCTTTTATTCATGGGTCTGATCTTTTTACTTCTCCTTAGAATAGGGCAAAGTTATTTGGAAAGAACTTTTTCTTTAACTTGGCTCTTAAATCTAATGGCCATATTCTTCCTGGCAGACCAGTTAAACAGATTAACCCATTGTTAAACATCTAAATCACTCTAGATTCCAATGCTAAAGCTAAACACTTTTACAGTTTGTGTTTCAGATAAGATTTCTATCATAATCTTAAAGAAGTGTTCTCTAGAACTCTCTTCAATTTTTTCTGAACTATTATTAAGCGCTAAATAAGTGGTTCCAGTTTTTAAAAACTCGAGAAAACACTTTGAACTCTCCAACTATCCTACGATTAGTCTTCACTCTGTTATTAGTTTCTTTATATAAAGTTTTTGGGATTATTAAGTCATTTCTTTCTAACTGGAGTATTAAAATTATTCTTGAAGGTCTTCTTCATTTCGAGTAACTATAAGTGTATGACAAGGTTCTATCTTTGTTCCTGTATTGTTTCTTATCTACAATAACAATCTTAATGAAAGTTTTACATTCAAAGTGGCTCTATTTGCTGACAACTCAACTTTACACTCTTGTCTTGATAAAAAGTCTTCACTTTTTGATTGCTCAGAAGAATTCTTAATCTTATTTCACTTCTTTAACAGCCTAAGGCTTGCAGTGGCTTATAAATTCTAAGTCTGGACTTCACAATTTTTGCTTGACAAAAAAACTCATTTATTTACTGCAAAAAAATATTGCAATATTGTTGGAATTCCTATAATGATGAATAACTATACTGAGAAATAACAACTTATTTCTTACTTTGCTTAAATCTTACTTTGCTTTATTTGCCAAACATGAGCCTATTGTTGTAAGATTGCATTTCTTTCTTTTTTCTACTAATACTAGCATGGTTGATACTCAAATGAGCTATCATCTTTTTTATAATAAACCAAAACTCATTCTTGCTTGGCTTTTTATTCAACAAGTTGCATCCTTTTACTGCATCTGTCCAGTTTTTAATCCAGTTTTTTCCTTGCACATCAAAAAAACCCTATAACTCTTACTTATCTTTATGTTTTCTTTTATACAACCTACAACTTTTTAAGTCTTTAGTTAACCGCTAGCTTTTTAATCCTACCCTAATCCTAGCTTTTTAATCCTACCCTCTATTTTAAAGTAACTCATAACTTAATAGTGGTTGCTTGCAAACTTGTTGGAAGTAAGTTAGAGTTTAAAAATATATAAATATATGCCAATATTTAATAAATAGTAACTGTAGGTATTAAACTATAATATATAAAGTGTTATAAATTTTTCTAGGCCAGGTTATTAACCTCTGCTAAATCTTATAATTTTTTCGGGGGCCGGGTTTGCAAAAAGTCTCATTTTTAGCCAGGGCTGGGGTCGCTTACTAGTGAGAAGTAGATGTATATTATAATTATATTATAATTAATTATATTAAGTATATTATGTTATAAAAAATTAAGCAATGAATTGCTGATATTAAACTTTTTTTGGTCAGCATCAGTTTGGCCCAAAATTTTTAAGAAACCCTTATTCAAAGTTAGATTTTACATATCCATAGATTTTATAAGAAAAAAATTTTTGCTGTATCCAATGAGACAATCTTTTTTATACACTGTTTGCTGTTTGGTAATGTTTTTATATGTTATTTGTGTGCCCTAAATAAATATAATTAATTGGATATTTTTATGTTTTATTTATAAGTTTCAAAAAATTGTTACTCTATTTTTTATATAATCTATAATAATATATAATGCGTATTAATATTATATTCTTTTAAATTTAATTTAAATTTATTTTCTTTATAGATGTTCATTAATCTTTTTATTCCAGTTACATTTGTTTTTAACTAACAATTATTTCTATTACTCTGTTCTATTCCTTTAAATTCCACATTACATTTATATGAAAGAAGCTAATAATATTTCATAATCTCAACATAGAGATGATAGAGTAGTAGTAAAATTTATCCAAAACTTTTTTGCTTTATATGCAATTGCGTTTTTGTAAAGTGCCAATTATTTTTTCTTCTATAATTTCAACTAACATAAACATTTCTTCTACAAGTTCAACTACCATAAACATTTAACTTTTCTTAAACTTTTCTGACTCATGATAATTAACAAAAAACCTACAACAAAACTTTAATGTTAATGTTGCTACTAAAAAAATTTAAATTATTTTTTTGCTCTTGCTCTCCCCCACCTTTAAAATGTACGCATCCTTTTTAGTACTTAGTTGTTTACCTTATTTATGTTAAACAAATATTGAAAATAAAGTATTATATGAAAATTAAAATGTGAAAATGAATGTACAAGCTTTCTTTGGAACATTAAAAAATTTAGATAAATGGTTCTTTCAACAGATTACACAACTACCACCCTCCAACATATGAAACTGCCTCTATTCGAAAGTTTGCTAAAGGAAGAACAGAAACAATACGTTCAGCAACACCTGCTGCAGCTAGATATGCAAGAGCAATGGATAACAACAGCATAAATGTATCTATATTATGCAAATTTTGTTTAAAAAATGTTACAAAATAATTGTTTGGATGTTTTTTAACTATTAAATTATTTTTAGGCAACAGTCAAGCATGAGTTATTTTTAAAAGCCATAAAAGCGCATGTGCAATATACTAATGAGGTAAAAATTAACTATAAGGTTTTTAAGTTTTTATGTTCATTTTGATTATTTTATGTTGTTATGTTGTATACTTTGATATTCTAATTTAGGCTCTAAATTTTCAAGCTATTGATCGACATATGTTAGGATTAAAAATGACTGCTCTAACTTCAGGAATGTCTTTACCTGAATTGTTTCGTGATACATCTTACAAATACGCTATGCATTTTCGTCTCTCAACCAGTCAGGTATAGATAAGTGACCTTTTTTTTTATATACTATACATAAATGTTTGTTTTACTTTGGTTTACCACAGATTTATGTGATTTTTTTTTATAATAAAAATTTTTAATTCTTCTAGTAATTGTTATGTAAACATAGGTTCAAAGTTTCAAAGATACACAAGACAAATAAATTGTGTATTTTATATTCCAACAATATTGAAAAGGACAATGTAATAGAAGTAAATTTATTGAAGAATGTCTTATATAAAAGAAATTAAATATTTACTAATACAGAAGTCTACTAGAAATTATATCAGTGACTTAGTTTATGAAGTTGGAATTTGAACAGCCTAATTTAAGATAATGTTTTTAATACATTGAAATAATGGTATTTAATTTGACGTCTACATTAAACCAAGGTTGGCTAACAAATCTTCAAAAGTTCTTGAGAAGTAATATGAAATTGCCACTAGAAAAATGGATAAAAAAGATTAATTATGTTGAGTTCAACAATTGTATTTTTTGTTAAGAATCTTACAAAGCTTTTATTTTTCACAACAGAATATAGGAAAAAACTATGGGAATCATTATTGGTTATTTGTCTTGGTTATTCAGATAATTTAGAAACACATTTTACTTGGCTACTGTTCTAATATTTCTGTCTTTTCTATACCTTCAAGTTTCTGGATTTTTTATAATAAAATGTCTTTTGTGAGAAGATTAAGGCCAAGTTTTTTTTACTTTATTTTTTTTATTTTTTTATTATTTTTTTTTCAGCAGAAGAAAATGTTCAGTCTCAACACTAGTCAGCGTTTATTGAAAATGAATAAACTCTTTCTAAATAATTGCCATTTTTAAATAGTGTAATTTCTATTTGGATTTTTGACGTCTCATCTAACTGTTTGCATCAGTGATTGCCCTTTATTAATAACAAACCAAGTTCCTCTTTAATGCTCAAAGTGTTACTTACAGATTCAGCTACCATTTCAGGTTCTTTAGTCAAATCCCAGTGTATTAGATTTACCTGATGCCCCTACTAGATTATGGATTAAAGGGATTTAATTTTTATAGCAATTTAACAAAACGTTTTTAACATTCAAATGAAGAAGGCACTCTAAATATTTCTTTCTGTACTTAAACACAGTTTCGGCCGTTACACATATATTGCAGATGTCCACATATATTAGGTCAGCATTAATAGATACAAACCACTAAATTGGTACGCATTTTCTTGCTTGTGTTACTGTCAGCATTTTTTTAATTTTTAAGTATAAAATTAGTAGCGTTGTTAACTGTAAACTGTTTAGAATCCCGGTAACGAAGTGGTTCAGTTGTTGCTTTTATGTGAACTAAAGATGTAATAATTTTGAACAATATTTCAACTTCATCATTTGACAAAGCTAAAGAATTAACTTGGACTGAGTACATATCAAATTAACGATTTTTCTATACAATTTTTACTTTGTAAACTTGTGTAAAGGCTGCTCTGCCTCATTTTCCAGTCAAATATTAAAGACAGTTAACTTCCAAATTCAGCTTTTATAATTTGTTACAAAGTATATTTTGCTATATATTTTTATAAGTCTTAATTGGTAGGTGATTGTCCAATCATTATTATTCTTTGCATACTTTTTTAATGATTTGCCCATAATGAACTTTAGCTATTTGAGGTTTTATATTTTGAGGTTTTATATTTTCACGATCCTCTTTTTGGATTTGTTTGTAGATATATTTCACTTTTTATAAAGATCATCAATTACTGCAAGTTAAAGGTTGTGGGCGAAACCATAATATTGATTAGTAACCAGCAACTTTTTTTATAAGCTGGATCGATTATTTCAGCTACAAGGTTGTTGTGTAATTCAGACTATGCTATTGCTGTACTTTACCACATGATTAGAATTACGTTTACTGACATTGACAGATTTTGATTGAGATAGATCCTACGACAGTACGTAAATCAGTTACGTACTGCCAAATCTTGTACGTAAATCGTACAAGATTTGGCAGTACGTAAATCAGTTGAAGAACAAATCACATTAAATGAGAAATCATCAGACACAATTAGGTGGGCAAGTATAGCAGTTAGTGTATTATCTTCCCTTCCTATTATGTACTAATAAAATATGTGCAATCTTTTATTAAACCATCATCAATTTCAATTCAAAATCTTACAGTTCAGCAATTTACACATCGCTGTCTGGTCGAACAAATTTATAACAACTCATCCTATACAAATTATTTACAAACAGCTAAATTACTTTTAGTCATAAAATCCACACATGTCATGATTGATTTTTAAATTTTATATAATTAAAAATGTTATTTTTATAGACTGTTGTTTGGTACCAAAATAACAATTTTTATTTTAATCTTTATATTAATTTATTTGCATAAGCAAAAATTTTAAATCAAATTAGAAATTATTTGATTTTCAGTTTAATTTTAAATTAAAATATTTTGATAAAAAAAAACTAAATTTTTTTTACTAATATTTTGTTACTCATTTTGCCTTTTTTTCGCCGAGTTTTAAACATGTTAAAGATTAATAAAACTAACCATAAAGCAATTTATTGAGTTGTCCGCAATTAAATAAATTATTTCAATTATTTTAAAAGTTAAACTCCTACAAAATTTTGCAAAGTATATATGTAAATAACTAAACGTATATATATATTATAAACAACATAAATTTGTCTTATATAACAAATTATTACAATAAAAATATAAATGTATTAAATAATGATTTTAAATGTGGATACCGTAAAGTAAAGCAAATATTTAAAAGTATTATTTTTCATTATACCTATAAACTTTGATAACCTCTTTTTTACAGAACTTTTTTACAGTACAGCTGAAAACATTGGGCGCGTGTTTTAAATGTCTAAAAAACGTATTAAAAAAATATTAATACGATTTAATGCGTGCTTTAGACGTATTAAATAATGTATTATATGTATTATACGTGCCCAGTGAGTACAATTATTTTCTATAATTTTATACAAAATAAAAGTTATTTTATTTACAGGCATAATTTGTTGTTTTTTCAATATATATTTTTATTATTTTCGTTTTATTTGATGTTACAGAAAATCCCGATATTGATGTTGGACAATCCCGAAATTTAAGGATTATAAAAAATACCGGAGTTCCGGAATTGCAATCCCAAATTGGTTTTGTTTAGAATTTGGATAAATTTTTTGAATTTTTCGGTTTGGATTCGGCAGTTTGTTAGTAAAGGCTATCATGTTTTATTTTATTTAGGTTCCTACATCGCATGAAGCAGGTCTAGGTTTTGGTCCTGTTGTTCCAGACGGGTATGGTGTATGCTACAATCCTATGGAGACAAAATTTATATACGTAGTATCTGCCTACAATAGCCACCCAAATACAAATGCAGGAGATTTAGGTGAATCAATTGCCCGTGCGATGGAGGATAATTATATGCTGCTTTCAACTCAGGCTAAACTATAGATATTTAAATCATTATTTATTTGTAATAAACAAATAATAAATTTATTTCAATTTGTATTGACTATTTCACTAATTTTTTTTTATCAAAGTGATTATATATATTTTTTTATATAGTTAAATTTTGCTAGTGGATTTTTATGAAGTTTGTTGACGAGTTGTACATTAATAGCTGTTTAAAGGTCGTTCCATATAAGATTGGCGTTTTTGAAAAATATTTACTTTGAATATTAAGGGCGGATTTTAGAAAATTAGATAAACGACACATTAGTTCATTTAAAAAAAAAATTATTTACTTCGGGAATTATATTTATTCATGTGTAGAAGACGTTTAAAGTTTGGTAGCCATTTTAATTTGTTGTGATATAAAAAAAACTGTTTCTTAACGTTAACATTTTTTTTTTAATTTTTAATTCTTAGATTGAAAAAATTAGTGATTCAGAGCCATTTTCAAAGAAAATCAGGCAAAGCTCAGAAGTGAGCATTGCTCAAAGTGCGGTTTTGCTTACCAAAGTATTTGAGTCGTCAAACTGTCGAATGTTTTAACTATCGTTTAAAAATCAGCCATTATGAGAAGTGGGTAAGGTCCAAAGATTGAATTTATTTTTTCTTTTACTCCATATTACCATTATTCTAGTAATTAAAAAAAAAGTTGGGTAATTTGGCATTATTGAATTAACGTTACGTCAAAATGATGCTAAATCTGCTTCTTTTTTTTCAATTTATACGATTGTAGACATGTAAAAACTTTTAACCTGACATTTGTTGAACATATATAATTATTATTAGGCACTTTTTATTTGCAGTTATTTAGTTTGGTTTATTTAGTTTTGGAGCATTTAGTTAGTTCTAAATACTTCAGAGCAGAGTCTTAAGTCGACGTCAAATCGAATTCAGGTGCCGACATCAGACCGTTATCGATTTGTCTGTACGAATGTGTGGACGTGGCGCAGTGATTACAGCGCTTGCTTTATAAGCATGAGATCCTGGTTCGAAACAAGCTTTGGACATTATTTCGCGCCACGGTAAGGAAGAAGGCGTGAACTTCCTGGTTAAATGCACTTCCGCGGTGCTCTGTGATAAGACCGTTAGGTCTTCTTGGGGCACCAAAATAACAAAAAATAAATAAACTAGTCGACTCGAACTAAGTTCAACAAGCATCAGTTTAAATTTTTTTACATTCACCTTTGGGATCGTTCATAAAGTACGTACGCTTTTGAAGTACCCCCCCCCCCCTTCTCTTTTCTCTTAATGAGTTAAAAAGTTAAAATTTATAAAAAAAAAGAATTATTTAAGAAATTTAAATATTATGGATCGTCCAAAAATTACGCCGGCATGAGTAAAATTGATGAGTCGTCAAAAAGTGGTGATATTCTTTATATTTCAAAACGTTCTATTTCATTTATATAATTGCTCACAAACAAATGAAGTATAAAAAGAATAATAGAATTTCTTCATATTTCAATTTTTAATTAATTAGCGCGACAACAGTCTTACTAAGGGTAACAAGTTTAAAAGCTAAAGTTTTAAAGTATTGTTAAAGTTTATATATTAATTTTTGAAACTGTTATGTAAATAATTTTTTATAATTTTTTAAACTTTATTTTGTAAAAAATGTTTTTTAATAAAAATAAGATACTATAAATCATTTTAAAACTAAACTAGATTGAAATTAGATTGAAACCGAAATTGTTAAAATGAATAATAGTGAAAAGTACAAATTATTTACCAACAAGTAGCAAAAGCTATGTCACAAAAAAGTAAACATGAGCAACAGAAAGAAGCTAATAAATTGTGGTATAAAGTTAAGCATAAAGAATCGACGTATAAATCAGTTTTAAAAGTACTCACACGTAAAACAATAGAAAGTAAAAGTCAGTTGATGTCTTTTTGGTCTAATGTTAAAACATCACATAATCAACCTATTGCAGTAAAGCTTCCTTTCATAAACGAAATATCAAATAAGGGACCACGAGCTTTGTTAACATCCGATGAAGCAGACAAAATAGATTTTGAAATCAATTGATCAGCCGACAAAATCTCATACTCCACAACAAGAGAAAATTCAAACTGAAATTTTGCAGTTACAAGAGCAGTTCTTAACATTGGTAAATGTGCGCCGTGCCGGATTGATAACAGGCGAACTTAAAATCAAATTGAATTTTTTTAGAAAAGCAAATAAAAATAAAACAAACCCGTCTTAAAAAAATGAAACGCGAGGCAATCCGTCAAAGACAGCACAGAGCAAGTTTGAAACGAACACTTAATGATATTGTCGATGACACGCCCTACTTAAAATCAAAACTTGCTAAATTCAATAGAGAAAAAATGGTAGACCAGCTGTAATTGAAGATCAGCCAGATCTTCTTAATGCTATCGTTAGCATTGCATCAATAGGAGCCGCTGCTAGCGATCGACGAAAATTGCAGGAGTTACGTTCATGTAAGACGCTTGATAATTTAATAAAAGCCTACTAAAACTGATTTATTGTTTATTGCGATATACAACTTATTTAAGACTGATGCCTAAGCGATCAAACACACTTGAGGGAATACGTCACATTAAGACAGTTCCTGTGAAATTGATCAGGACTACTAATACAGCTCGTGATAAGCATATCGATGCTGGATTTACATTTGCGTGCATGCAATACATGGATGAAATTTGTTCAATGTTTGGTCCAGATTCATGCTTTTATTTAAGTCTAGACGACAAAGCCAAAGTACCATTAGGATTAGCAGCTCTACAAAACAATCGCCAATTTTGATGCATCTTGATTATCAAGTACGTTTGCCAGATCATGATTTTTTAGTGGCTTCCAGGCATAAGCTGATGCTATTTATTTATACAGCTTGTATTATTGATCCAAACAAATTTGCTGACGTAGTGTCATATTCTGGACCAACGTATATTTCTATTAGATCTATGAAAAATGATAGCAGCACGGCTTTTACTAATGGCCGTGATTTGGAGCGTCTTGTTTCGATTGAAAATTTTAAGCTTCATATTTGTACTCCAGAAGGTCAGGTAAAACCTATATTTGTAGTTGCATGTGATGGAGGTCCTGATGAAAATCCAAGGTTTCCCAAACCATTGCAAGTTGCGATTGCAAGATTTATTAAATGGGATTTGGATGTCTATCTAACTGGAGCTCATGCACCTCATTATTCAGCATATTACAGAGTTGAACGGTGTATGGCTCGGCTGAGTCGAGAGTCAAAATCAATCCTGCTAAGGATTGGTTTTGCAAGATGATCATTTTGGGATACATCTAAATGCATCTGGAAAAATAATTGACATTGATTTATAAAAATAAAATTTTGCTAAAGCTGCAGAAAATCTAGCTTAGGTATGGTCGGATATAGTAATTGAAAATTATTCTGTTTGGGCAGAATATGTTGAACCTTCTAAACTGTCACCAATACCAAAGCAAGATTGCAAATCATGTAATACAAAGTCAAATATTTTTTAATGATCGTTATATTTGATGTTCTAGATTGCTTTAAACCTTGGCGAAGTTTCTGGAAAAAATATTTTCATTAACGTTTTTTACCAGGTACAGTTGTAATGTTTTATGCTGCTGAAGGAATTTTTATTCCTGAGCCAAAGGTATCACAAAATATTGCAAAACTGTAAAGCGTCACAAATGCATGTTTTTTTTTTGTTTTGTTTTTTTGTTTTATTTAATTTAGGTGCCCCCAAGAAGTCCTTACGGTCTTATCACAGAGCACCGCGGATGAGCGTTTAACTGGAAGCTCACGCCTCCTTCCTAACCGATGTCGCATAACCTGCCCAGAGGTAGGGTTTGAACCGCGGATCCTTTGTTTCTGAGGCAAGTGCGCTACCACTGCGCCACAGCTGCTCTTTACTATTTTGTAAATAATTAAAAACCTTGCAAGACAACACTGAAACATAAACAACACTACCTCTGAGGAAAACAAAAATTATGATAAAATCAATGATACTCATCAATTAACAGTAAATGAAAGTAAATCTGATCAAATTCATATCATCGAAAACATATTTGAATGGGTGAAATCACCCTTTGATTTAGATCACTAACAATTTAAATTAATTGATTAATGAAGACTATATTAATAATTTTGTTAATAAAGTATTAAAATAATGTTTTGAAACCTAAAAAGATAACAGTTTTTTTTTAAATTTGTGATTATTTAAAAAAATTTCATCACCCTGCCCTAACCACAACCTATACTTTAAAAGTACCAAACAAACATTCTTGCCAGTTTGTGGTTTTTAAAAGTTTCCTGCTTGTCAGCAAAAGCGTTTAAAGATCAACTGCACAAATCTTTTTTGTGCAGTTGTGCAAAATTCTTTTTTGTTTTATTTTTTGTAAATGATCTTTTAAATGATTGCAAAATAATACACTTTAGTTTCACCTTGATGTTCACAATTAAAAAATTTTAAACACTAAATTAATTGCTTGCATTTTGTTGGCTGAAAAACTATAATCTCCAGTTTTCTCAAGCTTTATAGTTTATCGTATCAAAAAAAATTACCCTAGATAAGATGATGCAATTTTTTTTTTCTCGACATTTTTTATATTCAAGAAATAATAACTATGTTCTCATACACAAAGAATTTTTGTATTTATATAAAATTGAGCACAAATGTGTTTTCCTCGCGGTAATTATTATCCTACTTTAATTGCGACACAACAACATAGGTGGAGGTGTAAAAAAAAAAGGTGGAACAAAAGAAAAAAATGTGGAGGTGTAAAAAAACATAAGTGGAGTTTGTAAAAAACTGTGACATTAAAATTTAAAAAAAAATTTCCAGGCTGGAGCCAAAACAACCGTTTTGACTATCGCAATAAAATCCAAAAATTGTGCATGATCATTAAAACTTTCCCTATTACTAAATAACTAATAAACGTAACCAAGCATGTGAGGTGTTTATTTTTACATTTGTAAAACGCTTTAAACGATTACTATGAGGTGCCAAATAAACATGCCTGTCCGTGTATTTGGAAAGAAAAATCCACAACATTTTTACCAAGGCCATTAAAACTTATTACTTTTTTTATTGTTAAATTTAAATCTTTTTTACTAATTTTTAAGTTCCTTTAGTAAAAAGAACTTTACAGTTTCCAAAAAAAATTGTAATTAGATCTTTTTTAAGGGCAAGTATTCTTCCCTTCCTTCCCAACTGTCATTTCATAGTGACGGTCATGGTTTTATTATTTAAAAAAAATTATTTATTTATTATTATATTCAAAAATATTAAAAAAAACATCTAGTTATAATTAAGTATTTGTTAGTGGTGATATGTTAGAAAAACAAGCATTAACTAAGAAGAATTACTTTTTTAAATTAGTGCGTACTTACTTTTATATTCAACCCCTCCCACCCACCCACTCCATACGCTTTCGTACGCTTTTTGAAGACCTTTTCCCTCCCCACTATGAGCGTACGTACTTTATGGACGACCCCTTTTCCCTTATTATTATTTCACGCAATGCATTTTGGTATTTGTATGTACAGAAAAATCAAGAACTCGTAGTTCATCGTTTTTTTAATTTTTCAATATTTTGTGGCTTGCTCGTACATATATAATAGTTTTCTCTCTTATAATTAATTATATTTACGCCAAATCTTTTACAAACCATATTATCTCCGCAGGAGAATAACTCCACTGTAATATAAACAAATATTTCAACATAGTCGTAGTTGAATTTCGTCAGAGAAGCTTGTTTGAAATATATTTTACAAATATATTTATAAATAAAAGAATATATAATTAACTCTATAAATATTCCTGCTGGTTCTAGCTTTTTTAAAAGCCCCAGCATGATTCCACTTAATAATTATATAAAATGTTGCACTCCAATGCAACATTTTATATAATTACAAATGAGGAATTTAATAGTGATAAAAGTAAAATAATAGATATAACTTTGAAAATAAACTAATAGATATAACTATAGATGTAACTTAATGGTCAAAAGACAGCATCTCTGTTTCCGATAATACATCAACATATATTTACTTATATAGTATAAGACGATATTTTTAAAGAAGAACGCTAAACATAATATACCTGGTTATCAGTTATTCAAAGAGAACTATGCAAAATAGATTAGAGTTAAATCAAATACTTTATCATATAGAATTAAACCAAGGAATGACAATGGCTGTGTTAATTATTGAAATTAAATTAGGCCAAAATCATTTTTGTGAAATAATTATTAACTAAATTAATTAAATGAAAAAATGTTGAAAAATTTAAGCCTAGTTATAATGGAAAAATTTCTACATTGTGTGGACCATTTAATTAAAACTAATTTGACTAAGGAAAACTAAAGCTTGCCATAATGTTAATCAATGTTTAGAAAATAATTCAAATTAAATCAGAAACTAAAGGTAAATACAATAACAAAAATGGTTATATAACTGTACCAAAATTCGATGCAGTAAGTTTTTTATTTTGTTCTTCAATACATTTTTGTCAACAATCAAGTTGGAAGAGTATTATTTTTACGGTTTATAATTATAAACCGTAAAAATAATACTCCTCCAACTTGATTGTTAAAATAGTTCATAAGAAACTGTGATAGTAGTTTACAATTACAAGATTGTCAGTGGAGTATTGAAAATGAAAATATTGCCCATGAAAAGTTTAAAGAAAAAGTTAACTGTGATGCTAAAAAATGCGATCTTGTTAGTTCCTTTGTTTAAATTGTCAAACAGAAGATGTTGAGATTATACAAAGCAAATTAAATACCTTGCTCTCAAATGCTATTTCGAGGTATAAGAAACATTACTTCAACTTTGAAAAGTTCTTCAACATCTCATCAAATGCAGACTTTTTGTCCAACACTTTCATTGAGGTTACTGCTTTTAAATGCTCACAAGAAAAAGATGCATCAAAGAAACGTTCTCCAGAAGAAAAAAAGGCTGGAAGAAAGGAGCTTCCATTCCAAGAGAAATCAGTCAGAGCAAAACAAATTTGCAAGTGCAAAGATAAGGCAAGAACATGAGCCAGAAGCTATTACCAAAGCTGTCTCTCAACAACAAATTTTCATGGGAAAGTTGATCAAAATATCAACAGTTGAAACTGATGAAAAAGTACTGAAGGCAATAAAAGCAATTACTTCAGAAAAACCTAAAATTTAGAAAAAAAACTTCAATGAAAACTCTGGCTTTTCTCTTGTTGAATGATATGACCAAAAATCAATTAACTCAATGAAAAATGCCTGCACAGAAAGTAATGGCAATATTTGGCCAAACTATAATTTGGTAGTTGAGGCTAAAAAAATGTTTTGTTCTGATGGTATTTAAATTGAAGAACACTCAGCTTGGGTCTCAATCCAAAAGTTACTGGATTAAACCACTCAAAAGATTCTGGATGAGTCTCTGCTTTCAGCTCTCATTGAGAATGGCAATCCACTGAAATTAATCCTGTACTTTAAGTATGGGTTTGATGGATGTGGTTCTTTCAGCACCTTTCAACAAAAAGATTCTACTAGCAAAATTCCAGACGGCAGCACCTTGCTGATCTCTCAACTGGTACCCATCAAGATTGTTGATGAAAATTGCACCAATGTTGTCATCTATCATAAAAACTTTTCAAATTCACCTCAGTCTTGCAGACTAATTCGAATTTCATACAAAAGAGAAACAAAGGAAGCTATTCAAAAAGAGGCTGATAGGATTCAAAAAGAAGTTATTGATCTACAGCCTTTGGAGATAAGTGACAATCCAAGGATTGAGGTTTTATATCATAGACTCCTTACCATGATTGATGGCAAAGTGCTGCAACAATTAACAAAGTGTCCAGCCTCAACTTCATGTGCCATTTGTCACAAGACATACAAAGCTATTGCAAAACCAGATGGTAAATTATTACCAAAAGAAGGCACCCTTAAATTTGGTGCATCAATACTACACTTTGGATTGAGATCATTTGAGGCAATTTAACACATTGGATACCGCCAAGATGTAAAAAAGTGTCGCGAAAGGCTCTCTGAACAAGAAAAGTCAACTGTGGCAGAAAGGGAGAAAAAAGTAAAAGCTGATTTTGAGGAAAAACTTGGGATCATCATTGACAAACGAAGAGATGGTGGAGCTGGCACAACTACAACTGGTAATGCTGTCAGGAAAATTTTCGACAATCCTGGTATCACTGCACAAATATGCAATGTGCCAGTTTAGCTTGTTGAAAACGTTTCCACATTATGGAGAGCTCTTGCATCAGGACTTTCTAT
>NC_061161.1:44153347-44463347 GCF_022113875.1 Hydra vulgaris | reverse complement strand
ATATAAAGTTGATGATCATTTGTATTTTAGACATTCTACATGCAAACGTAAAAATTACCTTGGTGATCTGTGGTTTGGTGCCTTTTCAGCACTATCTCTTATCTCTTATCTATTATCCAACTATATCTCCAAAATAGTAAAAAGAGACGTATAAAAACCATATTTCTTACTAAGATAATTAACTTCGTTTTATAACCGCCCGTTTAAAGTTTTTTTCTTAAACGGACACTCAAATTCTCCGTTAGTTTAACGGGGAGTTGTGAATACGGCGACAGTTTATTTTCCTTAGCCGGTGATAAGTTTTTATATATTTTTAAGATGGGTATAGAGTTCTCAACATCTTGTGAAATATTCTAAAACAACCCGCTTAACTGATTCGCAGAAATCTGATCTAAAAGTTGATGCAATATATTTGATAAAGTTGTTGCGCGTGTAACATTTAACTTATGTTACACGCGCAACATAAGTGTTGCGCGTGTAACATAATTTAAATTGAATGGAACTGCCCATATATATTAAACGAAATAAAACTATTTTTATAGATTTAATTTTTTGATACAAAAAATATGTATATATAATAATTATTGTTGACTATTAAAGGATAAAAAGAAGTTTTTATTTATTTAGCTAGTTAACTTTTTTGTATATTTCATTTTTATAACTACGGCGGTATGTTGAGATGATCTAAAAAGTCATTTCAAAACAATTTTATCCGATTGTCTAATTTAAGCCAATAAGATTTACATTTTTAAAATTAAACCAATGCGATTGCGATGAAAATGGGAGACCCCTTAACAGAGCCAAAATTTCAATACAGCTATTTTATGTGAAAATTAATTTTATGTTAAAATTTTACTTAAATATACTTATAAATATAAATATACGATAAAATAAAATCAAAATTAAACATCTTAAAACATTTTTGAAGCAAGTTATATAAAAATTTTGTTTCTGACTAGTTCAAAAAAGTTTTATTCGATTTTGCAACATATCTTTTTCTCATCACATCTATTAGTACCAATCAATTTTATTGCAACAATTTAATTTGTAATTTGCGATAAGATTAAAACATACTTCTTTTTTTTTTTTTTAACAATTTAATTTTACTTGATGTTGTTAAAAGATGATTTTTATAATCATGTTTATATAATTTTTGCAGTAAAACATTTAAATAATTAAATAAAAATTCAGTTAATATAATGGACTTATTTTGCAAATAACTTTGAATATCGATTCAAAAAGTCCTGTAAATATTTTTCAAGCCTGTTCACAAATAACATATTTTACAAATACAGAAGTTTACAAATAGAGTTCAGGTGCTTCATTAAAAACTATAGATAAAATGTTCTCGAGGAAGACATTTTTAAAGAAAATTTTTATTATTTTCATTTTATTTTTATCAACATTCATATTTTGGTCAATTATTACAGATGAACTTATAAATCAGTCAAGTATAATTTGGTTAAAGGAGAGACAGTCATTGATGCAAAAATATTTTGATCATCGTAAAAATTTTCCTATAAAAAACACTCTTCCAGCCTGTGTCGTTCCGTTTCTAAATGCATTTAGCAGTGAAGTTTTACCTTTTATGAAGATTCGTAAGCTAGGATGTCCAATTAAACAATATGGCTCAATTGACAACAAAGGTTTCTTCAAGATCCTTTCAAGTAAAACAATATCAAATGTGAAATTGTTTTATATGTATGGCATCGATATTCTACAAAATGATTTCATTAAAAATTATGGTGTAAAATTTTCTGCGCCTATTTATCTTAGATCTTTAGCAAACGGTAAGCATTTTTTATTAAATCTTAGGTATATATATATATATATATATATATATATATATATATATATATATATATATATATATATATATATATATATATATATATATATGTATATATATATATATATATATATATATATATATATATGTATATATATATATATATATATATGCATATATACATATTAAATATATACATATATACATACATATATATACATACATACATTACGACGTCCAAGAAATATACATAATATATATATATATATATATATATATATATACATATGACATAAATGTATACTTATGTATATATATATATATATATATATATATATATATATATATATATATATATAATGTAAAAGAAAGAATATATATATATACATATATATATATATATATATATATTTATATATATATATATATATATATATATATATATATATATATATATATATATATATATATATATATATATATATATATATATATATATATATAAGGGGTATATTTTTTCGGAAATAGCATAGCAGCAAAAGATTAACTTTTACTTGCATTAACATAAAATAATAATCCACATAAAAAAAAACTTTTTTAGTGTGATCAATATGTTTTGTTTTTGGTAAAAATGATGGAAATGATCGATCTTACCCATTTAAAATCATTTGTTTGTTGGGGGGGGGGGGGGTAGGGGAGGATTTGTTAAATATTTTTTCTTTGTACTATAAATATAAAACATTTTTATAATTGTACATTTTTTTATTCAAAGAAAGACTATTTTTAGGTTTTTATCCAAAAAATTTTATCTGTTGTTTTAAATTTAAAAAAAATGATAAGCTACAACCATTAAACTTACTTGCTTCTATGTCTTCTTTTGTTTCTGAAATTTTCTATAAGTCTAGACTAAAATTAATAGCATGTTCTGCACCATAATGTAGAACAAGAAGAACAATAAAATATTTTTTAAAATCTTTTATAATCTGGAAATAAGTCCCAGTTTGAACTGGTTTTCAGCCATTTTATTTCATGTTATTTCATATTGAACAAATAAAAAAAAAACAGTTCTCAGTTCCTAAAAATCTTTAATTGTAATAAATCTTTAATAACTTTTAGACTTTGCTGTTTGAGATAATTCAAGAATTAGTTTATGTAATTAATTTGCAGATAAACATTTATCAGCCAGGCACATAGCCATAAATCTTTCATTTAAATACTAACTGTGTTTTTAAAGTGACTTTAACACATATTTCATGAATCAGCTTTTCTTATTGCAATGATATAATATTAGGACACAAACTGTTAGTCACAAACTCCATGTGACATAAATTTGGCATAGTGTAAAGCCATTGGAAATTTTCTGTTATAAACAAACGGTTGTTTGTTTATAATTTTAGAAAATTTGCACTCAGTGCAGCCAAATCTATTCCAAATCATAATTTAGTTAGAGCTAAATTTTTTTCAATACTTTTTTAAATAAAAATAGAAACAACCTCAGTCTTTTTAAAAGGCTGGAGATACTGTTTATCTAATTATCTCCATTATCATTAGGTATCTAAACATTTTATTGTCTCCTTAAATATTTTACAAACCAACTTTTCTTGAACTGATGAACTTTTATAATCTATAAATTTTTTTCTTACTTCAATTTTTATTTGGCAAACAAATTTTTGTGCAACATTTTTTAAACATTCAATCCTTTCTGATTATTGAGAAAGTTTACATCTTCCTGCCTACTTTTTAAAACTTTTTTTTTATCTTTCAAGATAATATCTTCACAGATTTTTTAATTTTCATCAAATACATCCTCCTCTTTTAAAAACCACATTTTTGTCTAATTAGTTTTGTGTTTGTTTAATTTCTTTCTATTCCTTTTTAGATCAACAATCTTGTCTCTTTATAGAAAATCAAAAGTAAAAGAGTTCATTAAAAATATTGTAACTAAAAAAAAATTATATATTGATATTTTTATCATGAAAATATATTACTTTATTTTTAAGTTAATTTAAATTTGGACTGAGTTGTAAATTTATAAGCATTTTACTATAATATAGTAAACATCTGATATGTGAGTCTGGTTAGAATTGTCAATTTTTTAACCATGAGACAACCTATTTCAATAGATTAAGCGGTAAAAAAAAAGACACGAAGCTATATTAATTGAAGCTTTAGAAAATTGATACATTGCATAACCTCCGTAATACGGTTTTCTTAACAAGTAATTGTGTTATGGCTTATATATTATGCGTTATGTGTTATATATAATTTCAATTCTTTTTCCAACATAAAAAACTTTGCAATGAAATAATTTTTTGCAGAAATTGCTTGTTGACATTATTTCACAAAATTCTTTTTTAACTCCTCTCCCCCTCAACTTCCCAAAAATATACATCTTGACTTCGAATGGGTAGAACTGACTATTATAATAATATAACCTTCGTCTTCACTAAAAAAATAAAATTAATATTTAAAAAAATTTAATATTTTTATTTAATATTCAGAAATTTTTTCGAAATAATTATGTGATTGAAATTTTTTATTTATGAAAAAAAAAAAACATGTTTATTATAAAAAACAATTAGTAGCTAAAGTTTAAAACACATTTTAAATACTTTAAAAGAAACCATGCTAACCCATGATTACTTTTTTCGTTAAATATAACGTTACTTTTAGAGGTATTCCATGAGAAAGTGGGACAAATTTTCAAGATTTGTAACCCACCATCTCAGATTTCCTTCATACTTTGTAAAATGGTCACCTATAAAACATAGACTAACTTGCAAAATTTTAGCACTGATATCAAAGAGGTTTGGAAATATTTTTACTTTAAAATTAGCTATTTTTAGCAGGTTTTTTTGTTCGGTTGCCATTTTGATTTTACTATAGTTTTTGTTTTACAAGTTACTGTTCAACTATTCGTGTAATTAGGCTGAAAATTAGCACCAGCATAGTTTTTAAGACAAGGAATCAGAATATAATATTTGTTTTTAATAAAAACAATTAGAAGTTTATCAATATTGGGATTGTACTTCACCTATAGCTAAGCTGACCAATGTCCTACTTTTTACGAAGGAGAGTGAGCGCCAAATGTAATTAAAATTTAGATTTTTACGGCACTCTCCTACAAAAATAGAAGGACGCTGGTCACCTTACTATAGCTATTTTTAAAATTTTAACAAAAGCGGAAAAGAGGTCTGGTAACCGTGGTAGCATTAATTTTTTGATAATTTTTTTTTGTTCTTGTTTAAATAGATATATTAAAGAGTGTTTTGGTACAAAATTGAGAGGTGGGTTTTTCGAGGATTTTTATAAATAGTTAAACGAATTTTAATACAAAAATGTACATTTGAATGTTACTTGTTAAGAAATTGCTTATTTTGAAAACTTCCATTATAAGAAAAAAAAACTATTAACAAAAGTTTAAATAAAAAATTTATCATAAGTTTAATATATTGAATCAAAATAATCAAACAAATACAAATTTTAAATAAAAAAATAGTCCAGAACTTGCATCTGAATAATTTTTAAATTGCTTATAAAAGAAAACTGGTGTAATATGAGTTAATTTAAAGATTGCATTTAAGAGGTAAACAGATTTTATCTGTTGACCAGCCTTGCATCCCTTTCTAATCTATTAGGCTGGCGCAGATGTGTTTTTAATACATTGTTTCCAGTTTAGGATGTTGAATGCTGGATCTTCTTGACTCGATGCATAGGTTTTGCTTGTGTCTCTGTTTTTATGACTTGGCAACTCATTCTATTATCTCCTAATGAGGGTACAGCTCTAAAACTCAGTTTTATGGTTCTGAAGCCAGCTGGTAGTCAGGTTTCCCAAACTCTGTGGTAGCTCTCAGAGAGGCTGATTTCATTAACAGCTAAAAAATATTAAAGTATTAACAGTGCCATGTTGCGCATGGATGTTGTCCCTGTTTTTTTTTTTTTTTGGGTGTACATTGCGATGGCCACATTAGAGCCCTTTGTTACGGCATAGGGTTTATTAATAGTAATGAGGCAATTGCTTGGGCTATTAAACAGTGTACTGAGTATTATGTATGCTTCGAGTAAGTTCTTTAACAAATTTAAAAATGAATAAAGTAACAAAAACTATAAAACACAAAAAACCATTGCCATCACCAAGGTCTCTAAACCTATCGCTCACTAATACTCATGTTCTTCGAAATAACTTTTCTTCTGTTGAGTCTTATCTCTTGCAAAGTTCACCAGACCTACTTGCTCTTTGTGAGACTAATGTGAGTTCAGCTGTCTCATCTTATGATCTTAGTGTTGATGGTTATCTTCCTTTAATTCGTAAAGATTCCAATAGTCACATGCTTGGCCTGGACATTTACATTCGTAAGAATTCACCCATTTGTCAGGAAACTAGGTTTGAATCCACAAATTACTCTTTTATGTGTTTCGTTTAGCACCACTTTGCGCTATCACCTTTCTCTTTGTTTTACATTGCTCTCCTTCATCTAAACTCTTCTTGATGTTATTTCTGATCATATTGACTAAGCCCTCTCTCTTTATCCATCATCCAATCATCCAATATTGTTGTTGTCGGTGACTTTAATGCTCATCACACTGAATGGCTTGGCTCTAGTGTCAGTGACTCTGCAGGCATTAAAGCCCACAACTTTTGCTTTTCTCAATCCCTAACTCAAATAGTCAACTTCTTTAACTCACTTTCCAGACAACATGAATCATTTACCATCTCTACTCGACTTATGTCTTGTTTCTGATCCTAGCCAGTGCTTAGTTTCTCCACATTCACCCTGCCTCTGATCACAGTTTGATCTCTCTAAAACTATCTCATTCTTCTTTATCATCAGAATCCTCCTATCATCATTCATCTTACAAATATCTTAAAGCTGATTGGGACTTTTTCCGTGATTTTCTTTATGATGGCCCTTGGGTAGAAATCTTTTGTCTTCCTGTTGACAAATGTGCTTCTTACATAACTTCGTGGATTCAGGCTGACATGGAATCTTTTATTCCCTCTCAACAATTCCAGGTCAAACCTCACTCTTCTCCATGGTTTTCCTCACATTGCGCTGCTGCAATTGCCAATTGAAACCATTACTTCCATATCTATCAGCAAAGCAAGACGTCCAACAAGATCTCTAGAAAATAGGCATCTAATTATTACTGCTAGAAACCATTGTAAAAAGGTTTTGTCTAACGCCAAAGCCCGCTATTCTCAGGTCATAAAATCTCGTATTTCATCACCAAAATTAGGCTCTCGTGACTTCTGGAGAATCTTTAATAGTATTAATAATAAGAGTCTGTAATTCCACCTCTCTTGTATGGTTCAGACTTTGTCACCTCACCTAAAGACAAAACTGAATTGTTTGCTAAGAACTTTTCATCAATATCATCTCTTGATTTCACTAGTTACGTGCTACCTGATGTAGCCATCAAACAGGTTGATCCATTGCTTGACATTTGTATTACCCCAGCTTCTGTATCTAAAATGATTTCCTGCTTAAACTTTTCTACAGCTTGTGGCCTGGACAACATACCTGTTAATAGTCTTGCAGAAGTGTTCTCCTGAGCTGTAGTCTATCCTTTCAAAACTATTCAACAAGTGCTTATCAGAGTCTTGTTTTCCTGCTTCCTGTTTGCCTGCTGGAAAGCAGCATCTGTTATCCCTATTTTCAAAAATTCTGGAGAGCGATCTGATTCGTCTAACTACCGTCCCATTAGTCTTCTTTCTATTATAAGCAAGGTTGTTGAATCTATTATTAACAAACACTTAATCTCTCATCTTGAATCTAATAACTTTCTTTCTGCTCATCAATATGGATTTCGATCTTCTTGTTCTATGGCTGATTTGCTAACAGCAATAACCATTAGATTTTATCGTGCATTAGAGAGGTTAAGGCTATTGCTCTTAACCTCTCCACCTCACATTTCTAAAGCGTTTTATAAAGTTTTGCTTGCTTTTCTCCATAATCTAATCTTTCTCCGTAAGAAGAAAGTTTATTGGAGAAAACCATATCATGGTTTTCTCCATAAGCTTTTTTCTTATGGTGTATCTGGAAACATCTTTGAGATTATTGAATCCTTCCTTTCTAATCGTAGTATAAAAGTTGTCCTCGATGGTCAGCACACATCTTCTTATTCTATAATCTGAGGGATTCCTCAAGGTTCAATCCTTGGCCCTATATTCTTTTTAATTTACATTAACAATCTTTCAGGTATTCTCACATCTAAGGTGGCATTGTTCACTGATGATACCACCATTTATTCTTGTCATGATAAGAAGCCAACATTCTCTGGTTGCTTGGAGGGGGTATTTGAGCTTGAAAAGGATCTCACTTCTGCTACAGCATGGGGTCTCACAGTGGCTGGTGAATTTTAATTCAGATAAAACTCTTTTTATCTGAATTAAAATTCAAATTTTTTTCAGCCAATCGTTATCGCAATAATTTAGATCTTCCTATATTTATGAACGGTAATGTACTCAATGAGTCATCTACTCTTCATCTTCTAGGAATAACTATTACTTCTAATCTTTCTTGGAAACAATATGTCAAACCCATTGCAAAATTAGCATCTGCTAAGGTTGCATCTCTTTATCGAGCTTGACACTTTCTTACTCCGGATTCTATTCTCTATAAATTTCAAATCCGGCCTTGTATGGAATACTGTTGGGTAATTCCACATCAAATCACCCACTCCATTGAACCATGTGTCTTCTTTTTGTTTTATATTTTGACACATGATTCCTATTTATAAAATAATATTGCATGCAAAATTTCAGCTAAAAATGTCAAGCGGTTGACAAGATACAGCAAATTTAATTTGGACCTGGTTTCTCAAAATGACCCGGTTTTCATAACATTCTGAAAAGTTGTTTTCCTCAATAAAATAAGAAATAAAAATGGCAAAAATATAAAAATATACATTTATAATGGTTTTTTAATGCTGATTTCAATAAATGTACTTAAAATGCTGAAATGTTAGAGGAACATCTTTAAAAATTAATAAATCAACTAGTTTATATAATCTAACTTTAGGGCCCAATATCTCAAAACACCCCCGTCAAATTTTTTTTTTTTTTGCTTTCAATATTTTAAGCTAGTTATAATCTTACTAGGCACAAAAAATCTAACTGGAAAAAAAACTGAAACATATAGAACTTTAATTTTAAAGATGTATAACTTTTTTAAGAAATTCCTAAAAAATATTTATAAATTCAATTAAAATAAATTATTCCTAATTTACAAAGTTACTTAAATATACAAGATTTTTAAAGGTATCGAATGTGCAAGTTATTTTGACTGTGTTTGTAATAGTTCACAATATTGTTGCCATTTTACTTGCACTTCTTCTATTTCAACATTTTCAAACACATAGTTTCTACCAGAACTAGAGCAAGCTTGTGGAACAGATAGTTTTTTCAATATATTGATGTTAGGAATAAAACAGTGGTCGTCTCTTTCAGGCCAGTTAAAATAGATTGATGGACCTCTTGGGTGGAGAAACTTAACTTTAGCATCAACTTCTTCTAGGTTGATTTCAGTTACAATGCCGATCCACCACTTATCATCATAAACTACCGCAACATAACCTCCTAAAGTGACAGTATCAGGTTCAAATATATGTTTTTTTTTAAGATTGTGAATTATTGTATATTTAGTGTCTGTACTACACCTCTTCGCCCCAACCCTATTATCTCCAAGATGTATAAATTGATGAAAGCTACGAGTACCTGGTAGAGTTGTTACATCAGTGTACCTTTCTTTTTGCTTTTCACGTTGCAATTGTAAGTCCAATCCCTTTATGTAAATGAAGTTAACAGCCTTAATATTCTCAACACAAAATTCATACATAGCCTCTGATGTGAGAATTTGGTTTCTGTATGGTCGTTTTAAACTTTCTTGTGCTGTTAACCTTTTTACAGTACCACCAATTCCATCGCATGGTGACTTTCCGTGGGACGTGGCAAAAAAGTTCCATTCAATTTTGAGGGAAAATTCTGTCTCTAGTTGGCATAGATTGTAAAAGCTTTTACAATTTTTGGTACTGTCTTGCACAACCATCAGTGAATAAATGCAATTTGGATAAATCAAGAAATTTTGTTTTTAATATTGGTATAATTAGTTGAAATATCTTGTATACATAAGTTACATCGTGTGTAATGTCGTCTGATATAAAACAGTAAGAAATATGTTTCACTACACCATTTTCTTCTTTATAGTATATCACTAATGGATGTAAAGAACATTGTTGGGTGTTCCAGTGATAGCTCTGTATTTCATCTTGGACTACAAAAGCATAATTTTCAGCAAAGTCGCCAAGAATGATAATGTTTGATTGATCCATATTTTCTTTTAGTTGATTAAGGTATTGTGATTGAGATTTGGCAATATAAGAATGAGATTGTAGCTTTTCAAAACAAGATACCAATAGTTCAATAAACGTTGAAACATCTGTTGTTAAACTCAATAGTGTTGCACGATCAGTAGTTTGCCATTGTTTGTAGTGTATCTCAAAATCATCTTCGTATTCTCCAAAAATCTCATACAAATACATGGTGAGCAGTTCTTTACCAGGACAATTATCACACTGTGCAAGCATGCATTCTTTGTTTTCTACTGAGCAAACAGTTTTCAAAAGTAAATCCTTATACGTTAGTTCAATATTTAAGGCATCCACTAGCAAAATGGCTTTTTGGTGATAAGAACAAACACAAACAGAATGTGTACCACTTGCACCTGGCAAAATGCACCACTTTGGTCTAAGTGAAGCAAATTTTGAGTAACTTATTTGTATTTCTGGATTGTTTTCTTTGTATAATACATATAGTTCCTTTAAATTACACAAAAGCAGTTTTTTTTGTTTGTGGACGTTCTTTTGAATGCTGACATAATCTTTTTTTCCAGGCATAGTTCGACATAAATCACTTGAGTCATAAAACAATTTAACTGAATCTTCTATTTTTTTATGTAAGACTTTACCCTTATACAATGGAGAGATACCTAACAATCCTTTTTTATTAAAAATTTTTCTAGCCATCTTGGCCTGGTATTCTGTAACCGAAAAGTTATTTTGTACTTCTAATATTGACCAACTTGGGGGTGCCAGTGTTAGAAGTTGAACAATAGTTCGTTTGTCAGAACATAGAATTTTTTCTTTTACCAAGCTCATAATTTCATCAAAGTTTGCAGCCTTCTTTTTCGTCCCATTGGTTTCATAACATAGTTTTGAGGAAAATTGAGTTTCAATTTTTCTAGTAGCGTTATACGCCATTTCGTTGATGCATGCAACTTTTTGCTTTCCTTCTGACAGTATATGTTTTAATGATTTTGAATGAGATTTTAGAGGAGATAAACTAAAATTTTTGAGTTCTTTATTGATCTCCTGTCTTATTTTTTTGCATGGTGATATTAGAAAATCCTCATCTTGTTCACTCTTACTTTGCTCCTCTTCTGTAAGTTCTTTTTTTCTGGCAATCTTTTGTTTACAAGGTTTGCAAAGTTTCTTCCCAGGAGGAATATTCAAACAATTTCTCATCATGACTTGTGACTCTTTTATTGTAACTACGCCAAGATTTTCTAAAAGTAATTGAATTGTATAAAGTATGTCTGCACATTAGTTCAAAACTTTCGTTTATTTTTTGAAAAACATAAATTAATGAAATATTTAAATTTTACAGCTACATACTTGTGATTTTCTTTGTATGTCTATTGAATGGATCACAACAAGCTTTCTGCCATATAGGATACATTTTCAAATATTTTGTATTATGTCTTTCACATAATATTTCTAAGTTTGATAATTCAATATTACAGCGTAAAGATATAATTATTTTTTCTTTATAGCTTAAAGTTTCAATAACATCTTGTTGGCCTTCGCAAGCATCTGATGTCATTAACCCAATAGAACACATCTTAATAAGATAAATTAAATTGTAGTATGAAAGTATTTCCTAAAAATAAAAATAAAATTCTTCTACTTAATTGTATGTAAAAAAAGTTTTTTAATAAATATAATTTTTAATAAATGTTGTTCTTAATATTATTATTATTAATATTAATAAATGTTGTAAAAAAAGAAGTTTTTAAATAATTATATTATTTAAATTATTAATTTTTTAAAATTTAAATATAATCTTACCAATAAATGTTGTTCTATATCTGAACTTTTATAAACTAAACTTTTATAAACTAATTTTTAATAAACTTTTACAAACTTTAGTTGTCAAAATTAAAAAAAATATCATATTAACATAACAATTATTTTTTATAAAATGTTTTTATATAAAAACAAAACCGGATGTTTTTTCAGTTGTTAAGTTCATATAATTAAGTTATCATATAATTAAGACTTCCTTAAATATATAAAAAGTCTATTAACCAAAATTAATTCTTTACAGAATTCTATAATTTGCTACACATGTACTATCTTTAGGAAGATTTTTAGCAGCTTTTAAGTGATGCCATACCCTTTTAATTTTTTAATTAGTTTGCAATGAAGTGTATTGTATGCTTTTGCAGTAAGAAAAAAGCAATTCGAAGGATACAAAAAAAGAAAGATCTTTCCTACTTAGTTTTCAGTAAAAAAAAAAGCTCTAGTTTTAAATATATTAAATAATGATATAGTATTAGATATTTCCAAATCTTTGGCTGTAGGATAATTGGAGCTTGATAAGAGTTAACAATGATGTCTCAGTGGATTTAATCTTACTTTCTATTTTTTAACTCATCTACAACTTATCACTACTAAGTAACTACTGTCCATACAAAGTAGTTTGATATGTTTTATTGGCTAAATGGTTTAAATGACAGAGATATGGCAATGCCAGGTGTTATTGAAACACTATTCTCCTCCCCTCTAACTGTAATAAAAAAAAGTTGTTTTCACCATGTCTTTTGCAATATGCTTTTTTTTAAGTATTCTTGGTAAATTGAACTAAATTAGAACATCACTAAAAATATTTTGTTGTTCCCTCACCCCTCCCCCTCGTTAGAAAATTGCTATGGGCACCCATAAAAGTGGTGTATCTTGGAAACTATGGTTCTATATGTTTTAGTTGTTTTTCCAGTTAGGTTTTTTGTGCCTAGTAAGATAATAAGTAGCTAAAAATATTAAAAGCAAAAAAAAAAAAATCTAGACGGGGGTGTTTTGAGATATATGACCCCTAAGTTTGAATATATAAATTAGGTGTGTTTTTAATTTTAAAGCATGTTCTGCTCATATTTCAGCATTCTAAGTGCATTTTTTGAATTCTGAATTAGAAAAGCATTATAAATGCTAATTTTCATATTTTTATTTTCATTATTTTTCATTTTATTAGAGCAAACGTTTTTTTAAAATGACACAGAAACCAGGTCATTTTGGGAAACCAGGTCGATATTAAAACCTTGATATCTTGTGAACGGCTGAACATTTTTGGCTAAAATTTTGCATGTGAACTTTTCAATATGAAATGCAACAGCTAAAGAAGTTTAAAGAAAATATGAGACCTATGGTTCAAAATCTTGAAAAATTTGGGTGATTTGATGTGGAATTACCCTGTTGCCATATCTGGGGCAGATTTTCTAATGATGCCCTTTCTCTTTTAGACAAGGTGCAAAAATGCATTATAAACATAGTTGAACTTTCAACCATTATCACATTGTCGTAATGTTGCTTCTCCTTTCTCTTTTCTACAAATACTATAATGGGCACTGCTCTAAAGAGCTAGCGTCTCTTGTGCCATCTAATAAAATCTATTCTTGTCTTACTCATCATACAATTAAGTCTCATCCTTTTTCTGTGACTGTTCCCAAGTGCTCCAAAAACTCTTATTCCTTCATCTTCATCTTTTCTCTTCCAGTAACTTCCAACTCTAATTAGTGGTTGCTTGCAGTCTTGTTGGAAGCTAAGTTGTTTAAGAAAAAAATCTTTCATCAACTTGAAATATCAAACCAATCCAGTTAAGCATACCATATCCGTAGATATAATATTTTCCTGCAATGATTTCCTGAAGATATTGAATTGAGCCAGTAAGGTTGAATGTTAAATTAAATTTCTCCTGCTCAGAGACTCTTTTGACATTTATGCTTGTTGCATCCTGTGGAATAAATTGGTGGAAACTTCTTGTACCAGGTAAAGTCTTTGCATTATTCAATCGGAGAGTCAAAGGTTTACGGACTGATAAAATATCTTCGCCTTTTAAAAAAAGTGGATGCCAAATATGTTTTCTTTTGAAAAAATAAACATTTCTTCAGCGTTCTAAATTTGTAAGTCAATTGGACGTTGAAGACTACCACTTGAAACAAGTCTTTTAAAGTCCACCAATGCCATCACATGGTGACTTTCCATGTGATGTTGCAAAGAAATTCCTTTCACATTGCATCCCAAAATTTTCAATATGATGGCATAAATTTAAAAAATGTGTGCAATTTTTGTACTGGCCAGCACAATCATCAGAGAAATAGTGGATTTTTATGGTATTGTGAAACATTTCTTGTACGAATTGGACAGTTCTTTTTACTATACAATAAATAAATCCAACATTGTGTGTTAAGTCATCAGATATAAAACATAAAGACGTTGGTTGACTTTTGGTAGAACCTTCATCATTTTTGTTATAAATAACTACAAGATGTAGTGTGCATTGCTGTTGGTTCCAGTGGTAACTCTGGATTTTGTCTTGTATGACAAATTTAAAGTTTAATAATAATAATTCCATTTATGGGTATAGATGACTTTAATGTATTTAAATACTTACTTTGTGCTTTAACAATATAAGAGTGAGATGTTATGCTATCAAGTTTTTCACTAAGACTTTCGATGAGTTCACTTATTGTAGATGTGTAACTTAGAAGCTCTGCTCTATCTGTTGTACTCCACTATTTGTATTCAATTATTTCATCTTCACCCACTCTGCCATTCCCTTCATATGATCCTTCATTTTGCAATAGATTTGCAGTTATATAATTTATAATATTTTGAATTCCAGGGCAACGATTACATCTATGGACCATGCATTCCCGTGACTCTCTGCTACAAACAATCGATAAGGTCATGGTAATTCTTCTCCAGTTTAACAGTGCTAAGCATAAGTTTAGGTTTTGGTGTATTGCACATATACAAACAGCATGGGTTCCTTTTTGATCAGCATAAATACACTATTTTGGCTTTAACTAAGCAAATTTAGAAAATCCTATTTTGGATTGAGGGGGCTTTAGTTTGAATTCAATAAATAATTCCTTTATATTGCAAAGAAGTAATCGCTTTGATACATCTTTATTTTTGGATACACTTACAAAATCTTTTATACCTGGTAACTGCCTACTAAACTGATCACCTTATTAATGATATCTGATTCAATTCTAACAATGTTAGTTTTTTCTGGAAGTGTAAATTCCTTTATCAAATTTAAGTTTTCTTGCTTTAGTTATGGTTGACTTTGTTATATTAAATACTTCAGCTGCTTTCCTTAAAGACCATGAATCTAAAACCAATGTTAAAGTCTGAATCTTTTCTCTTCTATTTGCTGTTTTCAGCTTTTCTTGTATTGAAAGTATTAATTTATCTAGATCTCCAGCTTTCTTCTGATAATCAACATTGAGGATAATTGATAGCTTTTTTGACATAACATCAGTAGCTTGCATTAATTTCCTTTTTCCTAGAGAAATTTTTGCATAAAATTTTACTGGTGATACATCTAATTTATCAAAACAGATGTTTATAAGTTCTTTTTCTTGTGCAATTTCTATATCTTCATCAAAAAATGTTTGTTCCAGAAAGTTATCTTCACTGGTCCTGTAAGGTAGACCAATTATCTATTTTTTTTACAACTTCTTTTCGACATGAAGGACACATTTTAAAACCAGGTGTTGTTTCAATACCAATTGAACACATATCTTTTGCCAGTTAAATATTAATTTTCCGCAAACCACTCATAAACATATCATAAACGAATAAAATTTGCCAAAATTTGGAAACAATGATTTACATAATATAATAATGTTAGAAATAAAACGAAAGTGTACTAGATGTATTTTTTGTAAAAAGACAGCACAATAAGTTAAAAACATAAAAAAAATTTTGGGAATTAACAAACCGGTTAAGTAAAATTTTCTCATAATGTAAACAGATTTTAACATTAATATTGATAGTCCAGATCTCCTTAGTAATAAGTTTTTCTCTGAAAAGCTTGATAAGTCTGTCAGTCCAATTGATTTAGTGTACACCATGACATTGATCATTTGATAAAATACCAACTTTACACAAAATCTTGTTCATTTTATTTTTTTCAATTTTTTATTTAGCTATAAATAAACATAAAATACACAGACATACATACATTTATTAAAAATGGAAAAAGCTTTTATCGTTAGTATTTTTAAATATGATATTATATATTTATTTTTTTAACTTTGATTTTATATATATTTTTTAATTTAATGATTAGCTACGGAGAACAAACAACAGCTGGTAAAATATCAGACTAATCAGACTAAGTCTTAGGGTTTTAATATTGAGTTTTTATTTTGTTTTAGTGAAAGATGACAAAATATGTTACAGCCCTTGGAATCAGGAAAAATAATTTGCCGTGTGAGGTCTGCATCGGTGTGAGGTCGGCATCAGGTTGGCAGAAAAAAAGTACAACAAAGGTTTGACCATAAAACATATAAACAAGGTCAACGATTTTTTGCCAACCTGAAACACTTCTAGCTCATTCTCAGCTTAATTACATGTTTAGTTGAACAGTAACTTGTAAAACAAAAACTATAGTAAAATCAAAATGGCTGCCAAACTGAAAAAATTCATAAAAATAACTGATTTTAAAGTAACATTATCTCCAAAACCCCTTTAATATCAATGCTAATGTTTTGCAAGGTAGTCTATGTTATATAGGTGACCATTTTTACAAAGTATGAAGAAAATCTGAGATTGTGGGTTACATGCCTGTCCCACTTTCTCATGAAGCACCTCTTTAAGTAAAATAACTAAGTACGCTATTGAAGAAATGTTTTAGTGTGGTTTTTTCACGCATTAAAAGACATGCACAATTTTACTTAAAATAAATGTATTTGCATTTACTTTTAAAAAAAACTGGAACAGTATGATTGCTTTCTTCTATAGTGTGCTTTTAACAAAATTTTCTACACATATATACCCATATATGTGTGTGTATATATATATATATATATATATATATATATATATATATATATATATATATATATATATATATATATATATATATATATATATATACATATATATATATATATATATATATATATATATATATATATATATATATATATATATATATATATATATATATATATATATATATATATATATATATATATATATATACATATATACATATATACCCATATATGTGTGTATATATATATATATGTGTCTGTGTGTATATATGTGTGTGTGTGTGTGTGTATATATATATATATATATATATATATATATATATATATATATATATATATATATATATATATATATATATATATATATATATATATATATATATATATATATATTTATATATTCTGAATATAGAACTATTTTTCAACTTTTCACACTGGAACCACTAGAAGTATAAAATAACTTTGAAGTTACAGAATACCAGGCAAAGAAGGCAATAGGCAGATTTTAAATTTAAAAAAAGACTGATTCTATATTTTATAAAGGTAAAATCTTACATAAGATGTAGAAGATTCTATTAAAATAATTTATGATTCAAGTTATTTATATTAAACTATGCCAGGAAAAATAAGAATATGTAAGCATTAGAAAGAACATCAGCAAAGAAAAAAAAACTCCTTTTGTGTAATTTAAAGAAACTGTGTATTATAAAAAGAAAACAATCCTGAAATACAAATAAGCTACTTAAAATTTGCTTCATTTGGACCTTCAATTGACACATCTTGCCAGGTGCAAGTGTTACACATTTTATTTGTTAGTTATTGATAAAGCCTATAAGGATCTACTTTCAAAAACTGTTTGCTCAGTAAAAAACAAAGAATGCATTCTTGCACAGTGTTATGTTTGTCCTGGTAAAGAGCCCTTCACCACCTACTTGTATGAGATTTTTGGAGAATATGAAGATGATTTTGAGACTACAGCAATGACAACAGATTGTGCAGCACTATTGGGTTGGACAGCGGTTCCCACATTTCTTGAGCTATTAGTATTTTACTTTGAAAAGGCAGTGCCCTAATCAACTAAAGCAAAATATGGATCAATTAAGCATAATAATTATTGGCAGCTATGCAGAAAATTATAATTTTGTAATCCAAGATGAAATACAGAGCTATCACTGAAACACCTAACAATATTTTTTCATCTGCTTTGATATAATATAAAGACGATGAACATCTAATTAAAAACATATTTCTTGTTGTTTTATATTAACTGGTGTTACACACAATGTAACCTATGTAAACAAAGTATTTGAACTAATCATACCCATACTACAAACAAAAATTTTCAATCTGTCTTAATTAAATTTATTCACTGATGGTTGTACAGGGCAATAAAAAAATGTAAAAGCTTTTACAATCAATGCAAAATAGCAAGTGAACTGGGTCTTAAAGCTGAATGAATGAATGAAACCTTTTTTACATGTCCCAGGGAAAGGTATTATGAGATGGGATGGGTATTGCTGTAAAAAGGTTGACATTGTAAAAAAGTGTAAAACCACCAAACCAAAACAAAGTTCTACTGTTTTATTTCCAATTTAAACATATTAAAAAAACTATCTGTTCTGTAATCTTGTTCTAGTTTCGGTAGAAAGTTGATGTTTAAAAAAGCGGAAATAGAACAAATCCAAAATGAAAAAAATATTAAAAATACAGTCAAAAAAACTTATAGCTTCAATACTTAGAAAAACTTGTATATTTTTCAGTAACTTTTTAAATTACAAATAATTTATTTTTATTATATTTTTTGTAATTTCTTAAAAAATAATATATTTTTTAAATAAAAGTTTTATATGTTACTGTTATTTTTCCAGTTAGATTGAACAGTTTATTTTCATATTTTTGCTATTGTTATTCTATATTTTATTAATATATTTAATGTCATGAAAACCGGGTCATTTTAGGAAACCAGGTCAATTTTAAAATTGCCATATCTTGTCAACTGATCAACATTTTTAGCAGAAATTTTGCATACAATGTTTTTTTATATAAATAGGAATCTTATGTCAGAAGATGAAAGAAAAAGGATGACACTTGATTCAATTGGGTGATTTGATGCGGAATTACCCCAATATTTCAGCACATACTTTATTAAAGCCAACATATTATATACCAATTAAAAGGTTTTTATGTTTACTATTATGTTTTGAACGAGTATTGATAATTTAATCAACTTATTTTAATTGATTTAAAAAAAAAAGGATTTTTGAAGAGTTCATAAATTTGCAGACAAAGTAATTTATGTTTAAAAAGTAGGAATTTTTAACAATATTTGATCAAAATTTCTACAAAATCACGTTACTATTTTCGTAGGACTATCTTTACAATCAAGAAAGGTTTGAGGCATAAAGTTAATCAAATTAATGCATCAATGGGAGTGCAATATTTCTTTGATTATTCTTATAAAAAATTTAGCATGATTTGTAAGCTTGATATCTAATATTTATCAATCAACATGTTCCAATAAATAAATGAAATTTAATCTCAAGTAAGCCAGTTAATTTTCGATATCAATTCTTAGACCAATTTGCCTATCAGTTTAGGATCCTTTTCCTAATAGTATACCCATCTACAAGGCATTTTATACATTGCATGAGGTAACACAAAGGTCTTACATGTCTTTTTATATTTCTTAATTAATAGTTCCAATATATCTATGGAACAGATCAATACCCTTATCCATGTTTTACGGTAAGCAGTTTGGATTTTGGATCATATTTCTTACCTACTGGACATCGAACAAACTTTGTTCCACCTAATCTGAACTGCTTTACAACAATTTCATGCAACGCATTAATGTGTTTTTAATTGAGAAAACAAAAGTTTGCGATATTTAAATTTTAAATATAAAAAATAAACTTTATTATAATATTGCTATAACCTAACTGTATTATGAAAACTAAATTTTTTATAACTTTTATTTACATTTTTACAAATATAGCTCAAAATACGAGCATTACAATATGACATCGATTTATCACATAGTGACGCTCTAATTTTTGCAATAAATCATAAAATAGAAGTTAAAAAATAAATATAAATTAAAATTTTTTTTATACATATAGATATTATAAAACTGCATTTCCTCAATAAAAGCAAAACATTGAGGCATGTGGAATTGCTGTTTACTTTAACTTTTTTTACTTTATTCTGAACTTTGATTACTAAAAAGAGTGAACAATTTTTGAACAATATAGGCTACACAACTTTAGATGTCGTAAAATTCTTTTTCGTACATTTCAGTTTTTCAAGGAAATCAATGGATTTTAGGCTGAAATTCTTTCAAACATATTTGCATAATGTAAATAATGTTTGTAGTACAAAAAGCAATTTTTAGGGAAAGATGTGAAAAGCTTCAGGAAGTTTGTAAATTTTTTAGCTCATTAAAATCATTAAATCTTAAATCAGTTAATTTGTGTTAATTAAATTATCGATATTCGTTCAAAAGATAACAGTAAAAATGAAAATCTTTTAACTGGTACATGTCTTGGATTTAGTGAAGTGCTGAAATATTAGTAAAATTCATTTTTATTTAGTCTGTCTGCAAATTTTTGGACACTATTGTTTGTGTTTATATATATATAATTTTTGAGATCTTTAATGCTCAGTGGAGTCTTATCTCTGTCACTAGATTAAAAAGTGCTGTTTCCATTAATCATTGAGTGAAATAGCATGAAGTAAGATTGTCTTACTGCGATTTTCCTTGAAAACTTTTGCAAAGGTGATCAATGCCAGTCTTGATTTGTTCATTCTGGCTTTCTTGTCAATCAGGTATACTCTGTTTTGTATAGGTTTTGATATCAGTGTACTTGGCAAGTGTTTTAATGATATGTAAATGGCTGCACCCAAATTTTTGACCGGGTTACCTCATCTCAAAAGAAACTCAAATAAAACTCAGTCACAAAAGTGGTTAAATATGGTTCTAAGATGCTTGATCACTTTAGGGACTTCATGATTTTGGCCAAATAACTACTTCTTTGCATTCTTGTGTCCAGAATCATTTTCAGTTTGATTATATCATAGATAGTGCTTCTTGGAATTTGAAGTAAATGAAGTAAAATAAAAAAATAAAAAAATAGAACTCGTAATTCCGTTTTCTTATCTCTTCTTGCTTGGACATCATTATTTTCTTAATTTTTATTAATTACCTAAAAACTAGTGAATTTACTTATAGAGAATTATAAAATGAATATAAGAATGAAAAAAAAAATAGTTTAGCTCATGGCATTCAAAAGTCAGTTAAAGTTAGTCTGGATTTTTAGTAACCACTCTGGTTTTGCACAAGATATTGCGCAAGTTATCTGTTTATTCATTAAAAAATTGCTTATTAGATATAAATTTTTTTGTTACAAGCATATAATGAAAATAACTTGTTACATGTAACATGTGTTACAAGTATAAATGCATAACAAGCATTGTTTATTGCATCATGAAAACTTATGAAATAATCTGTTTTTGAAAAAATTCTTTAGACAAGGGTTTATTTGGGTTTTCACACAAGGTATATATTTATTCATTAAAAACTTTACTATTTTGTTAGAAAATTTGATAAACAAAGAATTATAAAAGTTTTTACTGATTTAATTTTTAAAGTTTTTACTGCTTATAAAAAAGATTTTTTAATTTTATAAATTAAAATTACAACAATTAAAGATTCCACAACAAAAATGTTTATATGATTGCAATTATTTTTAGCAAAGCATTTGATTGTGCATTATATTTTATTAATTTGCTCAAATTGAGAACAATTTATATAATTTATTATGTAAATTCATTACATAAAATAAAAATTATTACGCAATAATGAATGAATACTTTAACATAAAAATATTATAAGCTGAATCAATGCTTTAACATCAATGCTATAACATAAAGGCATAGCATTGACAAGATTTGAAAAAGAAAAAGATTTGTGATAGAATATTATCAATTTATTCGTTTGTAACATTATTTTTATAAGAAACTGATTTTTTATTTAAAAAACCAATCAGTAGTCCCATCTAATTACAAACATTTGCATTGCGATTAGCACTCTTTTTTGACTTTTTTTTTTTGCAATAACCGTTCCTTTAAAAAAATATTGCAGTTCATTATGCAATTTTATTTAATTTAATTGGTTTATTTCAAAAATGACTGTTTTGCGTTTTCATCTTAGATACAATGATAATGCCTTTCTTTTATAAACAACTTTGCAAACTTGACCATAGTGTTATTAATGTTAAAGTGATATTACATGGTATTTCGCACTAAGGGTTTTAAGAAAAAACATCTCTGCACGGCATATTTGTGTTTGAAATAAAAAAACTTTTTTACTAATTTTATTATAACTTTATATTATAATTATGTAATATTTATAAATATATAATAATAAAATTCTGCTTTACTGAAACAAAAAAATTTATTGTAGTATCGAATAAATTATACTTCGACAAATTGTTAGCCATTTCTAATCAATATCTAAAAAAAGTGAAGAAAAGAAAGTGGTTTACATTTTCTGCAGAGCCCTGCTATATAGCTACTATTGTTTAAGTAGATCAGCAATTGCTTACTAGTTTTGCTTATTTTTATAGAATACAACTTTTTCAACAAAAAACAAAAAAATGAAAGAAAAGGTTGCTGCCTCATCTTAAACCCTCAGTTAATGTAGTGTTATTCTTTTGCGGCAGCAGGCTATGAGATAGTTGATGTATTTACTGTATGGTAAACTTTAATTTCTAACATAATCTGTCAACTTTGAAAAAGGTTTAAAAATTTTTAAAAAAATACTTTTTTTTTTATATTATTAAACTCAGGACTTTGGAGTAGCTCCGGAGCTGAAGCTGGAGCTATCTGGAGCTGGTGATTTTACATGGAGCTGAGCTGGAGCTAGAGCTAAAGTATTTCCTGCTGGAGCTGGCTCCGGAGCCAACTCCGAGCCAGCTCCACCCTTTTGATAATTTGAAATATCAAATTTCCATAAAGTTATTGTTTTATATAATGAGATTTTTTTAAAGAATTTAAACAATTACGTTCATTAAAATAGTTATAATTTCTAAATAATGTATTTTTTCATAGGGTTTATAAAAAAAAAAAAAAATTTTTTTTTTTTGAGAATTTAATTTTTATTCAATTATTTTGTGTAATACATGTCATGCGGTTCATATTGTAGAGTATGATAAGTGACTTTAAAACAATAATTCTAATGTCAATGATTGGTTATGGGATCATCCATAAAGTACGTAAGCTTTTTTTTTTTTATCTCCCTTCCAACATCCTGCATTTTGCATTACACTTTTTTGAAATTAAAAGAGTAGGTACTTTTTTTACCTAAAAGTACCTACCATTTTAACTCAACATTTTATGATATTTTTTAAAACTTGTCTCCTTACTTTTATAATTGACTCCTCTTCACCATTCGAGCGTACTTTATGTATGATCCTTTATGTATGTACTTTATGGACGAGCCTTAACGAAAAAATACTTAATCTGAATGTCAAGTCAAATAATTTGTTTTAACGTTTTTAATTAGTTTAAACATTTTTAAAATAGATATAATTCAATTATTTTGTGTAATACATGTCATGCGGTTCATATTGTAGAGTATGATAAGTGACTTTAAAACAATAATTCTAATGTCAATGATTGGTTATGGGATCATCCATAAAGTACGTAAGCTTTTTTTTTTTTTATCTCCCTTCCAACATCCTGCATTTTGCATTACACTTTTTTGAAATTAAAAGAGTAGGTACTTTTTTTACCTAAGAGTACCTACCATTTTAACTCAACATTTTATGATATTTTTAAAAACTTGTCTCCTTACTTTTATAATTGACTCCTCTTCACCATTCGAGCGTACTTTATGTATGATCCTTTATGTATGTACTTTATGGACGAGCCTTAACGAAAAAATACTTAATCTGAATGTCAAGTCAAATAATTTGTTTTAACGTTTTTAATTAGTTTAAACATTTTTAAAATAGATATAAACATGTAAGTTCCAAATAAAATTATGAAAAGATTTAAACGTTTTTTGTTTTTTTTTATTATTGATACTATTTTTGTTTATTCTATCTTTTTTATTATTTCTTTTATCTTTAAAATTTGTCATTTACTTTATATCATAGTTTTTTATAAAAATAGCTTCAAACTTCAAACATATGCGGTAGTGGTGTTGTGGTAAGAGCGCTTGCTTTGTAAGCGAGAGGTTCGGAGTTTGAACCCCACCATGTCCCTGGAAGTACCGCGCTCAACTTAATTTCTCCGCGCAGCGGTCTTGCTTGTCAAGGTTCATGTTTCGGAGTTAAAGAGTTGAGAGAGGGTTGTACCATGATTTACAACAAAAAAAAAATAAAAAAAACAAATGAGTAGCTTCCTCGACTGTAGTGACCCCCTCAGGCCTTGGGGAGGTGAATAATTAAAAAAAAAAAAAAAAACTCAAACGATCCTGAGAGGTTTCTAGATAAGTATTTTACAATTGATAAAAGTACAAAACTGGTTACATGTAAGATTACATGATTTCATGCGCCATGCAAATAAAAAAATCAAAAGTTTACAACATAAAACAGCATTTGGAAAAATATAAAATTGCTGAATCTGAAATGAGCCTTATGGTCCAAAGAAAATTTTCAAAATTGTTTTATCAAGATTTCAATTCTAAAAAAACTAAACAGATTACTTTAGATTCTTTTGTTATTACTAGTAGTTGAACAATAAGTCAAGTTAGTGCTAAAATTTTTAAATTTGGAATTATTACAATGGTAGTGAATAACAGAGTTTGAAAACATTTGTTGAAACAAGTGTTGAAAGTTTGAAACAAGTGTTGAAAGTTTGAAACAAGTGTTGAAAGTTTGAAACAAGTGTTGAAAGTTTGAAACAAGTGTTGAAAACATTTAAGGATGAAGGATTTCAGTTGGTTAAAGGCCAAATAGGTAAAACTTTTGGATTCAGTAATAACATACATAATTCTGTACCCAATTTGATAAATAAATTTGTTGAAAAAAAAAGAAAGCTGAAATAAAGGAAATATTATTACAGAAATTTATTTATGTTAAAATAGATGCAGCCACTCAACACCAAATAACTATTTGAAAATAAATATTCAATATTATTATGCAAAAAAAAATTTAAAAAATTTGGCACTGATAGATACACAAGGACAACCCTGTATTGCTTGTAGTGTAACCCTGTATTGCCTGTAGTGCAACAACCCTGTATTGCCTGTAGTGCAACCCTGTTGCTATCAAAAAAACTGTGGAAGATACTCCATATAGATTTGGTATCAGTAATAATCAAATAGTATGTGCAAGTGTAGACAATGCAGCCAATATGATTAGAGCAATCATAGTTTTAAACAAATATTTAGGTGATGAAAATTTTTTTAAGATGAAACTTTGCATAATTAAGAAAAAGTGGAGTTTTTACAACAGGATACAAATGAAGAAGAAAGTGAACGAGCTCAGGAAGAAAATCTAGCCTTTATCAACCTAGAATTGTGTTAACAATTGTCTACTGACATTAAGCTGATGCGCTGTGTTATTCACACTAGCTATTGGTATGATTTAAAAAAAGCATACATTGCCCAACTTTTGGCAAAAGTCCGTCAGGTTGTAAAGAAGCTAAGAAACTTACATACAATATTTTTAGCAACGAAGCAATACAAAGTTGTTTCAATTTTGGATAATGAGACACGATGGGGTTCTACATTCCAGATAATTGAAAGATTATTACTTATGCATCCAGTATAAGCAATTTGCTGTAGTTGATCAGATATTCTTTCTACGCCCTGAAATATGGGATAAATCTAGTCATCTTTGCAATCTTTTAAAAAAGTCACATCATGTGACAGTTAATCAACATTACTCCAGGAGAGTTCGTAAAGGAATGGTTGAAATTGAAATCTGATCTAGAGAAGAATCAAGGACTATTTCAGAAGACATTTCAAAATCTATGCAGAAACAAGAAGAAAAACCTTTTGATAATAATATATTTCTAGCTGCAGTTTATGTTGATGCTAGATATACAATACTATTGGAAGAAAACCAAATATTACGAGCAAAACAAGGCTTAAAAACAATAACAGAAAAAATTTATAAAAGTAATGCCAAGAATATAATATAAGTCAAGAAATAAGAAATACTGCTGTGCTATCTACAGTACTTCTTTCAGTTTTAAGTGAATCTAATTCCGATGAAGAAGAGGATGAGATTGAAAAGGAGCATGATAAGTAAAAAAGAAAAAAGGAGAAGTGTGACCAAAATTAATTTTGGTCACGCTTCTTTTTTCAATTTTTTTGATAAAAATACTTATAATTAAAGAAATAAAACATTCAAAAGGATAATGGAAGAAGTGGAACATTCAAAAGTGAATTCAGTTTTTGAGTGAATTGAAGAATACTCAAAAAGAATACAGGAAGCGTGCAGTTTTGTCTCTTGTATACCTATCTCACAACCAAGTGTAGAAAGGCTATTTTTTGCTCTTAAGTTTGTATCCAGCAATCTGTGTTCTTCACTCAAACCTGATATTTTCGATACTTTATTTTTAAGGATGAATCAAGATTTTGATTTACAAAATTTTAATATCCTTAAGTTATTAAGGATATTAAAATTTTAATATCCTTAATAACTTAAGTAATAAAACATTTAAAAAAAAATTATGATTTTTTTTTTTTTTGCGGAGCCGCTCCAGAGCTGCTTCGGAGCTGCTCCGGAGCTGGAGCTGGAGCAAGAGCCAAATATTCTAATGGAGCCGGAGCCTGGAGCTGGAGCTAGTTTTTAGACCTTGGCTCCAAAGCCCTGATTAAACTACATGCCAAATCCAAACCCTTTGTCGATTTATGTATGTCCACTGTACCTATCCTTAAATAGTCAGTGGATGTATGCACACTCCTTGCATGTTTTTCTATTTAAGTTAGTTGGTGTATGTAAACTCAGCTGCGCCAATTCCTAAATAAATCAGTCAACAATATAGATGCTACTTACAGCCAGATAGCTTTATGGCAGAAGAGTTGCCTTTATCTTTCAACATGATAATATGCGATAAGGGTGTTGAGCAAATGGAATGGCCACCCCAGAGCCCAGATATGAATCCCATTGAACATGTATGGGAAATCCTGTTTAGGGTAAGCAGGGATAAAAAACCATGCAATCAGGATAAACTTTGGAACTTGCTGCAAAATGCTTGGAATAACATCACTCCACAGCACTTTTAAGATCTTATTGATTCTATGCCTCGATGAATTGAACAGCTGCATTTAGCTGAGAGTGGACATAATAAGTATTAGAAGTTCTTCCAGTTCTCAATTGATTATTTACTGTAGTTTATGAAAAAGGGAAACACTGTACAACTATAGAGTGATTGTTTGGTGTTTCTGTTTTATCTAACAAAAAATTCCATTAAAAATTTACTGGACAAATGACTTTTTTCCACCACTGTATATATATATATATATATATATATATATATATATATATATATAATATATATATATATATATATATATATATATATATATATATATATATATATATACAAGGCCGTCCCTAGGGGGGCATAGGGTATCCAGCCCCCCTACGAATTTTATTAGTAGGGAAATTGGACACTTAGTCTATAAATTGGAATTATCGTTGGCAGTCAGCAAATGTAGGAAGACTAATGCTCATGCCCGTTAAATAATGCCCATGACAAACTTCGAGCTTTTTTGGGCAAAGGAAACCATGATCATGACAGGACTAATACTGGATCTTTTTTGTTTGAAAGCTACCACAGGCAAAGGAGATATCATTTTGGTTGTTGAATTATCAGAAGAAGAAGAATGGTAAATAATTCCACTAGTAGAGGGTTAGCTCTTGGGAGAACTTGAATTTGTAGATTTGGGCTGTGTCTCCAATTGCCTGTTTCGTTCAAACGCAAAATCAAACCAGTTTCTTCATTTGTTTGTTTTAAACACGTCAAATCTGGGACAATCCAATACAAAGTCATCACAACTTTTTAAAATTCTGTGTAAATATTTGAATTAATAGTTTTAGCAGAGGCTACAATATTAGAGATGTTACAAAATGTTACACCAATTATTTAAAGAACATATAATTGTAGAAGGTTGTATAAAATTTAACTAAGTATATAAATTATATACTTAGTTAAATTGGGACATACTTACTTAGTATAACTAAGTAAGTACGTCCCAATCCTATATTTAAAAAAATTATTTATCACTTACAGGTTTATGTATGACCCAGCTGCCTGTGCTTCAGTAAAACCTCTTTGAAGAGGTTTCTCACTTGGCTTAGTCTGAATACTTTTATTCAAATATAATATTGGTTCTACTTGGGTTGAAACTTCAACAAAGCCACCTTAGTTGACACCCTTAAAAACGCTCTCATCCCCAGCATGTTTCTTTTGTAAGGTTAACTTTGTGTAATCAATAGCATCAGAATTAAATGGCTGTAATCCACATTTCTTAAAAGCACTTTTAATCTTCACCTCAGTCATTGATTTTGAGTACATCGGAAGAAAAAACCTAACATTTCTTTTGTAACATAGGAGTTGCATTTTGTTTTATGACCCTCTCCAACCTTTAACCATGCTGCTTTCATAGGTCCAAATAATCCTACATCAAGAGGCTGCATGATGTGGGTGCAGTTAGGGGGATCAGGATTAACATGATGTTGAGATCAGCTAGCTTCTTAACAAGATGAAATTGAATGCAAGATTCATGTTTATCTGACCACACAATTACTGGTTTTTTAATATTTTTAGATGTCAACCATTGGTCAAAAGCGTTGCAAAGGTACTCGTATAATACCTCGTGGTTAATTTAACCACTTTCAGATTTTCCAATGGCTGCCAGTGTAGGAGGTAAAGATGCATAAACGTTTATTGGAATACGCACATTAGGATATATTATAAGTGGTGGTGGGAATGATCCATCTGCACTAATATTAGCTATAAAGAAATGTGAAAAAATTCGAAGGAATATTATTATGCCAAGTTAGGCACTCTAATGAACAAAAAACAAATGATGAAGAAACATTTTGCAATTTTATGTAAAGTTATGAGGCTTACAAGTAAAAGCGTTACAGAATTTGCAATAATTTGTTAGCGAAGGTTGTAACATTGTATACATTTTGCTTACCTAAAACAGTAATTCTTTCCTTTTCTTTTGAAGAGGTGCTGTAAGGGACATTTTTTGAGCCTTTTTCAGCCAAGACTTTGGGTCTTATTGGAGATAACACGAAGCCTGACTCGTCGATGTTAAAGTTATGGTCAGGCACATATAAAATGTCTAGGCAATCATCATCCAATAAATAGCTGCGAATATCAGAAAACCACTGTTTGATGCACTGTTGTGAAATGTTTTGCTGATTTGCACCTAAAGACTCTCATCTGGGTGACTATGTTGGAATGCCTTGCCATGAAAAGCTTATACCTTCAAAAAAATAGTGATAAAGTTAATATTCTAGCCTTTTTTTACAACTAGGTTATACAAACTATATTTTAGGCCTATATAACTAACAATTTGTATTTTTTAACTTTTTAAGGTAATAACTTATTTAGTTATTGTATCAATTAAGATACTGCCCAGCAAACATTTGGTCTAAAAAAGACGTCTTTTAAATGTATAAAAAATGTCTAATACGCTTAAGAGATGCATTAAATTGTATTATTATTTTCATATACTTGTCACTCTAGGCTGAACTTAAAATACTATATAAACAACTACCAGTATAGTAACTTATAAATTATATAAATATAGTAATTGTTATGTTTACTAACCACCAATCGCCAGGTTTTAGCATGCCAGCTTTGCCAAACTTGTATGGTCTGTCCCTTTTTATTTCTCCGAGTAGCCTCTCGTCCATTAAAAGACTGAAAACAAGGGATATAACAGTGTCTTTGCATACAGGATTTGCTCTTCATTGAGCGCTTATAATATAGTTCACGAGAACGTGTTCCTCAGCCTCAATTAGAAAAGTTGCTGGCCCCATCTTTTTGGTGATAAGAGCCTTTCCACTTAGTTTGTCCCTTAAAGTGGTTCTTGGAATACCATAATGCTTTGCAGCCTCCTGTTTTGTTCTAAGACCTCTAAAAAAGGAATAAAATTGAAACAATAAAATTTAAAAGAATATATATTGTTATATATAAGTGAAATTGTGCATGTAAATAGTTATATAGTTAAATAATTAAATGGTGTCCTCTGAACATCAGTGAGTGCTGCATTTATGTCTTCATCTGTATATGATCTGCAGGTTGCCATTCGTGAAGGTTTATTGACTTTCTTGTTCATGTTTAAGTACTTTATGAGAGCCGATTAAAAATTCTCACCTTTCAAATTCTTTTGATAATTTATAAAAAAATGAAAACACTTAAAAATTAACATTAAAAGTTCTTTAAACACATGGACAGTTACACATTAACCATATAAAAACATTATTACTAATTATTGATTAAAAACCAGTTACCCTAAGACACTTGACGTCATGAAATATTCCTGTATTTACCTTAATAGCTTAAACATCATACAAGCCTATCTTGTTACAAATTCTATTCTAATAGAATAATTATTTATATAGTAAAACCATAAATTACAATCCTCAAAAATTATTATTATAAATTGTATAAACATATTGACAATTACACATTAAACCGTATAAACACATTAACAATAATTATTGATGAAAATAAATTCCTGGTTAAAAAACCTAATAATTGTTTCTATAAGCTGAAAACATGTCATATTTAATAATACAGCTGGAAAAAGTATTTAAATTAAAATATAATTATTCATATATGTTCTGAAAAATACAAAAAGGTTTCTATTCAGTAAAATTATAAATTATCAAAAGTAGCGACTTCTAGAAAGTGAGTTTTGCAAAGACTGTAAAATATTTAACTGCTTATTACATGGTTGTTTTTAAATAAAATTAAACCATACTAATACTGACAAGTGTGCAAGTGTTCATATTTTACAATAAAGAAAAAAAAAATCAATTTTTTTGATTTTTTTTTTTTGGTGGCGATTACTAGCAAGGGGCTAGTAATTGCCACCAAAACCCTTACCTTAATCCACACCCACCCTTTTCAAATTCATCCGCTAATTCTTTGTTTATAAGATACTCAAGCATCTTAATAACAGTCTGAGAAAAAAAAGCCATAAAATTATAAATAAATTTTTTTGGTGATTATCCAAAAGTTTATTAATAATTTGCCATTAAGCATTAAGGATTTTTGGGCAATAAACCCAATTTTTGTCAATTAAAAATAGAACATCAGAGTTTTTTTTAAATGCAATTTTGAAACTTTCCAGCAATTAGTTTTAGCTCTGCATGTTTTTTAGTGACCAAGTGGCGAAGACTAGTGATTATTTTGTTTTTAATGCTAAGCAAACTTTTCTGTTCAAAACGCAACGTTTTTAGAAATATTTTTTGTGAAATTAAATAAAAAACTTTTATTATTATACATATGGTTTTTAGCAAATGCTTTTACAAAATAAAATTAACAACGTTTTTCATAATTAATTTGTATTTATTACACAATTTAATATTATTAATAATCTTATATAAATAAATAAAATTTTATTTAATTTTGTTAAATGTTTGCCGTAAATGTTTTATATAAAGAAGTCTCATTCACAAATCACCATTCATTGTTCGTAGAAATTTGCGCTTTAATTTCAACAGAATGACGCAAGTTAACATGAAAAAATGAGTTTTTAATTGAAGTATAACTTTAACAATTTACCTCAGTTGAAAAAACACAATTTAAGATATTTGAATAGAGATTGTTTTGTTTTTAACAATAAGAAAACCTTTTTGTTTAATTAAACAAGAATCTTTAATAAAAATTTTTTATAAAAAAAATTTAATATAAAATCAAGTAAACCATTATTAGTTTTCTCCCTCCCAATTTTTTAAGATGAGCGCGGTTCTTTACTCTCGTAACTAAATTAGCGAGCATTTTTTATCGCGCTGGCAATTTATAAATATTCCATTAACAAGCATGTTTCACATGACATTTTAAACCCCAGAAATTATTTTTATGACTAAAACACTTTATAAGTTTTTTTATATGACTTTTATTATACATATTACATACAAATAAGACACTAATTTTTTTTTGAATTTTCTTTGTTTAATTTAGTTAACAATTATCTTTTATAAAATAAGAAATATTTAACATTACTGAAATAGTTTAAAAATGTATTTAACTAGACCTATTACAAAAGTTAGCATTAAGGAAAAAAATTCACTTTTCAGGTAGTTTATACAAATTCTGCAAGATTTCATTGAAGCAAAACAGATTATCGACAAGTTAAAGTCAATATTTTCAGCAAGCTCGCATTCAATAGAAATTAATGCTGGTCCAGAAAGACATTGGTTTGTCATTGATCTAAATTAATTTTTTGTAATCTTTAGTTTACTGAGTATAGACAAGTTAGGGAGACCGGGTGCTATCTGTTTCTCAATCAAGAACTGAAGTACATCTTTCAATTGTATGTCAGTTATCAGTGATGGGAATATAGATGCATACACATCATTGAAAGTCTCATACTCTACGACTGCTTTTTCAGTATTTATGTTGTTACAATAAATTTGATAAGAAAATATAAATTAATTTTTTAAATGAATTTATATTTTCTTCAGATAATTTTGACGGATCAAGGCAATCAAAATGTGTAACTGTGTTACTAAAGTTGTGAAATCGATGGCATTTGGTGAAATTGCTTTTATTTAAGTTTGATGACCACTTTTAATCCCAAAAATTACATAAGCACCAACAAAAGCTTGTCCTCTGCAGAATTTAATATCAATGTTTCTCTTTTCAGAGTTTAATAATTTTGAAAAAAAATATTTTTAGGGGTAGCTCAAGACCATTAAATATCAGACGGGTCCCTATAATTATCAAAATAATAGTTCTCCGTAAGTATATTAAAAAGAAGTCTCAAAAGAAGCAAAATAAAAACTTTAAAAATAATAATCATTTTATAAAAACCATAAAGAAAAAAAAATTAAATTTTCTTTGTAAAAATGCATGATTTTAGTTTTTAGTTGTAAAATGTCATTTTCTAGCCAGTGAAATCTAAAATAATAATTTTTTAATTAAAATAATGATTATTTTTGAAATTTTTATATAATTTTGTTTTTTTTTGAGACCCAACACAATAAACTTTTGAAAAACTATTCTTTTAATAATTATATGGATCCGTATGATGTTGAGCGGTCTTGAGCTACCCCTATAATTATTATTTTTTGAAAATTCTTTCATTCTAGCATGATTTTATTATATAGAACACATTCTGAGTGGTTGAACAGACATTTTGAAAATAAGTTGTTTTAGAGACCACCCTAATATATATATATATATATATATATATATATATATATATATATATATTTATATATATATATATATATATATATATATATATATATATATATATATATATATATATATATATATATATATATAGTATATATATATATATATATATATATATATATATATATATATATATATATATATATATATACATATATATATATATATATATATATATATAATGAGGTGAAAAATATATATAAATATATATATATATATATATATATATATATATATATATATATATATATATATATATATATATATATATTATATATATATATATACATATGTAATATATACTATACATAAATACTTTTGTTACATACACTTTTTTTATTAGGAGATTATTATTATATGCTTGAAGATGACTTTATAAAAGTGGAGATGTATGTTGACAATGTTTATCACGTTGAGTTTCATGCACATATAAGTATTAAAACCCAAACTCTATTAAAGAATGCAGCATTTAGTAAAAGTAAAGGTAATGTTTACTTTTAGTTATTACTTTTTATTTTATTTATTACCAAGCTAGTTTTGATTGGCCTATAAAAGATCTTTAGCATGATTTAATTCAAAGCAACATGTATACATTAAAATAGTCTGTAGTTAATAAGAAATATACACAACCAACAAATTAAAATCATAAAAGTGTAAAAAAAGATAATGAAATAGAGTGTAAATATAGATGAATCAATCATAACTGTTAATTTTTTTTAATGTGACAAGTTTTTTTTTTAATGTGACATTAGTCAGTTTTTTTTAATGTGACATGAGTTTTTTTTTTCAGTTTTTTTTATTAATTAAACTTCATTAGAAAACTAACTTGCATTAGAAAAAAAAAGTTTTACAGTATTATCAAACTTCAATATAAAAAATACTTTTTGATGCAAAAGATTAATCTAAAATACTGATTTTAAATGTTACATTGTACTAAATCGTTAATTGTTATGGTTATTTTTATTTATTTTTTTACTATGGGCTCTCATTAAATTTAAAATTCTGGAAATTTTTTTTTGGAAATTAGCAAGTTATTTTTGATATTTTCAATGTGATATACAACATCAAAACAAAAGTAAATCTTATTGGGGATGTAAATAGATAAATAGAAATAAAGCATTAAATTGTTGATGCACAAAAAACATATATTGTTTTTTGTTGTCTGAAACATATTGACAGCATATGGAACATTTTATTTCAGACCAGCTATCATAAAACAAACTGCTACCCTATATAGTTTTCGAGTCTTATCTCTACTGGTCACTTCAAACAAATGTCTTCAGTTATCTGAAGACATTTGTTTATAATAAATTTTAATAGATAAATTAAACATAATTAGATATAATTTTAAAGTTTTTGCACAAATAAAGCAATATTTCCGTTAGTTATTTTTTTAAGTAATGATATTGATGATAAAGGTAATTCTTCACCCAAAAGTTGGTATGACTAATAAAAGTATATTGTAACATAAGTGAATACTTTTTTTTTTTTTTTTGTTATTCACCTCCTCAAGGCTGAGAAGGCCGCTACAGACGAGGAGGCTACTTAATAGTGGTTATAACCCTCTCTCAACTCTATAACTCCGAAACACGAACCTTGACAAACAAGGCCCCTGCGCAGAGAAACAAGTTGAGCGCGGTACTACCAGGAACATGGTGGGGATCGAACTTGCAACCTCTCGCTTATGAAGCGAGTAATACTGTTGCTGATAAACTAGATTTTCTTATATAGAAAAGTAAACATGGGTGTTAAATATTTTAATGTGCAGTTTGTTGTCTATGCTAATATACTCTGTAACTTTTGGAATAGACAAAGTATTTAGGCTCAATTTGTTAAAAATTATTATACTTCCAAAATGAAAATTTTTCAGGAATTAGATTTTAAGTAATAATGTCAAAGTTATTATTAAAATCAAGGGGTGTGGAGTCCTAAAAGTACTTTGGCTTTAAATCTCTATTTTTTCCTGGTCTCTGGTGTCTAGGAACTCTAAAAATATTGGCTTATGATCTGCAATAAGAGAAAAAATTCATGTGATTTACAGACTTGTAACCTATTGTTTATTAGACTGAAGTGCTTCTTTTTTTTTTAATGTTAACTCAACAAGGCTGCTGCATGGAGAAACAAGTTGAACGCAATACTACCAGGAATGTGGTAGGGATCGAACTCGGAACTACTCACTTATGAAGCGAGCGTTTACACCACTACACCACTAACGCATTAACTTGTCGTTAATTCTTAGCCTGAAGTCCTTGCTGTCATTATACATAAGGATTCTGGATTAAAAAACAAGTTGTTCCTCTAACCCAGAGGTTCCCAAACGAAGTTCATAATCTTCTTTACATTTTTGAAAATCCTGGATACCAAAAACTAGGAAGAAATAATTTTTTGTGATTTTCAGATCCAGAGTCTTTTTTGAGACCCTGTTCAAAGCAGAAAGATAATAAAAAATATCAATGTTGTAAGATCCAATTAGAATTATGTAGTGAACTGGAGGTGAAACTCCATCCTCAGGGCCACAATGCATTCACCAATGATATTTGGTAGAACCTGATAAAGAGTGACAAGCAGAACCTGTCAGAAATGCGTTTTTGTTACCTCTATCATTGCCTGTAACCAATTTTAGACACCACTATTCAATGCTTATTGTAGAGGAATCAAGGTAGAGGTTTGTTGTCGACTGGCAGTATCAGTTATTAGTTCTGAGTTTTTATCAAAGAATGATTTGCTTTTGGTATTGTGAGATATTTTGTTTTCCAATCTCCACAGGAGAGTGGAAAAGCCAAGTATATTGCTGTTTTATATTATTTTATTTAGATTTTTTTGAAATATTAAAGGACTTTAAAATATATAAAGCTTTTTGTGCTAGTAGAATAGTTTTAATTATAGATACAAAATCAGGAACAGTTGTGATCCTAGTCATAGTTTTAGGACAACTAGTTTCCAGTTTTTAGGCAACACATTGCTGAGGTTCACATAAAATTGAAACTATTTTGTGCAAACAACTAAGTGCAAACTGTAAGATCTTATAACCTTTTAACAAAAATATTATTTGTTGATATCAGTTGCAAGATCAAGGGTACATAGAGGTGGTATTTGGGTAACTCATTAATTTAATTGTTTATTGTGAGCAAAAAAAAGATTACTATTTATTTCTCTAATTAATCTTTTTATTGGTAATTATTATAATTTTAAAACTATTTGAGAGCTTGGAAAAGTATCAATTGTATCATTATGACTTTAGAAAAAGAATTTAAGGTTTTTCCCAATAATTTAAACGTTTGATAAAACTCTAATTTTTTTTATTTTGCAAGCAACTTTACATTTGCTTGCAAAGAATATTTTAGGACATTTTTTATGAATTATGATAATTATGATAATTATGATAATGAAGTTAAATTAAAAAATTAAATCTTTATAACTTCCATACCATATAAAATACAGTTTTATCTACCATATAAAATACAGTTTTATCTACCATATAAAATACAGTTTTATCTACCATATAAAATACAGTTTTATCTACCATATAAAATACAGTTTTATCTACCATATAAAATACAGTTTTATCTACCATATAAAATACAGTTTTATCTACCATATAAAATACAGTTTTATCTACCATATAAAATACAGTTTTATCTACCATATAAAATACAGTTTTATCTACCATATAAAATACAGTTTTATCTACCATATAAAATACAGTTTTATCTACCACATAAAATACAGTTTTATCTACCATATAAAATACAGTTTTATCTACCATATAAAATACAGTTTTATCTACCATATAAAATACAGTTTTATCTACCATATAAAATACAGTTTTATCTACCATATAAAATACAGTTTTATCTACCATATAAAACACTCATATATTACATATTGTAATATATATTTTTAATTAAATTATATCGAAAATATAATTTATAATTTAAAAAAAAGGCCTTTTAGACAAAAGGCTGGGACCACCTTGTCAAAATCTTTCCCTCCTCCTTCCCTCCTTCGTTGAATTTATTAATTTGTTATGATTTTTAAAAAATTTACACTTTGTTAAAATCTTTTGAAAATGGCAATTTAGTTGTTATTTTCAATTTTTATTTTGTACATGTAACATATGGTGTTTGACATTTGTATTTTATTGTATAGAAATGGGTTTTGACATTCATTTCATTATGATTGATTTCCAATCACATGCTAATGTTCAGAGACAGCTTTCTAATTCTGTGCAAAAACTTTTGGCTGATCAAAACACAGTAATATTGAATGGTCATACAATGGTATCTGATAATGTCGAATCTCAAATGGCTGCTTTGTTTACTGGTTTAATTTTATTTTACTTTTAGATATTTACTTTTTTTTTTAAACATAAATATTAACTGAAGTTCATGTTTATTTTAAACATAGATATAAACTGAAAATTAATTTTTATGGTAAACATGGATATTTAAAATGGGTAAAAACAATGGGTATAATTGTTATTATCTATAAGATATTAATCAAAACTAGAATTAAAGAAGATTTTAAAGAAGAATTCATATTCGTATACTTTGTGTAAAAATAAAAATTTATATATATACATATATATATATATATATATATATATATATATTTATGTATATATATATATATATATATATATATATATATATATATATATATATATATATATATATATATATATATATATATATATATATATATATATATATATATATAACCCTTGGAATTAGGAAAAATGAGGTCAGCAATAATTTGCCGACCTCAATCTTTTTGAGGTTGGCATCAGGTCGGCAAAAATTATTTGATACAAAGGTCTGACCATATTACATAGAAACAAGGTCGGCAATTTTTTGCCAACTTCAAGCATTTTCAGGTTGGCAGTTAGGTCGGCATTGCCGACTCTAATTCCGAGGGTTATATATATATATATATATATATATTTTCCAAAAGTGCTATTGCCTCTCTGCCCCCTCCCCCTAAATCTTAACCATGTCCTTAACTTTTGCATGTAGAAAAGTTGTGTTCTTGTTCTGGCAATGTTACAGGAAGTGTGCATCTAGTGTAGGAGTTTAAAGAGATTTAAATATTGGTTTTTCATTGTGTTAGGAATTGCAGTATTTGTAGAATTCACATGTCTTCATTTATGCTGTAAACAAACCTATTTTGCAAATATTTTTTTTTTACAGATGCACTTTTAACTGCGTTTTTAGGAAATTTAAGTTTTATTTTCTGCTGTAAGTTATCCTTAAATTTTTTTTGTATATTTTATGTTGTGATAATTTCCGTCTGAATCCATTAATATAGTATGTTTTTCTTCTTTAAAATCTTTTTTTTTCTTTTGTACAAATCTTGCATTACATGCTTTCTTTTATATTACTGGTCTTATTTTTCAAATTATCGTTTTTTTTTCTTCAATTAACGTTTTATTGATCACTTTTTGAATGCTGTATATATAAAATAAATTAAAGCATGAAGTTAATAAGAAACTTTAAGAATATCAACTATATTAAAATTAAAGAAAGCCTTTGAGGAAATAAAAATTGATTGTCATAAATATATTTAACATAATTAAATTAAATAAAATTGCATGCTGTAGTATATTTAAACTATCGTTTGTTTATTAATGTTAGTTTTAAAAGAAATGGTGTGTGGTGCGATGTTTATTAATGTTAGTTTTAAAAGAAATGGTGCGAATGTTAGTTTTAAAAGAAATGGTGTGTGGTGCGATGTTTGTTAATGTTATTTTTAAAAGAAATGGTTTGTGGTGCGATGTTTATTAATGTTAGTTTTAAAAGAAACGGTGTGTGGTGCGATGTTTATTAATGTTAGTTTTAAAAGAAATGGTGCGAATTAAGTAATCTGAAAATTTGTCTTTGTTGTCTGAGAGTTTAAGGGAAGCCATCCAAGTCATCCATGTGCATCCAGCCATCCACATCCATCCAGCCAGCTATCTTTCGACACTTTTTAGAAATTTTTGAATTGACATGTGGAGTAGTTAAAGTTATAACTCGCATACAGACTTTCATCCTCTCTGTCAGACTTTCATCCTCTCTGTCAGACTTTCATCCTCTCTGTCAGACTTTCATCCTCTCTGTCAGACTTTCATCCTCTCTGTCAGACTTTCATCCTCTCTGTCAGACTTTCATCCTCTCTGTCAGACTTTCATCCTCTCTGTCAGACTTTCATCCTCTCTGTCAGACTTTCATCCTCTCTGTCAGACTTTCATCCTCTCTGTCAGACTTTCATCCTCTCTGTCAGACTTTCATCCTCTCTGTCAGACTTTCATCCTCTCTGTCAGACTTTCATCCTCTCTGTCAGACTTTCATCCTCTCTGTCAGACTTTCATCCTCTCTGTCAGACTTTCATCCTCTCTGTCAGACTTTCATCCTCTCTGTCAGACTTTCATCCTCTCTGTCAGACTTTCATCCTCTCTGTCAGACTTTCATCCTCTCTGTCAGACTTTCATCCTCTCTGTCAGACTTTCATCCTCTCTGTCAGACTTTCATCCTCTCTGTCAGACTTTCATCCTCTCTGTCAGACTTTCATCCTCTCTGTCAGACTTTCATCCTCTCTGTCAGACTTTCATCCTCTCTGTCAGACTTTCATCCTCTCTGTCAGACTTTCATCCTCTCTGTCAGACTTTCATCCTCTCTGTCAGACTTTCATCCTCTCTGTCAGACTTTCATCCTCTCTGTCAGACTTTCATCCTCTCTGTCAGACTTTCATCCTCTCTGTCAGACTTTCATCCTCTCTGTCAGACTTTCATCCTCTCTGTCAGACTTTCATCCTCTCTGTCAGACTTTCATCCTCTCTGTCAGACTTTCATCCTCTCTGTCAGACTTTCATCCTCTCTGTCAGACTTTCATCCTCTCTGTCAGACTTTCATCCTCTCTGTCAGACTTTCATCCTCTCTGTCAGACTTTCATCCTCTCTGTCAGACTTTCATCCTCTCTGTCAGACTTTCATCCTCTCTGTCAGACTTTCATCCTCTCTGATGGTTGCTAAAAGGGCCTTGTTATCAAAGTTTAATAGTCATCCACTATTAAACTTTGATAACAAATTTATGTAATGTAATGTTAGGCGAAAAAGTTATTTTTTAATCAGAATTGCAATCATTAATAAATTTAGTTGCATAAACATTATTTTTCATCAGCATTAACAACAGAGAGGCGCTTTTATTGATAAATGGAATAAAAATCAAAACAACCAGATTTTCGAAATACCTATTGAAGGAAAAGATTTTGCTTTTCAACCTAAATTTTAAGAAGGCTAATTAGGAGTAAATCAATATTTTACTTAACTCTAATAAAACATTATATTTATATGCAGTAGTGGTGTAGTGGTACAGCGCTCGCTTCATAAACGAGTGGTTCTGAGTTCCCTGGTAGTACCGCGCTCAAATCATTTCTCCGCGCAGCGGCCTTGTTCGTCAAGGTTCGTGTTTCGGAGTTATAGAGTTGAGAGAGGGTTATAACCACAAATAAGTAGCCTCCTCGTCTGTAGTGGCCTTCTCGGCCTTGAGGAGGTGAATTAAAAAAAAAAAAAAAAAATTTAAATCTTCAAACACATTGTAAAGATTGAAATTTTTTTGGCAGCTTATATGTTTAAAAAAAAAAAAATGGATATTAATACTATTTGAAAATTTAACAAAAGAAGTTATATTTATTTCTTTATTTACTGATTGATGAACTTTTGTTCAGTTACATATATGGATTGATATTACAAAGGGTGGTCTATAAGTTACGTCACGCTTTAGGGGGAGGGGAGAGGGGTTTGTGTTTTGTGGCGACTCATACTGGACTTGATACTAAAGAGTTACACAGTTGTGACATAGGGGCGGGGGGAGGGGTGTCAAAAACTGTCAAAAATTGCGTGACATAATTTATGGACAACCCCCAAGCTAGCAAGAAATATTAAATTAAAAAAAAGTTAACCAAATAAAGGTGAATCATGGCATCAAAAAAATGTTCAGCAGTAAAATGAACTTTATCAAAACAAGATTTTAAGTTTTGAGAAGCAATTTTTATAAAAGTTTATCAATATTATTTAAAGAAAACATGACACATCTCTATTATTAAATTATCCAGAAGATATCCAGAGAAAATCACACTTGATTTTATTGTTTATATTAAAAAATACATATTGAAACCTTTGATAAAATTTGGAAATATAAAATACATTTTATTTTAATTTTTTTTTATTTGTATTTTTCAAGGTTTTTATTTTTATTCTTCCTAAGTATTTGATTTAAAATAATTTTATATGATAACATAATAAAAATAAAATTTATCAAAAATATTTTTTGTATTTAACATTATATAGATTGGTTTTTTTATTTCAAACGCAATAAAGGCATTTAAAAAAAAAAGTTTCAATTTTTTTTTAAATTATTTTTGGGTAAAAACAGGTGGTTTTAGGTCAAAAATATGCAAAGATTTTGGCAAAGATATTTCAAAAAGTAAATTTTGTTTTAATTTTTTGCAGTTTTATTATTTATATGTAAGATTTTTGTCCTGAGATAAAAAAAAAATTCAAAATTTTTTTTAATCATAAGATTTTTTAACACGTATGAAGGTCAAATTTCTGACATAATGGACCGAAAATTCAGTTTTTCAAAAATTTATATTCCTAATTTTTTGACACTAAGCTTATTAAAATGAACATTTGTACAAAATTTCAAGTCAATTGGACAAACACAACTCCTGCAATCTTTGACAGAAGATGCAAAATTATAAAACAGAGAAAAATGCAAATAAAACTTTAAATATTGAATACATAAAAGTTATTGACATATAAAAGCAGGTTAAAATCTCCCTTTTTTATATAAAGTTCCCTCTTCATCGTTATATTTATCATCAACACCTTTCCTCATAGCTCTAAGCTTTTTTCTTTGATTTTAAAATTTTTCAGATGACTTTTTGTCCATTAACTTTACATGCAGACAATCAGTCTTTTGAAAACCATAGTTTGTAAAATGTCCTGGATCGATTCCTTAACTGTGCAGAACATCTTTCAAGCCAGTTTCTCCATCATTAAACTGTATGACAGCAGATGCAACATTAATTTCAAGTGTTGACCACTTTGGTCAACACTTGAAATTAGTGTTGATTCATTTGTGTTCTTTTATTTTGCAAATGAATCAACACTGAAGTTAGTGTTGATTCATTTGCGAATTTAGTGATTCATTTGTGTTCTGCGTTTCACCATCAAGACATCTTTCTAATAACATGTCTGCACCAAGATCTTTGTATGAAAAAATAGGTTTGATTATATCACAGACAGCTTCAGGAATGTTTATGCTGTTTTTATAAGTAAAAGTTTTATTAACTTTGTCCTTTTGATATTTACACCATGAACTGCTGGTACAAGGACAATATTTGTGGCGCTCTTCATCGCTGTTGTTTTGAGAATAGTGATGAATTAATCCAGCTGTTGCTTTCTTCATGCCATACAAGTTTCCTTTGTTTTGTCGTATGCTCATATCATAATAATTTTTTTATGTATTAATAACTTTATCTGTCATCCTTCGATTTCCGGTAAGTCTTTTGCCATCTTTTAAAATTTTTCCTATGTAGGATGCTTTAAGAGTGCGTAAACGCGATCCAATTCTTTTTCGTACATGGCTAATACATTCAATTTTTTCAATTTTATACCCTGGATAAACATTCTTACTTACAATTTCCTGGTAAGACTTACTGTCACTATCACCACAGTATTTTGTATAGCACAGTTTGTTAAAAATTGTTGATTGTCTAAATATTTGAAGAGCTCCAGAAGCTTCCACGCACCTGCACTACCTTTTTGATTAATTGGGCAAATATGAGACTCTACCCAGTCAGTATATCCTGGTAAATTTTCATTTCTCTTCCAATACTGGCAACCTTTACAAACCTTTATGAGAGTTTGAGTGTCAACACATTTACCACTACTTATAGCTGTAACAATGCCATTGTTCCATCAACGCTTACTGTAACATTTTTAATATCAGGGTCACCAATAGTAGACTTACGTACATTGTGCTTGTTCAGCTGCTCTTTTCATTGAATCTTGGGGAACTTTAGTATAACACAAATACATTTTATAGACAATGTTATTGTATGCTTTTTTTTGCATTGGTGGTGGACTTTTTATTATGTTGCAAAATGTTTCCATAGTAGCATGTCCTTTACCAATTTCTCTAAAGGCTATACACATTCTGATATTACTATCAAATGATTTGAGTGTTAAGATTTTGTAAAAAGTGGTAAACAATCCATGTTTTCTAACCTCAATTAGCCGTTGCTATGAGCATTGCTAGGAAAGCAAAGTTACCCTGCTAAAATAAATATGTTTTTTCAGGTCTTAAAAAGTTTGCACATATGGAAGATATTTTTAGATTCTGCAATAGTTACTGTTTAAAATAATGCAACTTTTGAAAAATTGATTTTTTCTAATTTTTTTAGTAGTCTACCACCTAATACTAATTACCATTAATTAAACACTTTTCACAAATTATAGAATACAATAACCAAGTATTCGTTCAAATTACCTGCTATAACAACCAATAAGCAACATTCTCAAACTTAAAAAGTTTTAGTAATGTGTATAATTTATATATTGGAGTAATTTGGGTGAAGTCCCTAAAAGCAATTAGCCTATGTTTTATTAGTTGTTTTTTTTATATATATATATTTTTTTTGTTGCTAAATGATAGGATTAATGGGAACTGATAGATAATGTGGAAAAATGATGACCAAATTATTAATATTCTATTAATAATACTATGTAAAATATAAAACTGTTAAAAATGTGTCATATGGGAATCACAGAATGTATTTTTATGTCTTAGATTCTAAGACATAAAAATACAACAGTTGTAAAAAACTATTAAACAGAATGTGAATCTTGACTATGCTGTGATTCTTAAACGATAGATTTTCCAAATTTCTATTTTACTAGGATGGTTATTTTATATTTTACAACGTTAGCTCAAAGTTAAAACAAAAAAATATTAGAGAAACAAACTACTTTGTTTAAATCTTTATTATAAAGATAATATTTTATACAATGAAAATCATGGGTGTTTTGAGTTGTGAACTTTTCTAAAAGTATATGTACTTAAATGTACCAAATTCAATAGAAAAAATATAATTTTTTTGTTATTGTTTGATCTTTTATATAATTATTCTATTCCACTTTTATTATTCAATACGCTTTTTGACATTTGTTTTGATGTTAACAAACGCGCACATGCCTCTCTTTCTAAATCATCCAATCAGATTGCGCATATTTCTGCCTATTTTAAGCCTGTATAGGATTTCAAAATAAGCGTCCCGTTGACTATCGTTGGAAAATTAACGTTATAACGTTGAAAAACCAAACGTTATTCATTCTTTCCATTTCCAACGTTAATTCAACGTTATTACAACCTGAATAATAACGTTATTTAACGCTGTTCAAACGTTGGTGCTACTACTGGGTTTGCTTTATTACCTCCATCTGTATTACCATATTACCATAATGCCATATTACCATAATAGCATATTACCATAATGCACGTTAATACCTTTTTCTTGTAACAATTAACTAGTCAGGAGTTGAACAATAGAATTGAAATCCATATAAATGCCAGACTATGTTGTTTGACTCAAAATAAGATACAAGAGGTTTTATTGATTATTATAATTATGAGATGTTTATTAATTAAAGATATTGCTAATAATAGTAGGAAGATTTAGCAATAGAGAATTTGATTGAGTTTTTTTAAATTGAAAACACATGCCATTTTTATTAATAGGTAAGAAATAAGGTTAATGTTTTATTTTAAAAAAAAAACTAGATCTTCCGAGGTACAAATATTCTTTTTTTTTTTTTTCTTTCTTGGAGATTTGGAATTCTCATAAAGTTCTTCACAAAAAATGAATTCCCTTTATTTATAAAGTTCGATAAGAACATTTTTTTTCTTTTTAATTAGTCATTTGTTATTCATTTAACTGTTAAAAACAACGCGTACCACACGCAAGAATCCCCATAAAATTCTTAACTATATAACTACGCGGAAGATATATATATATATATATATATATATATATATATATATATATATATATATATATATATATATATATATATATATATATATATATATATATATATAGGCGCGGATCCAGGAATTTGTAACTGTGTGGCCAAGTCCGGGTTCGCGGACGGCGCGAACAGCTATTTTTTTTTTTTATTAAGTGATTAGGGGGGGGGGAGTGCCATAAATGATAAACAACAAAAAAAAAAGGTTAAAATTTAAATTTTTTACATTTGCCGACTTAAAAATGTCAAAATTTGCCAACTATATTTAAAATTGCCAAATACAATTCGATATTGGCCAGTGGAGGAAGAGGGGATGACATCACCCTATTCCTTCCTCCCATTTTAAGATAAATTTCTTTACTTTTGTTTTTTTCTGTGGGAAGGACCGATGAAGTAATCCCACGGACTCATTATGTATCATTTTTTTAAACTTTAATACGTAGGGAGACTAACCTACTTTACTAAACTACTCTAGATTTAATAATCTGAGAGCGCCATTATTACAATAAGTATAATAGTTTTCACGCTTGAGGCTAAAAACTTTGTTGTTCTGTTGTAGACGAAATGAGCGACAAATCCGTCTCTGACGAATTTTTATATAAGGAATCAATTAATAAAATTAATAAGAGATCGTTGATATTATATACATAGACTTACAAAAATTATATCATATTTTAATCTTATTCAGTAGAAATAGCTTTCTGTTTGAATAAAAGAAAACACTTAATTTTGATATTTCTCGTTAGAAATAAACTCTATAAACAATTGTATAATTCAAAAACGCATACATTTTTAAAATTATTAATTATTACATAAAATATTAAAAAGCATTATAGGTAAAAAAAATGTTATATATGAGGAGTCGACTTGTAAACCAGATATTTCACTTTTTACTTGTAATTGAAATCTATTTACTTCGTGTTTGTTTGACAATATTCTGCTAATGCAAAGTTATTCTAAACAATCGAGTCAATCGTGGTAAAGTTTATTTTGTATTGTTTTTAGTTATCCATTTAATGATAAAGTTATTCAAATATTGCCTTGGCTATTTAGTTCATAAATTAGACATAGTACTTGTCTAAATCACTTAACGAAGTTTACCAACGAGAAGGTAAGCCATAGGACTTTGCACTCCATCAGTAAACTGTCTTGTTGCCTTAGGTTAGCCCACTATTTCTGAATTTTTTTTTCTTTTTGATAGGCAGTTATGTACAAATATTTTTAAAACATTTAAAAAAAGTTTTTACTTTTTTTTTTAAATAAATTTTAATAAATAAATAAACAAGACAAAATATAATACAACAAATAAAGCAACAATCAAAAAAGTAACAACCTAAATCACATGAAAACACTTTCAACATTAGGAATTAAAAGAAATAGCAAATGAAGTATGAGTTTCACAGTTTATATAAAACAATGAATAGTAATAATTTGCTAATAAAAAATGATTTTCACAGTTTACATGTTTAAAACAATGAGTAGAAATATTTTGCTATTAAGAAATTATTTACATTTAAGAGATACTTTTAAAACAGTACTTAAATTTTTTACTCAGAAATTCAAAATTTTTATTTGAATAAAAACCTTTTTGTCTCCATTGGATGCAAATATTTCAATAACATTAAATAGACATTAAAGTAAGTCCATTCAATCTATTTTCTAACATAGTACTCTCGTGTAAGTTTTTATTCTCCTAAAAGTAGATTGGTATTGTAGCAAGTATATGAAATGCTTCTAAAATGTTTGGAAAGCCTCTCATATCCCTAAACTTAAATGTATCTGAAATAGTAATTCTGTCTTTTCATTCCAAAATTTCCACCCATAACTCAGCATTAATTGATGAGAAATGAGGAAGATCAAATTTACAAAAATTCAAAAATATCAGGAACCTTTCTTTCCATGGACAATATCTAAAAATTTACTTTATTAAACTAGCAGGAATAGCACAAAGACCATTACAAACAATTAAGCTCTCAATATCAAACCTATTTTCTGGTTCATTAAGAAGATGATTAAGAAGAGGCAATGTAATAGAAACTTTAAACTATCAGATACAGTATCACATATTTATTAGATACAGTATCATATATTTAGGTTTTTTTCCATCAATATCAAATGTTTTAGCCAATGCAAGAGCAATTTTATACCATTTGTTATGGTAAGCATCAGCATTTCTTCGTATTTCTTTTAAACGATTAGTCAAATTTTGAATTTGACTAATCGTCAGAAATTCCATAAAAGTAATCCATTAGTTGTTTAAGTTAAAACTAAAGAAACTATAAAAAAAAAAATTGTCAATAACTTCATAAAAGAAGATGCTTTTAAAGATGTTTCTTTATTGTACTCTTTTAAATTATTGTTATTTATTTCTTCAAAAGCAGAAAAAACTGTAGAATAATTATCAAAAAACCAAGTCCACGAAGCTTTTGCATCCACAGAGTTTGACATGTGTCAATAAGTTTTGCTTGACCAGGAAGAAAGTTTTTATTTAAGCAATTACATCTTTTAGGAGAAAAGTTCAAAAAATAAGACTTAAACTTGCTTTAAAGCAAACTTTTTACTTGATTTAGCAACTTTTCTCAACAACTCAACTAAGTTTATGCGAGGCACACAAATAATGCCCTAGAATTAACATTTTTTATAAGAGATGAAACACCTTTGTATTAAACTGACATTGAAGCAGCTCCATCTTAATACTGGCCTCTGCATATTCTTATATCTAAATCAAATTCTTTTAAAATTTCAAGAATGTTGGTAGCTATGTTTAAACCACTTGTTCCTGTTTTGCATTCAAAAAACGTAAAAAAAACTTCCTTAATATAACTGTTCAAGTCAACATAACGTATGACAATAGAAAGTTGTTCTATTGTTGCACAGTCTGAAGCCTCGTGTGCATTAATGGAGAAGTACTTACTTTTTTTAATAACATTTAATAAAATTTCTTTAATTGCATTTCCACAACACTTAATTAACTCGTTTTGAAAGGTCTTTGGAATGTATGTAGAATTTTTGGGAGCAGAGAGAAGATTCCTTTAAAATTAAATCACTTGTATTAACTCTAAAGTTTAAAAGCTCAATAAAATTACACATCCCTGTAATATTTGAAGTTTCTCCAATTTCTCCTTGATATTTTCTATCGTCTCTATGACCTTGTAGAGGTATACCACTTCGACCTAAAAATATTATAGTCTTAACAATTGATTCAAATTTTTTTTTTCTTTTCTTCTATATGCTACTTCCTAGAAATATCTTGAAAAACGTCAATAGGAAAAGTGTTAATTTTAGTTCTAGATAAAAGCATATAATAACAATGTATGGATTGATATGTAATCTGTCAACAGTTTTCTCTTGATCGTTTAAATCTTTTATAGCATTACGTCAGGTATTGAATGGTTTTTTAAACAATTTACATAATGCATATTTGTTTGGTACATTTGTACCAAAAAGTGTACATGGAAGACAATATGCACCATCTTCAATTTTAGAGTAAAATTTTAAAGTAAGCAAAGAAAAGTCAACTAATCATTTTAGCAAAAAATGTCTTTTTCTACTTTTACCTGTTAAAGGGAATTGGAAGCATTTATCTGGAACTTAGACTATTTATTAGAGATAACATTTCATTATCATTTGTTCCTGGTTTTTAACTTTCACCACACAGATGATATGATGATTTTTACCACACAGATGATATGATGAATTATCATAGTTTAAATAAGATGCTAACTGATGTGTATTTAATAAACAATGTCAAAAACATTGTTTTCCTTTAGTGGAACATTAGATTCAAGAGTGTTTTTATCACTGTTGTTGGCATCTTTTGAGATAAATATTTTAGTTTTAACTGTTTTATAACAAATATCAGACTTATCTAAAGTGTTCTTAGAAACAGTAGGAAAGAATAATTTAGACTGAATTGGTTTTTGTATTTTGTTATCTGTATTTAAACAAAACAGCAATAAAAACCAAATTTAGAAAGCTGAGAATTCTAAATCTATGTTGAAAAAAATAATCATACTATGTGTAAAAATTTATGCTTTCAAATAATTCAATTGATGTCAGTAATCTTAGAGTTTTTGAAGTACGCTTACTGCCATTTAAAATCAAAGATACTGAGCTATAAAGACAATTTACAATTTTTTTTTTTTACAATTTACAATTTTTTTTTTTTTTTTTTACTAATATAACATTTTAGTATATACCATAATTTCTTATTACAAAACTGAATCACTTTTATAGTTTATTTGTGTGTTTAATAATTCAATTTCATACACATTATCAAGAATATAAATCTGTAGTAAAATGTGTTAATAATTAGTTAAACACCAATAAATAAAGTTAAAATCCAACATAGATGTAGGTCCATTTTGTAATTTTATTTTAATTAAATAAAACTTTTATAAAGCTTAAAACAAACAAAAAAATACCTTAATGCTGTATAACCAAGAGTTCTTTTAGTTAAGGGTACAAAATCCATCATACCTGTGTTAAATTGGTAAGAATCCTGTATTCTTGGAAACATTAAATTTAATTCCGAAAGTTCTTTAATGAGTCTAGTTTTGTAATTTAAGACATTAGACATATCATAGGCAAAAAGCATGTTTTGTTTCTATTGCACAAGCAACTAATTCTTCATTTAAATAAAGATTCATATTTTATAATATTTAAATAATGAAGTAATTAAATAATCAAGAAAAGTCACGTTATCTTAGTTTTGATACTAATGATGATTTCACGGTAGCGAACAGAAAACCCTAATTTATTAGCTTCTATTTAACAGAATATTTTTCTAAATCGAACACATTAAAAACAACTGTGTGGCCAAGTTTTATTTTCACGGTTGAGAGATCTATATTTTATTATTTATTTCAGAGCATTTATTGATAGAATTAAAACGTCGGTAACGTGTAATAGGAACCGTTGTGGCCATGGCAGGAATCTCTATGGCCAAATTCCTTAAATTACGGCAGACACAATGAAATTTTCAGGGATTTTCCTCTAGCAAAAAAATCCGAAGCAGAGTTGGCTGCCGTTAAACTTCTCTATGGCCATAAGCTGTTAAGATATTCCATAAAATACGTCACGGAGAGTTTGACTCTCTTTTGCAGAGATTTTAGCAATGTTTACCGCGAAGTTTTTGAAATTTAAATTTAGCGTGACGTAGTTTATAAAATTGCTTATATTCTTTTTCAATAACATATATTCAAAAATATTTCAATAATTATTTATAAAAGTTCTAAAAGATCTTTGATAAAAAATAAATAAACTTTCTAATAAACCTATCTAATTTTAAACTATGTGGCCATGGCCACCATGGCCACCCCTTAGATCCGCGCCTGATATATATATATATATATATATATATATATATATATATATATATATATATATATATATATATATATATATTGATATTTATATATATATATATATATATATATATATATATATATATATATATATATATATATATGTTTCAAAATCCGTATGTGGTACGTCCAATTTGAATCAACACTGTATAAATAAAAATATAAATTATAGCTACATTTAAAATCAATATAATATTAAAAACATTAAGCAATTAATTGATGTATGCAGTGCAGCCAAGAGGGATGGGGACGAGAGGGACAGTTTGTCCCGGGTGGCACATATCCAAAGGGCGCTAATTGAAAGAAAGGTACCTAAAAAAAAAAGGTCCTTTATCTATAATATAGGAAAACTTTGATAAATAAGGGCACCAATCAGGGTTGCTGTCCCAGGCGGCGTGACGGCTCTTGGCGACCCTGGATGTGTGTATTGTTCAATGTGAGTTTCAAAAGTATGTTAATTAGTAGGTATTTCTTTTTTTTTTAGCCGAAAGTTAATATAAAAAACTTAAATATGTTTAACATAAAATTGAAATGTTTTTTTTAGACCTGTCTAATGCTTTTATACGGAGAAGAGAGTGAAGGGACAATTTTACTTTTACATAAATCGGGATGATAACTAGGATTAGCATCAGAATTATTCAAATCGTCTGAATCAGTTGCTCTATGTTGATTAACATACAGTATCAACTAAAAACTCTAGTTACAATAGGGAATAACGCCACTATTTACTATCGACATTGGCATGTTGTATGTTACTGTCATCTAAAATACTCCTAGTATTATCATTGAATCAGGAATATTATCATTAATCTAATGCGTACCTTTTTAGTATACTAATAAAAGATTCAATTTTCTTTGTTAAATTACATAATTTGAATAATTTAACTGATGCAATTGTTATACAATAAGAAAAATATTACTAATACTTCTAATATATTTACTTTAGTAATTAGTCAATAATAATTAATCAATAAAAGTATTATTAATTAGTTAATAATAACTAAAGTCAATAGTTAACTTAATAGTGTTTGATAGCCTATTAAAGAACTTATTAAGTTTTAAAGAAAACCTTATTGTTGTTTTAAAGAACTTATTGTTATTGTCTTTTAAAAAAAACCAATTAAATAAGTTTTCTTTAAAACTTAATAACTTCTTTATTTTAAATAAACTTTATTGTTAAAAGAACAAACAATGTAATCCAATCGTCTGAATGGAGAAAATTGTTTCAAATTATAAAATTAAAACTTTAATGGAAACTACTTACGAGGTAGTACTAAGTAATTCGAAATAGTCTAATTTTTTGGTAATTGTAATTGAATCAATGAATTTCCTTGACGCCATTTTTAAAATTTCAAAGTAAATAGTCACGTAACTTACGCTAAAACATTGATTCGCTGAAATAAAATATTGAAGCGTTAAAGTGGTTAAAGTGACATAGAGTAAGATAAAACTGGTAAAGCAATATCGTAAATCGAACAAAATCAAATTGACGAAGCAGAGAAGATAATTATATATATATACAGGCGCGGATGCAGAACATTTTGAGGTTTGAGTTACCTAACTTACAGACATGGAACAAACTCCAAAAATTTATATGTTTATACTTATATCAAATAAGGATGCTTTGCAAAAAATTGGAATGATGGGAGCCTGAGAACAAAAAAGCCCTAAAATTTTAGCTACACTTGTCCCAAACGTGAGAGTAATACGTTGATAAAATAATTTTTATACTATTCTTAACTAAATCTATATTCATCAATAAATTTTAAAATTTACACAAAAATCTTTTAGCTTTCAAAAACTATGACCATAAAAAATTTTAGCCCTCCTCAATTTGAGGGGGTTACAAATTTTATAAGGTCATAATTGTTGAACGCTAAGAGATTATTGTTTTAAAATTCATCGATGAATATAAACTTGGTTGAGAATAGTAGAAAAATTATTTTAGCAACTTGTTGCTCTCATGTTTGGGGCTAGTGTAGTTACAATTTTAAGGTTTTTTTGTTCCCAGGCATCAATCATCGCAATTGTTTGCAAAGCATCCTTATTTGTTATAAAAATAAACATATAAACTTATGGAGTTTGTTCCATGTCTGGAAGTTAGGTATCTAAATTATCAAAAAATGCTGCATCTGCACCTGATATAAGTAGGGAGGAATTAAGCTTTTTTAATTAATAAAAAGTAGGTTTTTGAAATAAATGAAAATTGACCTCTTCACAGTTCCGATAATTTTGTGCGCGCGCATATTTAATAGTACGTCATGGTTCCTTAAGCGCAGAATCGCATATTACACATAATTTACACATAACTATAAGTAAATACAAATAAAAAAAAGTAAATATGTTTACATAAGATTTCTTTTATTTTTTTCATAATATAGGCATCGATTTTGCTTTATATAAGTTTATTTCAACCATTTATGTCTAAAATTTGTACTTTTTATATGTTTGTGTTATAGAATATATATGAAAGAAATAAAAGCTCTTAAAAGTGTAAAAATACACAATGATATATATATATATATATATATATATATATATATATATATATATATATATATATATATATATATATATATATATATATATATATATATAAATCTTTCAAGGTTACTCTTATCTTAACTTTTTTGTGTATGCACTTGTTTTCATGCAATTCTGCGCATAAAGAACCATGACATCGTGACGTACTATTAATAATGCGCGCGCATAAAATTATTGGAACTGTGAAGATGTCTATTTGTAGTTAGAACAAAATTATATATATATATATATATATATATATATATATATATATATATATATATATATATATATATATATATATATATATATATATATATATACATATATATATATATATATATATAGACACGCACACACACTACAGTCCATAATTATTCGAATGGTCGTACTTTTCGATATAAGATATCATAGTTTTATTTACTATTAGGAGAGAAACTGAAAGGAAAGTCTACCTGTTTTATTTAATATTTGATCGTTTTAAAACTCAGTCAAATAACTTAAACAATATTTTGAAAAAAATATTTTAGATTAAAATTTTAGGTCATTTTCTTCTAAAAAAAATAAATAGCTTCTCATTAACCCATCTTTCCGAAGCTATAATTGTTTAAGTGTACAAGTAAACTATTTTTGACATTACTTCCTCTGTTTTCACAAAGTCACTATATTCATAATGTTTTACAGTCAATAATACACACTTTTTTATCATAAATTCAACGATTTTTTTCCAAACAATTTTTGTCTTGAAATCAAAGATTTCGACAAAACTTCGACAGGTCGGTCAGCGTTTACTGTCATTGATGGTCTATTTTTTATGAAGTTTTTTTGCCCACTTTAGCATTTTTATAATTCTTTTGATTTTTATTAAAGCATTTTAACCAAAATACTTTTAAATTATCTAATAATTAAAAATAAACAACAAAAAAATAGTTAAAAAATATCATTTTTGAAAAAAAGTTTATGCCATTCGAATAATTATAAACGGTAGTGTGTATATAGAGGCGATTCTACAAATAAAATGAGGGAGGGGGGGGTGAATCCTTAAAAAGTACCGACTGGCTTTGTAAAAAAAAAAAAAAATAAGGTCCTCAAAATTAAATTTTAGCCGACTGAATGGTGTCAAATACCCGACTAGGCGACTAAATTAATGAATAAACCATCTATAACTTGAAAATCGCCTTCTTTGAGAAAAAGGGGGGTTACACCCCTTCCCCCCCTCCTGTAAAATCTCCTCTGTGTGTGTGTGTGTGTGTGTGTGTGTGTGTGTGTGTAATATTATTTTTTTCTTCGTTTAATTTTGAATTTTTTTAGGTAGTTTGAATGAAGCGCTATTAGAAAGAAATGATCGACATGGTTTTAAATTCTCACTTTGTAACAAGTCGATTTTCAACGATTTTTACAAAGCCGGTTACATTTCATTGTTTAATGGAGATAGCAAGTTTATATTTGATTGTTTATCACAATTTAATAGTTCATGGAATACGCACCCAATTTGGATAAAAGAAAACAATTTAAAATCTTTTCCGAAATGCGCTTCTTCTTACAGTAATTATATAATGAAAATATTTGCAGAGACATTTGAAGATATTCCAAAAGTTTCGTTTTCTGCTTACACAGAGGACTTAAAATCAGACATCAATAATTTGCAAGCTATAGATGAAGAGATTGTTGAAATGATTCAGTTCTATAAATCGAATAAAAGGATCGATCGCACAATACTTGTCATTTTTAGTAACCAGGGTTTCGTTGATTCTCATTTCCTTCAAACGACTCAAGGAAAACTTGAGCGTATATTGCCGTTTTTCTCAATTACTCTTCCACCTTTTTTCAAACATGACTATCCAACAATGTTTTTTGCATTAAAAAATAATGCTGATATTTTAACAACCCATTTTGATATTTATTTGACACTTCAACATTTACTTTTATATCCTTTTCTTCCAAAGAAATCAATGGGTCAAAGTTTGTTCACAAGTATTAATTCCACATTTAGAACATGCACTACTTCTGGAATTGAAGAACAATTTTGTTCGTGCTTGGAGACAGAGTTTTCGCATAAAACAAATCTGATTTTAAATAAGGCAGCATTAGCTGTTGTCAGTTATGTAAATAGCCAATTACAAAATATAAAGATGGTCAATTCACTATGTGCCACTCTCAGCCTTAGTGCAATTTTGTTTGGAACTAGAAAAACCGTTAATCATAAGGTTTTAAGCTATAATCATACAAAACAACAACGCGGTGATTTATGCGAGAAATTCAATGCAACTATATACTATGAAGTTGGTCTCAGAGTTATACCTGGAGAAGCAGAGTTTGAGGCCAATGTCAGTATTTTTCCTGATGGTTTTATTGCAGTGGATCCAGATGTAAAACGAATAAATCTAATTAGGGACTTGCCAACATGCATCATGGACGAGTTTCCCCAACTTAGAACATATTGCTATTGCTTAGTTTCATAAATATTTACAAATTAGGTAGTGAGTTTTTATGTTGCAATTTCTCTCCTCGTACATATTCTCATATTTAATGAGGAAGATTCCAAGTTCCTCGGGGAATCAGTAGAATTTTGTATCCATGATCCTTTGGTGGTTGAGATTAGTATCTTTTTATGTAACTTCTAGACGCCAAACTTTTTTATGTTTACGATTGTCGTGTAAACTCTCTACCTCCCTAAAAGTACCTACGCTTTTAACCTACTAACCCAACATTTTATGATATTTTTTTAAATTTAGTGTCACCATACTTTTATAATTGACCTATTACCCCCTTATCTCAGAAACGCCATTTGCAGACCTCAGCTTCCTCTCCGAGCGTACGTACTTTATGGACGATCCCTAATTGCGCTGTTAATTTTAAAATTAATCTTAGGAAACAAAAAACCTCTAAAAGGAATCATAACCCGCCTAAATGTGGGAGAAATCATTTTTTTTTTTATAAAATTATATTCTCTTAGACTAAATGAAAACTTATTTAAGGTTATTGAAAAGTATAATACTTAGCAATCGCGTCCATTTACCCACTTGTTTTAAGTTTGTAAGTTAAAAGGTTGTAAATTTTAAATGATTATAAGATTTGAACGCTCGATGAATTTTGGATTAAATATATATATATATATATATATATATATATATATATATATATATATATATATATATATATATATATATATATATATATATATATATATATATATATATATATAGATCTTAAAAAGAAAAAAACTTTTTATCTTTAATTGTATTTATTTAGGCAGATGATACCTACATTTAGTTTATTTTTTTTCCCTGGATTTTATTTTTGGCGAAATTTCATCTTCACGTAACATAAGTATGAACTTATGTCACCCTACCGTTTTTCTACGTCTCCCCCTACGTTTTTCTAAATTTGGTAGTAAACTGTTTATATAGTTTTTAAGTAAAACAATTTTTGTGATACAAAAAAGATACATCTTTCAACAGGTTACGTTATAGAGTATATTCTGTACAAATCGTGAAATTTGACTTGATGCAGGTTGAAAAACGATGAATATATATTTTTTTATTATTATTTATAAAAAAAAATTTATTATTTTTTATATATTATATATTTATAAAACAAAACATTGTAAAGCTTTAGTGTACAAAAATTTATCTCAAATATATATATATATATATATATATATATATATATATATATATATATATATATATATATATATATATATATATTTTAATACGACATTTCTCTGTTACACAACATACTGATCTTTTAAACTCGTGAAATTCAATGTTTTGTTAAAAAAATATCCCGTTTTAGGGGAACAGAGAACAAGAAGTCAAATCGCTTAGGTACTCGTTGTTACTCGTTGTTAACACTTCCTCCACGTATGTGTTTGTGCATATATTTTTTTTATGTTGTGGTTTTCGATGCGATTTTTAATAAATTTCTAGGTTTGAATTTAATTAGTAAATGTCTAGATTAGAATTGGTAGTATTTATGCCGGATTCACTAAAGGTTAATTTATGTTCCTATATTTAAGATATAGCTGTTTGTTATTAAATCCGGCAAAAATATTCCAACACAGAATAAAATTCTAAGGAAATATAATGAGATCTTTCAATAAGATCTTTCCTGAAATATAGGTTTGATACGTTCTTTAAGAACGTAACAAACCTATCGCTAAAAAAAAAGAAAAAGCTATATATTCAAACAATCATCAGAGATAGTCTAAAACTTTGATGTTTATACCTTCAAAAGTAGTATACAAAAAAAAACTTTACCAAGTTGTTAAAAACATAACCAGTTAACTTTTAATTCACATCGATCAGAAATTTTTAAGCTTAAAAGCTACATATTAAACTTTTCCTTTTTCAACACAAAAACGCCATTTTGACTTGCCGCAGGAATAATTATACTATTATGACTATTCCACGTTTTCGGCTTTGTTCTAAATCTAGCTACTCTATTGTACCTTATGATGTTGAAGGTTATCTGGATACTCGCAGGTTGATTACTGAGCGTGTAGCATTATCAAACGACAGGTAACCATCATTTTGATAATGCTACACGCTCAATTAAATTAAGAAAATAAACAGTAAATCCATAATTTTTGTGAAACTAGAAGCAAAAATACAGTAAATCCCAATAAGTAGCAAATAAGCAGTAAGTTAAATAAAATTAGTATATAAACGTTTATTTTAGGATTGAAGGTTAATTATGCTTGGTACACGGATCAGTAATGTGTCTAACCTTGTTTAGTCGATTTCCCGACATTTTGCTTGGATGGAGATATTGCTTTTTTGCTTAGCATGGCAGAGTAGTCCCGTAGGACTTGGAGAGGTGCATTTATATATATATATATATATATATATATATATATATATATATATATATATATATATATATATATATATATATATATATATATATATATATAATAGTCCATTACAACTCTTCTTAACGTAAAAGATCATACTTGGGATGGATCGTATCGATCTACGAGAAATTTTAAGTTTTGGCTCTTAAAAAGTAAATACTTGTGTTAATTTGATTTTGATTTTAAATCTGTCATAAACTGTTGCCTGATTCATTTACGACATTATAAACATTACCCAACATCTTTTTTTGTTATGGAAAGGTTAGGATGATTATTTCTTACCGTAAATGGGAGTTTACCAAAAATTGTTAAAGAAACCCATCTCGCGTACCTTTGACCAGATTAGGATAATGTACCTTTGACCGGAAAAAATTGTTTTCTCGGTTATTTGCAAACTTTAAGAGGCCAAATTTGAGAAATTTATTATCGAGTTTACAAGGCGGCTGTGCTTTATTGCTCTTGAATGCAAAATTGTTTCTAGTATTACGGAAATGAAATAGTTTGCTTGAATTGCAATGCAATTCACTATTTATTCTTCGACCACTACTTCACTTGGAATAATCAATTTTGTTGATTTTGTTACTAGGACAGCTGTATCAATATCATAAATAAGTTTATTTTAATACTTAATTTCTGCACAGCTGTGCAGTTATTATTCAAATTTAATTTTATCTTTTTATTTTATTTTTATGTATGATGTTTAATTACATTATTTGCGAATTATTAGGGGCTTAACGATAGGACAACCATATGTCTTGACCCTTTTTGTCCCAGCTATTTGTATATTTTACAAATATGAAAATTGCAATTTTTTAATAACAAAAAAAATTACAGTAAAAAAAATGTAGTGGTATAACACAGGGCTTAATTTAACGGTCGGACATCGAACATTGTCCGGCTAAAACCTCAAATTGCCCGATCAATTTACAAAATAATTGGACATTTTGACCGATAGAAATTAAAATTCTATAAAATAAATACTTTATTAAATTTATAAAAACTAAAAATAAAAGAAATAAAAAATAAATATAAAAAATAATACTCAAAAAAATCAAAGTTAAATTTACTTTTTGTTACGTTTTTAATTGCGTTTATCTTGTGAAACGTTTTATTAAAGTTACGCAAAACGCTTTTACAACTTACTTCTATTGATTGTTTAATAAATAAACAAATTTTATTTAAACTATTGAAAAAAAAAAAAAAATAATATTTTAAAGTTGTTTAAACATTTTTTTTCAAAAAATTGCAAAAAAAAAAAAATGCAAAAAAAAACAACGTCGTTATTTAAAAAATTGTAATTTTTAATCATTTCATTCTTTGATTTAAAGTCAAGTTTTTAAAAAAAATAAACTTTTAAACAATTCTTTTTAAAAATAGAAACAAAAAAAAAAGCCAATTAAATCTCGGGAAGATTTAATTTAACTTATTCATAATTTAAAGTAACTTGAAAATAATAATCTTTTAATAAAAAATTTTTAGAAAGACTTTCTATAATAAATTTAAATGTTTGAAACTATTTTAAAACTAGTTTCAAACATTTAAATTTATTGCTATCTTTAAAATAGTTTCAAACGTTTAAATTTAGCATAAAAATACATACATAATAAAAAAAAATTAAATATAACATTTAATTTACACTTAATGCGTTTTCTTTTAAATTATAATTTTTTATTTTATTTAAAGTTTTTAAGTTTTGATTTTGTTTAAAGTTTTTAAAAGTTTTTATTTTATGCGATGGCGTAAAATAAAAACTTTTAAAAAGATCAACGATTAAAAGTTAATTGTAAAGTAACGTTTTTTTTGTTGTTGCATTTAATAGTTAAAACATAAAAACAGCCGTTGTCAAGTTGTAAAGAATAAAAAAATGAGCGTTGTCAGTGACAGCGTAAAAATTTAAATCTAAAAAACATACAATATTAAATTGAAACTATTTTATTAAAAAAAAAAAAAAAAGTGTGCGATAAAATATTTAAAATGGTCATCACGTATTAACATATAATTACAACTACAGCTCATCTGAAAAAATATTAGCAGAGTTTAACAAAAAAAAATACATCTATATTAAAGGAAACTATGATGGAATTAATAAATACTTTAATAGTACTGACTGGTCAAGAATAATTTGAACGCTAATGAGAGTTACGAAAAATGGTTAGAACATTATAAAATCATTTGTAATGTAAATATACCGTTAACTAAATCAAATAAAAAGAAAAGAACCTTGGTTAAAAGCACCTAAAGCACCTTGGTTTAAAAAAAGTCTATCGGAAATGATTAAGGCAAAAAAAGTTTTATGGATAAAATGTAGAAATGCAAAATTTAGAGATCAAGAACTTGAGCGAAATATAAAAGTATAAAAAACACAACGAAAAAGGCTATTAAAAATAAAATTGTTAAATTTGAGCACACAATAGCGAAAAATGCTAAGAAGAATACCAAAATAGTTTACCAAGATATAAATAATAAAACTCAAACTAAAGATTATATTCGAGCTATTGAGAATAACAATGGAATAGTTACGACCAACCTTTCTGAGATTGCTAACGAACTAAACAATTTTTTCAGTTCAGTTTTTACTATTGAAGATAAAAACCTCCCACAGTTTCCAAAACAGTGCGATATTTTGCAAGCAGCCGTGGCGCAGTGGTTACGCACTTGCCTCAGAAACGTAAGATCCGTGGTTCAAACCCCACCTCTGGGCAAGTTTTGTGACATCGGTTGGGAAGGTGGCGTGAACTTCCTATTAAATGCTCTTCCGCGGTGCTCTGTGATAAGACCATAAGGACTTCTTGGGGCACCTTAATCAACTTTAAAAAAAAAAAAAGATGTTTTATGCTCAAATCCTACATTCGATATTGAAACAGTTAGTAAGAAGCTTGCAACTCTGAATGTTTATAAACCAACTGGAGTAGACGCAATACACCTTGGAGTTTTAAAAGAATGTTGCAAAAGTATTTCAAAACCACTATTAATTATTTTTGATCGCTCATTTTCGAGTGGCATTGTTCCATGTTTATGGTTATGTGCAAATATTACCCCTCTGTTTAAAAATGGAGATAAATTAAAAGAAAAAAATTATAGGCCGGTAAGATAACATAAGAGACTATTATTAAAACTACAATCCTATGGGATCCAAGAACAATAATTATGTTGGTTTAAAAGTTTTCTAAGCAGACGAACACAAAGAGTGGTTCTCGGTGAGATAACCTCTGAGTGGAAAAAAGTAATAAGTGGAGTACCACAAGGATCAGTTATTGGACCCCTTTTATTTGTCATATATATAAATGATTTAACAAGTAACTAATCATTGCAAATTATATGCAGATGACACAAAAATTATTTCAGTCATTAATACAGTCGAAGTCGAAGACAGTCAAACGTTACAGCAAGACTTATGTAAGCTGGTTGAATGGCCCAGTGGGCATTTCGACGTCGAACGAACGTCGAGCGACGTCGGATCTCGACGTCGGATCGACGTTGGGTTTACGTTGGAAATGGAAATGTTATTTGACGTCGGATAAACTGACATCGCGCGACGTCGGCATTCCGATGTAAATCCAACGTGTTTTTTGAAAACTAAAAAACACTGCCTTTGGCAGGAATCGAACCTCGGCCTATTAGTTACTAAATCCTGTGCACTTACCACTACACCATATGGACATATTTATTGATAAGTTTATTTAGTAATTTATACTTGTAGCTATTTGGGAATTATTACTTTGATAAGAAATAATTTTGTTTAAATATTATATAAATATTAAAACGAATAGTTATATATTATAAAAAATGTATACTCGAAAATGTTAATAGTTAAAAAACTATGCTAGTGCATCATACAAAACCTCATGATGTTTTATCAACCTTTATTCAAACTTTTTTCCATTAATAAAAAAACACGCTTAGTTCACATAATTATTGAAGAGCGCAATTGCACACATATTGTTGGGTTTGGATTAAATTTTCATCAGCGATGTCTTACGACGTTGTTCCGACGTCGTTTAAAGAACGTTGGATTGACGTCGGAAGACGTCAAAAGACATCGGAGTACGTTAATATTATGACGTTGCCCGACGTCTTTTTATCGACGTTGGATCGATGTCAGTACTGCGACGTTTTTTGGACGTCTTTTATAAGATGTCGGAACAACGTCAAAATACATCGAAACGACGTCAGGGGATGTTGAGATAAAGACATCGCCCGACGTCATTTTACTGACATCGGAACAACGTCGGAATAGGTCTTTTGACATCGCTGATGAAAATCAAACGTAAATCCGACGTCGGATTGACGTCGGGTGCCCACTGGGGGAGTGAAAAATGGCAAATCAACTTCAATAAAGAAAAATGCAAAATAATGCATATCGGCAAAAGAAATTTAAAATATAGTTACTTAATGTGTAGCACATTCGACATAATTCAGCAAAATGCTTTAGTTATGGAAGAAACCACGATAGAGAACAATCTTAGTGTTCACGAGGCGATTAGTGTAATTAATAGTTTAATGTAAATAATATAGTTGTATTATAAACGTCTCCAAGCGTCATATATTGACATTAGAGATTTCCTTCGCTAATGAGGCAATTAGCGAATTTTGTATATAGATCATTATAAAGTTAGAAAATATCTATAATATCTCTCTTGGAGAAATATTATCTAAATATTAATACTCTAATGAATAGTGCGCATAGTTACGCCTATTGTTTTATAGTTAAGGTACGGTACTGAATTTTGTAAAATACACTTTTTAAGTAGTTTCTTGACTTTTCTTCGCTGCGTGCTCTCTTAAAGAAGTCGCAACCTTTCATGGTACGAGTTCAAAATGTCTTAGTAAATAATGTTTAATCTAAGTAGATAGGTAATATATAATCTTTTTAAAATTTTATAAGTAATTAATTTATTTTAATCTCTTTTAAATTGTACTTTTAAATTTAAAGCTTCGTGTTATAGATGTTAATATTGAAAATATAGATATTACTATGGTGTCTACCGTTAAAAGATATTTATGGGTAGTTTCATGTTTTCACATGCTTTTAATAATTGGAATAAAAGCCATGACAACATTTTTTTATAAATAAAATTTATCTATAGTATTTTTAATACTTTGGCTCTTTGAAAAAAAATATGTTTCTGGCTTTTCAACAAATATATAATTGTCTTGCATTAATGAATTTTGGTTTAGGATATAATTGTGTTATTATATGTTTGTTTTTCTGTACTTAATATAGCATTTATCATTTGCATACATTTTTATTTAAGTTTTTTTGTTTATAATTTATTTAGATTATTAGAAAATTCATGTTTATAGAGTTGTTATTTAATCATAACAAGTTGTTAACCAAGGAAATTGAAGAGGTTTATTTATCAATTTATACTATAAATTATATAATAATATTGGAGGGAGTAAGTTAGAAAGCATTTTTATATTTTTAAAAAGAAATAATACTTTTCAATATATATCTGTTTTTTTTTAGGTAGATTAAAAGTTTCAGGTTTTCAAAATTGTAGATCTTTTCAATGTCTAAATAGAATTTTTCTATTTGACATTGATAAGTCTACAAAATGTCTAAATAGAATTAATCATAATCGAGTTGTTGAACCAAAGAAATTGTAGAGGTTTATTTATCAAATATATACTATATATATTATATAAAAAATTTTGGTTTTCATATGTTTTCACTAATAAATAGCTCGATCGAGAAAATGTTAATCGTCGCCAAAATGAAAGAAGAGCTGTTGGACAAGGACGAATGTATTCTATAGCGAGAAGTAATGCTATTCCAGATTATAATTATTTAGGAAAAATGAATCAAATTTGTCAGCGCTGTGGTGCTAAGAAATTTCCAAATGAAACACATTTTCTATGTTGCCATAATGGTAAGGTAGCTTTGCCTCCACTTTCACCAATTACACAAGCACAGGATTTGTTTACAGGGAGTTATGTAGATCGTAATGCTAATGCTAATTTTTTAAAACATATTTGAAATTATAATGCCTGCCTTTCTTTTGCTTCTTTTACAGCAAATGTAGTTCAACCAATGAATCATGGGCTTCCATGTTTGTTATTATTTATCGGTAATAAATATTTTAAATTATTTGATATGGTTTTCTTTACAATAGGCTATGCTTGGCTCCTCGGTGCTGTAAATGGTGGCTTCAACTTTGTTTTTTTAAGAAAAATGTGTTTTATATATGCTTCTGTTTTAAAATATTTTTGTTACATATTTAACTATATATCATGTAAATAAATTTCTTTTAAAGATATGTAAACTTGATACTTGCTTTTTTACGGATTTTCAAAAAGTGAACAAAGGTTTAAATATATTTTTTAACTGTCTTATATGGTTTTATCAATTTTATTAAAGCTGAATAATTACTTCAAAAATATTGAGTAAAATCCAATTGCTTTTATTATTAACCTGATCTATACAAAACTTAATGAAATAAAACTAATAATTTAACGCCAAGTTAAGGCAAATTGTATTCCGGACATTTTATAAAATTAGTATAAATATGGATTGGATGTATGTTGAAATAAATATGTTGATATACGTTAGCTATAAAGTAAATCGATATATTCCTTTATTGTTTTTTTATAAACAAGTTTCTGCTGGACTACTAATTAAAAAAAAGGTTGGTTTAGTAATAATCTTTATCATATAATAATATAGGATCCGTATGCAGGGCTAAGCTCTTTCCGGAATTGCGATATGTTTTTCAACTTATAGTTTTTCCGGATATCCAACTTCTGTGCCTAAAAGTTTGGGTGTAATATTTTAGATGATTTAAAAATATTTAAAAAGTATATTTAAAAAATTGAAAAGTTTAGGTGCGATAGTGACATTTTTATAAACTAAAGATTTACGGTATAAACGGAAGTGTTTTAAATTGGTTAAAAAGCTATTTAAATAATCGAAAGCAATTTGTATACGTTGATGTAGTTTCACCAGTAAACTTGCTTGATATAACCTGTGGAGTTCCTCAGGGATCAATATTAGGGCCTCTTCTTTTTCTTATTTACATCAACAATCTCCATAAAGCCTCAAATTTAATGACGATTATGTTTGCAGATGACACGAACTTATTTTTATCTCATAATGATATTACATTGTTATTTCAGAATATCAATAATAAACTAGTAAGAGTTTCTGATTGATTTAAGACAAATAAACTGTCTCTTAATATTGATAAAACAAAATGGATTTTTTTCCATTCAAATCACAAAAAAAATCTTATACCAAATGAAATACCACTGCTTTTTATTGATAATATACTTCTAAAAAAAGTAACAGTTACAAACTTTCTTGGTATTTATATTGATGAAAATTTGTCATGGAAAAGTCACATAAAAAATTTGAGTAGTAAAATATCAAAAAGCATAGGAATTTTGTACAAAGCAAGGTGTTTTTTAAATAAACATACATTACTTAAACTATATTATTCGCTCATTCATTGTCACATTAACTATGCGAACATTGCGTGGGGTAGTACTAATAAAAGTAAACTGGAACCTCTTTATCGTCAACAGAAACATGTTGCATGCCTTATTAATTTTAAGGATCGATTTACTCATGCCAAGCCTCTATTAATTGAAATTAAAGTCTTAAATATATATGAGCTTAATATTTTTAACGTTATATGTTTTATGTTTAAATGTAAAAACAATATTTCTCCTGTACCTTTTCATAATTTGTATAACAAAAAAGAAAAAACTAAGTACATTTTACGAAATGATAATAATATTCGTCAATCAGCTTATCAAACTAATTCTGGAAAATACTGTATTTCATTTCGAGGAGCAATACTTTGGAATAAAATAGTTTTAAAAGAATATAGATATATCATCTAATAAAAAAGTCATTTTTTTATTAGATTATTATTATTATTATCTATATTCTTTTAATTTTTTGTTTCTTTTTTAACTTTATATTTAACACTGCATTAATAAATTTTATAATTTAACAATTTGTAAATAGTTGTTTAACACTTTTGTTAAAGGTATCTTAAAACTGTATAACAAAACCTTTAACAAAAAGTTTAACAATTGTGCTAAAGATATCTTAAAACTGTATAACGCATCTATGTATTTATAACGGAACCGTTTTTCTTTTTCTTTTTTTCTTTAAATTTGTTCATGTTTTCAATTCTTAATTCTTAATTATTTGTTATCTTCAAGTATGTTAAGTATATATTCCTATTGAAAGTTTATTTATTTTGAGAATATTTTATTATTACGAAATATTAACACGAAAATTTTTTAGCGGTTCTCGACGACAAGACCTTACGGTCTTCTACGAGTTCCCGCGTTCTTTTATTTCTTAATAACGATCATGTGTATATATATATATACATTGTTAACGAATATTTATTAAATCACAAAGTTGTAAAATTAAAGAACAAAAAAAAAAAAAAAAAAAAAAAAAAAAAAAAAAAAAAAATTTTTAAGCTCTTCACTCAGTAAAATGAAAAGTTTAAAAAAAAAAGAAACGACTCAGCTTAAAGCAAAATTAAGAGTAAAATATATTCCCAATATTTACCTGAACAATTTTACGGAATTTGAAAATTTGACATCGATGTTCTGTGCATATAATTCAAGTCATTTTTAACTACTACATGGTTGTGATTTGCGCATTCAATGTCTGAACATTGCAAAAGAAATGGTTGACTTTATCTTTAATGAAGCTAAGAGTTCTCTTAAACTAAGAAGCCAAGAAAAATTAAAGTGAGCACAACTATAAAAATGTATAAATAAATTTATATTTCATTAGAGAAAGTAAATAAAGATCAAATTGTTAGTAATGATTTATTTACTACTAACCCGTATTACGGGTTGCTTACTGTATAAATAAATTTATATTTTATTAGAGAAAGTAAATAAATATCAAATTGTTAGTAATGATTTATTTACTACTAACCTGTATTACGGGTTGCTTACTGCTAGTATGGTATAAATAATCGTGTATAAACTGATAAGAGAGGCGTTTTTTTGTTAGTTATTGATTAACGTTAAAACTGAAATATATAATGCTAAATTAAGTCACGTTTTATTATTGGGTTTAATACGTCCTACGCGCTTTCACACGAATATTTTGGTAGCAGAGGGTAATAATATCAAACGACGTCAAATGGGAAAAGCATATTAACACAATTGCGGCAAGGGCTAATAGAAAGCTCGGTCAGATAAAGAAATCTTTTTGTCGATTAGATGAAATTTCAATGAAACATTTATACACGTCAGTGATTAACCACACCTGGAGTTTGCGGTGCCGGTTTGGAACTTTAATATAGTATACAATTTTTAACAAGAAACTAAAAAGTTAATTTACTAATATTAATGTAAAACATGTAATTTTTTATAGGCATAAGTAAACGTATTGTTTATCTTTACTTTATATTACGCATGTTTCTATATTTAAAAAGTTTTTTCTCGTTAGCGTTCTCATACTACAAATTATCACAACGAAACAAAAAGAATTAAGAAATTCGTCAATTCATCTTTTGAAAACCACTTTAGGCATTCTTTTCGGTTTGGGTCTTTAGAGCTAAAAAAAAAAAAATGCATACAATAAATAAAGAACATAAAAATTAATTAAAAATTTTATTACAAATTATGACAAAATAAACCTCCTAATATTAAAATAACAATAATAATGTAGTAAGTTAGTTAGATAAATTTATATTTAGGATTTTCCCATTTAATATGAAGTGCTGCTTTTGTTTTTAATTTGTTAATGGTAGAGGCAGTATCCAAAATTTAAAAGCAATCAAAATTAGTTAGTGTTTTACAAACACTAACTAATAATTATATAAAACATAATATTCAAAATAAGACAAAATGTGAAATGATAAGCAAAAATAAAACGTATAAGATAGATAAAAACATATCAACATATTTTCGCGCAATTAGAATCAATCATTTTTTATTAATTTATCAATTTCCAACCAATAGCATTTTATCACTTTTATCCTGCATAACAACAATAATTATAGATAAAATAATAAAAACTTGATAATATATATATATATATATATATATATATATATATATATATATATATATATATATATATATATATATATATATATATATATATATATATATATATATATTAGAGATGTGCCGAAACCAGTTTATGCCGAGTCTCCGATTCCGGGTACCTGGCTGAAAAAACCGGGTCCGAGTCCGGGTACTCGGTACCGAGTCCATTTTTTAAAAGTTGTAATAAAAACTTGTAAAATCTCTAGCGCTGAACTATTCCTTTTTATGCTAACTAACCAAAAGTTATGTGGCGGAAGTACCATTTAGCAAAACCCCGCAAAGCAGGGTAAGGGAGCAGGGTAAGTTGTGCAACAGTTTTTTAATAACTATATTTAGTTTAAAATTTTTTTCTTTCCTGGTGGAGCGAGCCTAAATAATATTTTGTTATATTTATTATCGAAATTAAAATATGAAAAATGTGTATAATATTTACCTTATATCTCTACTTTTATGATTTTTGCTTGATACGAATGAAAAGTGGTATCAGCGTTCGAAAGCATTATAAGCGTTTCATTCAAAACTAAATTGCTAAAAATTATCTTGTCTACTAACAGAATAAAAAGAAGCTATTCTAAAACTTTTTTTCCCATTCTTTTTATTCGTATTCTCGAATTATTTCATTTAGCGTTACAGTTTTTGTGTCCGTATAAATTTTTTTGCAAAAATGTATGTATAAAAAAATATTTTAAGTGAGATTGTTTTAAGTTAATAGACCTTTGTTTTTATCGACTACATAATATTCTTAGACTTATATCAAGAAGTTTAATAGTTAAAGTTTAAATTTAAGGAAAAATCAATTTGAAGATACCCGGTGCCGGGTACTGCAACAAAATGGCCGATACCGGGTACCCGGTAAAACAGCCGAACTGCCGGGTTCCCGGGTCCGAACCGGGTACCCGGCACATCACTAATATATATATATATATATATATATATATATATATATATATATATATATATATATATATATATATATATATATATATATATATAAATAATCAATTATTATAATAACTAAATAATTTTAATTTAAAAACCAAGCAAACTTTCACTGGAAGTTTTCTGTTTTTTTTGTAAGGAACTTTACAATTTTTAAACTTTTTTTTTTTTTAATTTTAACTGTTTAAATCAACAAAACAAAAATTCATACAGCTCTACTTTTCTGTACTGATATAGATATTTAAATCTGTAAAAAACATAATAGTCATTATAAAGCAAAACTTAAACCTGTATATTAGAGAAGAAAAATATTGCAGTAAGTATATCTTATAAGCAATATGATGCTTAAGCATGTTTTTTAGCCCATTTCAAAAAAGTCAAGAACCAAATGGCAATAGTTACATTTTTTTTCTTTGAATAAGTGTACTTTGTTTACTTTCTCTGATAACTTATATCATCTAATTCAAATTGTATTTATTAGGATATTTTAGTATAATTTTAGACGGAAAAATTATGAAGTCAGTGGTCTGTTGGTTCTCTACTGACAAATTAGCATAACAAAACAAACAGAATTGCGAAAATTGACTTTAAAAGTATTTTCCGTTTGGGTCTTTAAAGCTAAAAAAAAAAAGAAGGTTTATACAATATTTAAAGGACATCAATAACATTTTTATAAAAACATATAATAAATACTGTATAAAATTTATATATATATATATATTTATACATAATATATATATATATATATATATATATATATATATATACATATATATATATATATATATATATATATATACATAATATATATATAGAGAGAGATAGAAAGATTTACAATTTTAGTTAAACATAAATAAAAACTGCATTAAAATATAATACTCACTTTAAAAAAAGCTCTGTATATATATAATAACTGCTTTAAAATAACTCTTTAATATAAGACATATTTTCTTTACCATACAAATCAGAAAACTCGTAAACAAATCTATTAACTAATAATGTGGCTTCATTAATTACACTTTCAGATAATACCTTATTGTTCAACATAAAAACAATATTAGATAAAAGAAAATGGTCTAAAAACTGAGGAGGCAAAACATCACATAAAATAACAGGACCATAAAAAACTAAAAAATTCAAAAACTCAATACCTTTCCAATGCTTTATACAACTTAATGATCATCGAGTCTGTCTTATATTGCTTGGCACACTGATTGCAGATAAAAGATTATTTACAACAGTACAGTGTCTTCTAATAGATAAAATATAACCAGAATATATATATAACCATATATATATAACCAGAATATATATATAACCATAGCTTTCATAACACCAAGCTCAATACAGTGCAGATTATTAACAACTGTTCCATTTTCACAATTAGATCTAGGTACTCTTACAAATGTAGAAAAATCTAAAAACCCTTTAATCACATTAATCCAAAAAAAATCTGTATGGTTTCTACAACTCCCATTAACATCAGAAAATGGATAAGTCATACAAGACCTCCTACCTTTTTTTAACTCTTACCCCTTGAGAAGAACACCAATGGCAACCATTATAATCATTAAACTACCTACAACAAAAAACCATAGCTCCTGCAATTGTATCACACAAAAAAATAAATACATGAAAAAAAAACACGAACATTATTAGATAAGAGTATACCAGTAGTGGATAGGTTAGTAAAAAATCAACAAAACAAGATAAAAATAATTGCACGTTTGGTTTTTTAAAACTGGACCAGAAACCAAAAAACAAAATATTAGTAATTTGCAATGAATATGGAAAATTATGAATGGATGCTAGCAAAGGCCACAAGGTCCACTTTGATAATTTAAAAACAGGAATTCCATCAGTATTAACAACAAGTCTAATTGTTGCTTGCACATTTTCTTCAAGACTTGCTAAATGTATCCAATTGTTATCACACATGTTTTTATGCTGTTTGTTTATGTTTAAAATATGAAAATAACTGCATTTCTTATAAAGATAGGATAATGTAAAATATTTCAAACATTTTGTACATTGCTTATTAGTACTTAAAGCAACTTCACAAATATATATATATATATATATATATATATATATATATATATATATATATATATATATATATATATATATATATATATATATATATATATATATATATATATATATATATATATATATATATATATACTGAGAGAGAGAGGGATATATATTATATATCCCTCTCTTTCAGTGAGAGAGAGAAACAGATTGTTATTTATTATTTTTAATATAAAATACTTAATCATAAAGACATTTATAAAAATTATTTTTATAAAATAATAAAGTTGAATTTAATAAATAAAATGCATTCGCATAAAGCGAATGCATAATAAACAATACTTAAGAGAAATAAACATTTTGAGCAACATACCAGATGATTTTGTTTTGTAACTTGAGTAGAACTAATAATAATTGAAACTCACACTATAGATCATCTATTAGATGCAAAAAATAAAATAAAAAGGATTACTTTTATACAAAAATTTGAAATATTATTTTAAAAAGCTATATTATCAATTTTCCAAGTTTTAACTGCTTGCAGAAGTTGTAGCAGCAACGCTTTTTACATCATCGCGAAATATTTCGCAAGAAACCCAGTAAACTTCCAGCGAACTTTAAGATCACTGGAAGTTTTTCGTTGGATTTCCAGCGAAGTCTTTTGTTTCCATGGAAATCCAGCGAAAACCCAGTGATCTTAGTAAATTTCCAGTGATCTTTTAATTTCCACCGAACTTTCGCTGGAAGTTCGCTGGGTTTTTTTGTAAGGGGGGGGGGGACAGCAATCCTGATTGGCGCCCTTATTTATCAAATTTTCCCTATAATATATATGAAGGATTTTTTTTTATTTTTTTATTTTTAGGTACCTACATTTTATTTAATAATGAATAATGAAAGAGTAATTAAATGGTTTCAAAGTTATTTATCGAACAGAAAACAATTTGTTTCTTGTAATGAACTTAATCATAAACAGTTTTTAAAATTTTCCTGTGGTGTTTGGCAAGCTTCCATCTTAGGCCCTCTTTTATTTCTAATATATATCAACGACTTGCATAAAGCATCAAATCTTCTAAGTATTTTGTTTGCTGATGACACAAACTTATTTATCTCTAACAATGACATCTATCTTCTTTACTCCATAATGAACAAAGAACTTCAAAACATATCTAAATGGTTTAAAAGTAACAAATTTACATTTTATTTAACCAAAACAAAATGGATTTTTTTCCACCCGCTCTCCAAAAAACGTTTTCTACCTCCAAATCTACAAATTCTTATTGGCCATATTCAAATTAAAAGAGATTATTAACTAAATACTTAGGGGTTTTCATTGACGAGAACATCACACGGAAACATCATATTAACTATGTTTGCTCAAAAGTTTCAAAAAGTATCGGAATTTTATATAAGACGCGTACTCATTTAGATAAAAAAAATTTAACTAAACTTTATTACTCTTTTATCCACAGTTATATAAGTTATGGAGTTATTGCCTGGGGTAGCACTGATCAAAGCAAGTTACAATGTCTCTATCGCCGTCAGAAACTTGCGATCCGTTTAATTAATTCTGCGGATCGGTTCTCACATTCCTCAATATTTTTTAATCAAATGAAAATCCTAGATATATATAAACTAAATGTATATAAAAATTTATCTTTTGTCTATATGTGGAAGCATGATTTATCTCCTTTAATTTTTAAAGATCTTTTTATTTTGAAACCATTACGCAAGTTTAACATGAGGAATAATAATTATTTAAATGAACCATTCTGTCGAACAAAGTTCAATCAATTTTGTATCACTTATTGTGCAACTCATCTCTGGAACGAAATTATTTTGCCTAACTTCGACTTACCCCTAACTTATCCTGTTTTTAAAAATAAATTAAAAGACCACATTCTTTCTATTGAAAAGATCTTAAAATATTTTTAATTTAATTTGTGATTAAAAACGAATAATAATTTTTATTGTCATGTATTTTCAAGTTATTGTCATACTTGTTTACAACTTATTTTCATTTATGTAAATACGATTTATTGTTTTTATATGATTTTTTACGTACTTTTGTTGTAAAAAGGCGTTTTTATAATATGTTACGTACTCTTTTTTGTAAAATGCTTCTGACGATAAGATCATTGTGATCTTCTTTTAGAAACCTTGTTTGTGTTTGAAAAATATGTAATTTATATATATTACGTCAAATGTAAACAAACAAACAAACAAACAAAAAAAAAAGCAAAAAAAAAAAAATTTAGCGCCCCTCGTATATCTGCCGCCCGGGACAAACTGTCCCTCACAACCCCCTTTCTCGGCGGCACTGACAAGAGGTCATACTCAGAAAATGCAAAAACAATTCACACATTCTACCACAAGATTTAACTTCCTTACAAACAGAATAATTAACAATTGGAATAATTTAACAGAGGAGATAATTAATTCTAAAAATGTGAACATCTTCAAAAACAAGTTTGATCGTTTTGAAAAAAACAAAATAAAAATATAAAACAAATAAAACAAAAAATATATATATAATATTTAAAAAGGAAAAAAAAAACTTTTGCAACGGCTGTCAAAGTTTTAACATCTACAGATGTTAGACTCACACATTGTATGTGTACAGCAAAAATTTATTATATTATTATTATTAAATAAATTTATAACATGACAAAGATTTCGATGGTTCCGTAAATCCGTAAAAACTATATTAAAAAAATATATATTAAAACTTATCGTTCTAAATTCTAATACAGTAAGTTTATTTCTTATAGATTATGTTTGTGACAATTGTTTTTTCAATGATATTGTTCTAATTTAGAACAATGACTATCAAAAATTAGTATATTCAGAAATACTGTTTAAGAAAATGTTGTATATATATTCAAAAAACAAATGAATGTTGAACCAGTCATTTTCTAAGATCCTTGAATTGGAGTATTATCTGTGAGTGATATTATCTTTTTTTGAGGCCTAAAAATCATCATGGTTGAAATATAATGACCAACGTTTTTATTTATTTAAACTAAACACTATGTTTGTATGAATCGAATCTAGTTTCCTTAGCATTAAATCATGATTTCGTTTGAAAAAACCTCGCAAAGTCTTTTTTTTTATATATAATGCAGAAATCAAGTACAAATAATATTGCATTCATCATTTTGAGACCATAAAGTGATTTACCCATGCTTTTAGTGAACTTTTAAAAATGCTACTCTCGTTATTCAGAAAGCACATTGTGATATACATTGACAAATAAACTGACATGTATACCATTTTCAAGTGAAGCTTTTTTAACTCGACAATGTCTAGAATCAATTGTTACATTTAAATTCTTATAAGCTTCTCTGAAAGACAATTTTTTTAACTTTAGCGCCGTTATAATATTTTTTATACCATCTTGGTTCCAAGAAATTTGATTAATTTCTCTCTCTCTTTATATTTTTTTTTCAAAAAAAGATTTTTCGTTTAAAATGAACTCTACCTAACTGATGCAACTCGTAAACTTTAAATCTACTTTTCTGCGTTGTATTTTGAGTAGGGATTGCAATCCCGGGCATGATTTACGATCCCGGGATTTCGGGATTGAAGTAAATAAAATCCCGGGATCCCGGTATCCCGGGATTTTATATAATGCGAGTTATTTGCTAAAAAACAGAACTTAATACTGCATATATGAATATACTTTTTGATGTTATCAATTCTTTATTTAATTTCATTATGTTTTAATGACTTACATTAATTTTCTACGGCGCCTTAAATTGTTTTAGTTGTGTAACAGGCAGCAGGTGTATATAAAGATCTTAAAATAATGCAGAAATAAATATACAGTACCTTCCATATTATGTTTTAAAATTACAGACTTTACAGAATAACCTTCATCAAATAATTGGATATGTAAATATCATTTAAAGTGTATTTGATAAAAGTAACTAAACAATCAAAATTTCAAAATAAATTTGTAAACATAAATTTTCTTAAATTTGGGTATCGATGTAGCTGCTGTAGCAACAAGCTACTTTGTAAAAAATAACATAATAAGTTGTTTGTTAATATTGAGAGACAAAAATTAAAGAAAATCTTTATTTTATATTTATAAATAAATGGTAGCTAAATAATAAATGTAAAACAAAAAAACAATTCATATTAAATGCATATTTTATTTACAAACTTTCTTTTTTTGTCTGAAAATATGCCCGGAGCAATAGTAGAGCATTTAAGGTTTGGTCATTTAGCCTACTCCTTATTTTACTTCCCAAATACCCAGCTGCAAAAAATGCCCGCTCAGGTTCGATGCTCGTCGGTGGAATAGATAATAAATATTGGTATACTAATTCCAAATTATGCCCCCGGTTTCCACCATTTTCAAACAGATGCATTTCTTTCTTTATGATTGACATTAAATTTGAAGTTTGTGTTTCTGGTTCAATGGCTTTCATGCTTTGTGCAATTTGTTCTTGTAACTTTTCTCTAAAGACAGGGATTACAGACCATTATATTTTTACAGACCATTATATTTTCATCAACATCAATACTTGATTTTTCTAAATTATCGATTTAAAAAGCAGCTAGTCTCTCAATAAGTTTTTTTATCTGCTTCCTAATAAGGGTTTTAGGAGGAACTCCAAAAATTTTGCAGACATTTGTTTCATCATTCACTGCATCATATTTTGGATTTTGAAGGTATTTTAAAACACCAGAAATTTCTTCACATCGTCTTTTTTCCATTCTTGTTTTTATAGCTTGGAACATTTTATTAGCAAAGGGAGATTGTTTTTGAGCAATCTGCTGGAATAAAAATATAAGTACTGCATCTGCACTGCATAGATTAGCATCTCGTCTGCATAACGCATCTACTGCTAATTTGACAGGTGCAAGTACTTCTATTATTTCCGAAAGAACCACAAAATCACTTTCGTTTAAGGAAACTGGGTGGTTTAAGTCAATCAAAGCTTTCTGTATACATGTTTTTAAAGCAAGGAAACGCTCTAGCATCGATAGAAGAGAGTTCCATCTTGTTTTGCAATCCAAAATGAGCGAAAGCTCGCTGCCTTTCTCTTCTTTGACATATTTTTGCAAGACTGCATCATTTTTTGTCGGGGATCGTTTAAAAAGAACAACTACCTTTCGGGCTTTTTTCACTAGTTCATTGATATTTTGTTCATTGGTGAGTAAATCCATATTTGCTATCCCATCATTTGTTGGGGGAAGAAAGCCTAATCCCATTTCCTCGTCGATATTTTCTTCATCTTCGTGAACATCTGTTTCATCAGCAATATCTTGAGTTTCCTTCAATGGTGCTTTGGTGTCAGACATTGATGTGTAGAACTTTTTTTATAAAGAACATCACAAACTGCAAGGTGAATTCCATGGACTAAACACAACTGTTGTTCAGCCTCAATAATTTTTCCCACATGAACCATTACATTTGGACCATCCGTAACAATAGCAACAATGTCTGTATCAATATTAACATTATGCTCCTTTAGACGTGTTTTTAAAACATCAATACATTTCTCAGCATTCATAGAACCATATACACGAATAAGACCCAAATTCCAGTGCTTATTTGGGATATGTACATTAATACTCATGTATCTTTTATTTGTTGTAGAGGTCCTTTCATCAAAGCTCAGAGAAAATCGTGTTCCCAAAGCTTTATATTGATAAATTTCTTTGGAAATTAACTGTCTAATATTTAAGCTGTAACTCACCACTATCCTTTTAATTGAGTTTGCTGACTTGGGCAAATTTTCGAAACCACTGGTAATCAGTAATTGCATTAAATCTTTTTATGTTATAAATACATTAAATGTTAGCCCATCTAAAGCTGTCATTCGAGCCAGTGTTTCGTCTAAGGTTTTTTTTTTTTCGGATGCAAAGTAACTCGTTATTCTTCGTTTCGTAGGAGGCTTCTCGTCGGTTCTGGCATCATTAAACTGTTGACTCGAACTAGGTAAATTTTTGTCGGCTGAAGTTACTTTCAAATTATGCTTAGTTGATAAGTGCGTATGAAGGCCTTTTGTAGAACCACCCAATGTTTTCAAAATTACACCACATTTCTTACATTTTGCAGCCAAATTATCCGCAGACTTCAAATAATGTGACCACACTGAAGTTAGGTCTTTATCTTATTTGTGTAGAAAAAATGATGTTCCCTTTATACTGTTTTCATTCATGTTTAAAAGGATATTTTTTTAAGGTGCATTAGTAAACAACATATTATTGCGGTAAACAACAAAAGCATTAAAAAGGTTATCAGTTCAAAACGTTCAAAACGATTCATTACACAGTCAAATTTTGTATGTATTCACACTAGAATTCCTTCAAGCGGAATTAATTGACAAGGGCATTATAATGTTGCAATAACTAATAGTTGTACAAATATAATTATACAAATCCCAATGGGAATTGTTATGTAGTAATCATTAAATTTTTTTAGACATAATTTTTTTTTTATTACTTGTTCATTTTTATTTTTTTCATTCTCTAAAAATATTTTTTGAAATGAACAAAACGACTTAATAAACTCAAGCAATCACTTAACCACAAATTCGCTCAACAATTTTAAAATTTATCTTTTTAACGCGAGAAGTCTTGCCAACAAACTTAACGATTGTTTTTTATACAATAGTCAAACAAACCTGCCTTAATTTGTGTTTGTGAAACTTTTTTCAATGATAAAATTCCGAACTTCATGGTCTATTCAAAAATTTGTTCCATTTATCGTAAGGATAAAGCATAAACAGGATAAACCTGCAAAGCAGCATTATATAACTCGTTATAATTCAGTATAGTTACTAACTTTGAACATTTTGTTTTACAAAATAATTTAATTAGTTCAATCCTGCTATAATCCCGAAAATCCCGGGATTTTGTGTTTAGAATCCCGGGATTTTCAGGAACCCAAAAACGTCCGGGATCCCGGGATCTCGGGATCTGTGATCTCCGGATCCGGGATCCCGGGATTGCAATCCCTAATTTTGAGCAAAAAAATGACAGAAACAACTTTAAAACATGTAAATTAACTACAGCAAAAAAATCCAGTACAAGGCTCGAAAAATTTGATGTTTAAGTGAGACTCTCATTTTACCCTGGTGTCTCGCTCTGCATTAGATTTTTCCATTTACCCTTATTACTTTATTTTGATATACAATTGGCCTGATACATAAGTAGTACTTTAAAATTAACGACAGTTAATTTTAAAGTACTAATTAAGTAGTATTTTTGAAATTAAAATTTATTCTTTTTTAGTTTATATGTTATATACATGTTTCTGTTTTTAGTGTAAACAATGACATTTAGTAGATCGTGCAAGAATTTCTTTCATTTCTTTTTTATATATCCTGCAATTACACAATAGAAGCCAACAGAAAAATAATTACAGACTTCATGTGAAATGTCTATTTAAATAATTTAAAATTAAACCTGGAGATAAAGTTATTTATTTATTTTATGGATTATCCTTATTCTATGGAATACTATTATTTTTGACAATACTACTACCAACAAAACACCCGTGACAGAGTGGTTAAAGTGTTTGCTTCAGAACCAAGAGATTTGAGGTTCGACATAGGTAAGGAAAAAAGGCGTGAACTTTCTTGTTTAAACTTTCTTTCAGAGCGGTGCTCTGTGATAACACAATAAAGATTTATCGAAGCACCTTCATAAACATACACACAATTAAAAAACATGGATTGAAATCTACTGAAAAATGTCTAGATTATATTTTTTATGTAATAGGATAAACTTGTATGTAATAAATAAAATCCAAAGTGTAAGAAAGTTGTGTAATAAAACTTAAATTAAAAATTTTAAATATTGAAGGAACGGCTAAAACACATTTTAAACTCTGTTTAGATTCATCAATGAACACCCAATTTTAAAATAGGGGTATTCTAGAGCTAATTGTCTCGTAGCATTTGATTTTTCGTTTGTTTTTTTTTGTTTTTCGTTGCACACAAAAATGTTTTTAAAAAATGTTTTTTTTTTTTGATGTTGTTGTTTTTTGTTTTTGATGATGATGTTGTTATTGTTGTTGTTGTTGTTGTTGTTGTTGTTGTTGTTGTTGTTGTTGTTTGTTTGCTTGTTAGTTTGTTTTTTTTGTTGTTATTTTTTTGTTTTTGTTGTTATAAATAAAAGATGGGCATGATTTTTGATTTTAATATTTTAACCTAATTTAGATAAAATATATCAAATTCCATTAAATTTAATTTCAATGAAAAAATTGATGAGCAAAAGTTTTTTTAAATATCATAATTGTAGTCGTCATTAAAATATATATATATATATATATATATATATATATATATATATATATATATATATATATATATATATATATATATATATATATATATATATATATATATATATATATATATATATATATATATATATATATATATATATATATATATATATATAGAGGGCCGGCGCGAGTAAGGGTCACGTGGGGGGGGATGCCATTACAACTTTTGCCGTTTAAAAAAAAAAAAAAATTCATCACCCTCTGTAAAATGTATTTACAAGGTAAAAATACAAACTAAGAAAAAAGAGATAAAAGAAAGTATCATTTAAGAATGTTTTTTTCAAGTGTGTTTTTAAAAATTGTTCGCTGTTGTTATACATTCCAACATCGAACCACTTGTACCAAAATATAAAGAGTAGCTTCAGGAATTATATTCTCTGAGTCTCTAAGTTTTAAACCAGCATTAAGGTTTTCATATTTAGTTTATGAATATCACATAATTCTTTTATATCATCTAAAAAAGAAGATTTAACTGGACAGTAGTTAAGTTGGGAATTAATGATTTTAAAGGTTATTTTATTATTTAAAAAGCGGATAAATAGATTTATTTGCAATGAATGTGCAAACCGGACTCCAGATAGGATCAGAATTTGCACCGTTGCCTGGAAATTTGATACCCTACTGTCAATATTCATTATATTAAGTGAAGCATAAATTGATTTTTTCGTATCCTATGTAAAGTCGAGATGATTTAGTTTCTCATGAGGTTTAATTTGATGGTCGTCTAGGGATATTGGGCAGTTCGTTATTTGCCTTTTTCCGGAGAGTAAAAGATCCGTTTTGACAGCATTAAACTTAATGCCGTTTAAGTTGTTGTACATTTTATACGTTGTTTTTAGGCCCGAGAGAGCAGAACTGAGAAGAATGATGTCATCAGCATAAGCTACAACACCAGTCAAATTTCTATATAGTAGTACCGACAATGATATCATTTTTTATAGTTTCGAGTAGCTTTTCAGTGTATATGTTATATAGGTAGGGTCACAGTATCGATCCTTATCTCACTCCTTTGCTTAAGATCAAATGAGGCTGATTTGGAACCCAGGTATGAGACAGTTGCACTGCCACTACGGTATAAAGAAGATATAGTGTTAACTATTTGGAGAGAAAGAATATCCCAGTTCCAGCTGTCAAAAGCATTTTTCAGCATCTAGCGAACATAAGTAAGTAGGGTAATTGTTGCGGTTTTAATTGTTTCGCTTACAACAAATTCAGCATGGAGGGTTCAGCTCTTATTATTAAACCAAATTGAAGTTGATGAGTTTCTTTTATCTCCGGGCATATGAGTAAGATAAGGTATTCTAAGAGTTTAGCAAATATTGGAATAATGCTGATAACGCGGTAATTGTTTGGATCGGTTTGTGATTTTTTATAGGATTTAACTAGAGGCACAATAGTTGACGTTGACATTGATGTAGGGATCCATGTGTGACTATTTGAAAAGTGAAATAATTTTCACTTTTCAATTATTCATATTGGGCATGTTTTAAATGTTCTGCAGAGATATTGTAGTGATCTTTGCATTTATCTGATTTTAGACAAGAAATAGCTGTTTTAATAATTTTATCAGTTTTGCCAAAAAGTTCGCATTTTACCCGTTCACAGTTCGAATTTTACCAACTATCTTTTTTTTTTACTAAATGCCTCATTTAAACTATTTTATAAATATTGATTATGACAAGTGGCTAAAGCGTATAAAGTTTAAATTGCTAATTTTATGCGCTAATTTAAAGTGCTAATTTTGAAACTAAAATTAAAATGTTATTTTGATTTTTCTTATACAACTTTGGGCTCCTCTAACTAAAATTTACTTATATGCCAACATTCAGCTTATATGCCAACATTCAGCTTATATGCCAACATTCAGCTTATATGCCAACATTCAGCTTATATACCAACATTCAGCTTATATGCCAACATTCAGCTTATATGCCAACATTCAGCTTATATGCCAACATTCAGCTTATATGCCAACATTCAGCTTATATGCCAACATTCAGCTTATATGCCAACATTCAGCTAATCAAAAAAATTTTTTTTTATGAATACAGAAAAAAATACTACTACAAAAATAAGAAAACTATTTTTAAAGAAAGTCTGCTATGGTAAAGTAATGATATGAATGAGGGTAAAGATTATTATCAACGGAAAATATCTTCAAATTGAATGCTTGAAGTTTTAGCTTTATGTTTTTGTCGATAAACAGGTGCTGATGGAACATTCTGATAATTTTGCTTATCAAGCGTTTTGCCACAGAAAAAATTTCGATTGTTTGAAGCGAAAAATAAATAAATTTTATCCCCTAAACTTGGTATTCTTGCGGATTTATTGAAACTCATCCAAAGGAATAGCCATAAAAATTGAACAAAAATCAAATAATTTCACCGTAACAAAAGTTGCTGCGAAACGCAATAAATATAAATCAGATAGTAATGAATCAAAAAAAAAATTTCATAACTAAATAATAAAATAACTTTGAAAGTTGATAGTGACTTTAAATAAAATACTTTGACTTATGAATTATTTGCAAAGCATCTTCATATTGATTATCAGTGACAACCATTTGTGAAGATTGCACTGCCAAAGATTTTAAAACTTTTTTTATAAATTAAAATTTAATGAAAAATGCAAGTCTTGAATTATATCATTATCTTAACAAACTTTTTTTGATTTTTTTATGATTTTTGAGGGGTCTTATACCTTAACAAACTTTAATTTCTTTTTTTAATAGGCGTTTTTTGTTTAAGTAATATATAAATCAACATTTAGGATTACGTTCGAACAGACAAAAAACCTAACAATTCTTAAGCTGTTAAATTTCTCTCCCGTCAAATTTTGCGCAGTTACCAGAGTATAGGAAAAAATAATTATAATATTTCCAAATAAAACATTTGCAACAAAATAGAGATTTATGATAATTTTTTAACGCAACAAAGGTTTTCGAAAATTTGAGCTTACTGTGCACCAAAGACAAATATAGAAAACGAATCGGCGCGCTTCTTTAACACGGAGTCTTCGAGTCGGCCGATTTAACGAAATCAAGTAAGCTCGTTTGATTTGATAGTTACAAGATAAATATATTTTAAAACAACTCCCTTAATAAGAAAACTGTCATTTTGAAATATTTTAAGTCAAAATGACAGTTTTCCACGTTAGTTATTTCAATATTTAAAAATATTCAAGTTTTATAAAGTGGAAACATGCTTCAATCTGTTATATCAGGTGAATATTTAAAAAGATTAGTTTACTTGATACCATATATGTTTTATAAAAACTAATATAAATATGTTAAACAACTATTATTGCTGCTTTTTGCTTTGCGAATTTTACACTTTTCGATACGCCACTTTTAAATAGGAAATTTAAAATATTTAATAAAAACACTTTCTTAAATAATTGCATTTAAATAAGGCCGAATTCGTATTTCATGAACGCCCTAAATATAACTGTTTTTTGATTTTCATCAAATTTGTTTTTCATGGAAATTTTATTAGTTAGTGCATCAGTTAGTGCACAGTATTTCCGTGTATGAAAATACATCCTTTTTCAAGACAGTGCAGCAAATTTGTACAAAATGATCGTCTAAAGGTTTTATTGACTTTTTTAAGAATTTTTTTTTCTTTGTTTAATGATGCCACAGATTTGAAAAATCTTTTACAGTCAAACCATTATCTAAAACTAAATTTAATTTAGTTTCAGATAATGGTTTGACTGTAAATGCTTTAACTACATTACATTCCAATATATTTTGGAATGTGAAATAGTTTAGGCAATTTGATAAGTGAAAGGCATTAAAGCAATCTGTTAATAAATAGGTTTAGAATAAGTTGAAATTTTAGAAACTGCAAATGATCCAAAATGTTGAATGAAAGTTCTTTCTTCATGGCCATAAAAACTGTTTTGACTCATATGGTTTGAATTCTCACAAAACATTAAATAAAAATTAAAAACCTTTATAGTGGAAATCATAATTTCTCCATTTTTTGTTTTTTGGCTTTATTAAATAAAATACATAATCCAGAAAAAACTTAAAATATTTTTTTGTTGCATTAACAAATAAAGTAGGGTAAGGTGGGTTAATTCCGCCCCCAGTGTAATTCGACCTCTTTCAAAGATAAAGAAATAATAGAAAGAATTTACAAAACTAAAACCATCTTTGATTCAAGTTTTTGATTGTCAATTTCCTGTTCCTTACAAAATGTATTCTTCAAATATCCATATTGATTTACAAATTTTATTTACAAGACTTTTTTTGAATATCCAAAATCATCTTCAATTAAGTGCCATATTTTTAAAATATTTTAGATAAGTTTATTTACCCATTTATATTTTGGATATGTTGAATTTGTGTTTTTATTTTGTATAACAACTGCATTTAAGCTCAAATAAACCTTATATTTGTAAAAATTTATCATAAATGAAATAATACCTCTGTAAAATTCCAACTCCTTAGATAGTGATATTTTAAACTTGGAAGTTTGACCCTTCGCTTGTAATAAGATTTGAGTAAAATGCTAATTGTGGTGCAGCAACATCTATATTTAGTATTAGATACGAGGATAAAACAAAGCTCAAAACAGTCGCAATATTTAGCAAAGGAAAGGGAAAAAGGAAGAAAAAAGCCCAGTTAGATAATGTCACAGAGAACCTAAACTGATTCTGTTCATGTGTGGGGTCAATGTTGACGATCTCAAAGTATGTGACCTTAGCATCATCTGCAACCTTTGCAAATTAGTGGTGTTGCCTAATACAACACCACTTATTGGCTAACTTAATGCTATCTCAACCCTAACCACTTTTTAAATAATCTTTAATAATATTGAAACACTGGTTTTTATTATTTGACAAATTATGAATATTTTTTAATTTCTTATTTAGTACTTCAGATTTAAAATATTGTTTTAATGAAAGTTTGTATTACATAAAGTTTTGATGTTTATGTGACTAATGGTTTGCATCAACTAAAAACTTAGTTGGAATCTAAAATTAAAGAATTCAAATGATAATAGTTACATGGTTGATTTGTAACAGAAGATTATATGTTGTGTTTCCAAATGTTATAACAGCTTTTTTGATTTTATTAACAACATTTATATAAGTGGCATCAGCTGTACACAGTTTTTCTGTGTACAGCTGAATTGATTATCAATTGATAAAAATTTACGCTTAACAACAATAACAACAACAAAAAGAAAATAATTAAATGTAAATTCAGTTTCAATTTTAAGAAATAAATATTAAAATATTTTTTACAGTTAAATGAAAAAAAGTGTGCCTAACTTCTAGAATGCTCTATTAACTTTTTTTATTAAACAGGAAACAGTTTCATTTTTTTTTACTTTTTACAAACAATGTATGCTGATGATGACGTGATGCCTCTCTTATTTTACTTTGTTTTATTGGTATGCAAATCAAAAATCTTCAATTTAACTAGGTTGCTCCATGTTTTTAGTTTTGATTCTTGTATTTTTCCTAGTCAATTTAACTTGTACTTGATACCAAATTTTATTATTTGACACTTATTTTAATATTTTTTGTTACACAAGCAGGAGAAAAAAACTCCTTCATGTTTTAGATGTATTGGTTCTCTTTGAGATCTAAATATTTTTTTAGAAAGATTTTTTTTTTAAGAACATTTACTCACGCTTTAACTCGTGTAATATTTGTTCAATAGTAATTAAAATTTGTAATATTTTTTCACTTTTTCTGCTTGAAAATGAAGTTTCTTATTTTTTTTTCTTTCTTTTTTTCTAAATATTTCAAACTCTGCAATGCAAAATAAAAAGTTTTATTTAAATTTGCTTTATATGCATTTTTTTCAAAATTAATCCAAGATATAGTAAATTCAAAAATAAATCATGGAGATTGGAAAATAATTAGAGTTACTAAAGTTTCTAAGATCAAAATCTTGACCTCATTAAAATAGTTAAATTAGCCTGGGCTTATTTTTTGAGTATATCAAACCCAGTAATATAAAAATTAGCCTGGGCTTATTTTTTGAGTTTATCAAACCCAGTAATATAAAAATTAGCCTGGGCTTATTTTTTGAGTATATCAAACCCAGTAATATAAAAATTAGCCTGGGCTTATTTTTTGAGTATATCAAACCCAGTAATATAAAAATTAGCCTGGGCTTATTTTTTGAGTATATCAAACCCAGTAATATAAAAATTAGTAATATAAAAAAAACGCTATATAAAAAAAAAAAAACAGAGTGGGTCACATGGATAAAAGCTTGGTGCAGAAAATATTTTTTGCGTAGAAATTTTTCAAAATGCATATTTACAAATAAAAGAAATATTTAATGACATCAATCTTGAAAGTTGAATACAAAACATCTTGAAAATCTGGCCATTGATAATTTATGAGTGTGTTTCATTTATTAGGAATAATATTAAATAAATTAAGGTTTATAAATTGATAAAATAAATTGAGCTTAAAATAAATTGACTATCATATCTACTCAATTCTCCCTGAAAAAAAATATATGTACAGGGACTATTCTAGGAAAAAAATTTGGGCGGCAGTTTATGTTAATATTGAATGAAGTCAATCTTTACATAGTCATATCTATTCTCAGGGTGAATTACTGTATCTATACATTCTCAAGGTGAATTATGGTATCTATACATTCTCAGGGTGAATTACCATATCTATACATTCTCAGGTGAATTACAGTATCTATACATTCTCAGGGTGAATTACTGTATCTATACATTCTCAAGGTGAATTGACGTAACTTGATGCAATAAAAAAGTGTATTTTATAGCAAGTTTGTTTATGAATTTTGTTGTATTCAGTTTTTATATTTTTCAGCATCTCTATTTAAAAATAATGTTTTTTTCTATTAAAAAAACAGTTTTATTTCTTAAGAAAAACTCTTTTAGGCATTATCACATGAGTATGTAGTATGGTTTTTACTTTATCACATTATACTATATCTACATCTTGCAGTAAGTCATCAGGAGGAAAAACTAAATACTAAATCAAATTCGAGGAAATTGTTTACTTTGTAATGAGCTACTGTCTGTTGCAACTTAACAAAGGACAATAATATGTTGTTCAATTCTTGTTAACTCTACTAGAAACAAGCATATTAGTAAGTTTATGATAATCCTTTGATAGTTTGGCTAATCATTAATGTAAAACATCTTTATGTGTTAAAATTGTTAAAGTGAATTAATTGTAAAGTTGTGTATCTGTAACTATCTTCAACATTTTGATGGTACATGCAGTCTTTACTTTCTAAAGTCTATCAATCCAAAACTATTGAATAAACTAATAACATTAAGCTTTTAAACATTGATATATTTATTTTTATTTCTTCTTCAAGTATTTATTTTACATGGAACTTCTTTAGATAACTTTATTAATTTGAATTCATCATGAAGAATAACTACCAATTACTATTGAGTTATTATTTAAATTAAGGCTAAATAAGTGATGCAGAGTGTTGAGTATAAATGGAAAAAATAAAATAACGAGATTGGAGCAAAGTATGGAAACCTTAAGAAGTTAGTCACTTGAAAGTTGAAGTAAATTTTTTTAATGACCTTTTGTATATCTAAAATATATCAATAAAATTTTTGTATATCAATAAAATCTGTAATAGTTTCCTGCTTGATGATGTGATTTAAAAAATCTAATTACCAAAAAGCTTTAAAACTCAATATATTGTCATGCAATCAATTTTATTTAAAAGTTAAATGAATAAAAAAATCAATACCAATAATTTGTAATAAATAATAAATATAATAATAATGAAAATTGTTTTCTATTTTTACTTTTGTATCAAGTTTATAGTAAAACTATATAAAAAATATAAGATTTTAAAAAGCTGAAACTTGTATGTATTATAAAATTGTATAATTGTATTTTTTTATTGTTTTTTTTTTTTTTTTTTGTAAGTTGTATTATCTTTGCTTTACTGTACTGTTTTGTGCATATGTGGCACATTGAAATATATTAAATGAAATCAAATATTTGTGTGAATATATATATATATATATATATATATATATATATATATATATATATATATATATATATATATATATATATTTGTATATCATTTAATTTATTATAATTAATAAATAAATTTTTTAGTATGTTTTCATTATTACTTTTATTATTATTATTATTATTATTATTATTATTATTATTATTATTATTATTATTATTATTATTATTATGTTTAATTATGTATTTTTTCCTTACATTTTTAAATTTTTTTATATAATTTTACAAAAAAATTTAAACAAAACATATTTTTGTTTTAAAAAAAATATATCTTTGTTTCTCAAAATAATAAACAGTTGGAAAAAATCTATTCAGTTATGTTTGCATAATTCATTCTTTAAAGTAGCTGTTTTCATCTTATTACTACTGCTGTTGTTAATTGTTTCTTTTATTTTTTAAATCCTTTAAGTCTTTTAATATAATAGCTTTGTTTGCTAATCTTTTGTTTTTATTTTATTTGTAAAGTCATAATCTTGCTTGCATTTTTAAAAAAGTATGATAAGAAAAAGTTCAAAACAAAAATATATTGGAACAATTTATACCATGTTTTAGCATTTTATTTAGCTTTTTTTGTCTAAAACAAATAAGGTTTTTCTATTAGTGATATTAGAAATATTGAATTCTCTGATAAAATTGACATCAACAAAAAATAATATAATCATATAAATTATATAAAAAGTCTAAAAGTTTGTTTGATATAATATTTTTAGTAAAAAGACATGAATTAATTAACTAATAAATAAGTAATGTGATATTATTTGAAACATCTAGAATTCAACTTCTATTGTTCTAACTCCTTAGCCTTTCACTTATCCCAATCTAGTAGCTCTATTAGATGAAATTTGTTTTTAGATGGTTTTCTAACATAGAGTATGAACATTTTCAGATGGTTTTCTAAACATAGAGCATGAATATTTTTAGATGGTTTTCTAACATAGAGTATGAATATTTTCAAAGTAATAAATGGTACGAAACCAGGTCAGTATCAGACTGTTGAAGATTCAAAAGATTTACGTATTCCAGTCCAAAATGAAGAGGCATTTGAGCATGGAATATCTTTTAATTGCAGGGTTTGTTGACTTGATCAGTATTGTTTAATTTTTTTTATCTGAGTTTTTATTAATTTTTTAGTACATCTTTTAGTATATTGGAACTGAAGAAATTCCTCGGCCAAACAGTAGAGTTGAAATAGTTGCTGCTATGAGAAGGATAAGAGTATGTACTTTTTAAAATTTTTTTTTAAATTAAATTATATTTTTTATTAATAAGTAGTTTGGTGTTAAAGATTTACAACCTCTCATCTCAGCCTTTCATCACTCATTCTAATTTGTAACCTAACTTCGTCATATTAATTTGTACTCTAATTTCATTACACACACTAGTTTGTACTCTAATTTCATTCATATATTAATTCATATCTTGATTTTATGACATACTAATTTATACCCTAGTTTCATCACACATAATTTATACTCTAATTTCATCACATGCACTAATTAGTACCTTAACTTTTTCACTCATACCAATTTGTACACTAATTTCATCACATATACTTATTCATACTTAAAATATTGTTACACATAATAATTTGTACCTTTATTTCATCATCCATACTAATTTATACACTTATTTTATTACTCATACTAATTTTTACCCTTACTTCGTCTTACTAATTTGTTCTTATATATCAGTTTATAATATAATTATATTAACCACTGGGTAACTACTTCATGGATTCTTCTGAAATGGATGACATTTTGTGAAATATATGATATCTTAATAAAACTATAATGATTATTATTTTTACCTTTTTTCTTCTTTTATTATTTTATATTGCACTGCAATTATATATTACTATTATTTAATTATATATAATACTATAAATATTGAAAGAATATAATTTGAAATAATAAATCTTTTGATATTGATTTAACTCAAAGCATAGTTTCAGATTTTAAAAACACTTGTGGTATCCCAGAAGTTATTTAAAATGCAGGAGAGTGTTGTCCATCAAGAGCAGCTTTAATACTGCAGTTGTAAAGGAAAGATTCAGTAATTTTAAAATCTTTCTCAGGTACATCAGGTACACCTTTCTATTATAAAAGCATCTCAGTTACACCAGGTACCATTTTATTTTACCATCAGTTACACCTCTCTATTATAATGATAGTCAGCAGTAGAATCATAGGATGGAAAGTAAGTTGTTGAAATAAAAATAAGATATTAAAAACTTATTAATAAACAACTTTACTAACTTTACGTTGTCTGAACTGCAAAAAAAGAAATAGCTTTGCAACAAAAGCAGGGGTAATTTGGATATCTAACAATAGATTAATTATTTTTCTTTGGGATGACAGGAAGGGTGTATCATTTGATTCAAAAGGTAAATAGAAAAAAAAGTACTTTGTAAATAGCTTTGCCTTATCCTTGGGAGAAGTAATTAAATGAGAGATTGTTAAGCTTGGGTTTTGCTTATGATATTCTTAAAGATTTTTCTTAGATCTCTAGAAGTGAAGGTAAGTGATTAAGTCTGGAAAACGATTCATAAACTTAATAATATATATATATATATATATATATATATATATATATATATATATATATATATATATATATATATATATATATATATATATATATATATATATATATATATATATATATATATATATATATATATATATATATATATATATATATATATATATATATATATATATATCTGAATAAGACAATAACAATAGAGCTTTTTTTTTTTAATTTACTTGATTTTATCATGAAAAATTACTAATGTTAATTTTAAACTATTTTAAAACATATCATAAGTGATTTTAAAGCAAGTTTTTTTAATGTATTTTAGCTGCTGTTTGATTTTAAATTGATTTATTTAGTATGAACATAAGTATCGTAATATTAAGAAGCGTAGAGTATTTCTGGCTGTATCAGCTGATGGTGTAAAAGTTACATTGAGAAAGAAGAAAAAGAAAAAAAAGGTGTCTACTAAATTTATTTAATAAAGTACAATGTGCATTAAAGTTTATTTTAGTTAAAAAGTTTTATAAAAATTTTTAAGACACTGGTTTACACTTTCATTTAATTTTTAATTCATTTTGTAGAGTGATATCTTGATATTTGACAAGAGATTTTTCACTCAGATAATGGAAATATTTTTTATTTAATAACAAAATGTTCAGCATAATCTTATCTTTAAAAAAATGAAAAACATATGTTTTTAATATTATATATATATATATATATATATATATATATATATATATATATATATATATATATATATATATATATATATATATATATATATATATATATATATATATATATATATATAATATTTCTTTTCAAGGGTAGTTTGTTATTAGAAGACAGCAATTTGTTTATTATGCATTATCCAATAAATAGGTAAAAAATAATTATTTTTTTCTTAACTACTATAGATTTTGTATTCATAAATATTTATAAAAAATATTTCATTAGAAAAATATTCACTTTTATATTTTGCTATTAATGAAAATGTTTTTAAAAACATTTATTACTTATCTTTAAGGGTGTTTTATGTTTCACATGATTCACAAGATCTGAAAATTCTGAGCTACATTGCACGCAGTGAAGATGGAATTTTTAGATGTAGCGTCTTTAAAGCACTAAAAAATGTTTGTAATTTTTTAGTTTGTTTCTGTAAATATTTTTTAAATTATAAATGATTTTATATTTTTATTGTATAAAAATAGTTCCTTTTTATATTATAATCAAATATTTATTTAGTGAAAACCAGAATAATAATGATGATCATGATGATGATCATGATGATAATGATGATTATATATTTCATTATATAATTTTGAATAATTGTAAATCAAGAGTTTAAATTTTCTTGGTTTCTTGAGATTTCCTAGATGACAATAACTTACTGATCAAGCTTTTCAAGGAAAATTCATTATTGATAATATGTATAAATCAAGGTAGTATACATGGTCATGGTCACATTATATTTAATTTATTTATTGATTTTACAAGTTAATATTTTACAAATCTTGATTTAATTTCAAAACAAATATGTCGTTTTACACAATAGTAAAAATGTCTAATTAGAGGATTTATTACCATGTCAGTGGAGTGACAACTTGATAAAATAAACTAATAAAACAAAACAAAGAAACAATCAACAAAAAATAATAATAATGATAACAAAGTTAAAAAAAATCAATAAAAATAAGGAACAATCATATTTAAAAAAGACTAATAAAAGGATGAAGAGTGGATAAGATGACATGAGAGATAATGAGACAACACAATGGTTAATGAGATATAATCAGAATGATGATAAAAACGAAAATAAAAAAAAACAAAAGGATATATTTAAATATTAAAGTAAGAAGAAAAAAAAATAAAATCACTAGAATAATAGCAAAAAAATAATATATATATATATATATATATATATATATATATATATATATATATATATATATATATATATATATATATATATATATATATAACAGCTTCTGCATTCAATTGAGTTAAGATTGTCTGCAAATTCCTCAAGTGAAGAAATTTTCCAAAGATCTACTCCTGCATACAATGACACACTGTTAAAGTCCGGTTTTAATCATAAACTTTCATACCACCCTAATTTAAATTCACCTTATACAAAAAACCGTAAACGCAACATCATTTGGTTTAACCCACCTTTCAGCAAAAATGTAAGCACTAACATAGGAAAAAGCTTCTTAACTTTAGTCAACAAACACTTCCCAATAAATCACAAGTTCCACAAAATCTTCAACAGAAATACCATAAAAGTAAGTTATAGCTGTATGCCGAACATGAAATCTATCCTAAATGCACACAATCAACAAATTATGAACAACAAAAAAGATCCACCTAAAACCAATTGCAACTACCTTAATAAAAGCACCTGCCCTCTATCAAACCAATGCTTAACAAAAAACATTGTATACTAAGCTAAAATGAGTTCAACTAATCCTACTACCACTCCTGTCAACAAACTATACATCGGTATAAGCGAAACACCATTCAAAATTAGATATACCAACCATATAAAATCTTTTACCATTCTAAAATACAAAAATGACACTGAACTATCAAAAGAATTTTGGAAACTGAAAGATGCAAATTTAAATCCAGTTATTAAATGAAAAATAATTAAGCAGTGCAATGCTTACAACCCAACTATGAAGTCTTGCAAACTGTGTATAAATGAAAAATATCAAATTCTGTTTTCCAAAAATAAAAATCTAATTAACAAAAAAAGTGAAATGATATCCAAGTGCAGGCATCGAAACAAGTTTCTTCTCGCCCATTTCGACACGGCCGATTAAACAATTTTCTAATTAAAAATTTGTTTTGACGTCAGAACTCATTCTATTGCTTTGTTATTGTTTTTTCTGTTAATTTTTGTATTTTGTATTTTTTAACGGTTTTTTCTTATTTTAAAAGAATAAAATATGGCTGAAGATTGCCGAAGGGCATGAAACTTCAAATACCATCAAAAAGTTGTATTTTTTCAAATAATCAAACTCTATTATTATATATATATATATATATATATATATATATATATATATATATATATATATATATATATATATATATATATATATATATATATATATATATAATGCATTATAATATAATGCATATTATATATATGCATTATATATTTTAATATTATGCAACAAAAACAATTTTAAAAAGCAACAAAACCACAAAAATAAAAAAGGTCATGACAGTATAAACAATACACGCCAGATATTACAGTATGCAACCCTCGAAATTTTAGTAAAATGGCTTTGTTTATTGAAGAAGTAAATAATATAATTTACATTTTGCTTACTTACTAAGTAAAATAAGTATTTGAAAGAAAAACTTTAATTTTATTTCTAATAGTAAATCTTTTTTCTTTTCAAATTACTTTTGTGTAAGTTGCCTTTTCTAATTAGTTACTTTTACACATGTAAGTAATTTGTTTTTATGATGTACTTTTATTTTACTTTTTAAAGTAAGTATTACATTTTTCAAACATTACATTTACACAACGTTATCTCAGAAAAGAACTTTTTTACATATAAAAAATAAATTACTTTTCAATGTAAGTTTTGCGAATAAGTAAATTCGAAATTACTTTTCAAAGTAAATTACTTTTTTCACGACTTACCTGAAAAAGTAATTTACTTTTTCAAGAAAAAGTAAACAACTTTTAAAGTAATTTGTTTTTACTCGTAAAAATAAATTACTTTTTCAAGTAACAGTTACGAATTTAAGTAATTAAATTTATGTAATTAAGTTTTACTTATAATATAATTTATGTAATAAAAAAAATGTAAGTGAATTATATATTTTAATATGAGTTATGTAAGTAATTTACGCTTAAAAGTACGTGTTTTTACATTAAAATAAGTAAAAGTGCCATCCCTAGTTTTAACATTAGTGCAATACAGTAAAATAAGCATGTCACATAAATCTACACCCCACCTCCCTCCTCCCCTCTATCACTCATTGATTATATTCTTTTACTACTAGTTAGTGATCGACCAAAATTCTGTTTCGGTATCGGATTCAGCAGAAATTTTGCTTTGAACTGATACTGAAATTTTGGTTTCGATACTGTTTATAAATTCTGTAAAAAGCAAAATTTCAGTTGAAAAACATACCGAAAACCAAAAAATTTGTAAGAATTCAAATTTTTATCTAATTTAGAAAAGCAGTTATTTTTAAAAATTTTCACAAAATATTTTAGGAATTTTTACAAAATACCTCATAAAATCCTTGTCTTGCAGAGAAAATTTGCCAGTTGTTAATTTTCGCTGTTAAATGAGTTAATAACTCATATCGCCAACTTATGTATTAAATCTCTATTTGTGATACATGTGTTATCAATTTTAAAATAATACAAGTATAAAAAAACAGCAAATGTAAAATTGCATTTTTCATGCAATATTACATTTGCTTAATGAAATTAATTTTGACTAGCCGAAATGTTAATATCGGATTCGGTAAAATATTTGCCAAAATGTCGGTTTTGGTTTCGGCTCCGAACTAGAGTATCTGAAATTTTGGTATGTTTCAGCTTTTTTTTTCTGATTCTACTGAAACAAGTTTTATCTGGAATTATTTTTTCCTCAATAGTGATCTAGTACAGGTGCAATAATAAGTTTTATTAACTGGGTTATTAAGTTTTGAGTTATCAGCAACATGTAATAATTCTCCTAACTTTTTTTTATCTAGACAAAGATATGAGATCAGCTTTTTTAAAATACCGTGCCTCTGTTGACCAATACATGTTATAAGCTGGTAGTCTGAAAAATTTTTGTAAATTTATAATTATTTGCCTTAGGTGAGATAAATAAAGAAGTTTGCTTGATTGTATTTGATTTATCTAAAGTTGTAAATTAAATAAAATTTTATCTTTCAAAAGAATATCTTCATTCATACATAAATTTTTTTTACATATAATTCTCATTATTTATATGGTTATCAACTAAAGGAATTAAAATAAACCACTTAAGGGAATTAAAATAACTGATTAGGTTTTGATCACATAATATGAAAAGTTGAATCCTAGAATTTGATATTATGAAAAATGTCAATTTCTAGTGTTCAACTAATAAATAAGCTAAAAACATTAATGATAAAATTAGTACAATCAAAACATTAACAATGAAATTAGTACATACAAGCTGTTCAAAAGCATGAGTTTTTTATGTAAAATCCTCATAACTTTATTAAAATTTTTTTTTTTTTTGTTGTAACAAATATTTTGTATCCATTTAAACCCAAACCTTTGGTGGATGCATGTGGTAAAGCTCTCACACTTTTTTAGTATAACCTCATCAGTTATGTTTTGTAATGCAATAGTTTTATACACAATTATTCTGCATTGTTAGTTATATATATATATATATATATATATATATATATATATATATATATATATATATATATATATATATATATATATATATATATATATATATATATATATATATATATATATATATATATATATATATACAGTAGCTTTCATAAATTTAGATGCATTCATTTTTTTTTTCATATATGTAAGAAAATACTCAAAATAAAAATAAAAAAAGTGCTACCGCTATGTTTGATATATAATTTAAAAGAGGAAGTAAAACTCTATTATAGAGTACCTTAATTTTTTTTACAGGATGTTTATTACTCATTCTATACCGATTAACACAAAAAAGTTAATTGATAAGCTTGATTTTATTTTGTTCATAAATTTAGACGCACAATCAAAAAAGTCTTATATCTTGTTAATTGATAGTTAATTAGTAGTTTTTTCCCATATTTCTCATTAATAGGCCTAAATTAATTGACTTTGTCAAAAAGCCTTATATAAATATGACTTAACTGGAATTAGTTAATTATTATTTAATAAATAAACAAAAGTTAAGTTAGTTTTGCACTAAAAAGACGCGAAAAATGGGCAAAAGACGTATCACTCAAGGTGAAAGATGGCAAATTATTGCGCACATCAAAGAAGGAACCAAAAGTAATAGAGAAATTGCCAAGTTAATTGGATTTTCTGAGAAATGCGTTCGGACAACGAAACAAAACTTTCTTCACACTGGTGGTGCCAGCGAGAAAATGAGGCCAGGTAGACCCTTGTCAACCACCAGAAAGGATGACAGTGTTCGTTTTAGAGCTGTCAGAGCTAATCCAAGAATGAGTTACAAAGAATTGACCACAGAATTCAATACAACGCGAAATACATCTATTTCTCAAAGCATAGTTCGCCGAATACTTATCAAATACAAGATTGGAGTCTACACTGCTTTGAAGAAACCGCTTCTGCGTCCATATGATAAACAAAGTGGTGTCGTGAAAGAAGGTATTGGACAATAGAATAATGGGAAAACATTATGTGAAGTGATGAGAGTAACTTTGAGCTTATCAATCGCAAATCTAACATAACAGTCAAAAGAATGGCTCACGATAAGTATTACGCCAGGTACATTAGACCGACTGTACAAAGTGGAGGAGGCTCGATAGGAATCTGGTTATGCTTCAATTACAAAGGTGTTGGTATGTGCCAAACATACACCGGAAGAATCAACTCCAGAATATACATAGAAGTACTGGAAAACAACCTAATTCCATCAATTGACCTGCTTATGCTCAATGATAAACCATGGAAACTTCAACAAGACGGCGCTACTGCACATACTTATACTATACAAAGGAGTGGTTCAACAATAATAATGTCATGACAATACCCTGGCCTCCATACTCACCTGATTTGAACCCGATTGAAAACATTTGGGCTTGGATTGATTGTGAATTAGCAAAGGTTCAAATTTCCACACTTGGTCAGCTGAAGGAATTCCTTAAGGAGACCTGGTATGGGGTCCTAGAAGCGATGTGCAAAAATCTTGTCTATGCCTAGAAGAGTTCTTAGTTGTATTAAAGCAAAAGGGGATACACAAAATATTGATTGGTTCATAAATTACGCCTTCTAATGTATCGTGCGTCTATACTTATGAATAATTTTTTTTGTCTAATTTTTTTAATACCATGTAGTTGTACCTAATTATTACTTACTATTTCATTTTTTTTTGTAAACTTTTTTTAAATTTTGTATTCTGTATGTATTTATCTAATAAATAGAAAAAAAACTTAACCGATATCTTTTTTCGTTTTATCGTTAAAAAACTAAAAATTTCTATTCTCAAATATGAGTGCGTCTAAATTTATGAAAACCACTGTATATATATAGTAAAGGGCTTAGATATACAGTTTGTGGTAAAAAACAGCTCTTTGATTGTCTGTGGTTTTTAAATTGATAAATTTAAAACGCATTAGTTTAATTGCTGGAACTAACTAAATTCAAAAAACCACAAAAACACAAATTAAAAGACTGCAATATTTTTAAAAACATTCAGAATGTTTTTATTTTTAAAAAATAAAAACATTCTGAATGTTTTTATTTTTATTTTTTTACTGTAAAACATGTGCGGAGTGTTGCCACATCGACTATCTTATAGCTTGCTGCTACAAGGGAGTGCTACTACATCGACTATCTTATAGCCTGACTAGCAATGTAGTGTCGCTACATCGACTGAGGATTTAGTTTAGGCAGGCAGTCTATCAAATAATTTGAAAAAAAAACTTTTTAAATTTTTTCCAGCTTTTAAAATAATTAAAAAAAAAAAAATCACCTAAAACTGACATTTTATGGTAAAAACTTAAAAATGATATGCAAGAGAGTATGTTTATATATATATATATATATATATATATATATATAAATATATATATATATATATATATATATATATATATATATATATATATATATATATATATATATATATATATATATATATATATATAAGTGTTGTTATGACTTTTAAATAACTTGACTATCGAGTTATTTAAAAGTCATAACTTATATATTTTCGAAAGTCAACTAAAATCAATTAATAGATTTTTGAAATCAACTAGGTTGACTAAAATTCAATTTAGTTGAAATATGGGAAAAATTTATTTTTTTGAAATAAAGTTTCATAAAAATAGTAAAATAATTTATATTTGCTTTCTATTTTTTAACATATCATTTAAATAATAATGGAGTAAAATGATATCAGAGAAGGGGCGCTCTGAACAGGATAATTTATTCCTAGACCCAAATAATTTAGGGATCACCTTAAATATATCAGAAGTTTATACAATCATATTTAAAATGTAAATGTATAAATGACATTTAGATTTTAGTTTAAATAAATGACATTTAGATTTAGCTTCACAACTAAATTTTGCCCCAGGGCCCCGAGCCAACTTGGAACGGTCCTGTAGTGTTTATAAAAATCACAAGCATTGAGTAAACAAAAGAAAAAAAATAATGAAATACATAACTACTAATTTATTTAGGTATAAATAATGCTAACATGTTATTAATTATGTGCTATTCATTAAATGAACAAACAAAAACGAAGAAATGAAAAAAAGAATGAAAGATATATTTTAAGATTTTTACTCGACTAAACTGACTTTTAGTCAAATAAATTGTTTTTAAAAAAAGGCCATAGTCGAATAAATATATATATATATATATATATATATATATATATATATATATATATATATATATATATATATATATATATATATATATATATATATACAGGGTTGCCACTCAACCTGGAAATAGCATGAATCCCAGGGAAAACCTGGAAAACTCAGGGATTTTTTTTTTTTTAATTTAATATTCAGGGACAACTCAGGGAAAAATTTTTTCCAATTTTGAAAATAATGTTTTATTAAATTATTAACAATAGTTTAAGTTATGATAAATTCGTAAATAAGATGGTTCTTGCAACTGTTATGAATGGATTGTCAAACAATGCATCTGCTAATTTGAGCGAATTATTTACTAGTATTTTTCCAGATAGCAAAGTGACAAAAGGATTAACATTAGGATATAAAGAACAAAAATAGGATATATGATTAACTATGGATTAGCACTATATTTTAAATCATTACTTCTTGAAAGTATCAAAAATTTGCCATGTTATGTTGTCTCATTTGATGAAAGTCTAAACAAAGTTACACAAAATTGTCAAATGGATATTGTGGTTAGTTTTTGGAGTACTTTAAAAAATTGGGTTAATGTGCGATATTTGAATTCAGTTTTTCTTGGTTATTCTTCTGCAGCACATATTCTAAAAAATTTCAATAAAGAAATAGAAATGGTCTGGATAATCTGGATTTTTCAAAAATGATAAGTATCTATGGATGGGCCTAATACAAATTGGAAATTTTTTAAAGAACTTTACATATACTGAAATGATAGTTTTGCAAATAGATAGATAGAGTGCAAATTAAATTCTTTACTTGACATTGGGTGTTGTAGTTTGCATGTAGTACATGGAACTTTTAAATTAGGTTCTGAGTCTACATCATGGAATCTAAAAAGTATTCTAAAGGGAGCATACCAAATACTCCATGATACTCCAGCTAAGAGGGATGACTATAACAGTGTTACTGGCTCAAATTGGTATCCATTAAGTTTCTGTTCAACAAGATGGATTGAAGACCAAATTGTTGCTGATTGCCTAATCAAAATATGGGACACATTGTAAAATTAATTAGATTTTGGCAAAAATTATCAAAGTCTAAACAGCCTTCCTTAAAAAGTTTGTTTAAAAAGCATCAAATGACTCCCTGACAGTTTCAAAGTTACAATTTTTTAGTTATGTTGCCAGCTTGTTAAAAACCTACTTGACACTATCAGACTGATCAACCAATGATTTCATAATGATCTTGAAGAATTGATAACAAATATTTTAGCTCTATTTATTAAACCTTCAGTAATTCAAAGCTGCAAAAAAGGTAGTGACTTGTAAAAGATAGATCTCTATAAAAAAGAGAATTTGCTACCAAGGAAAGATGTTATTATTTGTTTTGCGGCTGAAGTTTCAATTAAAGAACTCCTTGTTAAAGATAATATAACTCTTAATGAAATAAATCAGTTTAGAAATGAATGTGTTTTATTTCTCACAAAAACCATGGAAAGTTTACTTAAACGCATCCCACTATACTCTGCAATCATAGCGAGTGCAAGTTGTTTCGAACCAATCAATCTCAAAACATTAACAATTGAATCTAATCAAAATAAACTAAAAAGATTGTTACATTATCTTGTCAGTTTAAAAATTATATCTGCAACAAAGTGATAATGTCATTCTTCAGTATTCAATATTTTTAAAAAATGACACAAAAATAAATATAAAAAAATTTCTTAGCTTTGATAAAAAAACCACTCGTTCAGATATCTTCTATTTTCATCAACTAGATATAGCCAAACATAATAAACAAAATCATATTATCAAAATGATTTTAACGGTTAGTCATGGTCAAGCTTTTGTAGAAAAAGGTTTCAGCATAAACAAAACAATTCAAAATGAAAATATTCAGTTTAACTCAATAGTCTCTTATCGCATTATAGAAGATCATATGAATTCTCAGAACATTCCAGCTGACACTATTAATATCACAAATGCATTAATGTTATCAGTAAATTCAGCCAGACAACAGTACCAAATCAGTTTAGCAGAGCAGGCGAATTTAAAGAGTGTGAATCAAACCACCAAAGAGTAATCATATTAGATGAAATTAAAGAAGTAGAAAAAAAAAAAGAATTTACATGTAACAGCATGTAGTACATTAAACAAAGATTTAAAGTTTTCCACATTCAATATATATATATATATATATATATATATATATATATATATATATATATATATATTTATATATATATATATATATATATATATATATATATATATATATATATATATATATATATATATTGAATCTGGAAAACTCAGGGAAAACTCAGGGATTTTAAAAAACTAAAATCGGGGGAAAATGTACTTAACTCAGGGGATACTCAGGGAAAACTTTTAAAATTATAGTGGCAACCCTGTGTGTGTTTTCCAAATCTGGCTTGACCGGATTTGGAAAAATAAAATTTCCAAGCCGGATTTGCCGGATTTCTACTAACAGATCCAGCCAGAATCGGAGCCATATCTCAAAACAAAATTACGGGAGCCAAAATCCTGTACATCCCTACTTGTTGTTGAGAATGGTCAACAATGTGGACTATTTAGAATACCAAGTGACAGCTGTTTTCTGTTAAACTTCATTGTTGTTATTAAAAAAGTTTTATAGCAATTTCTATAGAAATTAATAAACATTTTATAGAAATTCTAAAGGCCATGTTTCAAAAGTTTATAGAAATTCTATTGAATTTTTTTCTGGGATGTTATCACTCCGCCATTGTAGTGGATCAGAGTGTCTATTTATTTCTGGTTCTTCCAGATATTGGCGTAGCTGAGTGTCAATGCCTTTTTATAATTGTTGTTCATTTGCTGCGCCACCAGCGGACGTAGACTGAATAATTTTATCAATAAATTGCCAATTGAATAATGATGATGTAGAAAAATTATCCAGCCTGGCTTATTTTGGTGGATTTTCTTCAGTTTTGTCAATCTTCTGGTCAGCATGCTCAGATTGACTTCGATCTTACTTTTTCAGCTGTCAGTGTTGCCTGTAATAAGGAGAATTTAGTTTTAAATTGTGGATCAACCAGTGTTGTCACTATATAAAGAGGTTTCTCTTTTCAATGCTTTTAAAACGAAATCAGGTACAGCCCTAATATATATATATATATATATATATATATATATATATATATATATATATATATATATATATATATATATATATATATATATATATATATATATATATATATATATATATATATATATATAATACATACATTCTATGTAAACATATATACTATATATATTTTAGTTTTTTTTTATACTTTAAACAGAGTACTTTATTTATTTCTATTATTAGAATCTAAAATGTTGAACTTATAGTTTTAAAATTTTGCAAAATTGTTAAATGATACTTTAATGATAAAAATCAAAAATTACATTTTTTACAACTTAATTTTATTTTACATATTATGTTGAAATGCCATGATTTCATTTCAATTTTTAATTGCAAAGAAGTTAGTTTCTTTAAAAAAGAAATTTCCAATATAAATTATTAGTTCTTTATAATATATTTAAATATTTAGTCTCAGGCTATGCATATAGTTCGTACAATTGGACAAGCCTTCGAAGTGTGTCATAAAATTAACCTTGAAAGAGAGAAAAATAAATCTGCTATTAGTCCTTCAGAGGAGAATAAAACTGAGGCGGAAGCAGATAAAGTAGATAAGAAAAGTAGAGTTTTTTTTTTAGTTTCTTATCTTTACTATGCCTAGTACTATTATTTTTTATTATTTATTTATTCTTTTTTTATCCCAATTTTAAAGTTGATGTATAAATTTATATGATTCATTTAAATTTTTAAAACCATTTTAAATTTTTTTCTTTTGATTGCTATTAGGTCCTGATGAAACAGATATTGATGATGTTGAAGCCTGTGAAGAAACAATAACCAGTTCTAAAGAAATAGCCGAACAGCATTATTCAAAAGCTAATCTGGTTACAGACATTGATACAGCTCGTGAAATGATCAATCTACCTCCACCATTAGTACCGCAGGGAACGGTAAAACTTAAAATTGTACAACTTTTATCTGTGAACTTCATTGCAGTTATAGTGAAGTTCAATTAAGTTTTCAGATAATCCCTTATTATTATATCGATGGTTTAAACCACAAAATACACTTGTCTATATTTGACAGTTTCAAGAAAACAGGTTTTCAATGTTTGAGATTTTCAATTAATTAACTAATTATAAATTCTTTCAAAAGATCACTAAAGTTGTAACCTTTGTTTTTTTTTAATGTCATTAAATATTTATTTTTAATAAAATTTTGGCCAATATTTCAAGAAGTAGCACTGTCTAAAAAGGTGGATGTGTGTCTTTTGTGATTTAAACTATAGATATAAATTAATAGTTATAATAAAATGGTGAACATTCTGACCCCTCTAACTATTGTCTGATCAGTCTTCTATCTGTTGTTAGCAAAGTCTTTGAGTTTTTGATCAACAAATTTCTAACACCCTATCTTGAATCAAATAACTTACTGTCAGACAATCAATACAGTTTTCAATCAGCTCTATGGTTGATTTGCCAACTGCTGTGACTTTCAGATTTTATTGTACATTATATGGAGGCGATGAGGTCAGGGCTATTGCTCTTGACATATCTAATGCTTTTAATAAAGTTTGGCATGCTACTGTTCTTTTAAGCTTGCTTCATTTGGTGTACCTGGGAAAGTTTTTGAGATTATCAAATAATAAATAAAGTCATCTCAAAGGCCAACACTCTTCTTCATTTCCAGTAACTTCTGAAATACCTCAAGGTTCTATCCTTCGTCTTGTTATGTTTCTTTTTTAAATTAATGATCCTACTGACAACCTAAGTGGCTCTATTTTCGGATGACTTAACTTTTTACTCCTGTCTAGACAAAAAGTCTTCTCTTTTTGATTGCTTAGAACAGTCATCCATCTTGAATCTGATATCACTTCTGTAACAGATTGGGGTTTGCAGTGGCTTGTAAATTTTAACTCCAACAAATCTCAGTTATTTACTGCAAACAACTATCATAATGCTGTCGACATTCCTAAATTGATGAATGACAACCTTCTCACTGAGTCCTCTTTACATCTTGTATTATCTTTCATTACTGACCTCTCATGGAAACCATATATACAATCCTTACAGTCAGCATCTTCTAAGGTAGCTTCTAAGGTTGCTTCTCTTTATCGTGTTTGCTATTTTCTTACTCTTGATTCCATTCTGTACTTTTACAAATCCCTTATTTGTCCCAATATGGAATACAGTTGTCACATTTAGGCTGGTTTTTCTAATGATACTCTTTCTCTTTTAGACAAGGTTCGAAAACTTATTGTAAACATAGTCAGACCTATTTTATCTACCTCTCTCCTATCATTGTAAAGTTGCATATCTTTCTATTTCTATTTTTCAAATACTATAATTGTCGCTGCTCAAAAGAGCTATCATTTCTAGTTCCATCAACCAAAACTCATTCTTGCTTGACTTGCCATTCAGCAAAGCCTCATTCTTTATTTGTATCTTCCCTGCATGCTCTAAAAACTTTTATTTGCCTAGTTTTCTTCCCCACACTTCAACCTTTGGAACTCTCTCATCTTCATGTTTTCCTGACTCATACAACCTACAAGTCTTTTGTCAACCGTTTTCTTGCTCTTTAACTCTATTCTTTATTTTCTAGCAACTCCCAACTTAATAGTGGTTGCTTGCAGCCTTGTTAAGAGTGAATATACAGGCAAAAAAACACATAACGAGACATTACATTTGTTACCCAAGATTTATTTTAAATAGTTTTAAATATTTTTAGTGTTTTAAAGTCAATTCCATATTATCAATTGATTTTCTTTCTTCTATCTATATAATAATTTGTATATTTAGTATCAAAAATCAAACACGAGAATTTATAATAATTAATGATAACTTGTCTATTATTTTTCTGCTAGATATCCGACCTCAATGTACAAATGCACGGACCATTCACTTTATTGGAGTTAAAGCAAGTTTATCATCATCAGTTGTTGCAACAAATGCATGAAGCAGAAGCTGCAAGAAATGAACTCTCTCGTATTAGGAGTCAGTTAAAAACTGCAGAAGAATGTAGAATTCAAGCCCAGGTTAGGTTTTAAAGACATTAAAATATTTTATTTTTGCATATAGTTGTTTTATTGTTCTGTTAAATTTTATTAAATTTAAATTATTTTAGAACCAAGTCAATCGGCTGTTATCACAAAATCGAGAACTTTCATTTATGTTACAAAAAGCCATGTCAAAACTTCAAGAACGGTATTGTTCCGCTACAGATACCCCGTTAGATGATGCGTGGATACTGAACCAGCTGTCGCAAAACGGGTTAGACTCGACTTCGATATATTCAGGAACAACTGCTGGATTAGGAAGTTTTCAAATAGATTTTACTTCAGAAATATTTGACAACTCTAATGTAGGACCCAGTCCTCAACATCATTTCAACAATAATAAATATAAACTAAATTCTAGCGGACAAGATCAGTTTGCTAATGATAAAAATTACTTGAGCTCTGCCATCAACAAGAATCCTTTTATTTCTCAAAATGAAGAATCTGTAGATAATGTTCTCATGACAAGCAATATTAAGAAAAGTTATAATGAAACCGCTTTATTAGAAACGTGATAGATTAGTGCTAGGTTTATTTTCATAGTAATAACAAATTTTTGTGTAGGCTTTTTTAATATATTATTTGACTGAAAATGATGCGAAACCATTAAAATTATATAAATTGTTTGAAACACTCGCTACTATTTTTTTATGTTTTACCTACATCTAAACAACTCAAGCAGCACAATTTCTTTAATTTATTCTTTTTTTTTTTTTTTTTTCCTTTCCAAAATTAATTTTTTCGTTCAGTTTTGTTTATTTTATGAACATAGTAAATGCAACTCATAATTTTTAAAAAGTTCATCTCACTTATCATTTCAGTATTTTTTTAAGTTTATACATTTTTACTAAACATGTCTTTTTTGAAATGAAAATAAGTATTTTAAATTTTTAAATTACATGCAGTTTAATTGTGATTATTTTATATTTTCTCTACAAAATGTATATAGAATTTCCTAAATAAAAAAAGAGAAATATTTGTAGTCATAAAATCATTCTCTTCTTTTTTATAGTTTTTATTTATAGTTTCTGGTGAAGCGCCCTTCTGCAAAGAATTTTTTTCTGTAAAATATAGTTGCTTTTTTTCGGTAAAAAAAGATATCGTTGATGAAAAACTGCTGGTATCTTTTTCTAAAGAAAAAAAAACTGATGATATTTTCAGATTATCATATGTGTTTAGTGTTTGGCTAATTATCGTCTTTACACAAACACGCACGTTAAATATTAATTGAAAAAATTAGGAATTAAGTCTTAAAAATCGCAAAACATGTTAATTTGATTTGCACTGCTTGCATTTGATCTTAATTCGATTTGCACTGCTTGCATTTGATCTTAATTCGATTTGCACTGCTTGCACTCGATAATACTTGAATTTTTCACATATATTTTTTGAAAAATCCTTTTTGAATCTGATGTTTTGAGTTTACAACCATTTATATAAACTGAATATCTCTTATTTTTTATAGCCATAGTGCATTATCATTTGTCAATATTAAAATTTAGTTTAAGAAATAGTAAAATTGAAAATATATTTTGTGTTTGAATTAAATAAGTTTTTAAACTACAGATGGCCGCTTGAAAGGAAAGCAAATAGTGCTCTAAATGCACTATAAAACTTTAGATTTTATCTATGAAAGAAACAGGCTTTTTATATTAGTTAATATAACATATTAGCTCACATTAGGTAAAGTAGATAAATTTATATATCAACTTAGCGCATAAAATATTATTATGCGCTAAATTAGTTAAGTCTGCTTGCTTTGGTTGATTATTAATTTCGATTGGTTATTATCGATGATTTATATCTTCTAAAATGTATATAGTAAATAGTAAGTATATTTTTATACACTCACTATTTACTATATACATTTTAGTACTTGCATGTGTTACTGTCAATGCGGCAGCTTATAACTATTTTTCTTTTTTAAGGAGACAAAGATTCTAGGTGCATCTAAATTTCTTTTAGGTATAAAAGTAGATTGCAGTAAAAGCGGATATACTGATTATAAGATTTATTGACTTTTACATCATGACTTTTGTACATAAGTGGATGGGGAAAACATTGTTATATTTTTATGTGACTATTCAAGGAATTTAATTAGCAATAGAAATGGATATTGAAACAATACGCATTTCACCTCATACTCGATGTAGTTAAGGACATTTTTGTAAAAAACGCGATTTTTAATAAAATAAAAAGTAAAATTTTTATTTTGCCAGGTTCCAAATATAATACTTTAAATTTTTCAACAAATCTGATTAAATTAGCTCCTCTTTAATTATATTGCGCTAGTAAAAATTTAAATAAACTTGAAATTTTTGAATATTCACGAGATGTTGTTAAGAACGCTCATATTTGTCTATTTCGCTCATCGAGGGAGAAGTTATATATTGCCATACTTTCCGATGTTAATGTTTGTAACCTTTATTATACATTAGAAAAAAGTAGCATGTCAAAAGGTTATTTATAATAAAAATATTTTGACTTTAATAATTCTTTTCTGCTGTTATATATGAATAATTCGGTTATAAATCAATTTTAAATAGTTTATTAGAAACATTATTAAATTACACTCATTGCAATTCGATAGTATAATTCTAATTCTACAATTTAATGAAAAAAGCAACATGTTTCATTATAAACCAAGCTACCGAGACGTATTCTTAGCAAGGGACTTTTCATAAAAATAATTGAGTTAAGTCTGTAAAGTAAAACATTTTCACTCGAAGTTTTATCTCGAATGTGTCTATTTTATTATTCATACTTTTTTGGACGGCCATGATTTTATATAATAAAAATTATAAAACTAATTATAATTGGGTAAACACTTTGCTACTCCATAGACAATAATTTAAATTCTAACCGTCATGTATATATATATATATACATATATATATATATATACATATATATATGTATATATATATATATATATATATATATATATATATATATATATATATATATGTATATATATATATATATATATATGCTATATATATATATATATATGCTATATATATATATATATATATATATATATATATATATATATATATGCTATATATATATATATATATATATATATATATATATATATATATATATATATATATATATATATATATGCTATATATATATATATATATATATATATATATATATATATATATATAGCATATATATATAGCATATATATATAGCATATATATATATATATATATATATATATATATATATACATATATATGTATATATATATATATATATATATATATATATATATATATATATATATATATATATATATATATATATATATATATATATATATATATATATATATGTATATATATATATATGTATATATATATATATATATACATGATGGATCATATATGACATGTTTATGGAATCATTTATATATGGAGGACATAAACTTTTTAAGTATTTTTGTTAGTTTACGCTTGTTGTATGGAGATTTGCCATGGAAATTTTGTGAAGCCACAATAGCACCTCTAGTAAAATCTAAAATTGGAGACTTGATAGATGTAAATAATTACAGAGCAATCACAATATCTCCTGCTTGTTTTAAAATACTTAAACATATTTTATTGGAAAGAATCGAATCTCATTAGAATGTCTTGTACATATTATTTAAAAAATACAGTTAAATACTCTGATAGCTTTAACATAAGCAATGGTGTATGACAAGGTGGAATTTTTTCACCGTTCTTGTTTATATTTTATATAAAAACACTGATTTTCAATATTAAAAATATTCATATTGGATGTAACATAGCACTATGCGTTGCTCCTATGCAAAATGAGGAAATAGGCTTATAAACAAAGAAGCATTCAACATATTGAGCTGATTTTTTCACAAAACATCGAATTTTTGTTTATATTTCTATATTTAAAAGAAAAATATCCGGCTTTTATAAAATAACAGATTAGTGCATCTTTTTCGGTTCATCCGGACTAATTCCTGACAAATCCGGAAAATTGCATTAGTCTGGATATTTTTAATTTAAAAAACAGTAGGTGCCAATATTTTATAGAATTTTACAAACTTTTTTAGAAATTTATAAACAGTATCATTGAATATAAACTTATTAAAATTATAAACAAATCTGCTTTCATCTGATTTTTTGTTCTTTACAATGTTTCTCAACGTCCTAATAGATATTTTTAATAACTTGTGGTTATGAAAATAGCCATTTTTAAAATTCAACACAGAATAGCTCATCAGTATAACATTTTAGTTCATGGTATAGATCTTTCTAGATTAGTTAATTACTAATTAAAATTTATTAAATTATTTCTTAAATATTTTTTAAAAACAAAAAAACAGCAAAACTTTGAATTGTTATTATAAACTATATTGAGATTTTTTTACCAAAAAAAAATAACAAAAATAGTATAACAAAAATATTCTAAACTATTTACAATAGCATAACATTCAAAAAAACACTCAATAGAGGTGTCACAAATATCAAATGTCACAAACAAATAATTAATTGTATCTCTAGTATTTTCTGTCAAGAAAGTTAGACGTGCATGACAAACTTGTGCAGTTTTCTTTATAATTTTAAGTATCCTTCAACCTATTGGAGGATACTTAAAAAACCTAAAAGAAACACTGTGAATTATATGTACAGATTGTGACATAGGCATGGTTTTCTTAAATGTTCTATTAGTAATGAATGCAAATAGATATTCAGATATATGATTAAAAGTCTATATATCCGGTCTTGTAGTCGTGCTGCTCATATTAATGAGTAAGTCTTGAAACAACTTATTTATTCTGATTTAGGTGGTCTTTGTGGTACACTATAAATAAATAAAAATTACATTAAAGCATATCCAACACCAGCAAAAATGTCAAACTTAGAAGTGTTTTTATGAAACATAGTAAAAACAATTTGTGTGTGTCTATATATATTGTTGGCATACAAGGAAACTGCATGTCTATTTTTGGCATTATCGTTTGATATAAATAAAATTTAGAAACATAAATTTAATAAATCAATTAATGAGTTATAAAAATTTTTAATTTAACTATTCCACAAAAAACTTTTTTGTTCATTATCTCAAAATGATGTATTTGGACTTGCAGTTCTCTTGTATATCGTGTGATAAGGATATAAGGTGTGGTAAGGATGCATTTTTTTTTTTTTTAATACAATTTTATATCAGCTCAGACTTTATTAAAAAAGTCGAATGTTTAATGTTGAACAAATTGTGTTTTTTTTACGGTTAATTAATTTTTCAGTTATTTTATTGCTATTTAAAATTTTGTTCCTTTTCTGGAAGTGCATTCATATTGAAGGCATGTTGGTACATTTTTGAAAATTTTTAGTCAACTGTATAAATCAATTTTCTATGTGCCTGCAAAAATATTTTAAAAATATTCATGACCACATAACGTAGTTTTCAATCCAGTGGAGGTTCAATTTCCACCATTTTTACTGTTACTGTTACTGTTACACTTTATTAAACTGATTCTGCTACTGTTAGTGTTACTTCTTGTTATAAATTCTGTTGTTTTTTTACAATTACCAGTGATTTTTATTCAGTTTTAAAATTTTGTTTCTGTTCCGGAGGTGCGTTAATATTGAAGACATGTTGGTACACTTTTTAAATTTTCCAGGCAACTGTATAAATCTATTTTCTATGTGCCTGCCAAATTTCATTAAAAAATATTTATGACCACTTCCCCTATTTCTCCACGCAGTGGAGGTATGGTTTTCCACATCCGGGGAAGAGGGGGCGGTGTTTAACGGTGATCATTCAGTATATTTGATTTTTTATACATAATAATAAGATATTTTATTAGAGCTTTTATACGAACTTTTTTTTTTAAATAGCCTTTTATTGCTAACAATATTTAGTGTTTTTTTTTTTAATATTTGTAAAATAGGGTATCCCAAAAAAAAAAAAAAAAAAGCTCTCTACTGATTCCCATTCTATGTGACCTAAATAAGTACTAAAAAAAGTTTGACGGTTTTATTTTGACAGGAAGAGCTAGATGTAAAATCTGAGTTTTACTGTTTTAATGTTAAGCTAGCTTAACATTAATAGAAAACACATTTTAGAAAATTAAAACAAGACAATTAGATGGGTATAAATCATTTCAAATTGTTTTCTACTATTTAACTTGATAGATTATATTTATAGATACAAAAAAATACATGAAAACTAATATTTATTAGCAAATTTAAGATTTTATTGCGGTGAAACATTTTTCAAAAAATACAACTTTTTGAACAGTTCCCAAGCTCCTTTTTAGTCATAGTCTTAGTCAAGTTTTTTCTAGACTTTTTAACTACAAAAAGTACATTTTGAAGGTGATCTTCATCTCTAGTAGCTGAAATAAAATCTTTAATGAGCTTAATGTTTCTTTCTGCACCATCATTTACAAAAGATATGTTTTTGATCCATGCAATAAAATCTAGCAACTGAGGATGGTTAAAAACATCTATAGTATTAAAACTATTATTGAGTTATTCTTTTATACTTGCTCTTGATATTTTAAAATGTTTGAAGAGAAGGTAGCTTTGCTCGGAAATCAACTCAGGTAGCTCTGTGGTCTCTCCAATTTGTACATTTGATGGTTTACAACGCTGAAATTCATTTGGCTCTTCAAACTCAATCAGAGCTAACAGCATTCTTAGCTTTGTTTCAGAAGGAACTTCTTTATCCCCAAAGGAAAAAACACAGAGTTGCGGAGTTAAGTACCACGTATGGCGTCCCATGCTGAGAAGCAAAGCATTTCCAATATTCTTACTAACTTTTCTCAATGCATAGGCTGTCTGAATAGCTTTCAAATCATTGTAGGGAGCCAGAAATCCTAAAAAACTTTTTAAAAACCATGGAACATAGCAAATTGCAATGAACAAACTTGCATCCTTCAACTGCAGCATTTCTTTTTCTGTCAAGATATTACTGATATCTTTAGTCATATAAAGAGTCAGGATGTAGATCGCATCTGCTAAAAACCTTGCCTCATGGCAGGCGCCAGGTTGATGGAACTTAAAATTTTGTACTTCCACTCCAAGGAAGAAGGAGGCAAGCTTACAAACTATACCATAATCATTCCTTGAAAACACTATATCAGTAGTTGCATTAGTCAAAAATGTCTTAGCTTCCTCTGCAACAGTGCGAAGAACAGAGCCAATCTTCAGATCATCTCTTTGCCAGTCCAATTTACATAAATTTTTCACTTCATTCACTTTCTCACAGATTTCAGGCCACTTGTTCTTTAGCTTGAAATAAAGAGCTCTTCTTGGACCTTTAGTTTTCTCACCAGTAAGGGCAGCCATATAGTGAGATACAAGTACTTCATATATGTGTCTCCTACACATTATCCACAAAATTGGTAATTTCAAAGTATCTGTAAGAATTTGGACTGCTCCATTTACTCCGCCTGTATTGCTTGCAATTGTATCACAGCATATACCAATGATCTGCTCTTTACATCCGTAATATTCTAAATTGTGCACTTGTTCTGCTTGGTCAACTCCCTTTGAAGAGGGACATTGAACAACACCTAAAAGATGGTCTTCCATGGTATCGTCATTCGGGGAACTCACTGAGACTGTAAGTCGCTCAATTTTTTGAATAATGTTAAGCCCAGTGGTAATTTGTTCCAACAGTTTGGTATCAAAATGAAGAAAAAGCCATCGGCCTTTAAGATGATTAGATATTGAAATCCACTCCGAGTCTCCTTCAAGTTCTACATATTTGAACTTTTTTCTATGAAGTGTGCTTCGTGAAAGCGGTATATCATTAATTTCTATACCTCCAGCTTTAAATACTTCACTTAAAATTGCCAGATGAGGTCGTACACCAACATTAAACTTTGTTGCTGGAATAGCAGTACATTCAATGAGCTTTTCAACATTCACTGCTAGATTTATCCTATCTCCAGAATTGTACCTAGGTATCATTTTATAATATTTTTCTACCTATTTATAATTATATACTTTTCAATAAAACAGCTTTAGCTTGTGAAAATTACGACTATTTTATTAAAATAGTACTATACCTGCGTTTCCGACCGTTACCCAGGAAATCATCTTCCTCGCTGATTTCAGAGTCCTCGTTTGACTTTTCTTCCTCACTGCTGAATTGAATCTCTTCTGTCATGGAGTCATGTGACAACAAAACATCATTGATATCTTTTAAGTTTTTCTGTCTCTCTAATTCTTTCTCTCTTAACTTATCTAGCTTGTTCTTTCTCCTGTTTGCATCCAGTACTCTTCTACTGTAGTCTTCATCAACTTTTGTTTCCATATATCTTTTCCTATGTAACTTCTGGTCTTCATAAAAACTAAGAAATATTTAAATCTATTAAGCCATTTATAAATAAATTAATAATTGTTCTAGTTTTTCTTGGAAGATGACCAAACCATGTAAAGAGTTAAACGTAAATATTTTAAAGGAAATAATATGCTATTACTTAAGTTACTTTTAATTGGAAAAAAAATCTCACTACTAAAAAAAGTGTTATTTAATGAACTTACTTTATATGTTCCAGCTTGGCATCATCTATTCTCAATCTATCAGCAAGAATATCTTTTTTAAAATTCTTAGTCGAGATGTCAAAAAGCTGATAGGATTCTTTGATTGCTTATCAAGACTGCTGTTCCAGTTTAGAGAAGACAATTTAATCAATTTCTTGTATTTTAAATTAAGTTTAATGATTTTGGTCTTTATATTGTACCCACAAATCACAAATTTCTTGCCAAACCCAGCATTATCCCAAATTTTTTTAATCCTAGATACCAAGCAAGAATTATCAGGATCTGTACAAACACCATTTTCACAAACAAGATCCTTGGATTTCGATTTCAATTTGCAACCAACATTAGTAGAAGTGGGTTTGTATTTAACTTGTGACTCGCGAAGGATAAATTGATAGTATCTAAGAATATCACCATTAGATGGAAGCTGTCTCTGAGGTAACTCCCTCAGTGGGTACTTCAATAGGTAAATATACCTCAACCTTTCTGTATTTTTCCGTTTTTTCTTATTCTGTCCTATCATCATCTTTTTTTTAGCTGTTCTACCCATCTTTATATGAATTTCGAAATAATCAGTTTTTTAACTAAATTTTTACTAAATGTTATACTTGCATCAAAAATCTATGAAGTCGTTATTCCCTCTCGTATAATATTTTATCTAAGTTTACCGTTACGGCTTTTATAACCGTTTACACGAGAATTTCTTCGTGCACAAATTAGAATTCCGTCGTGCACAAATAATTCCATTTAGAAATTTTTTAAAAACTTTATTTATAATTCCCCATGGATTGGTTCACAAATAACTCCATTTAGAAATTTTTTTTTTGAAAAAAAATATTTAAATGGAGTTATTTGTGAACCAATCCATGGGGAATTATACCAACTAATAATATTGTCCAGAGAGAAAAATATCAATCACTAACAATGTTTATAGGGAATGATCCTATTCTTTAATAATATCCTATGGGAATTATTTGTGTACTAATTATTACATCATATTAAAACATATTGAAATACTAGATAGCGCTATTTTTTAGTAAATACACATATGTGTACAAAACCGTAAAACTCAGAATTTACATCTATCACTTCTAGTCATTAAAAAGTTAAAAAAAAGATTTTGGTAGCTATTTAGGACCTATAGAATGGGGATCAGTTGAGAGCACATTGAAATTTTAAAAAAAGTGTGTTTTTGGGACACCCTAATGATTAATTAAGCTGGTTATATAGTAAAAAAATTTTTTGTTGATTGCTACTCTTTTCACACATCAAAATTAGTTTCAAGGCAAAATTCTGCTAAATAAAATTTAAAATGTTGAAATAAAAATTAAAGGACATATTTTTATGGTGATGCAGCATGGAATGCAAAAAAATCATTAAAAACAGCATTTTCTCAGCTTTTTTCCATACCCATAATGTACCATATAGCCACCTAAGCTATATATGATATTTAAAAATTAAGCATATCTATAAAGTTTTTTTTATAGGTTAATGATGATTTTTAAATTATTTAAATAATTAATATATAACTATAAGCATATTGTGCACTAAATTGTAACACATAAATATATCACGTGCTACACCACAATATTGTATTTGATGAGTTATAATATCCTCCCTGAAGTGTTTTCCTCAAATCAGTCAAAGGTTGGGCTGGGGGCCTCGCGGCTCGCTAAATACTATCTTAAGTTTGGCAGCGTCGACTACTGCAGCGTTAGCACAAAGACAGAGTAGTAGGAATTAAATTAATTTATGTACGATACAAGTTAATAGACTAAATCATGAAAACAGTATACATAACAAAACACACTCGGGGTATAAAACAAAAATTTCCACTAAGGCAGCTTGAATTATAAAATATTGGCTGTTCTAATTATAAAGTATTGGCTGTTCTAATTATAAAATATTGGCTGTTTTAATTATAATATATTGGCTGTTTTAACTATAAAATATTGAATAAAACGATTTTCTCCACTAAAACGACATTAACTTTTAACTAAAAATTTGGATAACAAATCTTCCAACTATAACGGTAATAATCATAAATTGAAAATTAGGGAAAACTAATATTTCCACTAAACCGATATTAATTATAAACGAAGTTATGAAAAACGAATATTCCCACTAAAACGATTAACTATTAGTTTCAACGCATTTAGTTTTCGTTCAAAAGTTATAACATAATAATCAAAACAACTTAAAGAACACTTCAACGACAGTTACCTCACAGAGCCGAACACTGAAATATATTCCCCTCTGAATTTCACTTCTAATCACTGGACATCTGTTCGAATATGGCAATTTATCTAGCACTCTCTAGCACTTAGCTAAAATATTCTTTTTTTATAATATATGTATTATATGTATTATATATATATATATATATATATATATATATATATATATATATATATATATATATATATATATATATATATATATATATATATATATATATATATATATATATTATAATTTAATATTCATACTTTATTTAACAATAATAACAGCAACTTGGCATATAAAATATATTATACTCACAAGAGATATTTACTTTGCTGATTTTTGATGTTTTATATTTAATTAGAAACAACTTTTTTCTTTTTCCGCAAATTTTTATTGAATAAAAAGCCAGACTTTCCAAAATGTTAAAAACTCAGTGTAACCAGCATAAAGTGATAAAAACGTGGACTGCAAAAATATAGCACATGCAAATGCATTTTTACTTGTGAAAATATGCCTTGTGAAAACATCTGAAAAAAAAAACATGCCTTGAAGGAAAATTATAGAAGAAAAGTTTGCTGAGATTAAAAGTAACCGTTTTAAAACATTAAACCACGCTTAACTTAAAAGTTATAACTTTAAGACTAGGAACAAATGTACCGCTCCGCATCAAGTTTTGTTATCAACTAACCGGTTTTTAATAAAACATACTACAATGAATTGATTTTATAGCTTGTTACCACGGAGGTAGCCAGAATATTATTTCACTTCTGAAAAGTCTCTTTATTTTAGTAAATTTATAATAAATAAAAAACTGGTTACTTCTGTAGTAACATGGTCTAATCAATCAATCTTTAGGGACACACAAAAACAATGATCTAATCATTTTTTTTTCTTTTCTTGGTTTTTAATTTACAAAAGGCATCATTTATTTTATATATGCAAAAAAATTGAGGAAATTTGAAAATTATTGTATTGTATGTAATATAAAGATTTTCTAAAAACCCGGGTCTTTTTACCCCTGAAAATCTCTCATTTAAAAAAGCAAATTAAAAAAAAATTGCAACAAACATTTTTTTATTATTTAATGCTAACTTGTTTCGGTTAAAAAATATTCAAAATATTAAAATTGAAAAATTTTTTCAGAAAAGTAAGTAAAATCCTATTTCTACTTCGCGACGCATAGTGCATAGGTGGAACTTTTTTGAATCTTTTAGCATATGTAGTCGATATTGTACTAGTTTCTCTTTCTTGCTTTGTAATTGGAAAAATTAGTGTTGTGACCAAACCTAAAAATTGTAACTAACTAAACTAAAAATACCGTAACTAAAATTAGTTGACTAACTTTTTAGTTAACTAAAATCAGTCGACTAACTTTTTAGTTAACTAAAACTACGCGACTAACTTTTTAGTTAACTAAAATTACCCGACTAACTTTTTAGTTAACTAAAATCAGTCGACTAACTTTTTAGTTAACTAAAATTACAAGACTAACTTTTTAGTTAACTAAAATTAATCGACTAAGCTTTTTGTTAACTAAGTATACGCGACTTTGTTTTTAGTCCAACTAAAGAATTTTATAAATATATAATATAAATAATTTGAGTACATGATATCATTTCTGTTAGAATTTTTGAATAAGATTGCGAATGCATAATCATTTTATCCCATAATACCGCAAAAATAAAAAAATATCAAAATAATTTACTTCAAGAAAATATTAGAAACAAGATACTTCAAGAAAATTTTTTATAAAAAATCCAAAATGTAAACATAGTAAAACACAAATATCTATAGAATTGAATAAGCTACCAAGGCCAACGCAAAGGGGTGTAAGGATGGATTGGTTGTGTGTGACATCCCATGGATGGATTGGTTCGTGTGTGACATCCCATCAATGAACTTTTAGCTCATTTAGTAAGCCAATTTGACTCTTTTAGATAAGTAAGTTGGCAATTGTAGATTTTCAGAACAGTCAGTTGGTAAATAAAAACAAGAATTTTTTTTTCCTATTTCTAGTAAGTAAAATTTTAACGGCACTCTCTACGTGTTACCTACTTGTGATGGCCTACCTGTAAGCTACAGTATATTACAATTACTTGGTTTTATTATGTGCCACTTTTTTGGATCCAAATTATAAAAGTTTTCAATTCTTTGAAAAGTGCAAGGGAAAAAAATTTTTTAAATGTGTTAGAGAATTTTTGTCGAAATTTAATTAAACAAAAAAAGTTTGTGATATAATTCTATTTAAAAAGGTGACAAGCAAATTAAAAAAATTTAAGTTATCATTTGACGATGAAGATGATATTTCCGGAAACGATAGTGACAAAATAATAAATTTAGATTTAAAAAGAGAAATTAGTGGTTATATAAAATTGTCAGTAAATGAGCAAAATGTTTTTACACTTTTGGTATCAAAATTAACATGTATATCCAATAATATATTGTATTTCAACAATGATTTTATGTACGCCTGCTACCAGTGCACTAAGTGAATACCTTTTCTCTGAGGCATTAAACACTTATGCATGCAAAGCGAAACGTATGCAAACTTATACTTACGCATGCAAAGCAAAAAAGAATAACAACTGAATGTTTTCAAATATTGATGTTTTTGTACGAAAATTTGGAATTTTTTAATTTAGTTTAAATTCATTAAATATAATATTGAAGTTTTTTCTTGTAATAAATATTTTTTAATATATTTATTGTTCTAAAAGAAATATTATTAAATTTAGTATTCGAACTCTTTTGAGTAAAACTGATTTTTTTTTTTTTGATACAAAAAATTAAAAAATTAATATATTTTTTTAAATTTAAAATGTGTTAAAAAAAAAAGATAAAGAAAAAATTGAAAATTAAAAAAATTAATGTGTGATTTTAATGTTCTTGAGCGTGCGGTTTTATTATACACTCTTAAAAAAGTTCCGGTAAATTGACGGAAATTTCAGGCAAAATACTTGAACTACTTCGTGCCGTATGGAACCAGACGAAGATTCAGGTAAAATACCTGAACCTGAACTGTTTCAGGATTTTTACCTGAACCTGAACTGTTTCGGTTCCGGTATTATGTCTGAACCTGAACCAGTTCAGGTTCAGGTAAAACACCTAAACCTGAACTTGAATCAGTTCATTATAAACTAACTTGGTTTAAGCGTAAAAGCGGTATTAGTTTTTATTAGGCCTGAAGATAGTAAAAATTCAAAATCGTGATTATAAATTAACACGGTTTAGTTGTAAAAACGATATTTTATTTTCAGAAAGTCAATATATTTAAAAGTATAATTTATACAAATTTACGCAATATAGCAATAACAATGCATATAGCAAATAATAACCAAAATATAAGTGTTTCTGCGTTTAAAATTGATTAAGTTTTTGTCTAAGGTAAAGGGACAAGTCTGTCGCTCCTTTCGATAGATGCATTTCATCTTGGTAACCTAACACGGTATGCTGCAAAAAGTACAATATGTGGCTACATTGTTCCGCATACTCCATGTTCATTAAAAAATAAAGTTTAATTAAGATGTCAACAGCATAAGATATACATCTGTTGACAGGAATAGCTCGACACTCTGTAACATTATAATGTTGCCTAAAACAGCAAACTTTTTTACCTTTATTATTTTAATAGTTTGGTTGTTTTTTTTTTATATTTATTTATATATTCTTTAGTATTTTTTTAAGTATCTATCTAATATAAAAATAAAGATAATAAAAAAGTTATTGAATTTTAATTTATAATTGTTTCGACCCGGTTTTACACGTATTTTAAAGTGCTTAAAAACTACGTATTGCATTTTTCAAGTAATTAAAATGTCATAAACAATTTCCTGGTTTTTAAAGCGACCGCAGTTACTTAATAAAATGTTTTCGTTATTCAACAATTAAGTATTATTTAATACATTTTATACACTATTCAACAACTTATATTGCGGATATTGCATTCAAAAATGCAAATACCAATTTTCCTTTTAAATTTTGCAGGTATCGCCAACCGACGAACAACTATACTCTGAAAGCAAAAAAAATAAATTCATAATAACTTATTTAACGATTTTCTTTTGGGTTCATGTCAATACTTTCGCCTGCCTTACTATAGTTTTTGCGGGTTGTAATAGCCGTTAGGAGAGGTTGATATTTGAAGAGGTGGGGAGGGGGAGTTATAGATTTGTTGTGAAAATTAGAGATTGAATCTATTCCTATAATACAGCAGGGGACAGGGCTGTACTGAACAACGAAGACGTAGGGGGAGGGGGTGCAAATGAAATAAGCTTTTTTACCATAAAAATCTCACCAAAGTAGGGCTTTTTTTTATTTAAAAGCCAAGTTGCAGTTTTAACCGATTGAGTCTCAAATTTTCTAAATTACCGACAAAACCGACAGAATGTTGTAACCCCGGTAAAGTGCCCATACTCACGTCGGTACGGCCTTGGCAGGAGAAATTATTTTTGATTTGCGATTGTTATTGCACACTTCCTATAAGAAGCAGCACATAAAAAATATAAGTTAAACGTTCAATGAGCGTACCAAATTTGATGTAATTGACTAAAGGGCATTATTTGTATATTCTATTCTGATTGGGTGTTTATAAACAGTTGCAACAACTTCATAGGCAGTTGTCTCAGAGCTGGGAAAAAATTAAAATAATCGAATTTTGCTTAAAACATTTCTTTTAAATAACAGTTTAGTTCGACTGGGCTCTAGGATTCACAACTAGTAAAGTGTTTAATTTCGATAAAATAATATTTATGGCCTTAATAATGCTTCCTCGTGTGTAAAATTTTTATGCGAAAGATTATTTCTTTTTTCAAGCACTAAATCTTGCTTTAGTCGACTAAATTTAGTTACACTAAATATTCAGTCGACTAATTTGAATTAACTAAAAAGTTAGTCGACTAATTTTAGTTAGACTAAAAAGTTAGTCGCTTAATTTTAGTTTGCTAAAAAGTTAATCGGGTAATTTTAGTTAGCTAGAAAGTTAATCGGGTAATTTTAGTTAACTAGAAAGTTAGTCGGGTAATTTTAGTTAACTAAAAAGTTATTCGGGTAATTTTAGTGCAACTTAGCAACTTGTAGAGTATGGTTGTTAGGCTTGCCAGCCAAGCTGTGTACTTACAAGTATCTTTTGATACATGTCCTATTTTTGTTTGTTATTGTTGTGATGTTATTTTTGTGATTTGTGTTGATAGACAGCTTGGCTTACCTTCCCATTTGTGACTATCGATAAAAATGAATAACAGGTACTTTTATTACAGAGAATTACTCCTTTAAATCATTCACTAAAAGCCAAGACAACATTTTGCCTTAAATCTAGTTTATGTCTTAATTTAATTTTATCTTTAGTATTTTTATTGCTTTTGATCTTTGAAACAGATTTTATAGTTATCTTTTCAATAAATAGAATTTACTTCAATATCATAAAAGATTACCATAAATAAAACAGGTAAATTGATTTCCAATTTTTAAATGTGATGTGTTTTTTTTATATATATATATATATTGTATCATAGTTCCATTACTTTTTTTATTTCAGATTTATCATGACGTATTTACCCAATATATAAAAACAAAATTGAAAATTGCTATGTTTTTTTTTATTAGTAAACTTTTGCTATTCGTTAAAAAGATTTTTTTGCATATTTCATTATATTATTTATTAATTTTTATGAATATATATAATTTATTCATTTTATTTGATAGTTATATACTTTATGCATAATAATTTTAACGGTTTAGCTTAAGTTTTAAATTATTAATCTGTTTTACCATTTACTAAAACCTATTGAAATAGAATTTAAATAATAAGTATATTAATAGTTGTTTTGGAACAGACCAAAACTCTTATTTCGGATCACTGATATTTTGAACACTTTTTAGATTATATAATAGAATGACGTATTTCAAAGATAAAGGTGTACAAAATTTACTATTTTTGTGTTTTGATAATTTGTAAGTAAATGTGTAAAAATATCTTTCAAAAAAAAAACATACTTTTATAATTAAATGTTTTTGTTTTGCATTTTATTATTTTGGTTAAAGCTCTTGAATTAAATCTTGACTATTTTTAATTAAAATTACTCTTCTAACCGGCCGATTACACGTTTGGGGAGGGGGATAGATCTTAATAAAAAACTTTAATTTTTAAAAAATAATTATTTTCTACCGTTTACTAACAAATTATTGAAGTAAAACTACATTGTAAAGAATAAATACAAATTGAAGATGCAAAAAAGATATAACTTGACGTGTTTTATTTTTTAAGCTATTTTTTTAAATTATTTTTCAAATAATATCCAATTGTTGTTTTAAAATTGATATAAAATGCATACCAGATATGAACCGCATAAATTGAAAACTTTCTTTTGTTCTTATGCGAAGGCGATGAAAATGTTCAAACCTGGAAAAAAATGATAAAAAACCGTCCTTAAGTACATCGAGTAGTTCACAATGCAACCAACCACTTTAAGAATATTTTTTTATCTCGTTGCAACTTTTACATTATTTTTAACAGAACATGACCTAAAATACTAACAAAATGAGGATTGATTGTAAATGCTTTTTATCATTACTGTTTACATCCTTTAAAAAAACACAGTGAAAGACTTTGAATACAAAAGAACAGAGGTGTTTAATAAAAAATAATTTAGCAGTGAGACCCAAATTTATCTATTTTAAGAGTTATTGTAGCCCCACTTATCCTAAAACAGGGCCCCATGCTGGAGCTTTCTGCAGGCCCCCCGCCTCCATAATGGCTGTGCATACAAAAAAAGAAAAAAAAGTTTTTTTGGCAGATAAAAACAAAACCATAAGGAAAAAAAAGTTTTCATTTAAAAAATTTTTAAATGTTTTAAAGTTAAAACTCAAATTATCAATTTTTCAAAACTTTCTGATTTTTGAAACGCCATTTTTCAAAACTTTCTGATTTTTGAAACTGATTTTTAAACGCAATGAGACTGAAGTCTCATTGCGTTGAAAAATTTATTCACTTAAAAATTGAGTTAAGCATTTCAATTTTTAAGTGAATAAATTTAAAAAATTTATTCACTTAAAAATTGAAGTGCTTAACTTCACTTTTATCATGGTTTGATAAAAATGGTAAGGGGTAAAAATTTCTCAAAAAACATAAAAAAACACAAATCTGCACCCTATATCACCAAAATTTTTGAAACTTGGCACAAATATTTATAGACATATGTTAGGAAAGATTGCAATTTTTTTTTCATAAAATTCCTTACCGTTTATAATTTACAGCAATTTGAAGTTTCCTTGATTTTGACTAAAAACTGAGGGGGTAAAAGTGCCGAAAATCATTCCGTTTACTTTCACCTTAATATGGTGCTTGTAGTGATGCCACAATTCTGAAACTTTGTACCAAAAGAGTTTAAAACGTGTTAAATCCGAAAAATATAGTTTTTTATATGTCAAAACAAGGGAATGTAGCTTATTTTAAGATCCGTAAAATACACTTAATAACGCCGAGAAAAAGGGCATTGACAATTATAGCTATAAAAAAAATCTGACTGATATAAAAAAAAAATTATTTCGATTTTCTTAAAAATAAGATCAGCACCTACTTTTCGAACCAATTTTGTTTTAGCCTTATATTTACTTGAGGAATTATTAATGTTTGATATAGACACAAAATTTTTTTAATATTTTTTAAATTAGACACTTAATATAACCCCACCTTTTACCAATCAATCAAATTAGAAACTAAAAATTTAGTGACTTTATTATCTTTTTCATTTTCATATGATATTTACAACAAAATTTAAACGTATATAAATTTTTTTTTTTAAATACTAAACTTTAGTGATTTTATATATGCTTCACATTCACATTATTTACAAGTAGGTTCACAAAACATAATATTTAAAAAAAGAATGGATAAGACATAATAGACTCATAAATATAAAAATCTCTACTTCCTTAGGAAAATAATTTTTTTTAAGTCCTCTTTGGCTAATTAGTAGCAAAGTCCTGTTTTTGTTATCGGTACCTCAACTTTGCAAATAATGTGGACATCAGGAATCCAGCATTGGCTTTCCTTTGGTGGCCATTTAAACGACCTTGCAGGACCATTAGGACACATAAATTTTACAAGCACATCTTTTTCTTCTAAATTATTATCTTCAATGACTCCTATCCACCACTTTTGCTCATAGGAAACACAGGCATAATCACCTGGTACTAGGTTTACAGTTGTTATCTGGATATTTCCAAAAAAAAAAAAAACTTAAAGCAAATTCTTCATCAACACTGCATAGCTTAGTGCCTACCTAAACAAAATAGTAACATATGCAATTATTCCGTTTTACTTATCAAACATGTTTTATTAAATGCATAGATAGCAAATGCAGAGGAAATAAAATAAAATACAAATATTTTTGATAATGATTCTGCAAAAATCTAATATCTATTTGAGTTTATCAATAAAAGTTATGCGTGTATTTTAAAATATGGTGAAAGGTATAATTAAAAAATAATAATTTACCTTTTGATGGCCAAGTGGTACAAACTGATGGTAACTACGTGATCCAGGTATTGTATTAGCAGTATCCAATCGTTCTTTAAGAGCGGTTCTCACCAAAGTTAAATCTTCTGATGAAATATATATGAAATTTATGCCTTCAATGTTTTCATCGCGATATTTATACATTGTTTGTGGAGATAAAATATGATTACCCATATCTCTTTGCAAACTTGCTAGTGTTGCCAGACGTTTGACTGTACCACCTATCCCATCACAAGGTTGCTTACCGTGACTAGTTGCAAAAAAGTTCCATTTAGCAGTAAAACCAAAATCTTCACAATGGAAACAAAGATTTAACATATTTTTTCAACTCTTATATTGACCTGCACACCCATCTGAAAAGTATTCAATATTTTTTATTTGAGACAAATTTGTTTTTATATCATTGCAAACAACCTCAATAATTTTATAAACCATGTTCACATCATGGATCATATCATCCGAAATAATACAATAGGATTTGTGCTTGAGAACGCCTTCTTTTTTAAAATAAATAATCACTGGATGAAGTGTACATTGTAAATTTGTCCAACGAAAGCTTTGCACTTCATCCTGAACTACAACTTTATAGTTTTCTGAAAAGTCACCCAGAAATAATGCTGTTACCTCATTCAAATCTTCCTTTCTTGATCTCAGGTATAATGCTTGACTCTTTACTAAATACGAATGTGGTGCAAGTTTTCCAGTTTTCTACATACTAATTCAATGTATTCAAACATTGGCTCTTTATTATGTGTCAAGTTTAACTTATCTGTTGTTGCCCATTGATCAAATTCAATCTCATCGCCATCTTCAAATTCTCCAAGTATATCATAAAGTTTTTCAACCAATGCATTCATAGTTTCTGGGCATTTTTCACATTTCCTCATCATACAGTCTTTATTAGTTATATCACAGACAATATAAGGTAACAATTCTTTATATGTTACACCAAGAGGATGTAAAAGCAGTTTCAAATTCTGATGAACAGCACAGACGCATACAGAATGTGTTCCTGAGGCACCAACAGTAACACACCATTTAGGTCGCGAGGTGCAAAACTTTGAAAATCCTATTTTTATTTCTGGGTTCTTGGTTTTAAAGGCAACAAACAATTCCTTTATATTACATAAGAGCAAACGTTTTTGCATGTGGACATTTTTCTTTATGCTTACATAGTCCTTTTTACTAGGCATTCGAAAAAGGTCTTGACCAGTTGAACTGTTACATCAGGAAGAGCTTTTCCTAATTTAGGATTAGGCATGGTTAAAATACCTTTTTCTAATGTTAACTTATGTGCAGTTCGAGCTACATAGTTTGTTACATGCAATGTTTCAGATGGACACAGTTTTCCAGGTATATGATTTAAACCTATGATTTCTGCTTCTAAAACAGTATGCATTGTAATCACACGTAGAGATGCTTAAAAAGAAAGTAATTACATTACTTAAATAACATTAATTCTATATATTATGTAATTATATTACTATACAATTTGTTATATTAATAACTATAAAACATTGAACAAATCTTATTACCAAAAAAACTTATATGACTTATTAATAATGATATTACCTAATGAAATATAAATATATAAATTTTTACCTTTACACACCTTTTGGTGACTCAAAAATGGATTACAGCAACTTTTCTGATTACCCTCATATCTTACAACTAACATATAATGATGATGTGTGCATATATTAGTAATTTGTTCTTGTTTCAGATTTGTTCGTTTTTTAAGTAGCTTACGATCATTGCTGTCAATATCTTCAATCAGATTTCTTTCTAGAGTATATGATTGTTTATAACAATCTCCATGATTATTTACAAAGCAGCAATTAATTTTGTTATCCATATAAAAATATAATGAGGAATCTCTGTCTAAACACTTAATACAAGAAATCTTTAATAATCTTAATGTCCCTAACAATAAAAGTACACTTGAACACAAAAAATATCATATCAATATGTATTTATAAAGAACATATTGCTTGAACAAGTAGCTATTAGTTTAATAGACATATTTTAAATGTCTAACTATCTACTAATTATTGTAAACTCTCCATTAACTACTTACAAAAAGTTGTGTAAAAGTAAAAGATAACTAAATATAATTTTATTTAGTTATGTAACTTAACATGGAAATATTAATTAGACATTATTATATCATTTTATTACTTTTTTTTTTGATGATAATTGTAGAAATAGTGACATCAGTCATTTTTTGTTTTTATATTGTTTTTATATTGTTTTATATTGTTGTTGTTTACACTTATTGTTATTTCATTTAGAAACTAACATTGTTTAAGATATAATTATAATTGAGAACAACGACTAACTTTTGTTTATGTGGTAAGATATAATTATAATTGAGAACAACGACTAACTTTTGTTTATGTTAGTTTCTTATGCATTCTATGGAATTTTAAAGAAACAGGTATTTCAAAGATAAAAACTTCTTGTCAGTGGTTGAAATTGTAATTCACTTACATATTCATTTGAAGTTGTTAATGTGTACACAAAAGGTAGGATTTTGCTAACCTTTTTCTTTCCTACATTATGTCCACAATAAGCTTACCTTGCCAAGTCCCAGGATGCAATGTCGTCATTGAAGGTCCCAGCGAAGCAATTGCAATTGCATTATTCAACAGTCACCAGCTTCACCATCCTCCAAACTCGATTGACATACATTTAGCCTTCTCAAAACACAAGGCACCTAAAATGGATCGCCCTCACATTGGTCAGGATATCTCAGAAGTAAAGTGGGCAAACTTTATTAGTCGCTGGACATTGTTTAAGAAATGTACAGACATCAGACAAGAAGAGATGACACCACAGCTGTTTCAGTGTTGTGAGGACAACCTTGGAAATCAACTCCTAAAAGAAAATCCCATGATAATTAATGAAAACGATGAGGCATTTCTAAAAGCAATGAAAAAACTGGCCGTTATCCCAGTAGCCACTTGCGTCAGAAGAGCAGAACTCCTTCAAATGAGACAGGGACACAACGAAAGTATTCGGTCATTTTATGCAAAACTGAAGGGCAAGGCTGCTACTTGCAACTACACTGTTCAATGCCACTGCCACCCACAAACAACTGTTGATTTTACCGATGTTATCATACGAGACTTTGTTGTTGCTGGGCTATCAGACACTGACATCCGCAAAGATGTACTTGGATGGGTCTCTCTTGACACAGCCTCAGTCACAGATATCATTGCTTTTATAGAGGGTAAGGAAATGGCACGAAATGCACTAGGCTGTAGTTCAACAACAGCAAGTGTATCAACTTTCAGGAAACAAAACAAGAGCATTACACAGAGTAGTAAAGGGACCAATATAACAGCCAAATGTCCAGATTGCTCAGAATCTTACAGTTTATTTACAGAAACATCCAGAGGATGATACAAAAAACCCCACAAGCTGTGTCTAGACTGTTGGAAAAAACTCAGATCTCGCACTTCTAAAATTATCAACAGAATCATCCCAAATGATCAGAAACCGAATGCAACCAAAGATGCTGAGGCAGGCGGACTTGTGTTAAAGTTAAGTGCAATTGAGCATTCAAATAAAAAAATGAGATCACAAGTGAAGACCAATGTGAAACGACCCTGCACAGGAATAAACCATCACATATTTACCTATGATGGATGGGCCACAGCTCAATTGCTTGTTCATCCTACAATTCAGCTGCGTGTGACTACTAACAAATCAGACTGTCGCAGATGCAAACGGATTCTATCTATCTAAAGAAGCAATGACCCAACTGGGTATCATTTCTAAGGACTTTCCAGAGATAGGCAGTGCCCTCCACGGAGCTATTAACTCAGGCCCCCAAACTATAGGGACCAAAACATCCAGTGAAAATAATACCTCACACATGTGCAGTTGCCCCAAAAGAAGTCTCCCAGCAGATGCACCCACCAAACTTCCATTTGTCTGCTGTCCTGAAAACAACGAACGGATGAAAGCTTGGCTCCTTGAGAGATGCTCTGCTTCAACATTCAACACATGTCCACACTAGATTTTACCTGATATGGAGGGACCTCCAATTAGTATTTTAATTCAAGAAAATGCCACACCAGTTGCAGCATTTACTCCAGCCACCATACCAATCCATTGGCAAGACCAGGTGGAAAAGGATTTAATTCGTGATGAAACTCTTGGAGTTATTGAAAAGGTACCTCTAGGAGAACCTACAACATGGTGTCATAGAATGGTTATCACACGTAAGCATGACGGTGGGCCTCGTCGCACTGTTGATCTATCTCCTTTAAACAAGTACTGCTACAGAGAAACTCATGCAATGAAATTGCCTTTCCAACTAGCTCGTTCAGTCCCAAGAAATTCATGGAAAACTGTAACCGACGCATGGAATGGTTATCATAGCATTCCGATACGGGTTGAAGACTGGAATCTTACCACCTTCATTACTCCTTTTGGGCGCTACAGATATATCCGAGCTCCTTAAGGTTTTGTATCTAGTGGAGATGGCTACAACAGACGTTTCGACAAAATTTTAAGAGACTTTATTGGCAAACAAAGATGTGTAGACGACACCATCAACTACGATAACGACCTAGTCAAACATTGGTGGCGGACAATCGAATTTCTTGAGCTTGTTGGTAAAGCTGGGATCATTTTGAGCCCACAAAAGTTCCAATTTGCTAAAATAATAGTGGATTTTGCAGGTTTCAGAATATCTGAAAATGGAGTTGAACCACTACCTAAATATATCGACGCTATTAGATCATTTCCAACACCATCCTCAATAACAGACATCCGATCTTGGTTCGGCTTAGTGACCCAAGTATCACATTACGCTCAACTTCAAGAAACTATGGCCCCATTCAGAGTTCTGCTTAGCCCTAAATCAAAATTTTATTGGTCGGACGAACTCAACACTTTATTCAATGTGTCAAAGGAAAAAATCATCAACGCAATTAAAGATGGAGTCCAAATATTTGACATTACCAAGAAGACCTGTTTAAGATGCGACTGGTCAAAATTGGGGATAGGATATTACCTAAACCAAAAACATTGTGAATGTAAATCGGACTCCCCAGATTGCTGTATAGACGTATGGAAAATAACCCCAGCAGGGTCCAGATTTCTGTCATCTGCTGAACATTGATATGCACCTATTGAAGGCGAAATGCTAGGAGTAGCATGGAGCCTGGAGCAAACTAAATATTTCACACAAGGTTGTGATAACCTTATGGTAGTAACTGATCATAAACCACTTGTCAAATTATTAGGAGATAGGACCTTAGATGAAATTGCTAACACACGACTTTTCCGACTAAAACAGAGAGCTTTGCCATGGAAATTTACCATCCAACATCAACCAGGAAAAACAAACCTGGCAGCAGATGCTACTTCTCCTTACCCTGCAGAGAACACAAAGGAATTTGTTAATTTAGCCACTTGCAATCAAAATACCGATTTTGACAACACAGAATCACTAATAATAGCCTCGATACGAAACGACATAGATAAAATGATTGCAGTAACATGGGATAGTGTCAAAGCAGAGACAGAAAAAGATACCAATTTTAAAGCATTAATGTTAGCAATAGAAAACGGTTTCCCAAAAAATAAGAATAACTTTATACCAAATCTTTTACCGTTTTGGGAATACCGCAATGACTTTTTTTTTTTTTTTTTTTGTTCTTTTTATTTATTCAAAATAAGTTTTACAATATAAGAATGAATAAAATACGTATAGTCAGAATTACAATTTTGTTAACGTTACAACAAGAACGCGGATACTCGCAGAAGATCATAAGATCTTGTCATCGAGAACCGCCTAAACAGTTTTTAAATAATAAATAATCCTTTAATAATTCATAGACAAATATTCACACATAAATACAAATATAATTATTTATACATATTTAAACATACAAACATGTAAATAAATATACTTACACATCAATATATATATATACACATACATATAATACGCACAAATACACATACATATATACGTACATACATAAATATACATACACACATACATATATATATATATATATATATATATATATATATATATATATATATACATATATCCATATATACATATATACATATATATATATACATACATACATACATATACACATATATACATACACATATACACACACACACACATATACAAATACATACATATATATATAAGTTAAGATAAAAGATTTCGTATATATAAATTACAATAAAATATTTCTTAAGAGTATTAATAAAAAACAAAACAAACTTAAAAATATATCAGAATGTTTTCAACTGAGAAAAGAATTTCTTTTAATTTTCTTTTAAATAAGAAAAAGTTCCATTCAAGAGAGAGATCAAAAAGTTTTAACACTATTTTGTTCCATAAAAATGCTCCTCTAAATGAAATACAAAATTTACCAAAATTAGTTTTGAAAACTGGTTGAAGAATAAAATTTTCATTACGCAAATAGTATTTATTTTTAACTTTTAAAGAATATAAATTGTGAAAAGAAATTGGAGATGTGCGAGACTTACATTTAAACATAAAACACAATACATTAAAAATATTAAGTTGATATATATTAAGAATATTCATTTCGTTTAAAAGAGGCTTAGCATGATAAAATCGATGTTTAAAATTAATAAGTCGTGCAACATGTTTCTGTTGGCGAAAGAGTGGTTCTAATTTAGTTTTCCTTACACTACCCCAAGCCGCATTAGCATAGTTTAGATGCAATGAATAAAAGAGTGGTAAAGCTGAATTAAAGTATGTTTATTTAGCATGGTTCTTATTTTATTTTAAATAGTATTCCTATACTTTTGGAAATTTTAGAGGATAAGACTTAATGGTGTCCGACGGGGTTATAATATACAACGACAGAATTGTAATCCCACCTACTCTACGGAAAGAGATATTGGACGTACTGCACTCATCCCACTCATCGGGTATCACTCACAGCATACAAAGTAAGCGCGATAACTGTTGCAGCTGTAATCGAAATGCACCTTCTAATGCACGATTACCACCCATCCGACCTCACATCCCTGTGAAACCATTTGAATGCATATTTGCTGACTATTTTGAATTCCGTGGCTGGGATTATCTGGTCATTGGAGATAGGCTTTCTAGATGGACCGAAGCCTACAGAATAAAATCAGGAACATCAGAAATGAGTGCAAAAGGTCTTATCACGTAAACTATTTACAATATTTGGAGTCCCAGAAGAAATTTCAACCGATGGTGGTCCTCAATTCACCTCTGGAGAGACAAAAGAGTTTCTACAACAATGGGGTATAACTCATTGCATTTCATCAGCCCACCACCCACAATCTAATGAAAGAGCTGAGCTTGCAGTTAAGTCAACAAAACGCCTCCTCGAAAATATTGTGGGACCAAACGGTGATCTCAATAATAACGCTTTTGTGAGGGCAATGCTTACAATAAGAAACACACCAGACCCTACTTGTCAGTTATCCCCCGCTCAAGTATTATTTGGCCATCCCATTCGCGACGCAAATTCCTCAACCCACTAAAGTCATACGAAACCGAAGTTGCATTGACCACACCACCAAAAACAAGCTCTAGTCACTATAACTCTGCCAATTCGCCAACACCATTTACAGAGTATGTCCCAGAAATTAGCAACAAAGTCACACCATCCTAACCGGAACTAGCACCATCTACAGTATTGCTACCGCCTCCTACATTAGCACCAGCGGTACCACCACTACCTATACCAACAACTCCAGTACCCTTACCGTTGATGCCAGCATCTTTATCAACAAGCTCGCCGCATCTAGCAATGTCACCCTTATTGAATACAGAAGTCGTAGGAGATCAACCATTGAAACGTTCATCCAGGTTACGTATCCCCAAGAAATTCTACCAACCAGAAACTGGAAAATCTTTGACATTAGATGATTTTAAGAAATGAACCTAGAAGTTATATTTATATTCATTGACACTTAAAAACATGGAAGGGGATGTAGAAATAGTGACAATAGTCATTTCTTGTTTTTACATTGTTTTATATTGTTGTTGTTTACTCTTATTGTTATTTCATTTAAAAACTAACATTGTTTAAGATATAATTATAATTGAGAACAACGACTAACTTTTGTTTAATAATAAATGTTTTATTACAAAAAAACAATCAACAACAAAAGTTGCATAATATTGTTAAATTTAATGACATGATATTATGTAATGAAAATGACATTATTATTATGTAATGAAAGTAAAAAGAAACAAATTTATAAACTATGTTTTGTAATAACTTTGTAAATTTTTTACAAAGCTATTACAAAACAAAAATAATTGTATTTGTATTCAAAATATATTTGCAAAATTTTTTTTTTTTTGCAAAAAATCTTTAGAAAAATTGAAAAACTAAAATATCAATAATTCCTTGAAAAAACATAAGGCCATATAGAAATTGGTTCGCAAAGTAGATATATGTTTAATATTTAAAATAACGAAAACCAAAACTTTTTTTCATCAGTCAGATTTTTTCTAAAACTATAGTTGTCAATGGCCTTTTTTATTGTCATTAACAAGTGCGTTTTGTGAATCTAAAAATAAACTATATTTTATTGTTTTGAGAGATATAAGTTTATGATTTTCAGATTCAGCAGGTTTTAAACTCCTTTGGTACCAAGTTTTAGCTTTGCAACATTACTACAAGTTTGTTAAAAGGGTAATGGTAAATTGACATATTTCCGGGTTTATCCCCCCTCTTTTTTCAGTCAAAAAATAACTAACTTCAAGTTGCTGTAAATCTTAAAGAGTTGAGAATTTTTTGAAAAAATTTTACAGTCTTTTCTAACTTATATTTTTAAACATTTGTGCCAAATTTCAGCGAATTTGGTGATGAAGGGTGCAACCCCTTGTTTTTTGAGAAATTTTTACCTTAAGGTCACAATTTTAAAACATTAACTCTTTAAATTGAAACCATAAAAATTACCAAACTTGACTTTATTACATTTATAAGATAGTTTCCTTATTTGATCGTCAATTTTTATTTATCAAAACATTTATATTATTTATCATAACATCATTTTTAAATGTTATTTTAAACAAGAAGTTATACTGACAGTGAACCTGTTTTTCTTGCTCTTATCTGGTTTACACAACACAACGGTTCGAAAAATCGTAGTTTTGAGAATAAATACAAATGTTAACCCAGTGGGAAAGATATCTTTAGACGAATAAAAGACGTCTTTTTTATGATTTGTTATGTCTTTTTATAATCAGCCTAAATAAAGACGTGGAAAAGACGTCTTTTAAAAAGACGCCTTCAAAAAAGAAGTTGAAAAGACGTCAATAAGTTGTACGTTTTTAATAAGAAGTAGAAAAGACGTCTTTTATATCGATGACCTTAAAAAAAAAAAAAAAAAAATTCATTTAAATGTTAAATAAAACAACACCAAGTAGAATTTTTTTTTTCTTTAGGGAGGGGGAGGGTAAAATTCAATAACGTTTCCCACTGGGAAACAACTTAAGTTGTTAATAAGCTAATCATAATTTGCTTATTATAATTTTAATAAACAAATTGCTATTTTTTTATTAACAACTTTCGTTGTTAATAAGGAAATCATTATTTGCTTAAGAAAATTGAAAATAATTATTGCCAATAGAACCTAACAAAGATGGGTTTTAACCCACAGTATAGTAATAAAGATATCTTTGTTACGTTCTGATTGGCCCGTATATATAATTTATGTAATAAAGTAATATATTATATAACATATACATAATATATATGCTTTTATATATTATAGAATATATATATATATATATATATATATATATATATATATATATATATATATATATATATATATATGTATATATATATATATATATATATATATATATATATATATATATATATATATATATATATATATATGTATGTAACTATAATATATATATATATTTATATATATATTTACATATATATATTTATATATATATATATTTATATATATATTTATATATATATATATATATATATTTATATATATATATATATATATATATATATATATATATATATATATATATATATATATATATATATATATACTATAATATGTATGTTATTATCATTTTATTAAAACACCCCCTGTAAATATGTTTACAAAGTAAAAATACATTAAAATAGTTCAAGATATAAAAGAGAGAATAAAATAAATCACTTTGGAATGTTTTCTTCAAGAGTATTTTTGAAAATTGTTCGCTGTTGCTTTGAATAATCGAAGATGGATGTACAAACCGGATACCAGATTGAATCAGATTTTGTACTGTTGTTTGAAATTTTGATATCCTATTGTTAATATTTGTTCTATTGAGTGAGGCAAATAAAGATTTTTGTGTATCGTTAGTAAAGCCAAGATGGTTAAGTTTTTCATTTGCAATTATTTGATGGTCGTCTATTATTATCTTGTAATTAGTTATTTGCCTTTTTCCAGAAAGCAGTAGTTCCGTTTTGACAGCATTAAGCTTTATGCCGTTTAATTTATTGTAAGTATTATACGTTGTAATCATTCTTTCAAGACCAGATAGAGTAGAGCTAAAAAGAATGATGTAATCAGCATAAGCAACAACACCTGTAAAGTTTCCATGTATAGAGGTACCGACAACGTTATCAAGAAACAGAAGAGAAAGAGAAAGATGAAAAAATATTCTGTTGAACAATACTGTTGTTTTATTTTAAAATTATTCTCCTATGTTTAAACATATAAAAGATGTAGAAAATGCTTCCTCTTTTATATTGACATTTAAAAGAGGTTTTTTTCTCGGCATTGGAATGAGCTTTTTGTCATACTTTGAATGAAGAGCTATCATTTTAATTTGATAAAAAAAGCTTTTCATATATGAAAAGTAGGAATACTATAGTGTATAGGATACTATAGTATACTAAAAAGTATGACAAAAAAGTCGTTCCGACCCCGAGAAAAAAAACTTTTTTAGAAGTCCGTATTTGATAAACAAAGACGTCTCAAAGACGCATTTTTTATGTCTTTTCATGACAAAATTAAGATAAAAAAAGACGTCTTTTCGATGTCGAAAAAAGATGTCTTTTAGATTTGCATAATCGATTAAAAAAAAGACGTTTTAAAGACATCGTAAATAAGACTTTTAAAGACGTCTTTTCGACGTCTTTTTTCCCACTGGGTAGTAATTGTCTGTGTATTGATATTAATTATGTATTAATTGTGTATTAATTTATCCACCGGGCCAATTTATCTCTGGGCCCTAGTGCTAGAGTACCATGATTGAGCTACTCCTAATAAAGTACTAATTACTATTTTGCGTGTTAGCGCATTTGGAGGGTATTGGTTTATGCCAAAATCTTTGTTTAATTTTTCTAAAAAAAAATTAACACGTGATGCTCTTTTAGACATTTTAGAGATCAGGAAACTAACTTTTAATAGTTTTATCTTGATAACAACACTTAGAGGTTTACTATTATGGAGATTATCTAGATTATAGAGATTTTCCTACAACTATCTCAAAAATGATGTTGTATATCAAAGTTTTTTCCTTCTAGGTAAGCTGCCTTTACGACGAGTAATGATTTTTGTCTATCGCCAAAGTGATATATTCAATTAGATTAGTTGTACCTTCGAAGTATAAAACAGATGGAAGTTCATCGAGCCGCAAACATCAAAACAATTTCAAGTCGTCTCGGGAGTATGCTTGTAACGGACAATTGAAAAAAAAAAAATAGTTTCACAAAAACAGTTGGACAAAAAACAACGAAATTCACTGAAATGATTTTATATTAAAATTCAGTGATCGCTCTATATTAGCAACTCATTTGAACCAATTTTAATAAAAAAGTTTCTGATTAGGAAAAGTTGCTTATAGGGAAAAAAAGAGTATAAAAATACTTACCGTTATTTCTTTTACTAACTAAACTTACAGTTTAGTTATTAAAAGAAATAAGTAAAATATTTCTACTCATTTCTTTTACTAAATAAACTGTGTACAATAAATAAACTCAGTTTTGTTTTGCAAAAGAAAATATTTTATTATTATTACTATCATATGAGCGTAGTTAATAATTTCATTAAGAAAAAAAAATTAAAAAATCAAGTTTTAATAAATCTTTGGTTTTGTACAGGACTAATTGCCAAAACAAACAAAAATAATTACATGTATTTATCCATGATAGCTTTTTTTCTTATTATTAGTAACAAAAGAACCTCATTGCAGTGTAAGTAATTTTCTTTTGCGCATTCTATCGTCAAATTAAAAGAATTTATAACATCATTGATGTTTTTATTGGAGTCATCCAACGTTTTTTTATTTTCTTTAACAAGAGTAGTTTCAATTTCTACTTTATGATTTTCTTCAAGGCCCAGTGGGCACGGAAGTAAAAAAAGACGTCTTTTAAACGTCTTATACACGTTTTGACGTTTTCTGAACGTCTTTTGAACGTTTTGGACGTATTTTAAACGTTTAAAAGACGTCTTTTTTACTTCCGTGCCCACTGGGGGTTAAATAAATAATTTGCTTTGCTTTTTCCACCTGCCCACTCCATAATTTCAGTATCTGCTAAATTACAATAATTAAATATCGAATTATACAAACTTACCATGGGAATATCATCTTCTTCTGAATATTGTATTGAATTTCATTTTCACTTGACGAAAAAAAAAATGTTTAAATAAATTTTGTATAACTGACACGGGGGTTTCATATCATGTGTGCACCTCTAAATAAATAATATCTTTCAAATTTATATTTTTTAGTGCTGAAACTATTCCATTTTCTGCATCTAAGGATGCAAGACATCCAAGTAGATGTTTTCGATAGCATTGTTATAGTGATTTTATCACATTTTGATCTGGTGGTTACAATAATGGTGTGTTAATATTATGAGTTATTAGGGGGAAAAAGCATAACTTTGAAATTCGGGTTATCAGTAAAATTATTCTCAGACCCTTGGCAAGTTGCACTATTTACTGAGAGAAGCGCTTTTACGAGAAGGTTTTTAGTTTCCAAGTGTCGAGTTACTGGAGGTATTAATATATCATTAGACCAGTCGTTAAAAAATGTATAAGTTTGCCAAGCAATTTTTGATGATTTGTAATATACTGGCAAGTTCATATTTTTGAAGCAACGAGGAGATTTTGATTTCCCTTTCATCATCAAATTTAATTTATGCATACCTGTAGCGATTACGCATGGCATAACAGAATTTTTTATAAATTGAGGTTATGTTGTTGTGAACAGCTGATTTTTCTTCTAAACTAGCCTAAACTTAACTCAAATATTTAGCTTTAAAAAAATAAGTTGCTTATACAGAACAATTGAACTAAAAAAAGTAGCTTGTATACAGGTTGCTTATAAAGAATGTTGCTTATACAGAGGTTGCTTATATAGAGCGTTCAATGTATTAAAATATGAATTATCATAGATATGCTGCAAAGTTTTAGCCATTTGTAATTGCAATTATTTAGCAAAAGGTTTATTAAAACTCGGTAATTAAATAGAACCACTTGATTTTAAAAGCATATGTTAGTTTAAGCTTATTTTCTTGCTTCAAGTCATAACACGACATTTGATTAAAAAGACAACTAAAACAATTTTTGAAAAACCAAAAAAATAGTTTTCCAAATAACTTAAGTTTAAAGTTTCATTAGCTTGGCAAACCTTTAAATAGTTTATAACTATTTAAAAATATATACTATATTTTTAAATAGTTATAAACGTACCTATTTGTGTCAACGTATAAAGATTAAGCGTTTAAGCACAGTCTTGATGTCGTTTTCTTTTTGTTTACGAAACAAAAGGTTACAAGCATAGATCCAAAGAATTTCAATGCGGTTGATTTCCATCTGTTTTATACTTCCATGGTTGTACTGATGAATTCGCCCCGTAATTGACGAATTATAATGACTGGATTATGAAAAAAACAAGTTATAAACAAAAGTAACTTGATGATTTGTTGTGATTCAATACATTAACATAGTAGAAACCTTAATTAATAAAAAAAATGTTTTTAAATTAAAAAAAGTTTTCTAATTTATATGCAAATTCATTTCGTAATAGAAAAACCTGACGAAATCGCCCCGCTTTACCCTCTCTCCTATAAATACTCTCTGACTTCTATTAGATAAGATAGCTTCAAACAATGAAGTCACAAACACTGTATGCTTTAACTTCTAAAATAAGTTTTCGATGTGGAACGGTATCAAAAACTTTTGCAAAATCAAGTAAAACCACTTCAACTGGATTTCCTAGATCAACATTAACCCATCCCATAATTTTTTTTCGACAACCAATTTTTATGAGGAATGGCTAATGAGTGACGTAGGTCATATTTATATAAAAAATATTTATATTTTTTATTTTTTCTCGATTGAAGTATTCGTCCCAATTGTTCGAAGTTGCGCTTTTTGTGATTTTTGACTAAATTTAGAGCTATTTCCAAGCATTGCCGCCAATAGATTCTGGTATCAAATCCAGTTAATTTGTTCAACGATGTTTTCTCTATGTGTTCCTGTACCAAAAAAAAAACTGCGCTCATTAATTTAAGAAATATGCTGTACCTATCTTACTAATTACGGTAGATAAATTAACACTTTGATTACTGTAAAGTAATTTTTTTTTTGATCTTTAGACTTTTTTCCAATCATACGACAAACTTTATAATTTTTTGCCTCATTTTGTTATCAAATGATATTTTTCTTCTAAATACTGTTACCGGAACGTTGAATCAAACAAATCCAAATCCAAAATGGTTTCCTTGAAAGATTGAGTAAAGGATTTTCTATCTTTAGTTGTAAACTAAGCTAGATCAAAACGTATGAATGTGATTCAAATATATATATATATATATATATATATATATATATATATATATATATATATATAAATTTTATATATATATATATATATATATATATATATATATATATATATATATATATATATATATATATATATATACAATAAAATTTTAGGGCTTTTTTTCGTTTTCAGCCTCAAATAATTGCAACTTTTTAAAAAGCACCATTATTTGACATTAGTATAAACATCCAAATATTTCAAGTTTCGCCATGCCTGTTAGATGTATAAAAGTAAATTGAATTTTGTCCTAAATTTATTAAACTTCTTAATTATTATTCCATGAAGTTTTTTTTTTTTTTTTTTTTTTTAGTTTCTTATTATGGTGTTTACTTAAAATTAGTACTTGTACTATACAGTAGCGTAGCGACAAAAAATAGGCCTCTCCGCAAAATTTTAATCCGGGCCCCTAAATTACTTCTCTACCCCCCCTCCCTCAAAACAAAAAAATATTATACAAGCCTTATTTTTAATAAAAATTTTGATTTTTTTTTTAAGTTGATTTAGGTGCCCCAAGAAGTCCTTACGGTCTTATCATAGAGCACCGTGGAAGAGCATTTAATAGGAAGTTCACGCCTCCTTCCCAACCGATGTCGCAAAACTTGCGCAGAGGTGGGGTCTGAACCACGGATCTTACGTTTCTGAGACAAGTGCGCCACGGCTGCTATTATTTAATTTAATGGAAACAAATACGTTACATATTGTATAGCTAAGAATTTGTAATTCTTAGCTATACAATAATATGAAAAATGTGATTAAATATATTTGAAAAATTTGGCTTGGACCCCTAATAAGTCTGGCCCTCCCGCGGCTGCGAGCCCATCGCTACGCTTCTGGTACTATACGTAAATAGTCCATGAATTGTAAAATTTTATTTCAGAATACATTGATTTTATTTCAGAATACATTGATTTGATCTCAAATACCAAAAAATTCTGGATCCGTCAGTGCCATAGATCTCTTGTTTATGAAGCAAGTTTGCTTTAGAATTCGTTCAAACACTGCAAATGTGCAATAAATGTTTATATACACATAAATTTTCAGCTTAAGACAAATATCTCAAGAAAATATGTAAAAAAATAAACTTTTTAATGTACTTTTACGGTTCAGAGTTTGTAGTTAGATATCTGATCAAAATTTAATTTATTAGAACCATTCAATAACGAGAAAGCGAGGAAGAAGTCGCCGTAGCTAGCTCCTTGAATCCACTCTTCTTTTTTTAATGTTTTTTTTACAAGAACTCTTTATTTGAAGTAGCTTCTTAAGCTTCTCCAAGCTTATCACGCTCTCTACATTATCTTGAATAAATTTTACTGTAAGCACAGCAAAATTGAATTTTTTTTTTTACGAAATATTTTTCTTAAAACAAGAAATACATTGAAATATTTTTCTTAAAACAAGAAATACATTGAAATATTTTTCTTAAAACAAGAAATACATTGAAATATTTTTCTTAAAACAAGAAATACATTGAAATATTTTTCTTAAAACAAGAAATACATTGAAATATTTTTCTTAAAACAAGAAATACATTGAAATATTTTTCTTAAAACAAGAAATACATTGAAATATTTTTCTTAAAACAAGAAATACATTGAAATATTTTTCTTAAAACAAGAAATACATTGAAATATTTTTCTTTAAACAAGAAATACATTGAAATATTTTTCTTAAAACAAGAAATACATTGAAATATTTTTCTTAAAACAAGAAATACATTGAAATATTTTTCTTTAAACAAGAAATACATTGAAATATTTTTCTTAAAACAAGAAATACATTGAAATATTTTTCTTAAAACAAGAAATACATTGAAATATTTTTCTTTAAACAAGAAATACATTGAAATATTTTTCTTTAACCAAGAAATACATTGAAATATTTTTCTTTAACCAAGAAATACATTGAAATATTTTTCTTAAAACAAGAAATACATTGAAATATTTTTCTTAAAACAAGAAATACATTGAAATATTTTTGATCAAATTGTTTTAAGAAAAATCCTACTCTGCTTGTGATTTTTAAAATAAATTTTTTAAGCTTAAAAATTTTTTAAGCTATTTTTTTAATTTTTAATTTTTTAGGCTATGCTTAAAAAAAATTTACATTTTTGCTGTGAGTTCTCATATGTTGTTAGCAACATATCAGAACATCACATTTGAAAGGTTTTAAAAGTTTCGGAATTCATTGTAGCCAAAAAGTCTGTGGAAGTCTCATCCGTAAACATTTTTTTAAACTATAACTTAGAATATCAAATATTACCCAGTAGTCTAGTGAAATATACAACTCAAGACCTAGTGGCTAGCCTTTATCAACAAAAACTGCTTTCAGAAGGATTGCAGTTTTGATTCTATCCGTTTTTTCATCTTTTCGGACCTCCCTTTTTTAAATACAGAACTTTTTACCATTTTTATATTGTGATCTCGGTCAAAAGATGAAAACGCCAGCACCAAACACTTCGATGGTTTAACCATGAAGTGTTTGATGGTTGGCGTTTAAATTTTATCTCTGCAGCAGGCTCAATATACATCTGCGAATAGTCTTATTGATTTTTAAAGTGTAAATTAAAAATAATGTAATGCAGATAAAGTAAGGTTTAAAATAGGGCCCAGTGAATCAACTTTATTTAGATTCAAATTGAATCACAATTTGAAGCAGGCCTTGATTTGCAAATTAAATTGAATCACGAGTCCAAACAGTATTTTAAGGAAATCTAAGTTTAACTAAAACATAGATATCCTAAAAATGCTAATTTGATTTAAGATTTGATTCGATTTGCGAACTTATGCCTGCTTCGATTCGTGATTCGATTCGATACCAAAAAACGTGATTCGCAGGGCTATAGTTTAATATGACATTGCTAAATACTTATTACATTTAATTTTGACAAGATAAAATCAAAGTGCTATTTCTATTGATTTTATTTTTATTATATTTCTACTAATTTTAAGAAAAGTCTGTCATTAGAAAAAAAAATTGGTTTAGAGTTATTTACTTTGTATTTTACATCTGATTTTAAACCATTGTTTTTAAACAATTTGTTACTTTATGACATAAACTATTCTTAAATAATAAGACTAAAATATCAAAACTTATGAAATTAAGTTTTACTTTAAAAATTTCATAATCAAAAAAGTTGTAGGTTGAAAACCGCGATTCCCTGGAGAGAATTTAGTCAGCCATTCTATTGATCTCTTTGAGTATTTCATTACTAAAATAAAAACCTGCCTGATTTTAGAGAAATGCAACTTAAATTTTATAAAAATTAAAGCGTGTGAAACAGCTCCATTTTTGTTAATTTTCACTTAATGGTTTGATTTTTTTTCGCAAGTTTATAATAATCTCTGCTCTTCTCAAAAGTCTATATGTAATTCTTTTTAAAATTAGAAACTTATTCATTTTGTTTTTGCAAAAAGATATTTTGAAGTGAAACAGTTTTATCTTTACCTTTTATGGTTTTTTGATATAAATAGTTTATTCCTCAGTTTAACAGTTTAATTTACGGCTACGGCTATATGAAGCTTTCTGACATGATGGCAGGAGGTTAACAAGAATAATAATCGGCCAGAAAATTTAGCTAACCCTGTTCAAACTCCGTTTAAACAGCCAGGACTTAAAGTGGGTGAACTGTATGCGATAAACAGCATTTAACAAATTTCTAATTGCTGTGTATTGGGTCTCAACGCTATCGTGTTTAAAAACCATGTTTTTTTAATTTCATAACGAATTTGTGCGTATTTAAAATACCATAAGTTTACAAAAATAATAGTACACACTCGGTATAGATAAAAAACCTTCCATTACTTGTAATGACGTCATTATATAGTTAATGATTTGTAAACTTCTATTCGCGCCGATTGTTCGAAAATGTCCGTAAAAACTCAAAAAATGTAAAAATGTTCAACTTTAAAAGAGTGGCGCGAGTATAAATAATAATCTAAAATAAAAAAATTTCATTTAGAAAACAATACCTTGGGAATATTTTACGACACTCCGCCTATTAAAATTTGAGGGTCAAAATGGGATGGGTAATCAACATAGTAATACACGGCTGTTTCACTCAATATAAAAACGAGCGTGACGTCATGAGTTTATCAAAAAAAAAAGTATTTCCGCATAAAAAAAGTATAAAAATTCACAAACTTTAAATTAATAGTAACTTTTTTATATAAATGCTTTCATCTTGCATTTAAAAAAATATAAAAGATCTATCTTTCCTTGTTAAATAAATATTTACATTAATTGGTATAAAAATAAATATTGCCAAAATATTTTTAATAATTTAGAACCACTTTTCTAATTTTCGCATATTTTCCGCAAAACATGAGTTGGGCCAACTAAGATTTCATAACATAGCTCAGTGCTTGATAGTTGAAATTTGGAATGCTTAACCCTAAATGCCCATTTCATCAGATTCCTGCGTCATCCTAGAGATTTTTTTACAAAAAGACTGTTTTTAAAGCATTTATATTTTTTAATTAATCGTTTTTAAATGCAAAACATAAATTTTTTGATGGATGACGTAAGTTAATGAAATTTCAACCTTTTATGCAAATGAAAATAAAAAAATTATTTTACTTGCCTTCAGCTATGTTATGAAAGATGTTTTCAAAAATGTCATGTTTTACAACTAATCTTGTTAGTTTTAGGCGTACATTTGTGTTGACGTTTATTTTGCGATGACGTAACCTTTATGCGTTACGTCCCAAACTATTTATTAACGAATATTCTCCAAACAACTGTTTCGGCGAGTCAATTTTTGAAGTATAAAGTAAACAAAGTTACGCGGAATTTTTCTCTTTGGATTATCAAACTAATATCAGATAAGTTGTTAAATCCACTTTTATCTTGTGCATATATTTGTTAATTAATATTATTTTATTTGTTTTTATTATATTGATTAATAAGTCAATATTATTTTGATAACTATGCATTCAACTGAGAGGGAAATTCTAAAACAACATATTGGATGGAAAAATGGTTGGGAAGATAGGTGTAACTTTCCTTTTGTTAAGCGATTAATTAGTACAGATAAGATCAGTAACAATGTCATTTCCATTTTAATGACAGTCTTTAAAATAAGAAGTGATTTATTTAGTTTTATGAGTTTTCTTTTGCCAATTGATTTTGATATGCCTAGTAATGACGAGTTTGATAAAATGTGCCTAAAGTTAACACGACAAAAAAAGAAATATAAAAAAAATTTTAAAGCTATAAAAAACGAAGAATTTTTTAAAATGCAACTGTCGCAAGCTCCACCCAAAAAAAAAAAATCAGCAGATGCAGATGACTTTTTCACTTTAAATAACAGTCAGGAGCTACTGAATCAAATTGATCAATTAACTTCTGAAAATAAAACAAATATGGAGCAAATAGAAAAATTTAAAATGCAAGTATTTAAGTTGGAAGCTGAAATTACAGATTTAAATTCTAAAAATAGGGCTCTCAACACACATCGTAACTCATTAAGTTCTCAATTAGAGACTATGAGTATTAGGCTAAAACAGGAGGAGCAGTTCCAACTTTTAAAAAAAAAAAAAATTAAAACAGCACAGCGTAAATTTGCATCTGCTCGTGCCAAAAATGTAAGATTGCTAAAAAAAATTATTATTGAAAAAAGAATTGCAAAAATTAGTGATTTAAGCCAGAACAGTTGCCAAATTTGCAAATGTTTTGCTAGTTGCAATAAGGATTTAGTTGTGGTTGATTCTTATTTAGACTACGACAACATTGGTTCCTCTGAATTATTTTGTGGGTTTAAATTAAGTAATCCACAGAATATATCAGTTAAAAAGCCAATAGTTAGTAAAAAATATACTTACATTAAGTTAGGAAATGGTAAACCTTATTCTAAGTTAGGTAGGCATGCTGCAGCTAAACGATCTAAACTTGCTTTTATATTCCTTCGATTATTAGCTTGTTCAGATTTAGAAAGTGATTTGTCTATGTTGTTTTGTGATTCTATGTTTTGTGAAAAGTCAGTATTTTGTTGTGTTGCAAATAAGTTGGGTTTAGTTAAGCAGTTAAGTGTTTCTGATGCTGTAGAGCTACAGAGCCAATTAAGGATGCCCACGGCTGAATTCCGTAGACTAAGACGTATTCTGTGTAATCTTGGTGCAAGGATTCTCCCATCTGAGCCCAAGATGAGACAAGAACAAGAAATGCGGACAATGCATGTCAATAAAGAACATGTCACTGTGAAGTCCATGTTACTTTATCCATCTGCGAATGAAGCACCTTGTTTAGTATCTGTACTGATGGTCAAGAATTTGACAACTTATATTATTATATTATTATATATATTAATATAATCCAGAGTTTTAATTAAATTTGTCTTGCGTGATCTAATTTTAAAAAAACAACATTGTTAATTAGTTTTGAGGTTATTTTTGTGAAGATATTTTTCAAACTTGCTTTTTATTCTGCCTCGAAGTATTTTGAGAAGTAATAAAGCGATACAGGTTACCAGCAAAAAAAAAATTTGTTTTGAATATCTTGTTTTTATAAAATCAAATAAAAATAATTTTCATTTTTACTTCGTAATTTATTTTTTTGAGGCAATTAGTTAAGACTTAAAAAGCTGAGCGACAAAACTTTTGATTTTATTTATTTTTAAAAAGAACGCTATGCACCATTATAAATGCAAAAACTAGTATGACAAATTTTTACCGAAATTTTTAACAACTTTAAAGAGAAAATATTGCAATTTTAACTCCTACTGTAATTCACTCCAAACTGGTTTTTGATGGTTCGAAATTTAAACTTGTTAAAGAAGTTGAACTATAAAATTTATAGTTCAACTTCTTTAACAAGTTTAAATTTTATTGATGATTTTCATTTTAGAATTAAAACATATTATAAAAATGTCTTATTTCATTTCTAAAAACTATAGAGATTCAAAAAAACTCTCAATTTTTTTTCTTCATGTTTTTTTCATAAACTTTGAAATATGTTTTTTTACTATGTCCTATCTCGACCTTTGTTCCTTTGCTCGGTAACTAAGAGATAATCTAATTTATAGTATAAATTAGATTATCTCTTAGTTACCGAGCAAAGGAACAAAGGTCGAGATAGGACATAGTAAAAAAACATATTTCAAAGTTTATGAAAAAAACATGAAGAAAAAAAATTGAGAGTTTTTTTGAATCTCTATAGTTTTTAGAAATGAAATAAGACATTTTTATAATATGTTTTAATTCTAAAATGAAAATCATCAATAAAAATGAGTAAAAAAATTTTTATAACTACAAATAATAAAAACCAGGTAAAAATATAACTAAATTAAAAGCAATATTATGTAGCTTCCAAATAATATATGGTTTATTTTACCAAACCTTTGGTTTTTTGAGATATTAAAGTATTAAAAACTAAGTTTTTTTTTTACTTTAACGGACTTTTTCATTTAATTTTTTGAAAAAAAAAAAAAAAAAAAAAGTTGATTCAAAAATGGTGTTCTTTAGGTTCACTATTAGGCTAGTAAAAAGTTTTGAAAACTATATTGTTATAACTGGTAAAACATGTTAACTCAAAAATCCCTGTTTAGAGAAATCAATTATTTAAGTTTTGTTCCAATTTGAAACTTTTATGATCTTATTAAAATGCATTTGATGTTGACATTAAAATATATTATAATTTTAAGTGTTTATTAATAAAAACATTTATAGTTTTGATTTTTTTAATGTGGGGAGGAAAGTGAGTAGGGGAGCGACAAGTATTGGGGATGGCACATTAACCCCCAGAAACACTTTTTTTTTGAGAATCGCACTTAAGATAAATATATTTTATCGATGCTTTTACGTGCCTTTTATCATAACTATCAAATACGTCTACGACACTAAACCATCTAAAGTTTGAGATTGCTAAATTTACTTTGGTTAATTATATAGAATGTTCGTTGGACGTTACAACATTTACGGACTTGTGGCGTCTATATGGCGTTGTATAGACGTTTTACGGACGTCTGTGCCCGTTGGATTAAATCAAAATGGTTTATTGATAATTCAAAGTCAAAGCTCTCAGCAAGCTCACATTCGAATATAATTATTTTCAATCTAAAAAGACATTTATTTGTCATTGTTGATCAGAGATAATTTTTGATCTTTAGTTTCTGAAACTTCTCCGGCTTGACTATACTCTAATCCGCCACTGGTGTCTTAAATTAAATTACTGACATATTATTTTTTCAATATTCTAGCAAACAAAATAACTTCAAGAAAAAAAAAGTCTAAAATCATATCTGAAAAAAGTGGACTGCGTAATGGATGAGCTTGAGGTATCGCCTGATGAATTTCGGACATATTTCAATACTCCCACGTTTTTCTAAAATTCTAGAGTGAGTAATAATAGACTTTACAATTATCTAACAAATCGCAAGGTTCTAAATAATAACCAGTGCGGTTTAGAAAAGGGCACTGGACAGAACATGCAGTTATTAAATTAGTTAAAGAAATTCTAAATGGGTTTGAAAACAACCCTCTTGGAGTGTTTATTGACCTCTCAAAAGCCTTTGATACTGAGGACCATGATATTCTTCTGTAAAAACTTAAAAATTATGGAGTCAAAACAATAATTTTAAATAGATTTGTTCCTATCTTAAAAATCTCAAACAATGTGTATCTTATGACAAAACTTACACTAAATTAGGAAACATTACCTGCGGAGTTAAGCAGGGATCTATTCTAGGGCCTTTATTGTTTAATATTTATATAAAAATGTTAAATATATTTACTTATCATCTAGTATACTAAACTTCATTCTTTTTGCTGACGACCCTAAAATTTTTATACCCACTCAAACATTAAGACCATCTTTACCTCTGTGAATCGTGAACTTGACAACCTCAATGTAAGGTTTATGCCAACAAAATCTCTCTGAACACAACTAAAAGCTCTTTTCTAAATCTTCTAAATATGACGTTTTGATACGCTGAACTATGTTAAAATCCATTTAATGCGTACATTATGGTTATAAGAGATATTTCTTTAAACAAAACGTCTCCATTTTGTTTTCTGCTATAAATGCGTGTAAGTTTGTGAAGCACCTACTACACCTGATACCTAATACACCTGAAAAACCTAGTTTTCTATTTCTGTTTAAAATAAACCCAGAATTAGAGAAACTTATATTTTAGGGGGTGCCAGTTGACCGGACAAGTGAGCGCGAGAGGCAGCTTGCTTAAACCCCGCCCTATAAAATTACAACAAAAAGTTGGTCTTCACTTAACGCTTAGTTAATAAAAAATAATGTATATTAAATAAGTATGTTTTGTACTCAAATATTGCAAACAAAATCTTTTTATACTGTTATAATATCGAAATAATATAATATTTAAATAATATTTATTAGATAAATATTAATATTTATTAAATAAAAAAATAATATTTAAAGTATAAAACAGCTGCGTACTAAATTTTTCTTTGTAATATTTCATACTTTCATAAACAGGACTATATAATATATTGTCTACTATATAATAGATGAAACAATGGTAGATTTTTTACGAAGACTTTCTACAGATTTTTTTTATAGCTAATAACTATATTCAAAAAAGAAACGTTTCAACATACATAGAAGTAAAACGCATCCCAGTACTTCTCAACCGTAACGGCGGCGTAAAAATATCTACAAACAGCTGGAGGCCTTTATTTAAAAAAACCATCCAAAAAATCAAAATTAAGTAATACAGTACAATCTCTCTAATTCGAATCTCCTTAATTCGAAAACCTCCATTATTCGATTAAATGCAGTCACCGTGAAATGCGCTTAAGAAACTCTTACGTTTAACTTTCTATAATTCGAATCTATATAATTCGGAAACCTCCACAATTCGAATGGATCTTTTAGACCCGTCAGTAAGATTCTGAAATTCGAACTTTTTTAACTTCTGACGTGTAAAAAGCTCAAGAAACCATCAAAAAAAAATTTCAAATTTTGAATGTTGTGAGTTTTTGAAAAACGATTAGTGCAAATTATCTTCTACTGTTTAAAAAAAATCATGGCATCAAAGAGACATAAAGAAAACAATTTCAAGCGGAAATAAAAAAACTCTAATGGAATTGAAGAAAAGAAAAACAAATAAAGAGGTTTCAAAAATTTTTGACATTCCACCTAACACTCTTTCAACTTGGAAAAAGAATAAAGATGAAGTCTTTGACAATTTTTGTCAAGATAATTTAACTAAACGGGTGATTAGTATTACCTAGTAAACAAAGCTGTACTTAAATGGTTTAAACGAATAAGAGCTGATAATATACCAATTAGTGGCTTGCTAGTAAAATAAAAAGCTTCATATTTTGCGATAGAATTATGCTTCAAAAATTTTCAAGCTTCGGAAGGATGGCTAGACTAATTTAAGAAAAACCAAACTAATTTGGAGATAACTTGACAAAGGCTCTTAAAGGTATAAATCGTATCTTTGACATGAATTTACAAGCTCATAAAAGATAATCTACAATTACTGATCTTTTTTTCAAATTTAAAAATTTAAATCACATAATATATATTTTTTTTAGGCCTAAGAATTACTGTTTTTTGGTTTGTTTTATTTCTATTGGTTACTTTGGAAAGAATATTAGAAAAAAAGTCAACTTTCTATAATTCTCTAATTCGAACTTTTATTTTTCCCCATAAAATTGGAATTAGAGAGATTGTACTGTATTTGCTAATTTTTTTATTTACGTTGTTATGCATTCATTTATGGCTTCTTTTTAATGTCTTCGTTGACGTTTTTATGTAAAAAAGAGAAACTGAACACAAACTAGGGTCAGAAACAAGACATTAAATAAGAGGTGGAGGTAATAAGCATTGTCTGGAAAACGAGTCACAAAGTTAACTATGTGAATAAAAAATACAGAATTTATGAGCTTTAGAGCTAGCAGGGTCGTTGGTATTTGAGCAATTTAGTGTGATGAGGAAAAAGGTCAATTTTGAGAAAAAAAAACAAACGAAAATTAACAATAAGAAAGGTGATTGAGTGAATAGGTACTAAGTGGAAACACGTTAAGGTGGATAACCACAAAAAAAAAACATCAAATTTTAAAAACAACCATTTGATTTAAATAAGTACATATATTTCTTCCATCGTAAATATCGCTAAATGTAGATCTTTCATAAAAAAGCAGAAAATTGTCAAAGTTACGTTAAAATGAAGGATTTAATACCTACTCTTGCAACACGAACTTTTTAAGTTAAAGTAATGTTTAAGCTTTGAAAATTAGCAACTGTCTGTCAACCCATGAAAAACTAACAATTGTCTGTCGACCCATGAAAAAAAGGGAAAAAATCTATGGAAACAAACAATATTTGGTCTTTTTATTTAATATTTTTTGCTTTTTATGCAATATTTTCAGGGGGAAAAAACACAACATGTTTTTTTGTGTTTCTATATTTTTATAAATTACATTGATTTTTTGTGTTTTGACAAACATGTCAAAACACAAAAAATCAATGTAATTTATAAAAATTTTTACATTCATTCCTTTAATCTAAGTACTTTAAATAACTCCTGAAAATTTGAAGTAAATTGCTTTACCAAATATTAAGATATCATGTTGCAAGTCAAACTAAGTATCGTTAAAATGCAATTCTGAGAAAATAAGAAAAATAAAATACAAAAGCATAAAAAATTTGAAGTTTCTTTTATAAATCAAACCAACTTTTTTTTTAAAGCTTTCAATTTTTCTCTTCTTTTTTTAACTTTGATATTATCTTTTTTAAGCATGTTTTTAAAAACGCTTTGCGTTTTTAAAAACATGCTTAAAAAAGATAATATCAAAGTTAAAAAAAGAAGAGAAAAATTGATGAAATGCAATTTAACTTTTCAGGTCAAATTTTACATTTAGAAACTTAAAAACTTTGTTAATACCGTATGTACCATCATTAAAGTAAAGTATTGCAGAATTAACACTTACTTTAAGCAAAAATCTTGTAACAAAAATATTTTTGGGACATCAAGACCATATTATGTCATTAAGTCCTTCATTACAATTTTGTGTCTCTCCATGAATGCATATTTTAAGAAGAGAATCATCAGATAAATCCTCAAAATCTTTCTTTATGAAATCATAAATCCACAGAGGAATATTTACTTTAGGCTTGTAATTATCGATTCCAACTTCACAATTCTTCCACTTACATCAACTATTTAATCCTCTAGGACATAGTATATAACGCCGCAATTAGTCTGGAAAGTTAGTACATTTAGAACAGCTCTTTTACCTTTTTTTATTTGGTATACTTTTTCATTATTGTTTAAATTTCTGTTGTTTGCAGTTTCTCTTATCAATATACTAAAATAGTTTTGAATCGGGTTTATAGAATTATTGGTGAGGTTTCCAACACCTGTTAATTTTTTTTTTGTTTTCTTTGCTCTCTTAAACGATTTCTCACACGCTTTTGTATATGCCCAACACATTCAAGTTTTTGCAGTTTAACACCATATTTACTATATGGCTTACTATTAACACGATCATTGAACAATGAAGAACCACCATCATCCAAATAGTAATTATAAATTACCCCATAGTTACTTACAGATATGGAAAATATTTCAACTGCACCAGCACCTTTTATAGCTCCTGAAGATTTGAAATAATTCAGATGACATTTATGATTAGCTTTCCAACAGTTATATATTGGAGATAATTCACAAAAACTATGAGAAAAGCAATTATTACTTTCAAATTCACGTCAAATAAATTTCCTCCTTGCTTTGAATTACTTTTATAAATTTCATTTAAAGTGTATCTGTTATACTCATATTTACAATTTTTGCAACTGATAATTAATTTGTAAGAAAACCCCATTCTAAGAATGGAATCATCATTAATAACCAAGTTACTTTCACAATTAGGACATATACAAAATTTCTCAATGATATCTTTAAGAGCTTTAAAGTTAAAAAGAATATAGTAACTATTTTCAGTGTCCTGCACAACTTGTACAAATTCTAAAAAGCTCAAGTTGAAGTATTATATCACTTATTTATCAAAAAACTAATTTTTTCATAAAAAAAAAACTTTTTTTTTTGTGATTACCCATTACAAGATATAAATGGTAAGAATATTCAAACCTGATTTTACGACAAGTAGGTGAGTTCATGCGTAATTACGCCCAAGCCAAGCATGTGACTATTGGAATAAAAAGATAGTATTTATTAAAACTGCGATACGAAAAAGAAACAGCTGAATTTAAATTAGTTTCACAAAATGCAAGCAAGCCTGATAAACTTTGCAAGAAGTAAGATTTAACAAATAAAAAGTTACTTTAAAGACCACGAATATTTGTGAAAGATATATTAAAATAATTTGGTTGTGGTGTTCGTTTTTTATGTTCAGTATTTTTGAGTTCTTTGATCATGATTTAAATTGAAGAGAACATGACTCATTCATAGACTGAGCATGGTATTCATGACAACAAGTTACAAAGGAATACTGGAAATTAAGGGAAATATTATATAGTTGTAATCACTAGAAATTCAAACAGAACACAGACAGACTTAGAGTAACTTACGGGCAAACACCGCCCCAGAGGTTGAGAACACAAATATACAAGTAGCAACTTACTGGTGAGTGAACGCTGCGCCAGAGGTTCAAAAAAAACACAGACATACATATATAGTAAATTACAGGTAAGGTTACACAGAAACCAAAACACCTTCAACTATATAACAGAAAAATTAGATACCACTATAGGCTTGACAGATATTAGATAATATTGATAACAAGAAGTAAACTTTTTCTAGCTTTTGTGCTGTTGTTTATGGCCATTTTACAGGCAAACTACACTTTAAAAAAAAGTTAAAAATTTCTATATTAGGGTAGGATATGTGATATACCTTTAGTAAGGTATAATTTTCTATCTTCTGAGGTGAAAAAAAGTAAATTATATTAAAAAGAATCAGTTGTTATACAGTTTTCTACCTTAAAAGTTTTTTTTTTTCCCCTCAAAGTAAGCACTTCAGTCACGTGACTTTATCCATGTGACAAGTTTAGAATATAAACTTTAGCGAATTTTTCGGCAACTTTTTCGGGAGTTATTTTCAAAGTACCTTATTTCAAACCCAATTGCCTGTTATATTTCACTTGCAAAAGTTAAACAAAAATATTGATCTGTGCAGATTATTCTTCAAAGTTTTTTAAAAAAGAAGCTAGAAGATTTTTCAAGTCGTTTTCTCTATAGTTTATTTTATTTACACTTTTTGACAAGTACATACACTCTTATAAATTGCTTTTTTTGGGTTCTAGCAAAACAAAAAAGATTATTTAGCTTATTAAATTACAATATTTGATACTTGTTTTTATAATAGTTATGGTACTCCGTTCAAGCTACATAGCTAGTTATTTAAGATAAACTGGTTTATATCTGCGTCCTTATTCTGAGCGATTTTCAAAAAAATCTTTAATGCAGGGTTGTATTGATTGTTTTAAAGTAAAAATACAATATTTAGTCTTTATAATTTATAAATATGCAATTTAAAGTACTTATTGACTCGTTAATGTTTTGAAAACATTTTTAAAAAGTTTGGTAAATATTATATTCTGTAAACTCGATGTTTGATATTTTCAAAGTTTTCCTAATTACATTCAAACATTTTGCTTTTGTAAATCTTTTAAATTGCTACTAATATTGTGAATAAAAAAAAAAAAATTAGAATGAAAAAAAAAAAAAATAAAACTAAAAAAACAGAAAACTCAACGAAAATTGAAAAAAGAAGCAAACACAGAAAACACCGTTTATGGAACGATGAATCGATGATATCAGCAATTAAAGCTGTTAAAAATGGAGATTCACAGCGAGCAGCGTGTAAAGTTTTTGACATTCTAAGATGTTTGTTACAAGTTTTACTTTCTTGAGTAATGGAAATGGGATCCAAACCTAGACATTCAACTATTTTAGATAAAAAAAAAAATTAATTGATTTTGCATATAATAAGTGCAGCTTTGGTCAATAGCAATTTCTAAAATATGCTGAAAAGTTTGCTCTAAAGCATTCAAGAATGGAGCTCCTGTAGACCATACCAACATAACAAACTATCGTCCTATCTCAGTTCTACCGGTCTTTTCAAAAATATAAAAAAGAATAATGTATAATAGAATTTACACTTATCTTATTGATAATAAACTCCTTTATAAAGGTCAATTTGGTTTTCAGAAAAACAGTTCTACTGAACACGCTATTCTCCAAGTAACACGCAGTATTGCCGATTCATTTAAGAATTCTTAATTCACACTAGGCATATTCATTGACTTATCAAAAGCTTTTGATACTGTTAATCATCATATTTTAATAAAAAAGCTAGAGAGCTATGGTATAAAAGATAAAATCCTAAATTGGTTCAAAAGCTATCTAAGGAACCGCAAACAATTTGTTTATAACAAAGAATCTTCATCGCAAATAATAAAAAATATAATATGCGGTGTCCCCAAAGGGTCCATACTTGGTGCACTATTATTTCTATTATACATAAATGATCTTTACAAAGCTTCTACCCTAACGACCGTAAATTTTGCATATGATACGAATTTATTTCAGTCGCACGAAAACATAGAAATACTTTTTAATAATATGAATAATGAATTAAAAAGAATATCATATTGGTTTAGAAAAAATAAATTGTCCTTTAATACGGATAAAACAAAGTTTATACTTTTTCACCCAACCTCTAAAAAAAAGAGAATCCAAAATATCTTACCTGACCTATTCATTGACAATACAATCATAAAAAGAATTTACAAAATTTTTAGGAGTCATAATAGATGAAAACTTATCTTGGAGTCAGCAAATTGATAGTATTTCAATGAAAGTTGCTAAAAACATTGGAGTTCTATACAAAGCTCGATATATACTGAATAAAAAGCAACTAACTCAACTATATTATTCATTTATTCATTGCCATATAAACTATGCCAATATTATATTGGGAAGCGCTCACAAAACCAAACTTAAATCTCTCTATCGGCATCAGAAACACGCAGCTCGCATAATTAATTTTGGAAATCGTTTTTCAAGCTCAACACCACTTCTTATAGAAATGAAAGCTTTAAATATATACGAACTAAATATTTTTAATATTTTATGTTTTATGTTTAAATGTAAAGAAAATTTATCTCCAAGTGTATTTATAAATCTCTATAATTTGAAACCAAAAAACAAATATGAACTTCGTGATAGTAAAAATATTCAAGAGCCGTTTTGCAAAACAAAAATTGACCAGTTTTGTATTTCTTATCGTGGTCCATTTCTTTGAAATTAAATAGTTTTACCTAACTTTGATTTTTCTTTTAAATGGTCTTATTCCTCCTTTTAAAAGAAAACAAAAGAAATAATCTTTTCAACACAAAATATATTTATTTATTTTTAGTATTTCAAGTTATTTGATATTTTTGTCGACTGTGTGATGAATATTATTTAAACAATATATGCTGAATACTTTATATTATAATATTGTTCAATATTGAAAATGTTATATATCCATATTATAAAATATTATGTTAAAACTTGCTTAACATCTGAAGAATATTCTAACGCTTATGTAATTTTTAATATTTGTAAATTTTCTACCTTTTAATTCGTTATATAGATTGTAAAGGGCTTCATCATAAGATCATGTGATCTTCTGGAAGTCCTACCAGTAATATATTCAATGTAAATTTACCTTGCTCATATTTTTCTGGAAAAAAAAAACTTGTTAAATTTTTATATTTAAGAATTTCCTTACAGCTTACTAAATTACTATGTTTTGCGCGTCTAAGCATTCGTAATAGTAGTATCATAATATAGTCTCAACATAATTCATAGTATTAAATATGATTCATAGTGTTTAGAATAGGTTACAACATATTTTTAATCAGTCTAAAAATATGCTAAATAAGCTCTGTCTGATTCCTTTCCTTTGGTGGACTTTTGTTAATAAGACAACTTTTTTTTAGTCCAGTCTATGAAAAAAGGAAGATAAATTACCCGCAGAAAATTATTGACCTATTTCACTAATCTATGTAAAACTTGTAAATAAAAAAATTTTAAAGCACATTTACAATAATAACAAGCTCTCTACAAATCAACATTGTTTCCTTCATCATAAGTCACGCGTGACTAATCACATAGATACTTTTAATATTGTTTCGTCTTCCACAGCATCTCACCAGTTTATTAACGTAATCTATCTTTGCCAAAGCTTTTGACTCACAGCAGACTTATGTTAAAACTAAGATCTTTTGGAAAAAACGGCATACTCTTACAATGGATTAAATCCTTTTTAGAAAGCAATACGTTACAATTATTAATACCAGCTCTGTTTGAGTTAATGTTCTCAATGGTGTTCCTCAAAGTTCTGTTCTCACCCCAAATTTTGAAATTACTAAGATATTTGCTAAATGTTTACTAATTGATATTAATATATATAATATAATATATATATGATATAATTGATATCAGTATATATAATAGATATAATCGAATTCAGTATATATAATAGATATAATGAAGGGTAAGGTCAGGTTATCCTGCTACTAGTAAAATGTAACTTAGTACAACCTGTTTTGTGTCCAGCTGTCTTGTAGGATACTTTTGGTGGCCTTGGCCACACTTGGATTTCTTTGTTACGGCTTAGGGTTTATTATTAGTAATGACTATTAGATAGTGTAGTGAGTGCTACCTGTACCAGATCTCCTTGCTCTTTTTGAGACTTATTTTAGTTCAGCTTGTCATCTTGTGATCTTAGTGTTGAAGATTATCTTCCTTTAATTCGTAATGTGCTAACGTTTAGTACCACTTCACTCTATCACTTTTTACTTTGTTATAAATTGCTTTCATTCATCTCAAGATTGCCTTTTTTTTTTTGTTATTTCTGATCAAGTTGACGTGGGAGGCAGATATTCAAGGTGCGCCTAGTATTTCATTTGGTGCACCTTGGATATCTGCCGCCCGTCCCTCGCGACCCCCCTCTCGGTGGCACTGCACACACACACACACACACACACACACACACACACACACACACACACACACAAACACACACACACACACACACACTCACACACACACACTGTCTTCCAAGACACAATATTATTTATATAATAGATCAGCTCAATTTACAAACTACAAACTAACTTTCTACTCCACTGTATTTTCTTTCAAAAGTAGACAAGACTCCTAGTTGTGGGAAAAATTTGGAACAAATAGTTATAAAACTGGTTGTTTATAGTGGGGTGTTTTCCCTGCTCGCTGTATGTATACATTATATAAAAATATACGGCTACAACTACAACAAATAATAAAATAATAGTACATATTAAATACATCAAGCTTAATAAAAAAAGAAAAGTATAATTTTGGTCCACTGTGTACTTGGTGGACTTTTTCGTAATAAACAAACAAAGGCAAAAAAAAAAAGAAGTATATTATTTTTTATTTGTTTAATAAATACTAGATACTTATACTTTTATTGAAAAATTTTAGTATATTAGCAAATATATGTTATAAAATATTAAAACAATTAGCAGAGTAAGATGAAATCGGCCGTATTTTACGAAGAATTTTATTTTATTGTTTATCGTCAATAATATTCAAATTTACCGGTAGTGTAGGTAGTGATAAATGTTTTTTCACTTCCCTGGGGTATTACCACTGATATCAATATTTACTTACTGTTGTGTTATCTTTATTATATATAATGTGCATTTGCATTTTGTACATATTATATTCTATATTATGTTAGTGTTTGTATGTTTCCTATAAGGAGATGTTATTGAGGCCAATAAAGAGTCTGTATGTGAGTTACCACTGTTTACAGGGCAAAGATAGGTATTTCAATTGGTATTAACAATTCCCAGCATCCCATATCATCTATATATCAAGGTTTATTAATAAATGTTCGCAGTGATAAATTGACCAGCAAAATTAAAAGTTGTATCGTTGCAAACTTTTAATTAAAGTTTAATTAGTTAAATATGAACAACGAAAGTAAACACAACATAATTCTAGTTTTAGTTTTCACTTTTTACTTGCTTACAAGTATTCGTAAACAAAATTAAAAAATGCATTATTAAAAATGTAAAAATCTATTAAAAGAAATGTGTAGTGTTTGTGTTGTGTGTGTGTTGTGTGTGTGTGTGTGTGTGTGTGTGTGTGTGTGTGTGTTGCATCTTAAAGATGCAAATTTTACTATTTTAAAAGTATAAATTACACCAGATCAATAAAAAAAATAATATTTGATTTCAACTTAATTAAACCTTTATTGAAAGTTTTTTATTATGTTTTGATTAAAAATTACTGAAAATTTTATTGAAATCTTAAAATAATAAATAAAGTGCATTTTTGTTGTGTATATATATATATATATATATATATATATATATATATATATATATATATATATATATATATATATATATATATATATATATAAATATATAAATATATATATATATATGTATATATATATATATATATATATATATATATATATATATATATATATATATATATATATATATATATATATATATATATATATTTATTATGATAACATAGCCCAACATGCTTGTTAAAATTTTTTACATAAATTTTAGGATATTACATCATATAAGCGTACTAGCATGGTCAGTTTTTTTATTTTTTTGCATAGAAATATACAACATAGAAATATGCAAAAAAACAACAAAACACACACATAGAAATATAGAAACAATAGAAAGCATAGAAATATACAACATAGAAATATGCAAAAAAACAACAAAACACACACATAGAAATATACAAATAAGCAGCAAATAAAAAAAAGAAAAAGGAGACTTGTATAAAAATAAGAAAACTTTAGAAATGAAATAATGATAATTAATAATAGCAGTGACTTTTTGAAATTAACAATAAAGATTTAAGCTAACAGTAATGCTACTATGATTGTTCTAAAAAAAAAAAAAGCAATAGTTATAATAAATAAAATAGATTAGCAAGGAAAAATACAAATAAATTAGAAAATATATGTTTTATTTAAACTGGAAAAATTACTGTTTTATTAAAATATGGAAGATCTTGTTTTTTACTTTAGTTCACAAAGTTTCATTTGTGAAGATGTAAATGGTACTATAATCTAATAGATGCAAATAATTTATATCGTTAACTTTTTATAATGCACTTTTTTTTAATAAGAAACTTGTTTACAAGAAACTTTTATTACTAAGTTTCTTTCCAATAAGTAACTTATTTTATTAATAGTTCAAAAACTATTTCTTCATTTTTTACCTACATATCACATCAACATAACACAAAATTAAAGACATAATCTACAATGGATAACAACAGTTTATATGAGTATTTTCTTTACATGTGCAACCAATGGATTTCCATTTTTAAAATATGCATACTTGTTTGTTAATCTTACTTATTAACATGTTTTATAATTGCATTATATTTACTTTTTCTTACTTGATAATCTAAAACTTAAGAAATTTTGATTACTAGATAAGGAAAATAACACCCTAGAAAAAAGAAGCTTTTGCTTTGCTTAGTTTTTTATAAAATAAAATAAAAAACGTGTAGTGTTAGTATCGTTAACTTTAAATGTTCAACATGTTAAAAGTGAGTTATAAAATTTTTTGAAATGATTTGTGTTTCAATTAATACTTCCAATCTTGAATGCTTCTAATACAATTAGTACTTTTCAATCTAGAAGTTGTTCTAGAACAATGGAAGTTCTAGAAAAATGGAAATGCAAGTTCCATTAGAAGTTCTAGAACAATGGAAATGCAAATTTTAAAATTATGATTATTCTATGTTTTATTATTTAATATAATATTTGAATTGTTTGAAATCTGATGATTCTGCAGTCATAACTTTCAAAAATTTCTGTTATATCATTTTAGGTACTTTACTACTTTATTTTGTTTGTAATTGTATCATTTTACAGTTGAGGAGATACAAAAAATTTTTTTTTTCAAGAATAACATTATAGTAATTATGATGAACAAAGTTTCATTTTTTTTTTTTTTTCAATGTTGAATTGTATTTTCATATTGAGGAATTTAATAATCATATGAGAGCTTTTTAAAATAAATTAAAAATATAGATATTTATTTTCAGATAAAATAAATATATTATAGAAATTATATTACAGGTGGCTTATATTTTATAATTAGTTTTATGTTTATATATATATATATATATATATATATATATATATATATATATATATATATATATATATATATATATATATATATATATATATATATATATATAATTTTTAAATCACTTTTTTTATGGAGACATTCAAAATAACTATATTATTTATTAGTAACATTTTGAAACCACTAGACAGTCTCATCATCAGTCTATAAAACTATTTAAAAAAATATATTAAAAACTTGCAAAAAGCATTTACTATTATATATTAAATGTTACCTATTAATATTCATTTCCTTTACATCTTGTCCAAGATGTTTCTGTCAATTCAAACACTGCATTTCTGTCAGAAACATTACACCCATTTAAGGTCATTGGTAGTGACTGTTTTTTAAGGCCTTTCTTTATTTCTTTGGCTTTTTAGATATATCTCATCCTAAAACACCAGAATTCTATCCACATAACTTTTTATTACTAGTACAGCTGTCAGACGTTTTCAACTAATTTCTAGATTATCTTGTTCTCTGGCTCATAGGAATAAGAGCTTTATATTAAAATTCTGTAATTTTTTCAATCACTGAAGTTGATGCTTCTTTAAACAATAACATTTTATCTTTGTGAAGATGTAAAAAAAAAAAATCATCACAAGTTTTCTGTGACATTTTAAAACTGTAGTATCCTATAATCTGAAAGCATTACATTATTTGTAAATTTTGTATGCAATAAAATATTGTTGAAATAGCGTATAATTGAATAGTGAATAGAGTATATTTAGTTAAGTTAACTTATTTACAGTAAACAGATAATTCATCTATCTTTTAAATTTTAAAAATTAAAAATAAACAAAAACCAACAGTAGAAATACTAATCAGTTAGTCCAAAAAACATAAAAAAGATCAAAACTTTTTCTCACCTATACAATCAGTTTTGAAGTCCAGCAAAGTACTTATGTTTACATTAAGTCAGAAGTAAAAGTTACTCTAAACAAATGTAGATTGTATTCCCTGACGTTGATGTGTCATATATGGACTACATATATGACAAATCTACTAATTAGCTGAAAGTCTGGAAACACTGTTATGGGATAATAATGATTGACAACTTATTAGAACTAAAATGTATTATTTAATAGGCTAAATTGTATTATTTAGTAAGCTTTTGAAAATGTTTGCATGTTGGATTTTGAAAGTAATAAAAAGGTTTAGTTTATATACAGGGTTCATACTGTACCTGGTGAAACCTAGAAAACCTGGAAAAGTCAGGGAATTTTTCTTTTCTCTTTAGATAGTCATGGAAAAGTCAGGGAATTCTGATTGAGAAGTTACTTAATTTACAATTAAGCTATTGTGTTTTTTTTGGTGCTTTATTTTTTCTGAAATTTTTGTTTTTCTTAGTGTTCATTCTTATTCATCCTTAATATAATTCATACTAACATGTATAGTAAGATCCATACAAATATCCAACTTAAGTAATAGGTAAGTTTTATAAGTTTTGTCATTCAAATCATGTTCAATTTTAGCATTTCCATTACAGTAGATCGTAATTTTAAACATTTCATAAAAACCATTGTTGAAAATGGTAAGGGAAATTCATATGATTTTTCAGAAAGTCAGGGAATTTTATATATTTAGCTATGAACCCTGTATATAAATATGAATAAATGTAATGATCTTGTGCAACCTCTAAACATTTTCTTGTGCAACCTCTAAACAATCCTTAAGATTTTCTACTCAGATGTTTTTTTGTTTTTATAGCTAAATGATAAAATCCAGCGCTCAATTGCTTGGTGAACAAGATGATCTTGCTAACTTCATCATTCTTGACACACTACTGGGGTATGAGACTCACAAAATGGGTTTCATAAAATTGCCATCAAAACCTGATGTAAATGCTGTTAAAAGTATTGCATTAATGTATCGAAAATATGGAGATGAACACACTGTATTGAATGAGTTGATCAATCTTTTGGGCTCATGGTGGCATTCCTTTAAGACAAGCCATTCTGCACCTCAAGTTATAACTCAAAAGGAACATGTATGTATATTTAGAAAATAAAAGTAGAAAAGTAATTTTTTTTTTTATATTTTAAATATATATAAAAATTTATGAATGCTCATCCTAAATTATATAAATATACAGTTATCTGTCTTCACTTGTACTCACAAATAAGTGAAACATAAAAATATTATTATTTTTAAATTAAAAAATTGAAACATAAAAATATTATTTTTTCGTAACTTTTTTAATTGGTTCTATTTAATTTTAGCTATTGCATTACATGAGAATTTTTGACCCAGATTCCGGCTTTGCAATTGTTCCATGTACTAGATATACAACTGAGGAGGTTGGAGCTAAAGTTCTTAGTACTCGAAAATGGTAATGATTTGTTTTGATAAAGTTATATACGAATATATCAGCCAGGGATGCAGAATCCCAAAAGGACTCCGGCTTTATATCAACTTAAATATAAACAGCTTTTTCAGAAAATGAAGAAAAAACAAAGAATAATGAAAAAAAAAAAAAATTTACTTAATAAAAGTTCTTTATATCTAGATATTGAAACCCTTAGTGATGTATGCACTGTAGTCCCATAGCTCCATATTTCAATTTGATGTTTAACTAAGCAAAGATATTTATATCACTCTTAGTTAATTTATGTCCTGAAATTCTAGCAGATAACTGTTTCATCATAATGTTATCAGTGATGTTTTATATGCAGCAAAATCTTCATTTATTATATATATATATATATATATATATATATATATATATATATATATATATATATATATATATATATATATATATATATATATATTATATATATATATATATATATATATATATATATATATATATATATATATATATATATATATATATTAGGGTGGGTCATAAATTTTTTTTTTTCTTGTTACAGGCTCTAAACATTGCTAATAGTTATTAATATTGATACTATCAAATATGAGAATAATTGTGATAGATTTAAAGGGCACAACTTTATTGGGAAAATTACCGGTACCCTAATATTTTAGAAAAAAAAAAGTTTTTCTAAAAAAGGTCAACCTGGTACTCAAAAGAAGCGAAATTTTATAAAAAATTCGAAAATAATAATCCTTTTATAAAAATCATATTGCCGAAGTTGTTATTAAAAAATATGTAAAAATGCACCTTTTTTACTTTTAGTTAAAAAACTATAGTTATTATGCAATTAAATCTAAAATAATAATTTTTATATGAAAAAATTATTATTTTTGAAATGTTTATAAAATTTCGCTTTATTTGAGTACCTACATCACATAATTTTGAAAAACTTTTTTTTTTGAATAATAATAGGGCCTGCTAATTTTTGTAATTATAGTTGCGGGTGAAAGACATTGTTCAATCCATAAAAGTAAATACTTTCCTAAATTAGTACATAAAAAAACAACTTTCTAGACCATAGCCAGGTTAGCAACTCTAAAAAAAAAATTTATGACCCACCCTAATATATATATATATATAAATATATATATATATATATATATATATATATATATATATATATATATATATATATACACAGGCTTGGTGGGGAAGCGGGAGCGATCGCTCTCGAATACTGACCACGGAAATTATATTTGGTTGCGTAAAACTGGCCAGGTTTTTTAGTCGTTTTGAGAACATTTAAGTTTATGTACGAAACAAAAGATTTTTGTTTTACGGACATACATGGAAACATAAAAAACTTGAATGTTCTAAAACATCTTTGTGCGAAAGAATAAAAAGAATATTTGCGAACACTAAAAACCCGCCAAATTAACGAACAAACTAATTCTATTGGTTCAAAAAATACGCTGATTAAGCGAAGTAAAGTTCTAGACTATTTTGTTAAAATGTTTCAGAAATTGTATTATACACGATTTGTTACGTTTTGAGATTTCTAGCATTGTTTTAAGAATATATATTATTTGTTTAGGAAAATAAATGTTTTAAATATATATTGATTAAACTGTTAAAATTTTAAAAGTTTATTATAAATCATAGATTTTATTAGTATATTCTTATTTTTTATTTTAAAAGAGATTGTATTCTTTATGTAAATGTAATTTTGTGTATTTGTTTTTTATCGTAATGTATCTTTTAAAGCAATTTTTATGATTTAAACAAAGACTTACAAAAATAATTGCGTTTTCAATGAAGTTATAATCGTTAAAGTTGATAAAACTAATTATGTAACAAACATATAAGTAGTTTCTTGTTACTAAACACAAACAACGCATACAAAGTAACTCGCGGATGAACAAGCATCGCGCCTGAGGTCACGACAGAACACAAATATATATAGCAAATAATTAGATATAAAGAAAAGTTTCTAGATATTGGTTTACTTACTCTAATTATTTTCGCTTAAGTTGCCATTCTTAAAACTCGTTATACCTTTTTTCTGCTTTAAATACTAATTAAAATTAAAAAGCCCACTCACTAAACATCATCAGCGATATTGTGAAGCAGTTTTGCTTCCTCGTCTTTAAGTATTTTTAACCTTTTTAGTTGATTTCTATCTTGATTATTTAATTCCTATAGTAATTCAATGATTTAATTATTTCATTTGTTTATCTTACTAAGAAGAATCGCTTCAAATATGTTAAACTTTTCAAACTACGCGAAACGCGAAACAAATAGGTATTAAAAAAATTAATTTTTTTATTTATAAAATAATTTAGCTTAAGTTAAACTAAAACTTGCAAACTTAGTTAAATAAAGAATATTTATTTCCCTTTTAAACAATCGTAAGTTGTTACTTTATATAAAAAACATCGCTTATTTTTATTTTTTTTGTAATTGTCTCTCATCGGTCCAATTAATCTTTGTTGCTTTTTTTTTTTTGCTTTTTAAAATGTTCTCAAAACGACTAGCAATCTGGCCAGCTTTTTGCAACTAAATATTATTTACGTGGTCAGCAATCGAGAGCGATCGCTCCCGCTTCCCGACCAAGCCTGTATATATATATATATATATATATATATATATATATATATATATATATATATATATATATATATATACACATATATATATATATATATATATATATATATATATATATATATATATATATATATATATATATATATCTGTGTGTGTGTATTTATATGTGTGTGTGTATATATATATATATATATATATATATATATATATATATATATATATATATATATATATATATATATAGCTTTTTAAAAAGCTTTTGGTTTTTGCACGAGCTATGATGAGATATATCTAAAAAGCCAAAGAAACAAAGAAAGGCCTTCAAATAACAGTAACTACCAATGACCTTAAATGGGTGTAATGTTTCTGACAGAAATGCAGTGTTTGAATTGACAGAAACATCTTGGACAAGTTGTTTATTCATTAAACAAATTGGTTATTAAATAAAAAAAGTTCCTTTTGGCTAGTGTCATGAACAAAATTATAACGCAACAATTTAGTGCATAATAACTTTATATTATATATATGAGTTTGTGCAAAATGAAAAAAAAACAGCAGTTATAACATTCAAAGAAAATCTTTTATTTTTTCAAATGAATTAAAAAAAAAAAAGTTTAATATTTTAAAAATCTCTCTGCACTGTAGTTAAAAAGAAAAGAAGTTCTTTTGTTTACTAATTCTACTAAAACCTAAAACTTTGCTTTATAGTTATGTAATATATATATTCATATTTCTAATACTAAAATTCTTCTTTACGAAAAAATAAACAATTGTTGCATTATAAAATAAGCCATTTGTATAGTTAAAATATAATCTCAAGCACTACAAAGCAATCAGTAACTGTTACGAAAAATAAATAAACAATCGCATTTAGTAAGCAAAAAAGTTAATATGAAACTAAAACTTTTTATTTTGTTCGATGTAGTTGACAAAAGAATTATTTTTCTGATCGATATATAAAAAAAAGAGAAAAATAAAGTGATTTATATTTATGAAAAACTTATAACTTTGCGAGAGCTCCCATTAACCACTTTAGGGGAGTGTGGTCAAGAGCAATCGCTAAAGTTCTTGCTTCCCGCCAAGGCCTGTATATATATACACCAACAAAATTATAATTGCTATTTTAACAAAATTGTTATTTTAGATAAATAGGGATATAAAAATAATTTACATTAGTAAAGGTGATCAGTAATGTTTTTCTAATAATTCTTGACTTTAGATTTAAGGGGCTTATGAAATTCTAATATGCATTATACCAAAGTTTATGGATAATTTTTTTTTAAGTTTAAACATCATTTTTATTTAACAAACTTAAAACAAAAAAATAAATTTAGCTAAAATTACAATATTGGGATATTTCTTCAAGTATTTTTTTCCATATCTTTAGGGAAAATGGAGCTAAAATTAAGTATTTGGTAGGTTGCATAGCTGAACTTACTGAAGAAGAGGAAACTAAACTTCTTGTTCCTGGTGAAAATGATTTTAGTGTAATGTTCTCAACCAGAAAAAACTGCTCTCAACTCTGGCTTGGTCCTGCTGCATACATAAATCATGGTAATATATTTATGATTAGTTTTGGTATGATATTTAAGATTAAAAATAGTTATAAATTTAGGACAAAAATTTATAGTTAAATTTAACATTAAGTTCACTTTATTTTATTAACTCACAATTTTTTTTTTTAATGTTGAAAATGATAGCTAAAATTAAAATATTTAAAAGTGTTTTAATATTATCTAAAGCAATTGGCATTACTGTTACTTAATTATTACTTAAGTGTTACTTAATTATAGTTAAGTGTTACTTAAGTGTTACTTAATTATAACTTAAGTGTTACTTAATTATAACTTAAGTGTTACTTAATTATTACTTAAGTATTACTTAATTATAACTTAAGTGTTACTTAATTATTACTTAAGTATTGCTTAATTATAAATTAAGTGTTATTTAATTATTACTTAAGTATTACTTAATTATAACTTAAGTGTTACTTAATTATAACTTAAGTGTTACTTAATTAAACCCGTCATTTCAAAATAAAGGGCACAAGTCACACTTTTTTCGAATTTCACTTTTTAATGCAATTTTATTTATTCGAGTGTTTTACATATTCCCTTTGAAGGAGAAACATTTTCATATGCCACAAGTCAACTTAAAATGCAAATGAAAATTAAAGTCTGTTTGAAAATGGCACAAGTCCCGGACTTATGCCTTTTTCAAGTGAAACGAAGCGCAACTGTAGTGACGTAATCTCACTTTATTTGTAACAAAAATGGAAAATCACGAGCTTGCTGAAAATGCATATAAATCTAGAAAAAGAGTGTTTGGTATAAGAAACAGTGGAAAGTATAAACACGAAAAAATAAAAAAAGCCAAATTGCTGGAGAAGCTTATAAAAACCATAAAGGAAATGATGTGGCACCAAGGCAAACAGGTGCTTCTTGCAGGTTAGTTTTTTGTTCTATAATATAGAATGACTATATTCGTTCTCAAATATTTGCTTATTTACTCATGTTTACCACCAATATTTGGAGGTAAAACATCTTGATATATAACTATTATAATATTAACTCAATAATTCTATTTATTTACAGATGTAATTCGAAGTGTATGGAGCTTGTATCTGAAGATGTTATAGAAAGTACAATTCAGTTTGTTAACAGATTTGATTGTAAAAATGCCCAAGACACATACTTGCAGTCATTAATTGAAAAGAAGGAAATAAAGAGAAGACGGTTTAGATCTGAAGATCCTAAGGAAAAAGAATTTTCTTTTATTTATCACATTAAGGTTTAAGGTGTGATAAAAAAAGTGTGCAAGAAAGCTTTTTGCAGTATGCATGGAATTTCTATGAAACAAGTTAGGCGTTTATGCATTTTATTAAAAAAAAAGAGCAGCTTATAGATCACAGAGGTAAATCTCAGAAATCACAATGCAACGCAATAGTTGGAGATACATTAACAAAAGTACGTGAGCATATTGAATCATTTCCTGTTAAATATGTGCACTTCTATAGTAAAGATGCATCATCTTATTATTTGGATGAAAAACTCAATGTGAAAATTATGCACACGTTATACGCACAAAAATACCTAGATCATCCTGTTAAATATAAGTTCTACCTTAAATTTTTCCAAGAAAATTTTAGTTTATCATTTGGTAGAAAGCAAATAGATGTCTGTGGACTGTGCGAAGAGTTAAAAATTAAAATTAAAAAACCCACACCTTAATGACAATGCAAAAAGAATCTATTAAGCAGATATTGAGATCCACAAAAGACAAGCAAACAAATTTTACAAAAAAATACAGGAAGTTGAAACTAAGTGCAAAAACGATTCAAATGTGTATGGGATTGCATTTGATTTTATGCAAAATTTGCCACTTCCACATATCTCTGTCCAGGAAATATTTTATTTACGTCAACTATGGCTGTATGAGTTTTGCATATATGATTTTAAAACTGGTAAATCAGTATTTTATTCATATTGTGAAGGAGTTGCTAACAAAGGTTCCAACGAAGTATGTACCTTTGTGCTGGATTATATTTTTAAAAATATTGGCAACGAAGCCAAAGAATTGCACCTATTTTCTGATGGTTGTGCAGGCCAAAACAGAAATCATGTCATGGTCTGAATACTTTTATCACTGGTAGCTGAACTAGATAGCAATATAAATGAGATACAATATTACATACCAAAAAGAGGTCACTCATTCTTGCCTAATGATAGAATGTTTGGAACAGCAAAGCGACATATTCGAAAAAATGATCGGATTTACACACCAACAGAGTATGAAAATCTTATAACTGAAGCAAGCGAAAAATTTGAAATTAGAAGGCCCAAAACTGAAGATATTATTGATGTAAAAAAAATGGTGGCCAAACAATTATAACAAACTTGTGCTATCTGTGGATTCCTATGGAAAAGGAGTACCCAAGGACAAAAAAGTTACTTTTGGTATTTCTAAAGTGTCACATTTCACATTCTCTAAGACCATACCAGGTTTAGTGACAACACGTGAATCCATAGATTGTTTAGTCAGTTATGATTTTCAGCTATTACAAAGGATGGGTACAAGGCCAACCTTACCATTAAGTAGTACTCCTGCATATGTTGGAAAATTGCCTATCAATGAAAAAAAGATATCAGATTTGAAAAAAATAGAAAAATATATTCCATATTCAATAGAAGAGTACCAAAATTTCTATACAAAGGTTTTTGCTTGGCCAACAACTTTGACAAACAATGAATTAAGTGATGATTAACTAACAATAATTGTTTTTATGTAATAATAAATCATTATTATTCTGATAATCTTTGAATTTTTATATACAAAAAAGTGTTCATTTCGAAAAAGACATAAGTCCATAAATTTAAATTAAAAATATATGTGTTATATATTGTTTTTTTATAATAAATAAAACTCTAAAAACTTATGACTTTTATTTATCTACTCTTATATTCAGTTTCTTCAGCACCATAAACTTTTTTTCTTATAAATTTATTTTTGTTGCTCCTGAAAAGTTTGAATAAATGGACTTGTGCCCTTTTCGAAATGACAGGTTCAATTATTACTTAAGTGTTACTTAAGTATTACTTAATTATTACTTAAGTGTTACTTAAGTATTACTTAATTATTACTTAAGTATTGCTTAATTATAAATTAAGTGTTATTTAATTATTACTTAAGTATTACTTAATTATAACTTAAGTGTTACTTAATTATTACTTAAGTATTACTTAATTATAACTTAAGTGTTACTTAATTATTACTTAAGTATTGCTTAATTATAAATTAAGTGTTATTTAATTATTACTTAAGTATTACTTAATTATAACTTAAGTGTTACTTAATTATTACTTAAGTATTACTTAATTATAACTTAAGTGTTACTTAATTATTACTTAAGTGTTACTTAATTATTAGGTAAGTGTTACTTAATTATTATAATTAATAAAATTTTAAAATCATCATTGTGCTTATTGTTTTATTCAAATGCTGTTAAAAAGTTATTAAAGATAATAATATTAAATATATCAAAAATAAATAAAAGTATTAAAGATATTTATAAAAAATATTAAAATATTAGAGAATTAATAAAAAGTATAAAAAGTATAAAAAAACTGGTAGACAATTAAACTTTTTTTTTCTTTTTAGATTGTCGTCCAAATTGTAAGGTAAGGCCTAATATTTATGTTTGTAAAAAACAACTTTGTTGATTATATAGTATAATTAAATTTATGTTTAATGAACATACATGGTTTACATGGTTACATTAATCTAAATCTTTAGAATGAGTAATCAAAATTTTCAAATAATATTAGTTCCCATCTTGAGTCTGATAACATAATCTCCGACAATCAGTATGGCTTTCAATCTTCTTGTTATATGACTGACTACAGCTGACTGCTGTGACTGAACGATTCTAATGTGCATTAGATGATGGGGGCGAGGCAAGAGCTATTGCTCTTGACATATCTAAAGCGTTCTGTAAAGTTTGGCATGCTGGTCTTCTCCAAAGGCTTGCTTTATATGGTTTATCTAGAAAATATTTTGAGATAATTGAATCATTTCTTTTTAACTACCTTTTTTAAATCATCCTTGAATGCTTACACTCTTCTTTAATTTCTGTAACTTCTGGAGTGCCACAAGGTTCTATGCTTGGCCCTCTATTATCTGTACTGTTTCTTATCTACATTAATGATCTTTCAGACAATTTTAAATCTAAAGTGGGTCTCTTTGCCAATTACTCACCTTTATACTCCTGTCTTGACAAAAATATAGATATTCCTATATTGAGGAATGGCAACATTCTCTCTGAGTCTTCTTCTTTAAGTCTTCTTGGATTATTATGATCTCTCATGTAAACTTTATATACAATCAATTGCAAAGTTAACTACTAAGATTGCTTTTCTTTAACATGCTTGCCATTATCTTATTCCTGATTCCATTCTCTACCTCTACAAATTTCTTATTTGTTCCTGTATGGTGTACTGTTATCATATTTGGACTGGTTCTTTTAATTTAATTTTTTTATAGATAAAGTTCAAAAATGCATTGCAAACATAGTTTGGCTTTATTTGTCGAGATTGAGTCTCTCTCGTATAAATCATCCTTTAACTCTGTCCCTGCAGATTTGTAAAACTTTTATTGGTTTAGTTTTTTTCCATCCACTTCAGTTCTTTAGAACTCTTTCCCATCTTCATGTTTTTCAGACTCATACAACCAACAGCTTTTCAAGACTTCTGTCAACATTTTCTTGCTCTTTAATTTTATTCTTTGTTTTCTAGTAACTCTAACTTAATAGTGGTTGCTTGCAGCCTTGTTGTGAGTGAATAAAAATAATTAAAAACAATCTGTTAGTTTTTATAATATTTAAGTGTTTGTAATATGTTAGTGTTTACAATGTTACACTTTACAACAAAGTTAAGTTCAATCACTAATATCATTTACAGAAAAAAGTTTAAATTTTAGGAAGTTTTTTAGGGGAAAAATTATAACATATGTTAAAAGTAATCCAAATCATTTTTTCTTTGAGTTTTTTTTTAAAATGTTTTAAAGTAAAGCAAATGTGTCTTTTTAGTCTTTTTTTTTCTTACCCTTTGCATGTTTTTGTTTCCAAAAAGAAAACTTAAAAACAAAAACATGCAAATAAAATTTCAAGTAACTTTAGTTATTTATTATAACCTTATAACAGGGGTGAAAAAATAAGAGTTTTTAAAATTTTTTTTATCAATTTAAAAATATTATCTGTTTTAACAAAATTTTTTACAGTGTTTTAAATTTTATAATATTTCCAATATATAGTAAATTCTACATTATTTAATGTTACAAATAACTCATAAACCATTTAGAAAATATTTTATATGATTATATTCTACTCATAAAAATAAGGCTTGAAAGTAATTAAAAATAGTTTTTAAAAATTAGGGTATTATGTTACTAAACTTTATTTTATATTTTTTTTTATTGTCATATTCCTGCTACATTTCTAAATAATAAAAACAACTTTCTCAGTTATTGTTATTAATTAAAAATGTATCTTGTTATCATTATTTATTTTTTAAAAATCTATATAACAAGTATGTGTGATATTTTCAGACATTTTTTCATATATTTTTTAAAATATATTTATTGCAATAGCAACAATTAAAATCTTATATTTTGAATTTAAAACTTGTTTTAACCTTATAACCAAAATTTAAATATTGGACTAAATAAAGTTTAATCCATTGGACCAAACAAAAGCATTAAAATTTTATTACTTATTTTTAAAGTTTGTTTCAACTGGTCGTGACACAGCCTGTATTAAAGTTCTTAGAGATGTTGAAATTGGCGAGGAACTAGCTTGTTACTATGGTGATGATTATTTTGGTGACAACAATATTTATTGCGAATGTGAAACATGTGAGAGGTAAACATTTATTAACTTTTTGACATTTTTTATGACTGTTAATTCTCATGGAATATATTTATTTTATTTTGTTAAAAATTATAAATTATATTTGTTCAACATCAACAGTATTGAAGACGTACAAAGTCAATTTTCTAACTGGATGCTTGTTTCATTTAAATATGACCAAAATGATGTTTGTCTTGTTATAAAAAATAAGTTTGTATTAATAAAAACTTACTTTAAAGAGGATAGAAAGTCAATATAATAAACTCTAACTCCATTTTTTTAAATTTCAATCAGATCCTTCTTTTACGTTGAAAAAGGATAAGCAGTTGGAAAAAAAGATACTAACTTTTAACTTTTTTATATAAATTTTTCACATCAGTAAACAAACCAGTTGTTGAGAGATAATGTTTGAAACTTTTCAGAAATTTATTTGCGTTAAGCATTTAGATTCTGAATTAATTTTTGTTATTTCATTTAATAAATTTAATAAAGTTTGTCTGGATAAACAGATTTTTTTTCCTAGTTAACTATCAATGCATTGTTATGGAGGCTATTCACTTCAAAATATTTTAAAAATAGTCACTTATATTTTTCACCTTTTAAATATTTTTTGTATGTGTAGATAATGTGGAAAAATTTTAGACTGCAGCATTCATTTTCTTAGAGGTGCTAAAAAGTCACATAATTGATTATAGTTTTATAAAATGCTCAGCAAAGAGTTTTTTTATCTTAGATTTTTTTTTTTTTTTAGTTTTTTTGTTTGATAGCGTCATTTAGTTCAAATACATTATATAAATACTTAAAGAATTATTGTCATCTTTTTAATAATCATTAGCTTAAAGGTTATAGTTAAATAAATTTCATATTTAAAAGGAGAAAAAGTTAGTCTTAAATCCAAGTTATGTTAATAATATAATATCCTTTTCATGGATAAAACTCTTTATTTAAATAATTTTTAATCAATATTTCAAGGTTATTGATACACTCTTTATTGAGTTATAGTATATAAAAGCTGTTATAAGGTGCATATGTTATTTACGTATGTTATAAGTTGTATATGTTATTTACAATTGTTACAAGGTACATGTTATTTACAAATGCTATACAAATGCTATACAAATGCTATATATATATATATATTTTTTTTAATTTATTCACCTACCCAAGGCCCGAGGGGGCCACTACAGTCGAGGAGGCTACTCATTTTTTTTTTTTTTTTTTTTTTGTAAATTGTGGTACAACCCTCTCTCAACTCTTTAACTCCGAAACACGAACCGTGACAAGCAAGACCGCTGCGCGGAGAAATTAAGTTGAGCGCGGTACTTCCAGGGACGTGGTGGGAGTCAAACTCAGAACCGCTCGCTTACAAAGCGAGCGCTCTTACCACTACACCACTACCGCATTATATATAAGGTGCATATGTTATTTACAGCTACTGTAATAAACCTACCGCATTATATATAAGGTGCATATGTTATTTACAGCTACTGTAATAAACCTCTCTTTTAAATTTTTTGACTTAAAACTGTGTAAAATCTATACCAGTGTAGATGTACTAACAATATGTTATAATAATATTTTAATCGCATGCCTAACTTAATATTTATTTACATGGTGTTGTTATTATTAAACAAACCAACTTTATTAATTTATAAAAGCAAACACAGAATGTAAGTTTATCCTCTAGTTTTATCTTTTAGAATATAATCTAGTTACAAATCCTTGGGTTTAGGTCAGCAAAACTTAGGTTTTTGGTGTTGGTAAACAAGAAAAAGCAACATTACTAGGTGCGCTTTCTGGTCTAGTATAACCACCAGGCAGCTTAATTGTTTTCATATTTCAAAATATTTTTCAAATGAAAGAAAAATACAGATAGCTCGATAATAAAATTTTGACAGCGAGGAATCATTTCTGCTTCTCAATTTCATATTTAGGTAATTTAAAAACACAACACTTATTTAGTTCATTATAACTCTCTTAAAAACTTCACATTTTATTTGAATAATGAAAGTAAAAGGTTTTCTAAACAACACCCCAACTTTAATAAAAATAATGGTCTTTGCTAGCTACAACCGAAAATTTCTTTTATATAGTAGGTCTTGATTTTATGTGTGTTTTTAACTAACTTTATATTGTTATATTTAATATATCGTATAGTAGTTTTCAATATAGTAACAAGTTATTTTATTTTTCTTTAGGAGGAAGACAGGTTTTTTTGTCAATTTTAATAATGTAAATTCAAATAACAATAAAGAAAAGTCTTCAGGAAAATATACACTTCGCGAAACTGTCAAACGATTGTCAAGAAAACCAAAAATTGTTGAAGGTAACATACAACAAATTAAATTAACATAGGCAATTTTATTTTTATTGAGTAGTTTTGACCATGAAACTTAATGTTTATACACCTTGTTAATTTTGTTGACTTTTTAGAGACAAGATAGGAGTTATATTTGTTTTGTTTCAGGCCTTAGTTCAATATGCAAAATAAATTTTGTTTAGTATTAGGTTATGCTTTTCAGGTTTTCTTTTGTCTTGGTTCTTGGTCCATACAAGATGATATTTTCCGATGCAAGATCTCGTATGAAAACCAGAAAAACCAAGATTTTACAAAAAAAACAAATAACGTAAAATTTTCGAAAAAATTTGTGTTATTTTAATCAAAAATGAGCAAAAACGTTTTTAATGCACTTTAACTTATGTTATAATAATATTTTAATCGCATACCTAACTCAATATTTATTTACATGGTGTTGTTATTATTAAACAAACCAACTTTATTAATTTATAAAAGCAAACACAGAATATTTATCCTCTAGATGTTTTTAAAAATATTAAAACTAAAAGTTGCTGAAAAATATTGAATTTTTTTTTATGTATTTCTACTAGAAAAATATGTGAAAATGGATGCTTGCAAGGCAATTTAATATATTTTATATATTTTAGTAATCTCGGTTTTGATATTTTTCACATTCATTTTCTCCTTATTCTGAGACCTAGATTGAAAAATGACAGAGATTTCTAAGATCAAAATTTCCGAGATAAGTGAGATCTAAAAGTATAGCATTAGATTTATTTACAACCTGTTATTTTCTCCAAACAATTTGTAATTAATTTTTAATTTTATTTAACACAAGTAAATTTGAAAATTATGCATGATCTTTTCACATCTATAAAGTAAAATTTAGTATAATTCAATTGTAAGGTTCTTTATATCAGTTTTAAGTTTTATATTATGTTTTATATGTTTTAGAAACTTCCAGTTTCAAGTCACTGTATTAACTATTTTAGAAACTTTCAGTCTCATTTCTAGATTTTTTGTTAAAATATTAAAAAGTTTTCTAACAAACTGTCAATTTTTCCAACCAAGTAAATAATGACTTGAGTTGCCATAATCCAATCCTGTAATTCAAAATAATTTCATATTATTTAAATTATATATAATTTCAAGTTTGGATATAATAAATATAGTAAGATACAGAATTTTTTAAAAAGCTTTTTTTAACAAGTTTGCTACTATCAGGGTTAAAGTGGGTGAATATATATATATATATATATATATATATATATATATATATATATATATATATATATATATATATATATATATATATATATATATATATATATATATATATATATATATTATAGTAATATTATCATTGTTATAATTGCTATTATAATAATAATAATAATAATAATTATAATTATTATTATTATTATCATTATTATTAATATAAATATTTATACAGGATATAACATTTCATTACAATTCAATACTGCTATCAATTAGTTTTTAAGTAAAATAAGAAATTAATAAAAATAAAAGTTAGAAACATAAAAATTTAATTTTACAATTTACAGATGTCATATGACTAAGTATTTTGACAACTACTGGTTTTAAACACTTGTCTATTTACAAATTTTATTATAAGCTTTTAATTTATAAAAAAAGTTTTTATTACAAGATTTAAATTTAGGTCAAAATAACCAAGTACTAAATATGGAATGCGAGGAACGATTCGGAAGCAATACTGTATCTACAAAAATGATAATGAAAGATAACCACGTGAAAAAACATTTAAAGTTAGATGATGATACCATAACAAATGAGTTGAAAACGAAATATGCTACTTTTATTGACCTTATACCAGAACTAAAAGATCTCCCTTATTTTGAATTGCTTTTTGTAGAGCGTTTGGAAGGTGTTAAACCAGTTAGATTTTTGGAAAAAGAAAACAATGAACGAATGGCTAAGCAGTTCTTATCTGCTAGAAATGCAAAAAGACCATTTTTACAGCAAACAAAGTCTGATTCTGAGTTATTTTCATGCTACTCTGAATCTGATTCAGATGCTAATTCTTCCTATGGGATACAATATAAAGCCGAATTAAAAATAACAATATCAAAGATACCAAGCCCAGTCAAGCCAAGAGCTTGTAAGCGTTTGCAAACAAATCATAATTTTCATCTCAATCCACCATTTTTAAGAATTGCCAGAATTCAAAATGGAAGTCGCTCATCAAGACGATTGCAAGAAATTGAGAAAATCATGTCCAAAAGAATCAGAAAAAAAAAACACAAAAACTGCTTCTGCTGCAACTGACGAGTTTAAAATAATGCATTATATAAGACCTTTATATCATAGAGATTATAAATAAATTTATTTATTGAAGTTATACAAATTAATTTACTTTTTGTAGTCAATTTTAATTATGCATGCACGCAATGATAACAATTAAGATATAGTTACTGTGCATACAATTCGTACAATTATTTTAAAGTTTAAATTTTACTTTACAATTAGATTTTAATTATAGTAAAGTTGTTACATAGAAATTCTGTACATTATTTTTCTTTTAAACTATTTATAATATTTATTTATGTTTTGTGCACTTGTGGCTTACCTGTGGATTGCCGGATATATTTTATACTGGATTTTATAAGTTCTATAATTTTATTCTGTGAAACTGCATTTATATTCTAAATGGCTAGATATCTATGTAATTTTTAAATTGTCTTATTTATATTTGTTGTAATATATATATATATATATATATATATATATATATATATATATATATATATATATATATATATATATATATATATATATATATATATATATATATATATATATATATATATATATATATATATATATATATATTGTAGATCTATGTTTGTAATTTAGATATTCATATTAACTGCGATTACTTGTTTTTATTTTAATTACTTATGTGAGTTTTTGTTAGAAATGTAACCATAACATGTTAAAATTAAAAGATTATTTTAATTTATATATTTAATATATATGTGTGTGTGTGTGTGTGTATGTATATATATATATATATATATATATATATATATATATATATATATATATATATATATATATATATATATATATATATATATATATATATATATATATATATATATATATATATATATATATATGTATATATATATATATATATATGTATATAATAAATATATAAGTTTTAATGTATATATATATATATACATATATATATATATATATATATATATATATATATATATATATATATATATATATATATATATATATATATATATTAAATATATAAATTTTTATTTATATATTATACATACACACACACACATTTATTTTGTATAACAATTTAAAAAAATTCTCTTGTTCTTTTAAAAATGTTCGGTATTATGTAAGCAAATGTTTTAGATGCGAGATATTCAATAAATATTCAAATAAAAAAATACAATTTTTTGAAGTTACTCAGATCATTTTTATATCAGTCATATATTTTTAAAACAAGAAAGTAAAAAACCGTTAAAAATTCAGATGAAAAATCTGACGTCAAAAATCGATTACACCGTTTGAAAATTTTGACTTTTTTGGTTACGAAACATCCCGAAAAAATCCTCTTAGGGTATGAAACTACACATGTCAAGAATACTATATCAACTTACTTTGAAATCCAAAATTAAAATCCGAGAGAGATATTTTGATTTAAATTTTTGAAATAATATAAAAACATTAGCAGTTTTTGTTTTTGAAAATAGCGGTATTGGGGTGGGTCGTAGTGATTTTTTTAATAAAATAACTTTTTTAGACAACTAATTTGTAAAGATTTCGTATTTAATAAATTTTTTTGAGAAATGAGCTATAAGGGGAGATATTTCCATTTCAAGTTTTGAATCGATTAATTTTTGAATCGCGAATTACGATGAAAAATTTGATACGTGAATTGCCGTAAATTTGTACTTTCCTAAAATTTGTACTCTTCGGACATTTCCAATTTTACGGACTTTTTGTACTTTTAGTACATTTTCATACGTTTTATGACCTCTTTGTACTTTATGAATTAGTTTAAATGATATCTTCAAACAGATCACAAGTTCATCTCAGATTTTGAAATGCCTACTTTTTCAAAGGATCATAATCAATGTTGGCAGGTCGTTTGCACACTTTGTATGAAAAAAAAGTGACAGAGAAATTTCAGAATATTTCATCAGTGAAATCAAAAGATTGATTTCTGGCAACATCAACTTTGATGATGAGAGGGTTCCACGAGGGATCTGTGTCATCTGTAGGTTCCTGCTTAGAAAGTTAGCTTCTGGAGATGAAGAAGTGAGTATACCTCAACTTTATGACTTCGAATCCATATTGATCAAACCATCAACTCGCCAGACAACTAAATGTGATTGCATCATTTGTCAAATTTCAAAAACCAAAGGGAAAGGAAAGCACCCCTTTGAAAAACCATCTCAGCAAGAAGTGCAAAAAGAAGAAAAATCTTTTGAAAAACGATGCACAAAATGCCTATCTGTCATTGCTCGAGGACTGCCTCATAACTGCAAAGAAGCAACACGTCGTGAAAACTTGAAAGCTCTGGCATTGGCAGATCCGTTAGGGGCAGAGCAAATTGCATCATTCATCGTTTCTTCCAAAGAGGTATCTTCCGATGGAACTATTCTGATTAGCCGGTTTCATGGAAAGCCTCTTGAAATCAGACCAGGTATGTTAAAGTATTGTTGCTGGGTTTGCTTTTTAATATTGGTTTTTTTCTTATTTGTTTCTTTATTCACAGGATCAAATGCAACTCAGGGTCTCTCCTCAGAGCCATTGACAACACAAGATATGATTAATATTCAGCAAAACATTGGACTTTCTAACAATGGAATGAGAAAGCTTGGGTCAGCTTTAAATCAAATAAGTCCTGTTCGCATAGTTGAGGCCAATTTTCAACAAAAATTTGCTGCAGCTGAAACTACCCTCAAAAGTTTCTTTACAGTAACCACTTCACAGTTACCAGAATCAAATGAAACACGCCATATTGTTCACTGCACAAATTTGGAAACCCTCAAAGAAAATATTGTTTCATCCAGAGGCTTGCAAAACTCAAACTTCTTAAAGCTTGGCATTGATGGTGGAGGATCATTCTTTAAGGCAAGTTTGAGTCTTATCAGTGAGCATGAAGGAGAACCTCACAGTCCTGTTCAGAAGAAATCAAAATTGATCACCAAAGACAACTTCAAAAACACAAGTGTTCAAAAACAACTGATTGTTACCATTTCAGAGAACACACCAGAGACTTACCCAAATGTTAAGCACATTCTGGATCTTCTCCAAATCAATGAAATCTCCATTTCAGAAAAACTTGTTATTTCTTGTGACATGAAGCTTGCAAACATAGTTTGTGGAATCCAGTCACACAGCAGTAAGCATCCTTGCTGTTGGTGCAACATAGACTCAGCACATTTGGAAAACTGTGGTCAGCTTAGAACATTCGGGGGCATCAGAGACTTGTACAAAAAATTTGTGAAGTCTGGTTGTGATGCCAAAAGATCAAAAGAGTTTGAAAATGTGGTTCATTTGCCAATGTTTGCCTTTCCAGAGAGGGAATTGATCCTTGAGACAATCCCACCCATGGAACTGCATTTGCTCCTGGGAGTTGTCAACCACCTCATCAAGTACTTGGTTCAAGTTTTTCCAAAGACCAAACAATGGTTGGATTCAATCCACATTCAGATGCAACCATTTCATGGTGGCCACTTCAATGGAAAAGATTGCATGAAAGTGCTGAGGAAAATTGAAGAGCTTATGCAATTGACAATTGCTGAAAAAGCACCAGATGCAACAAAGGCATGCCAAGCATTGAGCTCATTTCACCAGGTTGTGGTTTCATGCTTTGGATACACTCTGTTGCCAGATTATGAGGCAAAAATTTGTGATTTCAAAGATAACTACTTGAAATTACCAGTCTCAGTCACACCAAAGGCACATGCTGTTTTTCATCACGTTCAACAATTCATTCATCAGCACAAGGTTGGTCTAGGTGTATTCAGTGAGCAAGCAACAGAAGCTCTTCATTCAAATTTCAAGACCCACTGGCAAAGATTCAAGCGAAACTCTACTCATCCGGAATATTCCAGTCAACTCCTCAGTTGTGTAGTTGATTACAACAGCAAAAAAGTTTAGTTGTAAAGAAAGAAAATAAAAGACTCCTCATTTTCAATTTGGAGAAACTCAGTTTGTGTGTGTGTAAAGAATGTATTTATTTGTCAAAAGAAAAATTTATGAAGTGAGAAATTTTGATTATATCAAAAAATTGAAAGATGGTTTTCTAAATATTTTCAAATAAAATTTTAAAATTGTGAATATGAATTATTGTCAAAAATGGCATATTTTCTATCTTAATTTTACTTTTTAAATTAGTTAGGCTGTATTAGGACTGATATGACCCCTTTTGTTAAGGGCAGGTTGTAACCAACTTCTATCCATTTGGTGAAAATATTGAATATTTTCAAATCAAAATATCTCTCTCGGATTTTAATTTTGGATTTCAAAGTAAGTTGATATAGTATTCTTGACATGTGTAGTTTCATACCCTAAGAGGATTTTTTCGGGATGTTTCGTAACCAAAAAAGTCAAAATTTTCAAACGGTGATTACGTGAATGTCTTTAATCTAAATTTAACATATGTGGATCTGTTTAAAAGAGTATTTTATTTCGATTTCTACATTTTGATATAATTTTATGCAGTTTGTTAAAAAATGTTTGGCAATCAAGTTTAAAATGCATTTTCCCATATTTGGTGTCATTTCTAAAAAGAGGGCTGTACCAAATTATTTTACCTGTTTGGTTACATGTTCCCAGACAAATTAAATGATGTTCTCAGACAGTGCAATCGCTAAAGAAATGACATAGAAGCGCACCAAGGCCGCTTATGTTATGCAGTACGGTATTGCTCATTTTGAGCGAGTTGAAGTTGTAAGTATTTGCAAAAATTCTCTATAATCGTTGATGAGAGTACTGACGTCTTAACTAATCAGATGTTGGCAGTCGTGTGATTCTGTGACACAAAATCAAGAAAAGAACACTCTGGGCAAATGCTTCTAGCAATCGGCTTTCATCGTGGCTTGAAGCTTTTGTAAAGAATGTTTGCTTCTATTTTTCACGTAGTAGGAAAAGAAAGCATGAGTTCTAGTTGATACAAGATGTAGTTCAAGGCCAGCAACATAAAGTTTAGAAGCTATGTGAAAGACGTTAGCTGTTCCAAGAAGCGGTCATCGAGAGAATTATATACTTTTAATTACTATAACTTTTATAAACCATACACTTTTTCATAAAAAAAACACAAGAAGAAAATCTTCCTCTCAAGTTGCCGAACCTATTTATAAATGATAAATTAATTTAAAAGCAATCCAATATAAGATTCTTGGGAATCGTTGTTGATGAAAAATTATCCTGGCTTCCTCATATAATATAGTCAAAAATTACCAAATTTATAGGTTTAATGTATCGAGTTTGCTCGTACATCAATACAAATAGTCTTAAATTAATCTACTTTGGGCTAATTCACAGCCTCATCAGCTATGCAAACATTTCATGGGCAAGTACTCAAACAGCAAAGCTTAAGAAACTTTATAGTTTTCAGAAACATGCCTGTAGAATCATTTACTTTAAAAATAGGCGGGAACACGCTAATCCCTTGATGAAAGATATGAAAATGATGAATGTTTTTGAAATAAATATCTACCAGCATTTAATTTTCATGTATCGTTACAATCACATTACCTCTCCTATAAGCTTTAATAATAATTTTGAGTTAAATAAAAATGATAACTGTAATCTTAGAGCTTTGTATGTTGAACACATATAAACTGCCTAGGATAATAAATAAATATTCAGAATACAGCATTTTATATCGAAGTCCAAAATTATGGAATATTTTTCAAAAAGGGTTCAAAGGTACGATGAGTTCGTTAAGTTCATTCAAGTTTTTAACAAAAAAAGAAATCTTTAAAACCTGTGAAACATTTTTTGTTAATAATGCATTGGATAAATTCTCTTAAATACGTTTAAGTTCATTCAAGTTTTTAACAAAAAAAGAAATCTTTAAAACCTGTGAAACATTTTTTGTTAATAATGCATTGGATTCAATTCTCTTAAATACGTTTTTGTTTTAATTCTACTTTTGTTTGTTTCTTGACAAATTTTATTAGCGGATTACGCATTTTGTTATGATATTTTATTCAAATTTTTATTTTGTATGTCATATTACAATATTTTAATTAAATCTTGTTAAAGGGGTTCTATGAAAAGATTGCGATGATGTTCTGTCATCCTCATCTTCTTTGAGCCCCTATCTGTTTTACTTATTTTGTTAAATTTTATATTATGTAGTGGAATTTGTAAGATTCTTATGTTATGTAAACAGAGAAAGAAAAAAAAAAAAAAAAAAAAAAATTCTTAAACAATAGGTTGCTCTTCAGTTGTATTTTCAATACCAAGCTTCAGTGGATAAAGTTAATGGTGCTGGTATTACAGGCAATAAACAGTGTTGGCACAAAGCACATGCTTCTCTTTGTTGATTACATATTGGGCAAAGTAAATGCCATGAACATTGAATTCCAATCTTAGATATTCCGTCTTCAAAAGTTGTATAGCAGTGTAATCAGCGAGTATCGTTTCCTTCTTAGTCTTTTTATTAAACAAGAAGTATTGGAGCATTATAATCTTGCCAATTTTTCCTTCAGAAATAGCCACCCACAAGAAACTTGATACTATTGAGTTAGGTGGACGATGTGCAGCCCAATTAATCCGCCAACCATTAGGAGAAAAGGAAGTGTTGTCATTCTTGATTGAACTTTTCATTCAAATAAAACGCAGATTTCCATTTGAACAAAACAATGTTTTGGCACAGTTGACCCTGTTGGACCCAAAGCAGGCACTTCTCAAGAATAAACCTTTCATCTTCACATTAGCAGTTAATTTCCCAAATATTTTTGCAGAAGACCATTTGGATCAACTTTCTGATCAATAGCAAGATCTGGCTGCTTATAAAACGATCTTGGTGACTTTAGTCGTCAACTACGAAGAGAATTCTCACGCATTCTGGCTAGGATTACAAGAAGTAACAAATGCTAATAACCGGGAGCAAATTTGATATTTTGCATAACTTCATGTGCAATCTTTTAGTGAAACCAGACTCCTTAGCATGTGTGGAAAGAATATTTTTAATTGTGAACTTGGTTAAAACTAAACAAACTTATAAGTTTCTTTGCAAAACAGTTGCGAATTGAATATTAGCAAAACAAGCACTTGATAAGAATGGAGCTTTTCATCAATTCAAACCTGACCGAACCGTGATTGAAGATGTACATAGTAGAAGTTACCGTCAGAGATATGCAAATATTTTAAAACTCCACAAACAGTTGTCCTGGTTGTCAATTTCTACTTGTGATCTTGACTAAGCAAAAGTTAAAGTTGTCGATATGGATGCGGAGTCATGACAGTTATAATTCAATTTAACTACTGAGTATAAAAATTAACTTAAATGGTAAATAACTGTAAAAAAGTTTTTTTAGTTGTTTAGTAAGTTAATTTAGTTGTTGTAGTTAATTTAGTACTCCGTAGTATACTTTTAGTAAATAATATTTTTGGCTTAGGGCTACAGTTAACAGAGCCGCTTTTACCCGCGGTCATCACGGGCAAATGCTAGTAAAAAAAATTTTTTTCGCGATAATTTAATACTGTTAACACAATCTGGGTATTTCTGAGGTTTTTGGGAGGGAAAATCTGGGGTTTTCTCAAAAACTTGAGTGATAACGCTAGTTGTACAATTGTTGCACGACATTTCTACAACTATTGGAAACCAAGCTTTAAAAGTTCTGCTCCGCTAATCTGATCTGCTCTGCAGATTGTTCCTACCCAAAAAACAAACAAACAAACAAACAAAAAAAACCCATCAACAACAACAGTTGTTGATATTACTTTAGTTAACCCACTTTATTTGAGATTTTTATTTATTGTTTATTCCTTGTCGACTTGCTACAATTGAAGTCAAGTGCCTTTTAATTTTATTGGTATTTCTTTTACTTTAGTGAAAACAAGTATAAAAAGAAACGTTTTTGTTTTAAATTTCCTAAGTATAATGATTATATATTTATACTTAAAATTTAGTTATAACAACAATATATATATATATATTCTGAAATAATAGTTTACATTTCATGGTAGTTTACTAATAGTACGAGTACTAATCAAAGGTAAACAACAATTAAATAATAATAGCAATCATATAATAATAATAATGATAATAGCAATAATAATAATAATAATAATAATAATAATAATAATAATAATAATAATAATAATAATAATAATAATAATAATAATAATAATAATAATAATAATAATAATAATAACAATAATAATAATAATAATAATAATAATAGTAACAACAATAATAATATTAACAAATATCACATTCATATATTAAACAATTCCAATAAGTAATAATGACGGTAATAAAAATGCAAATAAAATGTAAGTAATATTAACATCACATATAATAATAATACTAATAACAATAGTAATAATAATCTATTAATCTATTAATATTAATTATAAAATTAAAAATTATTTTCATTAAGATACTTAAAAAATTACTTGTTTATATTATTTTAGGTCTCTTAATAGCAACATATTACTATTATATTGTAAATATAAACTTGTTTATGTCGTACAAAGACTTGAATTTATATTCTGTTTAAATCAGTTAATCATACATAAACTTTATTTAGGATATTATAAATTATAAAGCAATCATAAATAAATTGATTAATAATCAATTTATTAAAATTATAAAGCAATCATAAAAAAATTGATTAATAAATCTTTGTATAATTTTAAGTTGTTGAACAACAACTTATAATTAAACAAAGTTTTATCAATCCTTATATAATACAATATATATATATATATATATATATATATATATATATATATATATATATATATATATATATAATACAATTGTATTATATAATATATAATATATATATAACAATATTATTATATTATATACCTAAATATATATGTAAAATAATTTTTGAATGTAGACATCATGTATGAGAATACATATATATATATATATATATATATATATATATATATATATATATATATATATATATATATATATATATATATATATATATATATATATATATATATACATACGTATATATATATATATATATATATATATATATATATATATATATATATATATATATATATATATATATCAATATATGATAAATACTATATCAAAATGTGTGATTTACAATTTAATATTATTAGTATTAGTATTAGAAATTGCTGTAACTGGTGTAAGCCAGTGGGTGTGGTACTAACACCCTATGAAAGCTGATTCCCTTAATTGTTGCTCATCCAGCAAACAAGACCTGCTTTAAAACTATTAACTGATTATGCTTTAACCAACTCACTTGGCAAGCTATTCCATAAATTGGCCGATCTATTACATAAAATGTTTTCACAACATGCTTGCTTAGTGATTTCTTTGACTTATTTAAAACTGTGACCTCTCGTTTGAGTTTGTTGAATATTAATTTTTTTGATTGTTTCCAAATCGTTAAAACCATTGAAGAATATAAAAAGTTGAATCATATCTCCCCGTTGACTCCTTTTTGTCAAGATAGTTGAGAGCTTTTAGATGGTTCTCATAACTGATTTTTTTAAGTGATGGTATTAATTGAGTTGCACAATGTTGGACTCTTTCTAATAACTCAATTTCTCCCTTTTGAATAGGAGCACTGCCTCAAATGCCCTGGCCAAATCCAAAAAAATAACATCAACAGGTTTACCATACTCTAAGGTAGTTGAAACAAAATCAAGTGTTTCAAGTAGATTCGTTTAGCATGATTTATTTTTAACAAAACCGTGCTGTTGCTTGACTATTAGTTTAAACCTAAATAGAAAAGTTTCAAGTTTACATCTGATTATACCATTATTTTATATGCAATTGAAGTTAGTGTTTATATGCAATTGAAGTTAGTTATTTTATATGCAATTGAAGTTAGGTCGGTAGTTTCCTGCTAAGGTTTTATTGCCTTTTTTGTACAGAAGAGTGATATTTGCTGATCTAAATTGCACTGGCAGTTTGCTGGTTTCAAATGACTCTTTAAAAATATACGTAAGTGGAATGGCAAAGGCTAATGCACAATTCTTTAGAATAGCTGAATGTAAATTATCAACACCAATTGATTTGTTATCTTTTAAGTTTTTTAATCTTAGATAGACATCTTCATATGTAAAAACTTTATTTGTCATATTGAATACTTCAGTAGTTCTTAGCTTAAAAGAAGGCACTAGACTATCATCTTCTTTCATAAATGCAGCTTGGAAATTTTTGTTTAAGATATCAGCAAAATTTTTTTTTTGAATTTTGAGTGGTTTTACCATTTGCTCCCTTTAATGCTTTTATAGTATCTTTGACTGCTTGTTGATTGTTCATGTAGCTGTAGAGAAGCTTTGGATTCTTGATGGCTCTTTTTACCAGATTAAGCTCAAAGTTTTGTGTCACTTTTTTAATCTCGTCTGCTACATTTATGCAAATCATTTTGTATTTAGATTTCAAAACAGGGTCTTTCCATTTACATGAGCAGTTTTTATATCTTAAATTTTGTTTGCTTCTAATAAGAAACTTTAACTTAGCATTAACCCAGGCTGGTCTAATTTTTAAAGAGTTTAATGTCTTTTTAATTGGAGTGAAATAATTACATGCCAACTCAGTATAAAATCAGTTCATCAAACATTTCTTGTACATTTTTGTTACTAAAGCATTGTATCCAGTCAACACTTGAAATTAGATCAGATATTAGTTCAAAATCGGAAATAGCAAACATAAATCTTTGCTTACTTTTCTTGTCACAGATTGTTTTATCAGACAGGATAAAACTGAAACATATTATTAGATGGCCTCTGGTTATGTTTCCCAAAACAAATTTTGAATCTATTTCATTAACACTTGCTGATCTTTTTGCCACGGATGCCATACCAAAAGGGGTCATTTTTTGTTTTTGCTTGATTCATTTTATTTCTTTCAGTTCTGAGGTTAAAGTCTTGGAGTCTCTGAGCCTCAGTCAAATCTGGACTAAGATAAATATCTTTATGTGCAACATTACTTCTCAATTTTTTAGCTGATCCTAATATTATGTTGTAAAGAATATCCTCAGCTAATTTAACAAGAGTTGGACCTGGTTTATTAGTTTTAGATCTCAGCTGTCTGACAAATTTTGGTATTACATTCTCTTGATTTATGAGCTTAAAAATTTCATTTACTTTTGACTCGTCTTCTTTTGATTTCATTTCTATGCTATCTTTAGTTGATTCAGCTGCTCCATAAATAATGACATTTTTTGACATCTTTTTCTTTCGTCTAGCTCATTAATGGCTACATTTGTTACCATCAGCTGTTCTGTAGGATTCTTTTTTTGTATACTCAATTTGACAATAAACGACCAGTCACTGATAAACTTGCATGACTCAGCTGCTTTATTTATTTCTGTCTTCAGATTTTTAATGTTTTCATCATTTTAATGTTTTCATCGTAGTTTTATCAGGCAAACAAAGAGTTCCAAAAAAGCGTTAGAAAGCTGGCTACACCAGTTATGAATGTATTTAATTTTTTGAAGTGTAAACCGGTACCCCATTTTGGCCAGTTGTTCTGTTTAAGAAAATCTAAATTCATTCCTTAGCTGATATTGTCTACTTTCTTAATTAGTGGGCTACCACCCTGAATAACAGTGGATTTATTTTATGGAATTAATAAATAAAAACTAAAAATATAAAATAGAAATTATATAACAAATAGAAATTATATGTGTAAATAATATAGATATTTCTATTGCTTTAAGTGAAAAATAGAGTTTGTAAAAAATATAAATTTTTTAAAGTTTCTTACATATTATTTATTAATAATATGTAATAAATTTTAAAAAATATTAAAAAATATGCTAGTTTGTTGTTAAAATTTCTTACATATTATTAATTTGTAAGAAATTTTAACACAAGTATATTTTTTATAAATTTTATTTTTTGCTCAAGCAATAGAAATATCCATATCATATACACATAGTATATAATTTCTGTTATATATTTTTAGTTTTAATTTTTATTTGTGAATATTTATATTGTAAGTTGACCTAAAATTTGGCACATTTTTACACATGGGCCAACATTTTTAAATGCGCCAATACAAAATTTTTTTAAAAAGATTGTTATCTAGCTAGCATAAAAATGTTATTTTCAAATTATTTGAACAGAATACCTTTAGAAAATTAATTCTCCTTCCCCCCCCCCCCCCAAAAAAAAAAAAAAAAAAAAAAAAAATTATTCAACTAAATTCCATGTAAAATATACATTAAGGAAAATATAACAACAATTTAGAATAACTTAAATAAAAAAAATGCAATTGATAACTATTACTATTTTTTTTTAATTATATGTAAATATTAAATATAAATACTAGGTCAGTATAATGAGTAATTTAACATACTGTCTTGCTGGAAGAGAATATGGATGTTTTGTTCAGCGAAAAATTGAAAAAGTTCTCGAAAAGAAAGTTGCAGTTAATAGCACACTTGAACTAGTTAAATATTGTTATAATTTATTTTCGTTTTTAAATTTTTAAAATTGTTTTTGAATGGTAATCAAAATTGTCTCTACTTGATATTTTTATTATAATATTATTCTATTAATTTCAGTCATACCAAGTTCCACTCACTGCAAGATCAACATTTTGCATAGGATTTAGTCCAGATAGGTAAATGTTTTCGAATTTTTTTACTTTGTAGATTTTTATAGTCTGATGTAAATCAGTTAAATAAAAAAGTCTAAAAAAAGAGACTAGAAACACAAATGTTTTAATTTTATCCCAAATTGTAATGCCTAATAAAATTAAAAGCCATTTTCAAATTATATTATATGATGTTGTGAATGACACTAGTGAAGTTGTATTAAAAAAGAAAATTTTTTTTTTCAATTTCCTTATATTAAATTGATTATTTTAGAAGAACGATTGCAACCAGTCATGGTGATCATTCTGTGCGGATTTCAGATTGCATTAAAATGAAGACTGAGCATGTTTTAAAAGGACATTCTAGAACACCGTGGTGTGTAGAGTTTCATCCCAAAATCAATTCACTTCTTGCATCAGGTTGTCTTAGTGGGCAAGTGTTTATTTGGAACTTAGATGTAAGTATTATTTATTGATTATAAGAAATTAGTCCAAGTTAGACAAGATGTTTTTCTATTTTTCGAAAGTTTTTTAATTAAACCTAAATAGCTAGTCAGGTTTTTTAAAGTTCTTTTTTTAATACTATTTAAACTTGGATTTTATATGCAACACATTTTATAACACTATATGCAACACATATAAAAATTAGAAAAGATATTATTAAAATTCTTAAATATATTGGCTTTCAAATTAATATAAGCATAAACTTGAAAATCATAAATTTTCTTGATGTAATATTAACCTCTCAGAAAATTCATATAAACCTTTCAAAAAACCAAATGATGAATTTATTTCACCAATTGTACATTATTATTAACTCAAACCATCTATGACAAATTCTTAAACAAATCTCAATTTCAATTGTTAACAGACTAAACTAAAACAGATATGATGAAAATGTGTTCAATTCTTTTAAATATATTTACAAAATATGCTCTTAAAAAAAGCAATTTTTAAAATTTCAACTTAAAATTTGACCATAAAAAATAGAAATAGAGCTAGAAACATAATTTGGTTCAACTCCTCATACAGCAAAAAATGTTTCCACTAACATAGGAAGATGTTTTTAAAAATGGTGGATAAACACTTACTGCCCTCTAATAAGTTACATAAAATTTTCAATCAAATACAATTAAAGTTAGCTACAGTTGCACAAAAAATATGGAAAGAATTGTAAAAGGCCACAAAAATGATTTGTTATACAAAAAAAAAAATCTAAATGAAAAATAACAAAAATTGTGATTGCAAACAAAAAAAAAACAGTTGCACAATTGAGTGGAAAATGTTAATCAAAAAATTGCGATATATAAGTGTGTTGTTTCTTTTAAGAATGTTCCTGATAAATAATATATCAGCAGAGCGAAAAGCGTTTTGCCAATCATAAGCAATTCTTTAAAAATAAAAAGTATTTAAAAGGCACCATGCTGCTAAAATACATATAAGTATTAAAAGATAAAAAAAATTATATAGAATTAGTCCATCCTTAAAACATCACCTGTGCATAATTATATTTCCAAACAAATTTATATTTTGCCTACAATAAAAAATTGAAATAATTACACAGGAAAACCAAGAATGTTTATTAAATAAAAAATTAGGATTGATTTCTAAATGCTCACATAACAAAAAGTTAAAAAAACTATAAAAATAAGAGTTAACAAAATAATAATAAAAAATCTTTTTTAAAAGTATATAAAAAAACAGAAGTGAACAATTCTTAATAATTTATTTTAAAATAATGTCTACATATTCCATTGTGTGAAATTTCACTAATGTGTGAAATATTACAGTAGTTAAGACATTTATGACTTCCTGTAATCTATCTATCTATCTATCTATCTATCTATCTATCTATATATATATATATATATATATATATATATATATATTATATATATATATATATATATATATATATATATATATATATATATATATATATATATATATATATATATATATATATATATATATACATATATATATATATATATATATATATATATATATATATATATATATATATATATATATATATATATATATATATATATATATATATATATATATGTATATATATATATATATATATATATATATATATATATATATGTATATATGTATATATATATATATATATATTAGGGTGGTCCATAAAACAACTTTTTTGAGAAAAACCTGCTGACACCCCCTAAATGTGTTTTATCTAATGCAAAAACACTAGGTTTAAAATTTTTTTGAACAAAAATTATTTTTAGGGGTAGCTCAAGGCCCTCAAAAATTTGACGGGTCCCTAATATTTTGAAAAAAAAACTTTTTCTAAAGTATGTCAACCTGGTACTCAAAATAAGCAAAATTATATAAAAAATTTAAAAATGATAATAATTTTTTATAAAAATAATTTTTTTAGGTATAAATGCATAAAAACTATTGTTTTTAAGCTGAAAATAAAAAAAGTCAATATTTTCAGGTTTTTTGAGAATAATTTTTTTTAGGCATGTTTTTTATGTAAAATGATTATTATTTTTGAAGTTTTTATACAATATCGCTTCTTTTGAGTACCAGGTTGACATACTTTAGAAAAAGTTTTTTTTTCAAAATATTAGGGACCCGTCAAATTTTTGAGGGCCTTGAGCTACCCCTAAAAATAATTTTTGTTCAAAAAAATTTTAAACCTAGTGTTTTTGCATTAGATAAAACACATTTAGGGGGTGTCAGCAGGTTTTTCTCAAAAAAGTTGTTTTATGGACCACCCTAATATATATATATATATATATATATATATATATATATATATATATGTATATATATATATGTATATATGTATATATAAATATAGATAGATAGGTAGATAGATAGATAGATTATATATATAGTTGTTTGCCATATTATTGCACTATTTTTTTTTTATTTTTTTTTTTATTTTAATTCACCTCCTCAAGGCCGAGAAGGCCACTACAGACGAGGAGGCTACTTATTTGTGGTTATAACCCTCTCTCAACTCTATAACTCCGAAACACGAACCTTGACGAGCAAGGCCGCTGCGCGGAGAAACGAGTTGAGCGCGGTACTACCAGGGACGTGGTGGGGATCGAACTCGGAACCACTCGTTTATGAAGCGAGCGCTCTACCACTACACCACTACCGCATTAACACCACTACACCACTACCGCATTTGGAATATTAACTCAAATATTAGAGTTAGGAGTATCATTGCAATCTGCCTGTATAGAAACTTGTGGAAAAAAAAGAATCGCAAACCCTAGAGATGAGATAGAAAAATAGCAAACATTCAGTATATCTGCTAACCAAGCAAATGAATGAAGAGTGCATTACATCTCAATGCACGATGCAGATATGTTTGAAAAAATTTGGGTTAACTTCTGAACTACCAGCTTAAAAACATAAATTAACACTAGCTATGGTTAATAAAAGTTTTAGAATGGACATAAAAGTTCAAAAACCTTACCGAGGTTGGCTGGATAAGAATAATCAAAAAAACTTTACTTTAAAATTTATTATAAAATCCATTATGTTTTTATTTACTCATATTTTGAGGTTTGGTCCTTTTATTATTTGTTACACAAGTTTTTTCAGGTTTGCTATTTGAATAAATTAGTTTTTTAAATAAAAGATCATATACTTCAATAGAAGTATGAAGATCAATACTAGTATTTAAAAAATAGCATATAGTACATAAAAGATAGCATAAAAATCAATACTGGCAAATTCTTCAAGAGAGAATATTGTCACAACTTTCCCAAAGGTTCCTCAATAGTGAAGAGCGCATTTACATATACAATAGAGCCCTATGTCACAAGACCAACTTTGTAACAAACTATTTAAAAAAATAATAAATGATTTTTTGGATTGGCCTGAATGTTCTCCATATGATTTCATTAGAGAATGTTAAATGTCAAATCTGAGCTTAATGCTCAATAAGTTTTTTTTTGTATTTTAAATAAAGTTTTCAAAATATTTTATTGGGTTTTGTTTATTCAAGTTCCAAATGCAAAACAAAACCATTAAATTTGTTAAAAAGCTAATGTATATTACCTATTTAAAAATTTTTCATGTTTTTATATTATTTTTGTATATAAAAAAAATAATTCAAATGGTATGGCAAACCACTATAATTAATTTATAATAAATTATATATATATATATATATATATATATATATATATATATATATATATATATATATATATATATATATATATATATATATATATATATATATATATATATATATATATATATATATATATATATATATTTTTTTTTTTCACATATATGTTATATAATAAGCAGCACTTAGAATTAGGGTTGGCATTTGGCAATGCTGACCTAACTGCTGACCTCACAATGTTTGAGATCAGCATTTTTTTGCAGACCTCAAAATTTTAAAACTTAAGATTGTTTGCTATTTGAAATAAGTTAAAAATGGCAATAACGTTTTTTTAAATTCTAAATAAAATAATAGAAATGCAAATGAAAATATGTTTTATTTAAACTTTGAATAAAATTATTAAAAAACTTTCAAATTTTTGAAAAGGAAAAGTTTGAAAGAAAAGTTGCCCAACTCTGCGCTTGTTTTTCTGTCAATTTTATGCTAAAATTTTGCACATTTGTCAATTTGTCAAACCCTGTTTATAAATTTTGTAACAACCTAAAACAGTTTTAGGTTATTTTTCCTAATTCGATGGCTGAATAAGAAAATGGCATTGTGAAAATTTGTTTAAACCAAACAAGTGTAAAACAATCGGCATTAAAATTATTAAAAAAATTTATAATTGCCTTTTTTAGAATTAGGCCTTTCTGCTTTACAATAAATTTTTATTTCACCATGCTTGATCACTTTTTTTTTAATTTTTAAAATTTTATACTCAAGAGTTTAAAATGGTAATGTTTTTCAAATTTAGAATAAAGATCAAATTGGAACGCTTATATTTCAATCCCAAAGAGCAATCTCTTCTATTGCATTTCATCCTATTGATAGTATTTTAGTCATCACATCAGGAAATGTGTTAGTTTTTTATGATTGGAATCAATTCAAAGTTATTAAAAAATTAGTGACGAAGACAGAGGTTGAGAACATTAGGTTTAAAAATTATATGCTTTATAAATAAAAAGTTGTAACTTTGTAAATGTGTTAACTTTTAAAAACTGATCTTTGTTCTTCATTTAGGTATGTGAAGTTTCTGCCTTTAGGAGACAAACTTTTAACCGGTATTAGAAATCACCCTTCACAGGTTCAGTTTATTAATTTATGTTAGGTTCAAGTATTTAAAAATTACTGTTAATAATAATTATGATAATTTATTACTATTTTTAGAATTATTTTTAATTATTTTAATTATTTTAATTCTTTTAAAATATTTTTATACTTTAATTCTTTAAAAATACTTTAATTCTTTTAAAATATTTTTAATTATTTTAATTCTTTTCTTTTTCTTAGACTAACTTTAGTACATCAACTGAAGATAAGTTAGTAAAAAATTTTTTTTTTTTTTTTTTGCTGACATTTTATTTATAATTTTTTTTAATAATTTTTTATTTGGTTTCTTTATTAGCATAACTCCTGTTGTTTCAGTTTCCAGTCCAGTGAATTCAAAATTAGTTTCCAGTCCAGTGAATTCAAAATTTAGTACTAAATATTTTAACGACACCAATTGTGATTGTAGTAAATACGTAAAATGTGATAAGAAACATTGTAAAATAGATACCCATAAAAGAAAAAAACAACTGAATTTAAGTAAAATGGATACTTCATTGATAAATGATTCTAATGAAGCAAGTTGCAGTTCAAATGTTGTTGAAGAAGTTGGTTGCAGTGTAGATAAATTGTCATCACCTTGTTACAATGCATCTGTTTCAAAAGAAAATTCTATTAATGAAAGGTTAGAGTTGCAAAACTGTATTAAATGCAGAGAAAATTCTATTAATCAAAGTTCATCTTCTTTACGCAGTGTAAATGGTAACTCAGGAGATGTAAGTTTCATCATAAACAGTGTAAATAAAATTTTTATTAAGTTTAAATAACAGTCTTTATAAAAAGTGTAAACTTATATATAGATCTTTAATTGTCATTCATTACACTAGTTTACTTTTAAAAAAAGAAGCAATCATTTAAATGATTTTCATTTGCATTAAATTTTTTGTTGCTTATTTTTACTTATTCAAATTATTAAATTGTTTTTATTTTGAAAAGATACTTTCATGTTTACAAGACTAGGAATTCAACGCCTAACACACAAGTAACGCAAACCGAGACTTTAGCTGATAATGTTATGCATCAAATAATGGAAACCCAGTTGTACAATCCTGCAGTGAGGTTGTTAATTGCAAGAACCTTTGCTGCACATGGTTCAATTGCTGTTGCAAGCAATATTGCTGAAACAACCAATCGGATACAGTTGTGGAATTCTTCAAATGAAAGTGAACCAGATGTTAAAAATAGTAAGAATATTTATCTTTTATTGATAAACAAGACAAATTTTATAGTAAGTTTTTACTGCAACGTAGTTTATTTAAATTACCTATTTACCATTTAAATACTTATCTTCAATTAAATAGTCATCTTCAATTAAAGTAGTTCAAAATTTAATTACAATTTAAATACAGCAAACATTAAAAATTTTTTTCTTACTGTATCCAAAGTGTAATGGCTGAAGATGCCATTACAATTAAGAAGGCTACTTTTTTGTTTTTTAATTTTACAAATCTCTCTTGACCCATTAACTCCAAATCAAATGCTGCTGTGTGAAGAAATAAATTGAAATGCAGTTGCAATAAAAAGGATGAAATACCATAACAATTAAAAATATAAAATACAATAACAATTAAAGATATAAAATACAATTAGAATTCATAGTTATAAAATTGGTAAATTTAACATTTACTTTAAATTTTAGTTTTGTTTAAATTAAGTAAAAAACCTCTTAGCATTATGATAAATAATTCTTTTAAAAATGGCAAATTCCCTGATGTTTTTAAAGTAGATCAAGTCATTCCAATTTATAAATCAGGCTCCTTACTAGACTTTTCTAACTATCGACCCATTTCCCTTCTTTCCAACCTAAGCAAACTTTTTGAGAAGGCTATGCATAACAAGTTTCTAGATAAATTTAAATGCTTGTACCAACATCAATATGGATTTTGAAGCAAACATTCTACAACCCTTGCACTTATTGAAATTACTGAGAAGATTAGAAGAGCTCTAGATAACAAACACTTTGCATGTGGGGTGTTTTTAGATTTGCAGAAAGCTTTTGATACTGTGGATCACTTCATCTTATCACAAAATTAGAATACTATGGAATCAGAGGCATCCCACTAAAATGGTTTACTTCATATCTCAAAAAAAGAACACAGTTTGTTTCCATTAATAGCACTAAATCTGATTTACAGAATTGCTCAAATGGCGTCCCACAAGGTTCAGTTTTAGGACCACTTCTTTTTCTTCTTTTTATTAATGACTGACTTGAAAACTTCTTTTAAATTTGCAACTGCTTACCACCATTTTGCTGATGATACTAACATGCTACTGGTTGACAAATCACTTGAAAAAATCAACAAACATATTAATCATGATCTTGGAAGTCTTGTTCAGTGGCTTCGTTCTAATAAACTTTCTCTCAATCCTTACAAAACAGAGCTTATCATCTTTAAATCCAATCTGGCACCAATTAATAAGCAACTCAACTTCAGACTAAGTGGACAAAAAATTTATCCTTTAGGCTCTATTAAATATCTTGGGATTAAAATTGATTCTAATCTTTCTTTTCAAGTCTATCTGAATGACTTAGCGATAAAACTCAGCAAATCTAATGGAATGCTAGCTATTTTTCAACTATTATTCAACTGCCTATTTGTCTGGAATTATCATCACAAAAACCTTCCCCTATCATTCAACAATTTCTTTTCAAGTATAAATTGTCACTATCCTCTTCGCTCCATCAGTAGCTTAAACTTAGTTATTCCGAAACACCAATCTGCTAAATATAGAAATAAATCCATTAAATATCAATGTATTAGCTCATGTAACAAGCTAACTCCTGATCTAAAATCTCTTAATTCAATCTCTGAATTCAAAATCAAGCTTTTTAATTATCTGTTAAAAAAATACAATTAAATATTTCTACCAACTAATATTGACATTCTTTACTATATATGTCAATTCGTAATCCTTCAGTTTTTAATTTGATATTTTTAACATTTTGAAATTCTCTACCTATCTTATCTATCTACATCTAATTCCTCTAGTTTTCTATCTGCCATTTTTAAACTTTATTATTAAACTATCTATACTAATATTATTAATTTTAGTACCAATGGTTTGGCATTCTTTATTTATGTATCTATTTATCTCTTTTCATTTAACAATTCTCTATTTCTCAACTATTCTACTTCGTACTAAATCTTTGTTGTTGCCATCACTCTTTACTAAATTTTTGTTGCTGCTGTTATTGTCTTTATTTATGAAATTCTTCTCTTATTATAATTGTTATTATTTCGTTACTATTATTATTATTGTTATAATTATTATTATTGTTGTTGTTGTTGCTATTATTGTTCTTATCACAATCATTGTTATTATTGTTATTATTTTTATTACTATTGTTATTATTGTTATTACTATTATTGCTATTATTGTTATTATTACTATTATTGTTATTATTATTATTATTAGTATTATTAATAATGGTTATTATTATTACTTTCATCATTGACTATAACGTTACGTTGTATATTAAGGTATTTATTTTATATTAGTACTTGTACTATTGTAAATTTCCTTGAAATGTTATAACTTATTTCGAAATATATTTGATTTGATTTGATTTAATAAATTGTTTCAGTTTTCAAAATTATAGTTTAGTGCATAATAATTATAATTGCATTATATTTATTTGTAATTTTTTTGGTAAATATTTTTATGAAATTATTTTATAAGCTACAGCCAATGTTATTATTCCACGTTGCAAAATCCACAACGATAATAGTATTGACATTTCGTCAGATGGATCTTTACTTGCAGCATTCTTACCAATCAAATATAACTCTCCAATGGATATTGAGCTGCAAGTGATATCACTAAAACCAGAAAATTACTTAAACTGTATTTACTCAAAAAAATTTGGTAATTACATTATTCATGTTTTTTTATTTTCTCTTTTAACACTCCTAAACTTTATGCTTATTTCTTCGACTAGATTTCATGGTTTTATTTATTTTTAAAGGTCCAAATGCAGTATCAGTTTCTTTTTCTCCTCTATATAATTATATTGTTGTTGGTTTGGCATCACGAAAGTTTGAAAGGTGTCTTAGTGTTCCAAAAAAGCAAGTAAGATTTTTTGATTTTGTAAATAGATTCAAATGCAGCTGTGGTGTAGTTGTTCGAGTTCTGGGTTTAAAACTGGAGGTTGTGGTTTAAAGCTGGCTCTGGTTGTGTATGCGTCATTAGTAAGAAAGGAGTTTGTTTAAATGCTATTCCGCTCTACTCTGTGATTCTGCTGTGCTCTGCTACGAGAAGTCCTAAGACTGTTAGGACTTCTTGGAGTAGTTAAATAACAAAAAAATTTTGATCACTGTGTTATGACAGTGTGTTATTTATAATTTTTTAAGTATATTAAATTTAATGCTTAAATTATAGGTTATTGGACAGATTTTAGAATTGCAAATAGATTCTGAAAAACAGTCACCAGATTCAAAGGTAAAATACGACAAACATTTTTTTTAAATTTATAGTAAAATAATTAAAATAAAACGGCAAAACAGCATTCTATTTAAATTCTAAATGCCACCTTTTTTTGTCAAATTGTAAAAAAAACAAATAAAGTAAATATTGTAAAACAAATATTTTATTAATTAAAAGTAGTTAAAATAAAATCAGCAAAACCCTTGTTCATATTTCAAATTTTTAAGTAAACATTGAGGTTTTAGAAAAAATGTATTATTTGTTTTCAATTTTATACTACATGTTTGTCAATTTTATACTACAAGTTTGCTTGTTTGTTAATTTGTCAAACCTTGATTCCAAATTTTTTGCTGATCTAAAACAGTTTTAGATCAACAATTTTTTGTAAATTTTCCTAATTTCGAGGACTGCATACATACATACATACATACATAGGTACATACATACATACATACATACATACATACATACATACATACATACATACATACATACATACATACATACATACATACATACATACATACATACATACATACATACATACATACATACATACATACATACATACATTTATGTATGTATGTATGTACATACATTTATGTATGTAAGTATGTATGTATGTATGTATGTATGTATGTATGTATGTATGTATGTATGTATGTATGTATGTATGTATGTATGTATGTATGTATGTATGTATGTATGTATGTATGTATGTATGTACATACATACATGCATGAATGTATGTATGTATGTATGTATGTATGTATGTATGTATGTATGTATGTATGTATGTATGTATGTATGTATGTATGTGGTTGTGGTGTAGCGGTAAGAGCACTTGCTTTGTAAGCAAGAGGTTCGGAGTTCAACTCCCACCACGTTCCTCGCTCAACCTAATTTCTCCGCGAAGCAGCCTTGCTTGTCAAGGTTCGTGTTTCGGAGTTAAAGAGTTTAGAGAAGGTTGTACCACAATTTACAACAACAAAAAAAAAAAATAAAAAAAAAAAAAAAATGAGTAGCCTCTACGACTGTAGTGGCCCCTCGGGCCTTGGGAAGGTGAATAATTAAAAATAAAATGTATGTATGTATGTATGTATGTATGTATGTATGTATGTATGTATGTATGTATGTATGTATGTATGTATGTATGTATGTACATATGCATGCATGTATGTACATACATACATACATACATACATACATTCATACATACATTCATACATACATACATAAATACATACATATATAGATAAATGCATACATACATACATACATACATACATACATACATACATACATACATACATACATACATACATACATACATACATACATACATACTTACATACAGATCTGCACAGAGACTTTGTGGGGCCTGGGGTCAATATTTGGTTAGTGTCGAATTTTTGATTCTTGAGTATATTGAATTAAGCATAAGTTTCACTGTTTATTTTCTTTATGTCTACTATCATATTACAATTTGGTTAAGTATGATAAAATGAAAACACAAGAACAAATTAAAATAAATGGAATTATATATTTCAGCAAAAAAATGTTAATTATGAAAACTAGTGAGATTGGACTAATTTCACAGCATGTTATCTTCATTTTGTACAATAAAATCTTTGCGAGGTTGTTTTCAATTAAAGTCATCATAGATTAGTAAGGCCTTCTTCAGTCATAGTTGATCGCAATTCGGACTTGATGAGAGCAAGCTTACTGAAAGAGCGCTCTCCTTCAGTCACTAAAACCTGTATTGTATTAAAAATGCGAAGCAAAATGCAGATGGAAGGAAATACTGACTGATGACCTTTTCGTTAAATTCCATTGAGCAACTTGATAGAAGAAAAGAATTCTATTAGTCTAAAAGAATTTGATCGCTTGAGAAGAGCCTCTATGCAAGCACTTCATCTTGTTTGAGACATTTAGTAAAGGGACAGCTCAGTTGCCTCAGTCAAAATTTTCCAGTGCACTACTAAAAAGGATATACAACAATTGGATGTTGTCAAAATATTTCTTGACTACAATAAAGGATTCCGCAGAATAGTAAACGACCGGGGTTGATATTTGACGGGGCTAGGGCCGGTTTGATAAAATATAGCGGGGGCCGGTAGGGCGCATCACCAAAAATTTTTTTTTCATACTCAGCTGTGTAGTGTTCCATCTTGCTCTATAGTTTGAAATAAACTTATTGTGCAAAAATAAATTAAATTGCATTATATTTAGAGATCTCCTGGGCTATGGCAACTTTCTCTATTACAGACCATGGAGACTCATTTCCTACCCATTACTTATTTATTAAAATTTGAATAAACAAGTAATGGGTAGGAAATAAATAATAATTATTCTTTGTTGGGCATGTTTGTTGATGTTTTTAGATAAATAAATATTGTCTGCAAGTTTCTAAAAGTTTAGATTAATCAAAAATCAAGTCAAAAGCCTGCCAATACAAGATTTGGATAAGTTATAATTTTGTTTGCTCAGAGATAACAAATGTTTTCGCAGTAATTTTTGCTTAAACCTACTTTTTTACATAAATGAACTTAGTATTCACATATTTTCACAACGGGCGACAACTGCATAATTGCATGTTAGATAACATTTTGATTGTTCAGTTTGATGCACATTTAAAAAAGCTAACTGCATAATGTGGTATATGATGTGGTAAAGTTATAAATGCTTAATTTTGTAGAGTGAAATGTGAATAAAAACATGGAGGCTAAGGTGACAGAAATAAATCCCACTGCAACATCTTCCAAGGACAAGCAAGTAGTGCTGGTGCAATCTGGTTCACCGAATACCTCTGGATCTACTCGTCAAGAAACAACTCTCTCGGCCTCTAAGAAGAAACTGCGGACTCGCCAATCTACCAAGTTGTTGGTTTAATCTGCTAATTGCAAAGCTGATTCATCTATCACTGGTATTCGGCTGCCCACCTGCATGCAAGTCTTGAGGTGCATGGTGTATCACTGCAATGCAGCATCACAAGGTGAGCGACCCAGATCGAAATGGAAAAGTTGTTTTCATATCTCCAGCCAACCAAATCTGGTGGCAATTGCTACCAGACTGAAGTTGACTCCAATGCAACAGGCTGCATTCACACAAGCACTTATTGTTGGGTCTGGTGGAGATCTATCCATGGTCCCTGCGTCATATGCTACTGCAGATCATTCTCGACATAGGGTAATAGGTGAAATAGCTATAAATATTCACACTGACTGGAAACCACCAAACCTGTACTCTACACTGGGATGGAAAGTTGACACCTACTCTTGAAAACAACGGGATCACTCAAGAATGCATGACCGTGGTTGTCAGTGACGCCTCACAGTTAAAGCTATTGGGAGTGCCAAGTTATTACAAACCTTCAGACAAGTCATCAAACTCTGCAATGATTTCAAGAGAAATCATTGCAGAGTTTACTATGAAGCTAATGACTGAGTGGCATTGCAATTGTCAATGCCACTCAGTCACTAGCTTCATAGTTCTAACACGGTCACCTAACAGCAGCATGCATTGCCATTCAATAGAAAATGCAGCGTGCAGTTCTCTGGTCAGGTTGTCGCCATCACATTAGATAGGTTCTTCTATCACATGTGTTCACTGATATGAAGATAGAAGCATCAAAGTCACCAGATGCTACATTATAAACATAGCTGAAAAGTAACTGGGGTTTGATACCACATGACTACTCTCACATACTCCCGTTTTGTCCAGCTGGTCATATACTACAAGCACAAGTGCTGCTGGAAATAATGAAGGATGAGGCCATTGCTGTTGCTGCAAAAAAGGTTAAGTTCCTGTGAGATGACTATAAGGAATTCACAGAGCTAAGACTGCTGTACCTGTCATCAGAGAAGCACGTAATAGCTTTCAAAGTTACATTCGTAGCTTTTGCGTATATGCAATGGTGGCTTACATGCAACAAAACTGTAGATTCACCATGGAATGATTTTCAGCTGTACAAGCATCTACTAGCTTATGAGATTGTTGATAAGCTCATTTCACACTCTGCTATTCAAGTACTAAGTTGTCATCTCTGGTATTTGAATGCTGAGATGGTCCTACTTGCTCTATTCAGTACCCGTGTACCATTGAATGAGAGACAAGCAATTGCTGATGCATTGCTACAATTCAGACCACAATCATTGTGTGACCTGCAAGCTCCAATCCATCGATTTGGTATTGGATGGGGTAAACCTACTTTCCCGTCATCCTTAAACAGCTCACCACAGCTGTGTGAACTTATTGGAGAGGATTCTTGGTTTACCATATATCTACTGCAGATAGACGCCAGCTTTCTTAAATCCCCTGTTAGTGAGTGGGAAAGCTCTGTGGCATACTTGAACAGTGCAAAGAATGCTGCATCAGTGAATGTTGTTAATGATTGTGCTGAAAGAGGTGTTAAACTGGCTTCAGACTTTGTTGATACTGATAGATCAGAAGGACACTTTCAGAGCGTTCTTCAGGTGGTTGAAAAAGATTGCAAGGATGCTCCAAACCTTTGGTGCAAACGTGATGTCAAGAACACAGACTAATTGAGTCACACAATTTCATTCATTTCTGTTGTACAATTTAAATATTATTGAAACCATGCAGTGCAATTTAAAATGAACACTCAACAGTCAACAACACTCAATTTTTGTGTTAAAAATTTTATTTGACTTCAAAAACAGAAAAAATTATGTTATGTGTTATTTTTAACAGCAAAAAAAATGCTTGTTTAATATTTGGTCATAGTTATAAAATTTATATATCTATAGTATGTAATTATGTATGACTAATCTTAAATAAGGACCAACTTTTCTCAGTCTTGGTCCTGCCGGGCTGGTGATCCTTATAATTTTCCTGCAGTCTGTCTAGTCTAATATTTACAATGTGGCAATGATCAAGATTAGTCTCAGGTTGTTTTTTGGTGCATATTAGAACACTTGCTTATGCTCCTATTTTTAACACATGATATTAAATATGGCCAAGGAATGATAATAATGACAAGTCAAACCACTATATTTTTGTTGATTGTGTCTATCTGTATTAATAATTCAGCTAATATGCCACGAAAATGAAAAAAACACCCGATCCACAAATTTTAAGTAGACTATTTGGACTCATGGGGGACCTCTAAATCAACTCTGATTTTGAAAATATTTCACTCGAGTTATCAGTATTCATAGCATAACACTTTTTAAACACAGACAGCTTATAAATATGAGGTTGATTTTTTGCCCTACTGTGGTGATACTCCCTAGGGGCCGGGTTTGTGACCAGGGCTGCATAAACATTTAAATATATTCCTTTTGGACTAAAAGTTTGGAAGCTTTTATTCCTACTCTTCAATATTAAGTCAAACCTCATTCTACTCCATATTTTTCACCATCTTGAGCAGTTTTTTTTTTTTTTTTTTTTTTAACATCTTCACTTCCAACAAGGCTGCAAGCAACCACTATAAGAGTTGGAAGTTACTGGAAGAGAAAAGACTAAATCTGTAGAGCAAGATAACGATTGACTGATGACTTAAAAGATTGCAAATTATATGAAACAGGAAAGCAAGATGAAGGAAGCGAATTCCAAAGAACTGATGTTCGAGGAAAAAAACTAGAAGAATAAGAGTTTTTGAAGCACTTAGGAACAGTCACAGAAAAAGGATGAGACTTAATTGAATGGCGAGTAACATGAGAATGAATTTTAGTAGATGGCACAAGGGACGCTAGCTCTTTAGAGCAGTGCCTATTATAGTATTTGTAGAAAAGAGAAAGAGAAGCAACATTACGACGATGTGACAAAGGTTGGAGATTGGCTGCCAGAGCAGGTCCAACTATGTTTACAATTCGTTTTTGCACCTTGTCTAAAAGAGAAAGAGCATCATTAGAAGATCCGCCCCAGATGTGGCAACAGTATTCCATACAGGGACGGATTTGAGATTTATAGAGATAGAGAATAGAATCTGGAGTAAGAAAGTGTCGAGCTCGATAAAGAGATGCAACCTTAGCAGATGCTAATTTTGCAATGGATTTGATATACGGTTTAAAAGAAAGATCAGAAGTAAGAGTTAATCCTAGAAGATGAATGGTAGATGACTCATCTAGTACATTACCATTCATAAACATAGGAAGATCTAAATTATTACGATAACGATTGGCCGAATAAAATTGAGTTTTATCTGAATTAAAGTTCACCAGCCACTGTGAGCCCCATGCTGTAGCAGAAGTGAGATCCTTTTCAAGCTCAGATACCCCCTCCAAGCAATCAGAGAGTGTAGGCTTCTTATCATGACAAGAGTAAATGGTAGTGTCGTCGGCGAATAATGCCACCTTAGATGTGAGAATATCTGGAAGATCGTTAATGTAAATTAAAAAGAGTATAGGGCCAAGGATTGAACCTTGAGGAACCCCTGAAGTTACAGGATGTGAAGAAGAGTGTTGTCCATCGAGGACAACTTTTATACTACGATTGGAAAGAAAGGAATCAATAATCTTAAAGACGTTACCAGCTACACCATAAGAAGAAAGCTTATGGAGAAGACCAGCATGCCAAACTTTATCAAAAGCTTTAGAAATGTCAAGTGCGATAGCCTTAACCTCTCCACCTCTATCTAATGCACGGTAAAACCTATCGGTTATTACTGTTAGCACATCAGCTGTAGAACGAGAAGACCGAAATCCATATTGATGATCAGAAAGTAAGTTATTTGATTCAAGATGAGAGATTAAGTGTTTGTTGATTAAAGATTCAAAAACCTTGCTTATGACAGGAAGAAGACTAATGGGACGGTAGTTAGATGAATCAGATCGCTCTCCGGAATTTTTGAAAATAGGGATAACAGATGCTGCTTTCCAGCATGATGGAAAACAAGACTCTGATAAGCACTTGTTAAATAGTTTAGAGAGTATGGATGAAAGCTCAGGAGAACACCTCTGCAAGACTACAACAGGAATGTTGTCAGGACCACAAGCTGTTGAAGAGTCTAAGCAGGAAATTACTTTAGATACAGAAGCTGAAGTGATGCGAATGTCAAGCAAGGGATCAACCTGTTTGACAGCTATGTCAGGTAAAACGCAACTAGTGGAATCAAGAGATGATATTGATGAAAAGTTCTTAGCAAACAATTCAGCTTTGTCTTTAGGTGAGGTGACAAAGTCTGAACCATACAAGAGAGAAGGAATAACAGATTTGCCCTTATTATTGATACTGTTAAAGATTCTCCAGAAGTCTCGAGAGCCTAATTTTTGTGATGAGATACGAGATTTAATGACCTGGGAATAGCGAGCTTTGGCGTCAGACAAAACCTTTTTACAATGGTTTCTGGCGATAGTGAACAGATGTCTGTTTTCTGGAGAATTGTTTTGCTGATAGATATGGAAGTAACAGTTTCGATTAGAAATTGCTGCAGCGCAATGTGAGGAAAACCAAGGAGAACAGTGAGGCTTGACCTGGAATCGTCGAGAGGGAATAAAAGATTCCATGCCAGCCTGAATCCACGAAGTTATGTAAGAAGCACATTTGTCAGCAGGAAGACGAAAGATTTCTACCCAAGGGCCATCACGAAGAAAATCACGGAAAGAGTCCCAGTCAGCTTTAAGGTAGTTGTATGTGGTACGATGATAGGGGGATTCTGATGAAGTAGAAGAATTTGATAATAGTTTTAGAGAGATCAAACCGTGATCAGAAGTACCTAAGGGTGAATGTGGAGAAATTGAGCACTGACTAGGATCCAAAACAAGACATAAGTCGAGTAGAGAAGGTAAATGATTAGGGTTGTCTGGAAAACGAGTTGGAAAGTTGACTATTTGAGTTAGAGATTGAGAAAGGCAAAAGTTGAGGGCCTTAACGCCAGCAGAGTCACTGACACTAGAGCCAAGCCAATCGGTGTGGTGGGCATTAAAGTCACCAACAACGACGATATTGGCCGATGGATAAAGAGAGAGGGCTTGGTCAATTTGATCAGAAATAACATCAAGAATAGTGCAATCTTGGGATGAAGGAGAGCGATATAGAACAAAGAGAAAGGCGATAGAGTGAAGTTGTGCTAAACGAAAGCACATAAATGAATAGTCTGTGGATTCAAACCTAGTTTCACGACAAATGGGCGAGTTCTTACGAATGTAGATGCCCAGACCAAGCATGTGATTATTGGAGTCTTTACGAATTAAAGGAAGATAACCATCAACACTAAGATCACAAGATGGGACAGCCGAACTCAAATTAGTCTCACAAAGAGCAAGTAGGTCTGGTGAACTTTGCAAGAGATAAGACTCAACAGAAGAAAAGTTACTTCGAAGACCACGAATATTAGTAAATGATAGGTTTAGAGAACTTGGTGATGACGATGGTTTTTTGTGTTTTTTAGTTTTAGGTACTTTAGTCATTTTAAATTTATAAAGAACTTGACTCAAGTATAGATAGTACTCAGTACACTATTTAACAACTAAGCAATAGCCTCATTACTATTAATAAACCCTAAGCCGTAACAAAGGGCTCCAAATGTGGCCTCTGCAATGCACACCAAAAGTACAAACAGGGACACCATCCATGCGCAACATGGCACTGTTAGTACTCTGATATTTTTCGGCTGTTGATGGAATCAGCCTCTCTGAGAGCTACCACAGAGTTCGGGAAACCTGACTACCAGCCGGCCTCAGAACCATAAAACTGAGTTTTAGAGCTGTACCCTCATAAGGAGATAATAGAATGAGTTGCCCAGTCATAAAAATAGAGACACAAGCAATACCCACGCATTGAGTCAAGAAGATCCAGCGTTCAACATCCTAAACTGGAAACAATGTATTAAAAATACATCTGCGCCAGCCTAATAGATGAGGAAGGGGTGCGAGGCTGGTCAACAGATAGAATCTGTTTACCCCTTAAGTCTTTGCCTAGGAGGCCTTCTACAAGACAGCAGCTGGATGCATGTAACATCTGCCCAAGATGAGTATTTTTATCGAGACACCATCTCTAGCCTTTACTCAACCAAGAGCCCCAAGGCAGGGGGTGTTTTAATTCGGAGTTAACTTCTCCTAGCCTTTGCCTAAAAAAGCGTATCCTACAAGGCAGCAGGACATGGAGCAGGTTGTACTGGGTTACATGTTACCAGTAGCAGGAAAACCTGACCTGACCTAAAGCAGTTACTTTATTAATCATTTTTTTCATCTTTTTTTGAAGAACATCTCTCTTAAGAACAATTATTCTTTTATTATTCCAAGAAGCCAATGTAAAAAGGTCACATCTGATGTTAAGCTCTATTATTTTCAGTTTACTAAATCATCTTATATCAGATGTTCTAGAGACTTTTATTTAGTCTTCAACAATGTCATTAACTAAAGTAACATTTTATTTATAAAGTAAGTCTAACATTTAATCGTTTAATTATATATTTAATTTTTAAAAAGTTCTAAATAAGTGGCTCCAATTTTTCAAAACTCTAGAAAATACTTTGATCTCTCTAACTATCTTATGATGAGTCTTCACTCTGTTATTAGTTTCTTTATATAAAGGTTTTGAAGTTATTAAATTATTTCTTACTAACTGCATTAATAAAATTATTCTTGAAGGTCTACAAGGTATCTTGTGGTACCCTTAAAGTTTATTGAGAGAAAGAAGAGTGTAGCTTAACATCAGACAGGACTTTTTTTTCTGGACTAAAACCTTACTCTCAGACAAAGTCTAAAAGCACATTGTAAATATAATGCGGTTATGGTGTAGTGGTAGGGTGCTTGCGTCATAAGAGAGAGGTACGGAGTTTGATCCCCACTATGTCCCTGGTAGTTTGTGTTTTGGAGTTATATAGTTGAGTGAGGGCTATAACCACAATTAAGTAGCCTCCTTGTCTGTAGTAGCGTTTTCAGCCTTATAGTTTACCGGGGCCGGGAACAGGTTTGAAAAACGCCTTGTTTTTAGCCAGGGCCAGGAATGAAGGCAAGCTAAATTGAGATTATGTGCACTGCAAGACATGTACAAACTTTGAGGATTTTTTTTGAGAATGATGGCCTGCAATCCTTTTTATACACTTGATATGTTAGCCTCGTTGTCATAGCCCTGGCAAAAAGTTAATGGTTGTGTGGATTTCTTTAATAATAGCAGTGAAAACAATTTCCCCACATGCTATAATAAACTAAATTTTGAGTTCTCCAGCTCAAATAGTGCGTATGTATCCTTGTTCTTTGTTTTTGGAGTCGAAAAATTTCTTATAAATGTAACTGGAGTGTCTTGTTTTGTTTCTCCAAAAGCTCAAAAGCAACTTAAAATTTAACATTACCAACCTTGTCCAGCATGTTTAATGAACCTACACAAATATGAGCATAATATTGAAACAAATTTTACACCTAGAATAATATTCCAAGCATCATTAACATTATTTTATGAATATAAACTGTTAACACATCTCGAAAACTTAGATTTCTTGAAGCTAAATGGAAGTGATGTCCAGCATGCAGTGTAAAATTTCATACCAATTAGATTTGCCTTGTTTCTTATTGACTTTTCATGTTCTGAATCGATCCCTGTCTTATTTTTCAAAATTTCAAAAGCTGATGTAGTAATTTCTGTGCTGATTAGACTGGTGGCTTTCAATATCCTCCTTGTTTTTGTCAATTATCTTTTATTACGCCATTCCATATCAAAAGGAAAGTGTGAAATCTATGACCAAAATTATGCTTTCGTCTGAAAATAAAGTAGGAAACAAATAAAAGGTTTGGGAGTTCCAATTCAGATAAGCCAGTCTCTGTTGATCTTTCCTCTGTTTAAGAGAAGTTATTTAAAAAAACAGAGGCAGGAACTTTTTTGTTTGTAGAATCTCTAGGAAAAAGTGTCGAATTTTGAGATGATTTATTTGGTATGACTAATTTAGTTTGACTTTGGATAAATCTTTTTTCCACAAAGCAGGGTCGTTTCCAACTGCTTGATCACTCAGTTGAATTGCCTCTTAATCCTAAATTAAAACAGTATTTGAGAATTATGGTATGTTTTTATTATTTGCAGGTATTAAATGTTATGTTTTTAATATCTGCAGATATTTTATGAAATAAGAATGCGTCCCAAAATCATTTGATTATCAGCTTCTTCTTCAGAGACCGTTGAAAAATTTCAAGAGGATGATGGCTTTCTTGGACTCAAGGGTTCATCAACACTGTTGCAGTATATCTAAAAAAAAATTGTTTTAACAGTTTCAGAATAAAACTATGAAAATACGACTATGAATAAAAAATAAAAACATAAAGCTATTAACCTATATCTTGACTACTTGGTCTGACAAAGAGTTGTTTGATGTCTTTTTTTTTAAACTTTATTGAAACCACATTTTGTGTACTCTGTGTACAACATTTTGTGTACCAGAACTCTGTGTTTTGTGTACAAACCAGAACTCTGTGTACATTTGTTATTTCTTTCCTTTACAACTTTTTCTGCAGCTTTTTTTCTACCTTAAATCATACTTTCGAAAACTGAATGTGGTGTTTTTACTCTAAGATGTGTAAGTGATAAACAATTGTATTGGGGAAGTATTGAATTTCTATTGGAAAAACAAAAACTAATAATTACATGTTACAACTAATTCAATCATCTTTTTCAGTAATCGCTATTGGTTACTGATTAATTGCTATTGGTTACACTTTTTTTAAAATACTATATTACTTGAAGATGCCAGATAAATTAGTTGAATGATGATTGTTAAAGGTCTTGACTATATTTGTTTTATCTGAATTCAAAATTAGAATTCAGGTAAAATTGAATGCAATTTTTCAATATCAAATAAATTAGTTTTAAAATATATCTTTGGTTCAGATAAGTGTTGTATAATTACAATTTTAATTACATTTATATCGGAGCCATTGCAATCTGTCCACTGAAAAAATAAAAATTAAAATTTTTTTTTTTCGCAACTGTGAAATTTAATTTCAAGTTTTTCATGCTTATAAAATTTTAAAAATCTTACAAAGTATTTTACAAAAAAAAAACAAAAAAAAAACAACTTCTGTTCTGTATTTTTTGCTTAAAATCATGCAAAAAATCTTTCTCTTTTGATTAATATTACAATAATCATTAAAATGTTCACAAAATATTACAAGCCCATACTGCAGGTGGGTTTGAAGGGTGCAATCAACACCGCTTTTTATACCAATTATTTTGCATACATTTTGCTATAAAAATCAAGCAGTTTATTTGCTACTATAAACTTCTTTATTTTTTAAAAACAACTCCCCCTAAAAAAATAATTTATTAGGTACAGACATGTATTAGATATAAAAAGTTCAACTCATTTGATAATCCTTAATAATTACATCATTAAAATATGCGCCATTATAACGTACACATAAATTATTAAGTAATAACTAACACATTTAGCGACAAGACTTATCATGTTAAACTGAATTCATAATAGATTGTTACAGTAAAATCATAATTTTGTGAAAGTAATTTTGTTCAGTGTATATATATGTCAAAAAAAAAAAAATCTTACAAAAATCATATGATCTTATACAAAATCAAATCTACCGTGTACTTTGCAACTGTTCTTAAAATCAAGCAATTACATTAGTAACAATCTTATTAATATACGATTATGAAAAAAAAAGAAAAGATTTAACTATACCTGGATTACTTGATTTGAAGGGGGATATGACAAAATTTTTATAACCATTTTTGAAATAAAAAATATGGAATATCTGATTATGAATAAGGTAATACAGCTATTAAGCTATACCTTAAGTACCTGTTCGGTGATAAAGTTATTAGATGCCAATTTTTGGCACTTTATTGAAGCTTTTACCTTTTATTTGAACTGGTAAATAGACTGACAAAAAAAAAGGCACCCTGCTATCTAGTAATTTGCAGAAGTACTAGACTGATTAGCGCACTCACAGTCAGGAATATTTTAAATAATTCAGCTGGAAACCAGTTATCCATTATCTAGTTCATTAAAAATGTATTCAGTCAGCTTGCTAGTCACAATGAAAATATTTTTTATTGAGGATTACATGTGGCTTCTTTTTACATACATACATACATACTTACATACATACATACATAAATACATACATACATACATACATACATACATACATACATACATACATACATACATACATACATACATACATACATACATACATACATATAAACATTTTAATTTTCATTAACAGAATAAATTGACAATGATAATTATTATTTTTTTTTGATTTTTCAGGATATTTTCAATATAGTACATGAGAACAGCTACACCAATGAATATCATTTTAGTGTCAACACAGTTCGGTTTCATCCTATGCCTGGTATGGGTATTGTTTATGGCTCAAATCGGGGTCATGTGCAACATTTTCAAATTGGGTAATTATTATTGTTTTATAAATCAGTATTAATAAATTTCATTATTTAAATTTTCTTGTTTATAAATATTTTAACAATTTAGACCAGATTTGAATTTAATGAAGTAAAAAATTGAAGAATAAATTTTAAATGTGGAATTTGGTTGAATGAATGTGATTGTTTGGATTTCAATGAATCTAATGAAAGGGATTTTTAATGAATGTAACTGAAAAAAAAGTTAATATACTAAGTAATTATTTTTAGTATAAGTAATTTTTTTTTTTGGTATAAGTAGTTTTTTTTTGTTTAATTTTATAGTTATTCTTATTACTTTGTTAATAATTTGATAATAGTTATAATAATTTATAAATTTTATTTTCTTATTCATTGTAAATATCTTTATTATTTATTAAAAAAGGAATATAGAATAAATAAGACTTTAGTTTCTTTTTCTTGAATTAAAGTTTACAATACTAAATATTTCTTGTATTATATTTCAAGGCATGCAACATTTATGAAATAAACTTTATATATTATATGTGAATCGGTAAATGTTAAAATGTTACATATTTTACAAAATTGACTTTTTTTGCGAATTTGTATATTCAAAGGATAGCTCTATCATTTTGTGTTATAAAGGTGGGTGTCAAATGTTTACTCTAGCCTGTACAGTGTCTAAAAGTTTTGATTTTTTGTTAAAAGGCAAAATTTCTTCTTTTTTTTTAGCAAAAAAGAAGAAACTTTGCGCTCTAGACAGCTGACTTAACATGACATCACTTTCTTATGATTGTACAAAAGTGTAGTCAATGCTGATTTATTACATGTAATCATTTTAATAGTGATTTAAGTTGACTTTTAAATTACATGTAATCATTTTAATAGTGATTTAAGTTGACTTTTAAATTACATGTAATCATTTTAATAGTGATTTAAGTTGACTTTTAAATTATATGTAATCATTTTAATAGTGATTTAAGCTGACTAACTTCTTTTTTAAATGGGTGAAAGTGATAGTAAGTCTGATCATACAAGTTCTAAAAAAAGCAGAGAAACTCTGATGGTTATTAAGGGATCAAGATTAAATCTAGGCTAACTGGTGTAGCATATGAAAATCACAGGAGACAAAAAGTTGATGTTACGTCTATCAACGATCCGTGCAGGTAAGAGATTGTACACAAATAATCCTTAATTTAATAATAGGCCTATGCTATTTTGTAATAATTCATCTGTAATTAGTCAGATTTAGGCTCTGTAGTTTATATTTTGCCTATAGACCTAGGACGGTGATTGCTTATAAATATTTGTAGGCCTAAGACAATAGAATGAAGTTTTTAGGTTAGTCTGCAATCCATTATTATATATTAACTTACACCCCATTTTGTTTACAAGACTAAGCAAATAACCTTTTTTATAAAGTAAAAAACTCATTGTCCAAAATTTGCAAGAGCTATTTTACCTAAGGCAAATAACAATTAGTGTATTTATTCTCATTTTAATAATTAGTGTATTATTCAACATTTCTCTTTACATCTATTCATAATGTAAATAGTAATGTTGTCACACTCTAACTTTACCATGAGGGGCAGGCTAAGAAGTCTCCGAACAAAATTTGCTGCTTTTGTTATGTCATTAATTGTGGGCGAAAAAATAAAAACCATTTTCAAACTTTTTATGGTGTTAACTGACAAAAAAAAGATCAATCAGTTTTTCCCAATCAGAGGGCACAGCTATTTTTTGTCCTTTGAGCATGACTTTTTGATTATAAAAAGAGAGTTAAAAAAACATGGCACAGTGTACAGCCTTCAAGAAATAAAAAGAAATTTTATTAAAAGTTCTATTCAAAGAAAGATTTTAGTTATGAATGTATAGAGTCTATCTCTGGTTTACAATGTTAAAAATTCTCTGGTTAAAAGTTGGTGGTCATGTCACTATAAACGTTACCTCAGTCAAAACATTGAGTAAATCCAGGAACCAAAAAACTCAATAAGCAAATTTCACAATTTTTGATATGATTGGGACATTATAGGTCAATGTAAAGCCTGTGAAATTATCAATGTTGTTGTCAACACATACTTTTAAGTTAAGAAAAAAATTTACCGAAAATGGAAAAGATTCCAATAAAATCTTCTAAATTGAATGACCTAAGAAAGTGTATTAAGTATATTCTATATGATCGTTTTATAATGAACTATTGCAGTAGCCTACAGCAGAAAGCAACGATGACAAGACAGAAGATATTGGGGAAAATGATTAAGAATAGCTGATAGAATTACTGTAATAGACCTTTATATATTTTGTTAAAATTTGTAAAAACTTAATAAATATACATTTTGTGAAGACTTATTGCTATTTATGACATCATTTTCTATAGCCCAAAATTAAAATCCTATTAACATAAGCAGTAATTATTTGTTAAATGTTAAAAGGGCTGAATTCCTCAGTGTTAATTGGTTAATAGCTTCTTTAAAAATAAATATTAAAATATATGTTCACTTTTAAATTGAAAAACATTATCCCTTTCAAAAAAAAAAATTAAACAAAAGTATACTAAGGTATATATATATATATATATATATATATATATATATATATACATATATATATATATATATATATATATATATATATATATATATATATATATATATATATATATATATATATATATATATATATATATATATATATATGTATATATATATATATATATATATATATATATATATATATATATATGTATATATATATATATATATATATATATATATATATATATATATATATATATATATATATATATATACATATATATATATATATATATATATATATATATATATATATATATATATATATATATTTATATATATGTATATATATATATATATATATATATATATATATATATATATATATATATATATATATATATATATAACAGGTGATAACTAAAAATTGAGAATAATTTTAATCCTCTGAAATCAAACTGCCAAAGTCAAAAAAATAAGAGCACAGAATACGCTGAGCAACAAATACCAACTGTGAAATCTCAATGCTGCTGGATGACCCGAAATTACTCTGGAAAATATTTTGTTTTGGATGACAAAAGTTACTTCCCTCTCTCCAAAATGCAAGTTCCAGGTAATGATCGATATTATGCATATAAAAGTTCTACAACACCTATGAAAGTAAATACAAGTTTGAGCAGAAAGTGATGCTGTACATTGCGATATCTGAGAGGGAAATTTCCATGCCATTGTTTTAGCCTACTTGATTTTGCCGGATAAAGCATCATTGCATTATCCAAAAAAAAATACAAGTCTTCCTGGAAATCCAAAACATCCCATATGTACCAAAAAACCGCAATCCAACAAATTTTCCTCAGTGTCACTCAATGAAAGATTTTTTTTGATATTTGAGTTTGTTAGTATACAAAAACAACTGGAGAGCTAAGAATTGCAAACCATTGATTACCGGAATCAAAAGATGTATTCGTCAAATTAATATAAATGCTGTACAATGTTCCTGTTCCAACATCACAACAAAACTACATCAAACTGCTGATGATGGACCATATTTGAATGTTCATTAATTATTTCTTAAAATTAAGTGATGTACATTCTATTAAAATAATTTTAATTTTCTAAAAATTTGTTTTTATTTTAGCCCAATATGAAAAATCTAATTTTTTAGTAATCGCCTATATAAATATATATATATATATATATATATATATATATATATATATATATATATATATATATATATATATATATATATATATATATATATATATATATATATATATATATATATATATATACATATATATATATATATATATACATATATATATATATATATATATATATATATATATATATATATATATATATATATATATATATATATATATATATATATATATATATATATATATATATATATATATATATATATATATATATATATATATATATATATATATATATATATATATAATAGGGTGACCTTAAAAAACAACATTTTTAAAAATTTTTAAAAATGTTGTTTTTTAAGGTCACCCTATTATATATATATATATAATAGGGTGATTTTTTTAAAAATTTTTAAAAAAAAAAATGTGTTTTATATAACAGAATAACACTGAGTTTGAAAAACTTTTATATCAAATTTTTTCTAAAGGTGCCGCTATACTTTTTATTATTTAACGGGTCACTAATATTTTGGGAAAAAAAAGTCATTCAAAAGTAGGTCAACTTGCTACTCAAATAAAGCTAAATTTAACAAAAAATTAAAATTTTGTAAAACAATTATTGTTATAAAAAAAACTTGTCAAAAACTTGTAAAAATGCACTTCTTTAATTTTATTTCAGAGCTAGCATCCTAGCTTTTATTTCAGGAAACTGTATTTTTTAAGCAATAAATTCTAAAATAAATTTTTTTATATATAGCAATAGGGTACCGTTGCGGTTCTAAAAATAAATTGAATAAACTTTCAGCTAAGCTTTCCGGGACAAACAAAGAAAACTTAATGCTAATTCTGAAGAAAATGTGTATAAAAGTGGAATAAAACAATGTTATTAGAATTTATTCTCGTCAGATTCTTTTACCTTAAACTTTTGCTAGCTGATGTAATTTAAAAAAATAGGAATTACTAAAGAATTAATGACCAACTTGGAAAAAAGGATAAAATAAAAATATAGGTTTCAAAAATATGTATTTAAACAAAAAGTCTACATCTTGTAGATGTTCTTGTCAAAAAGAATGAAAATAATATTAACATAGATGCAAGTAATATGTATAATCATTATAACAAAAAAATTTGTAAACTCTTTATTAGTTCTGATGTAAATACAGAATGCAGTATTGTTGATTTTAATACTGGAAATAGACATGATTGTTGATTTTCTGTATCATTTATTTTTTTATTATATGAACATGAAAAATGTGATTTTATCGATTTAATAATTCTCAGATTTCTACTTTTATGAATTTCTTGAATTTGAATGAATTTCTATAAAAGAAATTATAATTCAAGACTTGCTTTTACAGAAACAAGCAATTATTTATATTGCACTATTTTTAAGTGTGTGAAAAGTTTACAAAAGAAAAGGCTATGCAATCAAAAAGAATTGTAAAAAGCATGAGTTTATTTTGAACAATTCAATGAACATATTTATTTAGATTCAAATTAAAACCAATAATTCAATCAAAAGTTCAGATTATTTGATAAAGTAATGCTTTATTTGTTGGCACTAGCATCTTTATTAGTTTATGTTACAAGCATTGTTTAAAAATTTACCAATTACGAAGTAATTGCTAAACTTTTAACAATGCTTGTGTGCTTAAATATCTTTGTAAAGTTCAAATTTTGTTTTTACAAATTTAACTGTTTATTTATTTTGTTAGTTTTTTTTGCTAATTGCTTTTTTTTTCTATGTGTATATAAAGATTTCTTTGTGTAACTCTTATATAACTAATACAAAAAAATATATATATTTTAAATAAATTTTAAAAGATTAAAAACCATTTTGAACAAATTTAAAAAACAGAGTTAAAGTTTTAGCTTTCTTAAAAATTATGGATTAAAACTTATTTATAAACATTTTTGTAAATATGTACTTTTAATTTTATTTGATCGCAACTTTTTAAAAAATATACTTTTTAACTAAATATATTTTTAACATTTTTATTTTAAGAATAATTTTAACAGTCAATGTTTAGAGAGTTGGTTAATATTTTAAAAATAATTTTAACAGTCAATGTTTAGAGAGCTGGTTAATTTTTTAAAAATAATTTTAACAGTCAATGTTTAGAGAGCTGGGTAATATTTCTCTGACGTTTTCAAACTCTTTTTGTTTAAGCGTTTACTCTCAGGTGCTTAATACGAAGGAGGGGGTAAATAGTTAACTTTTGGAAAATATACCCACCCTGAGGGTATTAAGATTCATTAAATTCATTCGTTTATTAAATTTTTTTTATTGCAAAAGAAAACTATCAATTGATAAAAACAAAAACTTGGAGTAATCAGGCTTTAAAATGTTTAAACTAACTGATCAAATTTAAACTAAATAATCAAAATGAAAACTTTTATTGTAATTAGGTCTTGAAAATTCACTAACACTAAGCAAGAATTCAAAAAATTATGGAGAGTTTGTATTGAAAACTGATTAACTTAAATTGTTGTTGTTATACATTTTTAAATTGTTTGTCTGCATTTCGATTAGGAATAAACCAAAGCTTTGGCTTCCGCTTTGGTTTGCCGAAGCGGAAGCCGAAGATTTTTGCATTGCCAATGATTTTTGGACAATGATTTTTGCCCAAATCATTGGCTTCGGCAAAATATTTTTAAGTTTCTAAGCTTTAAACTTTTTTAAGATTCTAAGCTATAGGTTAGAATCTTTAATTACTTTAAAATATTTTTTTGGTATGTTACAGTATACTTGGACATTACTAAGCTGGCATTTGACTGAGGAAGACATTTTCTAAACGTTCAAACAATGTCTGTTTTCCGAATAAAATGAAGTTGAACGTTCAAAATACTTCTTTTTTTTTTTCTTGACTAAATAATGGCTGCTTAATGAGAAATTTAAATAAGCCTCTGGTCTATACAGTTGTGAAGATTATATGAATCCAGCAACGGTTTTTGGAGGAGGCAAGGCTGTGTGTAGGGCGGCCAAAAACGGCACGATAGCGGATAGAAAGTAAAGTTACTTAATGAAGCACATTGATTTTTTGTATAATTACTAAATATAAACTGATTTAAACTGTAACATTATAGTAAACTTTATATAATTAAATACCATAACCCTAATATTTAGTTATGATCACTCGAGCTTAGCAATAAAATTTATTTATGCATTAGTTGGTAGTAAAATAATGAAAAATAATTAAAATTTAATTTTTTTAGCATTTAGTTATTATTTAGCATTAACTTCTAAAATCTGAGTTATATTAAATTATATATTTTTTAATATTAAATCCAAATTAAAAATTAAACCTGGAAATAAATCTTCATTTGAAATTACTTAGATGTAACTAAAATCTCCGGATTTTAAGTAATAAAAAACATAGCGCACGAGAGTTAAGAGAGGTAACTATTCTCGAAATTTTCAAAAATCTATACAAATAAGTTAACTTTAACGCACGAAACAATTTTTATTTAGAAAGTTTGTTTTACTAAGTCTTAATACACAGAAAAGCACAATTGAAATATAAGTCAATTGCGTTTGTTTTTGATTTTGTACGCTGGATCATTGGTAAAAGTAAATATACCTGCTCTACAAATATAGGTTAATTGGTTATTTATGACTTTAATTTTTTTTAATTCGAATACGAATATTGTTTATTTCAATAAATATTATTTAAGGTAAAAAACTAATTAAACTTTATATTTCAATTTTCAGTATTGTTATTATAACTTTAAGTTATCCATTATCGCATTATGGCTACCTCATCACGAAGTGAAAATCCCTTATGGAATTATTTTAAAATGAGTGATGAAGATGTTGGCAAAGCCATCTGCATTCTTTGCTAGAAGATTTTGTCTAGAGAAAGTAAAGACGCACACAACAATATACAATATACATACCATGATTCTTTCTCAGAAGAAAACTGTTAACCACGAATCTTTACCAGATCCAAATGAAAGTCTATAAAACAATTTTGCACTACTCGAACAATATGCTCAGATAGAACGAGCTCTGCTGAATCAGTGCAAATCATTACCAGCACTGCCACAGATGAAACACAGGGAAGCTCGCGTGTGTCTAATAACACGATTGCCTTTTTTCAAAGAGCATCGACACAGGTAACTCAGATAACTGTAGCTAAATTCATTTACTATTCAGTATTCATGATTTTGTGACTGGATGGGGGCATGTCTTGTCAAAAAATTATCTTTTCTATAGAAAAAAGTTAACTTAACTTACCTAAGCTTATAATATTATAATAAATGTTCTGATGAGGGGGAACGATACATACCTCTATCCGCCACTTAGATCCTTTAGTGGCCATTGTTAGTTACAAGTTGCTAAGTAATTTTTTTAATTCGTTGAATTTGTTTCAGGTCTCACTGCGGGAGATTTTGCAAAGAAAAGAATTGTGGCAACTTGACAATCCTAAAGCTCTATTACCAAGCTTATTGGAGAAATGATATGTTTAGACTTGCAGCCATACTGTATTGTTGAAGATAAAGATTTTACCCGACTTTTAAAGAATTTAGCTCCAAACTATACAATACCTAGTTGAAAGTATTTCTCCACAATAGTCATTCCACTGATATATGAAACCATAAAAGCTAAAGTAAAATATGAGCTGGATCAAGCAGATTTCCTAAGTTTAATTAGTGATGGTTGGACCTGTCAGCACACCATTCAATCGTATTACAGTTTGACTGCTAGATTTGTAACACATGAGTTTACAGTTAAACATGTCATCTTACAAGTTACACACTTCCCTGAGTTGCACACAGGGCACAATATAAGTAAATTCATAAATGAAGAGCTACAATCATGGGAAATTCCCCATGAAAAAATTCATGCAGTTTTAACTGATAATGCAGCCAATGTAATGGCTGCCATTAAAGAGTCAAACTTGGGCGATAAACATCTTCCATGTCTGATACATACTTTACAACTTTGTATTCAGAAAAAGATCTTTAGAGAACAAAGAACAGCAAGTGATGCAATAGCTGTTTTTCGAGCATTAGCAGGACATTTCCACTACTCATCTAGTGTTGTGGCTAAACTAAAGGAAATTCAAAGTCAACTAAAATTGCCAGAGCATAATATAATTCAAGATGTTTCCACAAGATGGAATTCAACATACTATATGCTTGAGAGGTTCATTGAGCAGAAAAAAGCTATTACATTGTATTGCATTACCAGAAATCTAACAAATCCAAAAAATCCTACGGAAAATCAATGGCAACTTGCTGAAATGCTTGTATGCATATTAAAACACTTCGAAAGTACTACAAAAGACATGAGTAAAGAAACTGTATGTATATTAGAGATTATACCATTTATCTATGCAATGGAAATGTTTCTAGACTACGCTTTTGACACAGCTACTGAAATCAAAACTGTTGTTGATGAACTTAAGAAAGATTTTAACTGTTGTTTTCAAAAATACAAGGAAAATGTTGATCTAAAAATAGGGATGATGCTTGATCCTTGTTTCAAGTTAAAGTTTGTTGAAGACAAGAATCATAATATGTTTAAAGAAATACTCCATCTAGAGTTCTATTGTTTTTGTTCTAAATTTCATTTAGAACAAGTAAAAGAAATTGAATTTGGTGTAGCAAGAGGTAGTGGATCAGACTCAGAAGAATCATTAAGTTCATTTTCAGAATCTAAAATTCATGAGTCCGACTCAGATTTTGATGGCTATGGCTTTCCATTAAAAAAAACAACTAATGAGCATGGACATATATAGCTTGTTCCACTAAATCGGTGCAAATGAGTATGCTCTACAAAATTCAGAAAATTCTGACGGACGGAGAAAAAAGAAAAAAAAACACTAGTTCAATGGGAAAAACTCTAACTGTCAAAGAAAAATGGTAAGAAAACAGAATCTATTTATGATTTTTATATTGTTTATACATTAAATATTTAAATTAAATTGGTAATTATATCCTTTTCTATATTTCATGTTCCTTTTGTATTTCCTATAGCCATTTTTGATTGCATATGACCAATATTAATTATCATTTATCAATGAAATTTTTTTTATCTCTATTCTTAATTACTCTCAATCTCCATTTTTTATATTTCAAAAGACGGATAAGAGCATTCTTTTATTTTGTTTAGTTTTATTAAAGTGTAATATTTTAAAAATTTAAACCTAAAATTATCACCTATACTTTATGTATCAGCACCGATGAAGTCAACTTCTACTTGAGCCTTTCAATACTGCCAAAGAATGAATGCCTTTATAAGTGGTGGGGTGGATACCGTTACACTTGCTCCGATAATGATACTTACAAGTTGAATTTGTCAAAGTTTTCAAAGAAAGTTTTGTGCGCGCCTCCTTCATCTGTAAAAAGTGAACGCTTATTTAGCACATTTGGAAACATATTTGAAGCAAAAAGAAACAGACTATTACCCAAACATGGAGAACAGATTGCATTTTTAAATTATAATATGTCTGTTTTCATTGAATAAACTATTATTAACTAAATAATAGACTGTAGTTTCTTAGTTCAACTGATTCAACTTTTTAACAAAATTTAAAACATATACCAAATTTTATGTTCAAATTAAAATAATGATTACTTTTATATTTTTACATTTTACGTGTTTACATTTTTATGAATTCTTTCAAAGAATTGACCATAGATTACCTTAAGTATCAGTAAATGTCTAAGATTTAGTGATGTAATCTTTCCTATACCTGCTATATATAGAGTTAAGACTCTAAATTTCACTTTCTAAATTTTTGTACAAAATTTGTTTAAACTTTTTATAATATTGGTTTTGTTTTATAATTTTCCTAAAATGGGCTTGTAGGCCAAAACATATAACCCTAAAACATCTGATAATATGAATACGCTAATTTAATATTATTATTATTAGTCGAGTTACGCCATTTTCTAGGCTTTTCTATTTTAAATTAGTTTCTAGGCTTTTTATATGCGTTTTTTTTTTAATTTTGTTTACTAACAATGCGTATTACGGGTTGCTCACTGCTAGTTGATATATAATTTTAAAAGCAGCTTGATTATTCAAATCACCGTGGTGAAGTAAATTGAGCTTTAAATTACGTATAACTTAAGCTTCGGCTTCGGCAAAGTGGCTTTGGCCGAAACTTCGGCTTCGGCAAAATTGCAGCTTCGGTACATCCCTAATTTCAACCCCAGAATCCTTTTTTTTAAATTTATTCGATATATGCATAACAAAAGCCAAATGGTACACTATTATTATTTTTGAACTTTCTGTTTAATTTTGCTTTTTTTTTAAGTACCAGGTTGACCTTCTTTTAAAGACTTTTTTTTTTAAATATTTAGAGACCCATTAAGTAATAATGGGTCCCTAGAGGCATAGACCGAAAATAAATTTTTAAAAATCCGAAAAATTTTAACACAAAATCCAGCTAATGCAAGTGTTACTATTTGTATTGCCTATTTTCATTTTAATAAACAATATCATTAAAGTTTGAAGAAAGCTGGGCACCAGAAACCTGTTTTTGAAACTTGCAGAAACTAGAACTTATAGGCTAATGAGTTTTGATAAAACTTGTAAAAACTCAGAAAAAAAAGGGGAAAGTTATAAACATCAATTTTACACCTCTCAAAAAAATATATTAGATATCTCAATCTAATATATTAAAAATAGTAATTTTGAAATAACCACTGGAATTATGATATTGGGAAAAAGTACAGGCAAAAGAGAGTTTTAATTTTATTATATATTTTTTTCATATCTCACCATTATTAGGATCTTATCATGCCACAATGCCAACATTCTATATATAAGAAAGAACTGATGTTTCTCAAATGTTTATATTTAGGTAAATAGAGTAAAAACAGTAACTGTCTTATATTTGAAAATTAAATTAAGGTATTGAATATCAAGTTAAGCTATTGAATATCTACTTTATTAAATCAATATTTTCTATTTTTAAATAAATCAAGTGATTTGTAGATGTATGCAGTTATTTCAGTATGAGGTTGTTTCAATATGAAGTAGTTTCAGTATGTTATTATTTCAGTATAAGGTTATTTCAGTATGAGTTTGTTTTAGTTACTTTTGTTTGTTGTTGTAACATTATGTGATTATTTCTGTATGTTGAAGTTACAAATTATTTAAGTGTTGTTCTTTTAGCTAAAGAAAAAAAAATTTAACATATAATGGAATTTTCTTTAAAGCCTATCCCAAGAGAGCGTGCATTGCTAGAGACATTCTTTTGTACATTGGCAAATTTTCATTTTGATCGGGCTCGAGAATCTATTGAAAGAGAAAGAGAAGAATCTAAGCATGAACCAGGAACATTATATACTAATTTACTTTCTTGTTTAATATCTCTCCCTAATATTGAAAAAGGGTATTTTATGATGCTATTTGTTGAGCGAAGATTATTGAGGCGTGAAACTATAAAACCTTTGTACTTAACTCTCTTGTCAGATTTGAAAAAACATGTTTGTGTTGATAGTGAAGATGCACTTCATGGCATAGATGCAATTTCTTTCGACTTATCAAAACAGCTTGTTCAGTTCATTAATGCACGTATTTGCATGATTGACTTTTATGAAAATTTAGTGAGGACCAGCTGGAGCCATACTAAAGACAGAAAATTAATATCTACTGCAATTTCAGAAATAATTTCAAAATTTGATAAAGAGTTTCACCATCCAATGCTTGATCCTTTAAAAACAAGTTTTACAATAGAAGTTGATGTAGTGCATTACCTTATGCGTTTAGAAATCCAGCTAGCTGAATGGGATTTTTTTGAATCTTTTCTTTTACTCCGTGAATGTCACTCAAAGATAAATTCCTGGTTTGTGGTTTCTGCAACATCAGACCCTCGTGAGCAATTATTTTTTAATAAAAGCTTTTTTCGTAAGAAAAATTTAGAGTTGCCTTTTCTGTATGAGTGGCTTAATCGATTTTATGAAATGCTTATATCAAAGTTTGCTTTTTATTTCCACACTACATTGAGCTCTCACATTTTGCAGCAGGAGAAAAAGACTCTGTTAAGTCGATTAAATGTTGATTATGTTACAAAGTTGACAGACTTCCAGAAAAAGTCAGGTGCTTTCTGTATATCTCTTGTCCTTGATGCTAGTAAAAAAGCTAGCACTTATTGTGGTCATGGTTATCATTTACCCTCAACAATACGATCACCACCAACTGGTATGAACTCATACCCTAGTGTTTTAAATATACCTGATGTTAACATAAAAGAACATTGGCCTAATATAATTTCTATGATAAATGATAACAGCATGACACTTAATGTTACAGACAAAATAGTTCATGTTTATGACTCAATGCTTCAAAGTTCTTATTTTCTAATCAAAGTGGATTTGCTTATGACTTTGGTTGTGACCTACAATACAAAAAAAAAAGAAAAAGACAGTTATGTAACTAGTATACTCTCTGAAATACGTTCTCAGTTGGACCTTGATAAACTTTATTTAATGCTAAAAAACCAGCAAAAGTCTTTTAATCAATAGCTAATAAAAACTAAAACAATATTTAATAATAAAAAGGTAAAATTTAAAGAAATTCTTTTTTTATTTTCTATTTTTATATTTTTTACAGTTTTGTATTTTTATAATTTTAAGTTTGTAAAGCTTTTTTCTCACATCTAAATAATTATCCATCTAAATAAGCATCCATCTAAATAATTATTCATTTAAATAATTATACATCTAAATAATTATCCATCTAAATAATTATTCACTTAGACTAATAATATCTAGATAAATACATTTAAAGAATAAAGAGTAAAAATATGTTATGTGAAGAGTAAAAAATGTTCAGATTTATTATTAGAAATTTTATTAATGTTGGAGTCATGCTTTATTCATCGAAATTTAACCAACAAAATTTTTGCCAAATTATGTAAATTTTGAGTAAAAATAAATTTCTAACTCCACTAAAGTATTTTCAAAAAGAAAAGTTTTGTAAAATTCAAACCCCACTAAAGTACTTTCAAGAAGAAAAATTTTGTAACATAAAAAAACTTTTTGTTGTAATATATTCTTGTATATCTATACTTGAATAAATCATTTAAAAAAATTTCACCCATTTTATTGTCTCATGCAATAAATTTAGCTAAAGTTGTTTGTTGTTTTTATTTGTTAGACTTTTAGGAATACAATTTACAGTATAGTAATACAAACTACAAAATAGATATAGAGATACAAATAGGAAGTTAATTTACAAAATAGAAAACTATTTTTTAATTTAAAGAATTCTTTAACTTAATTGACAAGAAAAAATTAGTTGAAAATTGATTTCTTTTTTTGGTGGAAAAACTTTATACCTTAAAACTAGCTTCTTTTTTTTTTTTACTGTCTGCTTCTGATCATGCTGATTTTTGTGACATATTAAGCAAATAAATTATTTAAAACCATTTTTAAAATGATGTTATAATTTTCAAGTTTTATAACTATATATATTATAAATATAATTTTAAAAATTTGGGGGAAAATTTTTGTTGAGATAGGTAGGTAGCAGGAAGGAAAGAATGGTGGAGGGATTGTGGGATAGAAAAAAGTTAAAGAAAGATGAAAAATAGGTAAAATGGTAAGAAGGTAGGTTGAAGGTAGGTTAAAGAGGAGGGTAGGTTGAAGATAGAAAATAGGCAGATTGAAGGTAAAAAGTAGATTAAAAGTAGTAATTTGATTAAAGGTAGAAAATGGGTAGAAGAGATAGATAATAAATTTAGTGGCAAAGTAAATGTAGAAAGAAAAAAGATACTGCAATCTCCTGCAAAAGTTATATCAGTTAAATATTTTTTAAGTAAATCCATAATTTATTGAAAATGACATACACAAATGACATACACAAGGCTAAGATTTCATTTATGTTATATACATATACATGCATGTATATAACATAAATCAAATCTTAGCTTTGTGTATGTCATTTATGTATGTTCCTTTGTATATGTCAATTATGGGTTTACCTAAAAAATACTAAACTTATTATAACCTTTTACAAGAGACTGTAGTACATAGAAGGCAAAGAAAGATTTGTGCAGAAACACAACAGTTTACTTATAAATCAGTTGAAAAGCTGATGATGGATACTCACATGATGGTGATGAAGATGAGTCAATAAAGATGACAAAAAATCATAACTTATCAATTGATTGGCATGGTAATGTATTGAATGCTAATGATGCTGGAACAATAAAAAAAAGGTTTAAATGTTTATTTTTTTTTTTATTTCAAATATTTGTTTTTTTAATTTAAGTTTTTTTGTTTGTTTTTATTTTATTTTTAATTTTTTTTTTGTTGCTAGAATTTTATTAATAAATTTAATAATTAAAATGTTAGCAAAGTAATTTCTTTTTTTTTTTGATGGTTTTGAAGACAGTATATTTAAAGTATGTTGATTTAAAAAGTTTTTCATTGGTGTTTGTTTTTATATGTTTAAGTGTTTGCTAAACTGATCCATTCATTTTTGTTGTATTAATCTGTCATTTATCTGTCACCTTGTCACATGCACGTATTATTTTACATTAAAAAAAAAATAAAGCAGCTGACTGGTGCAGCCAATATTTTTATTTGATTGTCTTGTCTTCATTTTTACTATAATTTAAAAAAGGTTTTTATATGCATTCAACTTGAAAACACTTAAAAAAAAATTACTTAAGAATGTTAAATAAAGGATACAGTTCAAGTGGTAAAATTAATTTTTATGTTCTTTTGTAATTTTTATATTTTATGTTCTTTAATAATTTTTTATTTGATTGATGTTTATTTTATGACTGTTTAAAAACTTGAATTTAGAAACAAAAATGGGAGAAATGGAAGTTATTGAACCTTCAAAAAATAAATCAATTGGAAGTTCTCGTATGTTGTGCATTTCCATTACATTTTTAGTGGTTTTAGTTGGTGCATGCTTGATTGTTTGGTTTGTTTCTACTGATCGAGCAAAAAAACTAGCTGAAGTTGAGTTTCAGAAATGGAAGCAAGGTTTTTGAAAACTATTTTATAAGTCACAAAAAGTTTTATATTTCTGAAATTTTACCATTTGTTCTAAACATTTATTATCATTATTTTTTTTTATTTAGAATTTAATTAATGTAATAATTATAGTTTTGTGTTTAATACTTAGTTGCCATGGCTGACATTCTAAACTGTGTTAAATGAAACAATAAAACATATATAATGATGGATGTTAATTTTGTTAGTGTTGTTACTGTTATGCTTAGTTTGTTTTAGAAGTGTATTCTGTATTTTTATTAAATAATATTCAAAAAAGGTTTTTTCATATATAGTATAAGTTTACACGTTGATACCCTTTTAAAATTTTAGAACAATCTGCAACTACCTCTTCTTTTTCTTCATTATCCCCAACATCATTATTGTCAACAACTTCTCAACCAATTTGCACTGACCATTGGTGTAAGGTACGGTTACCAGACTCAATTATTCCATACCATTATAATTTAAAGATTGAAGCATATCCACCTTCTTTGGATTATCATGGAGTTCAAATAGCATTCCTTAATATTACACAACCTACAGATGTAGTTCTTTTTCATATAAAGCTGATAGAAGTTATCAATGTTTCAATTAGTGAAGTTGGTATGTTTTTTTTATGTTTTTGTGTTTTTTTATGTTTTTGTGTTTTTTTTATGTTTTTTTTACTAGTTTTATAAACTTTTTATTTTATTAATAAATTCATTTAATTTATGCAGCATTATAACATTGTTTTGTTTTGTTTTGTTTTTGTTGAAAGACACAACTGTGTCTTTGTGTCAAAAAATTATATTACAAAAATTATATTTAAATCTGTTTAAATAAAAATAAATAAATATTAAATCTCAGATTAAGCGGGCAAAAAATAAATCCAGTTAACTCTGTTAAGTAACTTAAAAATCGAAATAAATCCAGTCAATTCTATTAAATAACTTGAAATCAAAATAGACTTTTTTAATCTTTTGCATTGCATTAGTCTCATCTCAGATATAGTTGTCAAGTTTTGGGACTCATTTCCAAAATAAAACTCTAAAATTAATTTATTTCCTACATACTAATTTAAACTCAACAACTCTATTTTTTATCTAATGTTCTTTGACCTTAATTTTCCCCTTAACTTTGTTTTGCGCTTGTTTGATGTTGGAATATATGAGATCTTATCTTTAGCTTTGTTTCACTAATATAACATTTGCTACAAGAGCGCTCTAATTTATTAATACCGTATATGAATTAACTGGTAGCTTAGGTTTGTTTTTATAACTAAGTAGACTTGAGAGAATTTTTGAAGATTTAAACACTGGTGAGTATCCTGGTTTTTTAAATACCCTTCTTAACTTATGATTGATTCCAGGGTAAAGATATTTTGGAGAGGCTAAGAAATATTGCTTTTTTGTGAGATATTTTTTGTTTGCACTTTTTATTGTAGCCATTTTTTATAAATACATGAATAAAAAATGACAACTTATCATCAATATTATTTACTGTACACAAATGTATTGCTCTATGGACAAAACCAATAAAGATACAGTTAATAATTTTAAGGTCATGGCATGAATTTCGTTTAATTTAAACATTTGTGATTGTGTTTTAAAACTATATGTGTCTGTTTTGTTGTTTGTAACTGAAATATTAAGATTGGTTAAGTCGGCAGATTCCATTGTGTATTGAATACTTTTATGTACTTTATTAAATAGATCTAAAAACTTTGGCACATATTCTACTAGGAACCTTAAATGTATTAATTAACATATCTTTTAAATGATTTCACCCGGATATCATTGTTAAGTTCCATCGAGAGCTTTACTTTCATGATACTGTAAAACACTTGGCAACCACGCCATAAGAGCTAAGCAGAGTTTATTTAGCTCATAAATATCATTTTCATATAAGAAATAACAATGAGTTTGAGTTTATATATTTAGGAATTAAATTATATATGCATGTATTACTTTTGTATATTTTGATGAGAAAGTGCTACACCAGGCACTTCCATTCTGAAAGAAAAGACTTGTGTGTTCGATTTTGCAGTTTTTTACCATTTGACATTCAAGTCAAAGAAAATATCTACACAAATTGCGTAGACTAGACAATGAGAAAGACAAAGTTCTAAAAGCAACCTGATCTCCTCAAAAGTTAATTTATATATAAAGCTCTGGTTGTTTCTTGTTTCCACTAATATAATGATTGCTTATTAAATCAGGACCAAAGATTACTAATTAATGCGATAAAAGGTGACCTGAATATCATTCTTGTCAATTTCCAAAAAAACCTGCTCACAATCTTATTCACAAACTGCTGAGAATCACTCCATAAGCATAGTTGTAAAGCGTCGCTTGAGTAGATATTTTTATATTCATTTTTTGTAAAATATCCTAGTTTATTTACTTTTCTAAAAGTAGACTTTGAACTTTGTGAAGAATTTGAATAATGGGGTCATAATTTAACTTTTTTATCTCCTGTGTTCTTTAATTTTTTCTAGAGCTCTATTTTGCTCAATTTGCATCCAGACCCTTTGTCAAATACAATCAAATATTCATGTCTTTCCTAATTTTGTCTTAATTTAAAATTAAAAGAGGTCTGCTTTGTTCATTGTTAAGGTTATTTTTAAATGGCTTGACCAATTTTAAAATTATTAACTCCCTCAGTCTATTTTAACTCCCTCAGTCTACTTCATAATATACTGCAATTTTAAGGCATATGATTCGGTAACTGATATGATGTCTGAATAAGGTATTGATTTTGGTGTTGGAACAAAGTTAGGTCCCAGATCAAGTAATTTTTTGTGATGTATAGGACTTTCATTAACTAAATTAAGCATTAACTCACTAATATTTCTTCTGTTTGTTTATACATTACTTCTATTATTCTATTATACATTACTTCTATTATAAAGAATGACATATTTTGAAAAATATGTCATTCTTTATAATAGGCTGTATTTATACTTTTCATTTAAAGTGAGTTTACTGGACATCTTAATCATAATAATTTTGAAAGTATAAGATGTTTTATACATCGTTGTAAAAGTACTCACTGATTTTTCAATTGTTTTCTTTAAGTTTCTCAACACTTTTGTGTCTTTGTAAATGCTATTAATATGTTTGCCTCCAATGTAAATTTTAAATATTGACATCTTCATGTTGACATCTTCATGTTGACATCTTCATGTTGACATCTTCATGTTGACATCTTCAAAAGAGTTTAGTTATATAAATATTTTAAAATAAAACTTCTTTTTATGAATTTAACTTTGTTAAAATAAATAAATTGTTTCTATTTCTATTAATATTATTGGATTTGACAGGTGTTTATATTTTAGGTTCCACTAAACTATTTATTATTATGAAACATTTTGCATTTCCTCAAAATGAATATTATGTAGTACAATTTGAAAGTAAAATACCTACTGGAAAATATCAACTTGAAATACATTTTAAATCAAATATCTCAAATAGTTTGACTGGATTCTATCAAAGTTTTCATGACAGAGAAAAAAACGACAGCAGGTTTCTTGTTTTAAATAATTTAAGTAATTGATTGACTTTGAATTATTTAATCGCTAAATTTTATATTTAATTTTTAAACTAGTGTGCTGTTTACTACAAAATTTCAACCAACAGATGCACGTAAAGCTTTTCCCTGTCTTGATGAACCAAACCTTAAAGCAACTTTTAATATAGAAATTATTCATCCACAAAATTATCATGCTCGCTCCAATATGCCAGGCTATTCTGTTCATTTAGAAAATAATAAAACAAGTACAAAGTTTAACCAAACTGTTAGAATGTCCACATACTTAGTTTGCTTTGTTCTGTCACAGTTTGATATGAAATATTCAGGTATTGCTGGAAAAGATAAAACATTTGAGGTTAGAGCTTTCAAACTTTTTTTTTTTTTCAAACTGCTTTTTTTATAATTACAATTATAAGTTGTTTAATATAATAATTGCAAGCTTTTTTATATAATAATTACTAATCAAATAGATTTTTTGTGTGTGTGGAAAATCGTTTGAAGGTTAAGTACTTGACATTTTTAAGTATGGTTGGTATCAACAATAGTTTCATTACACTTTTTTAACTTTATGATGAAATGTTGGATTTTTCTTTGTTGCACTTTAAATTAGTTGAATTTTTCTTTTACTAAGACATTTACTTCATACAAATACTACAGATAATATATATATATATATATATATATATATATATATATATATATATATATATATATATATATATATATATATATATATATATATATATATATATATATATATATATATGTTTAGCAAAAAAAAAAAAATTAAACAAATGTAAGTAAAAAGTTCCAGGTAACAAAAAAAAAACTATTCAAACTAAGATGAGTAAAATATATTTATTTGTTAACTTTTAACAAATATTTTAAGTTTTTTCATTAACACAGAAGGCCTTTCATATAAAATCTTCAGCTGTGTATGAGATTTACAAAACTATCAAAATTCTTTATATTGAACTTCCTATAAAAAGTTAAAAAAGGAAGCAATTAAGGTTTATATAAAAAAACTATAATTAACCATAATATAGTATAACTTGATTTTTGTTGGAAAGAAAAATCTTTTTAAAAGTAATGTAAAAATAATTACTTTCTATTTATATGTTCATTGTGTCATGTCCCTGTTTATCTAGCTGAGCTTCATAAATAAGAAGTAAATTCTCATTTGAAAGTTTTAACATAGGAAATAATTTTAAAAAGGTTTATTTTTATGGCAATTGAAAACATGCTGATCAAATTTATCTGAACCAATACCTGTTCTGCATGTGTAGATGCGTAGATTAGTTCTTAACCTTAGGTTATTAGTTTTACCAATGTATGTTGTTTTTCCATCACATCCATTACATGATAGAAAATAAATGATATTTTTTGAATTACATGATATTGAAGTTTTAGTGTGCTATACTTTACCAGATGATGTTGTAAAATGGTTAACAAACTGAAGATACATAATAGTTCATAGCTTACAGTGTTTTGATTTACATTTTAAAACCTTGCATTTATCAAAACTGGTTTCTAATTTAACCTTGATGTACTTATGTGTCCTAAAATATTTTTTGGTTAACGTTGTGATAATACGATAGAAGTAGACTTAAGGTAATGTTATGTAGACCTAGATTAGTATTAATTCAACTTATCAATTCAACTTATCAATTCTAACATTTAAAAACTTAGTATCAATTCAACTCAAGTTTATATGTTTTGGACTTCATAAAATATCTTGTAATAAAATTTTTAAAATCAATTTAATATTGGTTATTTGTAATTTTTACTAATTTAAGATGAATATATAATAATTTCTATTCAGATTGCTATTTGGAGTCGACCTGAACTTGTCAACTCAACAGAATATGCATTTAATATAAGTGTTAACACAATGAACTTCTTAGAGGAGTTTTTAAATGTTAGGTATCCAATGCCAAAGCTAGGTAAGGATGGTTGTTTTGTATTTTTTTTTTTATTTTGTTATTTTTTTGTTTTTTAAAATACCATGTTGCATTAGACATGTTTGGAATTCCTGATTATGCTTCTGGAGCAACTGAACACTGGGGTATTATTACATACAGAGAGGCACGACTACTATATACACCAGGAGTATCATCATTGGGAAACATGAAGTCAACAGCTGGTATAATAGGTCATGAGTGTGCTCATTTGGTTAGATTTTTTTTTATGTGTGTATAATTTTTAAATTAAACTTAGTTTGTGTTTAACTTGTTTAGTTTTATCTAAAGATAAGGAGTTAATTTAAAATTTTGTTGTAAAAAGCATTTCTTACAAAACATGAGTTTAGCAAACGTAAGGGTATGCTACTTTAGTTATGCCAAGGAAAACTTTTTTATTTAAGATTTTAATAAACGATCAAATGGCAAATATTATGTTTGTAAATATTTAATAGGAGCTCTTTAACGTATTTTTAACATTTAGTAACTATATTTCAGTAATTTTTTTTTTATGGTTATTAAATGTTTAAAAATACTTTAAGTAATTTTTAATCAATATTAACACATGACACTTTCAAAATTAAAATAATTAAATAGTAATTACACCTTTTAAACACTTATGTTTTTTATTTGAATAGTTATATATATATATATATATATATATATATATATATATATATATATATATATATATATATATATAACAATTATATAATGTATCTAATTTTTATCTAATGTTATATGATAAATAATTTGTGACTGTGTGACTGGATCCCACACATACTATTTGCGAGTTTTAAGTCATAAGAAAAAAATATCTCACTTAAGCAGCAAGCTTTTTCAACTTGGAGGAGGCCAAACATTGATTTGAAATTTTCATATGTCTCTGGTGTATTTTCTGCCACTGCTACTATTAGCTGCTTTTAGGCTCAGATTCATTGAGTTTCATGTCAAGAAGACTCAGGCTCACTTTATTCGCATCTATTCCAAGTTTGAGAATTGTGTCCAGATCAATACACTTGGAGTTACCAACAACCTGCTTCAGTTGATGAAGGTCGTGACAATGAGAAATGTAAATTTTTTCATTGTTTTTCAGTTGAAGAGTACTCAATATAAAATTCTCTTGCAATAGTTTGCCAGCCTCTGCAAATTTTTGTTGAAAGTTTGATTTCACAAGCTTTACAGGGCTTATTTGATTGATAGCTGATCGAAGTTTCCTCATTTCTGTGTTTGAAAGCCCTGTATTTTGTTGAATTGAGACCATATCTTACGTGTATAGAGGGTTGGAAAAAAGTGACCCTGTGAAGTAAAATAATGTTAATCAAAAACTAATTTCGATTAAAATTTTGACAAAATTATTGGAAATTTTGAGTACCTTTTCTCACTGACAATGGCGCTCCTTGAGATTTTCAAATTCTAACTGTGCCACCTGGTGAAGTATCTTTTGATAAAATTACTGATGATGCTATCTGATCTGCCCCATTGGATCTGCCATTGATAATGTTCTTAAGTTATAGTCGAGCCCCTTGAGTACAATGATGAGGTAGTCCACGTGCAACCACAGATAAGCAAATTTTACATCTCTTTGATGGATTCTCTTTGAGTGTGATTTTGAGCTTTGGTTTGATTTTGTTTCATCAATGGATGCTTTTTTTACCTTTGGTTTTTGCAATTCAATGAATCAAGCAATCACAAGCACTTGTCTGTCTTGTTAAAGTTTTAACTTGAATCGAATCAAAGTTGTAAAGAGCACGAAGATTGAGAGGCAAATTTTTGTGGCTGGCTTTGTTGATCTTGAAACAACAAGTTAAGCAAATTCTGTTTGGAACTTTGTTATCATTTAAATTAATGGAATTGGAAAAAAAAAAAATTGGCTATCTTCTGTGTAAAGGAATATGTCAATTCACAGTCTGCTTTTTATATACTTCCTTGAAATTACTCTTAAATACTTTAAATACGTCTAACAGTTAATAAATATTTTTAAATCTATGGAATAATTTTAAAACCTAATTTTTATATGCTTTTTATAGACTTCCTGCACTCATTGTGGTCTTTGGGAAACATAGGCATTTTGAGAGTTTCACTTTTTGTTTGTAAATGTACGCGCTCTTAATTAGGGATGTGGCACGCCAACAATTTGCCATCAATAACAATACCAGCATGTTTAAATCATATATCTTTTCAATAATAAATGAAATTTCATGCTTTGTCAAAAAGTGTTTTGTAAAAATTTTAAAAAAACTTAAATTCCCTTCTTCCCCAGTTAGATAATAAGAATGAAACTTTAAACCCTAACAACTCCTTTGGATTTTAATCCATGATTTTAATTTTTGTCAATATTTGCTTCTATTGACATCTAGAATCATTGGTTAAAAGGGCTTTAATGGGATGTTTTGTTGGTATTAAGACCCCAAATTTTTAGGGTGTGTACAGTATGCCTTTGTTAATTTTTCACTATGACTACAAAAATTTTAATATTTTAATTGAGTTAGAGATTTTTAGTTGTTTATCCAAACTATTTCCTTATAACTTTATATTAAAAAAAAGAATAGGCTCTGATATATACCTGACATGACCTGTAAAGTAGATGTCTATATATATATATATATATATATATATATATATATATATATATATATATATATATATATATATATATATATATATATATATATATATATATATATAGACATCTACTTTACAGGTCATGTCAGCTAATATATATATATATATATATATATATATATATATATATATATATATATATATATATATATATATATATATATATATATACAGGCCTTGCGATGAATAAGAACTGCGCAACGCATAAGCACGACGTGATTTTTGACGTCATTAAATTCTTTTTATTTGCTTTTCATATTTATCGACATTAACTGCACCAATTTACTTAATTACCGCAAAACTACTTTCGTTTATGTAGAAATGTTTTTATTTAAAAATGTTTTGGAATGTTTCGTTTTTTAAAATGTAAAAAAATTTGTTTATTTTCTCGACGTTTGTCACGTTTTGTCTATACTAAACGAATAAAAAACATTATAACTTAAATTTAAAAAAGATTATAAAATATGCTAATATTTGATTTTTTTTTCTTAAATATGTAATTTAAAGTTTTTCAAATAATTATTTTTTCTTTTTAAAAAGTCAGCGAGTAATAAACTGGAAATTTTAATATTGTACGATTAAAAACTGTGCATTAGCTAATATTTTTACATGCGATTTTATATAATATTTATTTATTTATTTTTATTTATTTTCATAAAGCGGTTGATAAGCACAATCACTCGTATTAATAAAAAACTTAAACGAACGTTTTGAATAGATTTTTAATGTTAACAAGGAATTTTATTTCTAGTAAAATAAAATAAAATGTTAGAATAAAAATCTTATAAGTATAAAAGAAATATTTCAGCGAAAAAATTATTCTTAAAAATTATTCTTAAAAATTATTTGAAAAACTATTGACGTTCTATTTTTCAGCAGCTGTTCCTGAGCACGCTTCGTTGAGTTTCGGTAACTTTTAACATAAAAACAATCGTTATTATTTAAGTAATTTTTTTGAGTTACTTTTTACAAAAATTTTAATAACTGTACTTTTTTATTGAATCAAGTAGAATACGTTTTAATATTAATCCTTTTTTATTTTTTTATTTGCCCTCACCAATTTTTTAAATGTTTCCTCGAAATTACTCTTAAATACTTTAAATACGTCTAACAGTTAATAAATATTTTTAAATCTATGGAATAATTTTAAAACCTAACAAAACCCTGTAAAATAATTATTTAAGTTTAAAATCTAAAACTAAAAGAAAGTATTTTTGTTCAATTTTATCGACAACTTTGCTATTGCTGAATAATTTTAATTAAATGTTAGCTTAAAAGATTTAAACTTTTTTTTTAATTTTTGAATTTTTTCTACTTGTAAATAATGAGCATATTTAATTTTTTTAAATTCAAACTTTTATTTCAACTGTGTGCGGTTTTTAAAATACTTTATTAAATGTTAAAATAATCGTAAATTACTTCATTAAAATTCTGCTCAAATATATTTTTAAATATACTCAAACAAAAAAATTTTTGCTCGACGCAAATAGCCCTAGCTACACACAAAATCGCTCTTGGACGACGTAAAGTTCACATCGCCCGACGCATTATCGCAAGGCCTGTATATATATATATATATATATATATATATATATATATATATATATATATATATATATATATATATATATATATATATATATATATATATATATAGGGGAGAGCGGGGTTGGTTGTCACACTTTTTACATTTTAGGCTGCTCAGCTTTTAATTTTCATCCAATCAATGCCAAACTTTGCACAAAGCTAGTTTAACTATTTCCAGTAACTATTATAATATTTTTATGACATTGAGTGAAATATTTATTGCTGTAAAATCATATTTTATAATGACCACTTCTGTGTGACAACAAGCCCCGCTCACGGGGTAGGTTGTCACATGGTGCGGGGTTGATTGTCACATTTGGATTTTGACAAGTTTAGATAAGAATTTAATGTAAAACGAGTACAAATTAATTTTGTTTATGTTTTACTAAGAAAAATACAAATAAAATACTATAAACTGAAATATATATATTTTAAATATAACACAATTAAAAAATTTAATTTATCACTATAAATGTTTTTAGGTTTGGTTTTTTAAAAATTATTGGATAAAGAACACAATTCACAAATAAACTGTTGTAAGCCTGGTGTGCATTCTTCATGAGACCGTTTTTGGCAAACCTGACATTGAATCCACTGTTCTCTTGATCGGCTGTTGGAAAATGATTCAAAACAATAGATGCACTAAATATAAACATTGCACAAACAAAACAACAGACAGTTTTACAAACTAAACAACAGCTAGTTGTTTAGTTTGTAAACAAAACAATAAACAGTTGAACTTCTGCAATCCTTTTTCTATAATTATACTAAACATTGGATTGGAATCTAAAGTTATGCACGTTGAAATAAAAATAATTTAGATTACAGATATTTAGTTAAACAAATATAACACTTTGACTTTATATTTTTAAATAATATCTTAAACATTAAAATATTCCTCAATAATGCAGAAAATAAACAAAGCCAATAAAAAATCTGCAAGCCGCGTTTAATTTGCAGCGCATGGAGTCGAGGCAAGTGTGACAACCATCCCCATATATTTTGTGACAAGCAACCCCTTCTGAGTAAGTTGCTGGACAACTGTACATTTACCTAAAAGCGTGAGAATTTCATGATAATTTTTTACGGATTAAGTTACTCAAATGAATAAAGTACTTTATAAATCTACATTCAAAACACAATAAAATAATGTTCGTTTGGTAAAAGAAAATTTCTGAGTAGGCGAAATTTTACTTTTTCATATCAAAAACCTTTAAAAACGAATAACTTTTCTTCTGCACGCTAAAAAAAGATAAAAATTACTGTAAAAATGTTTTTTTTATATAACATTTCCATTGCATAATTTGAAATTTCTATATCTTATTTACATTTCCTGTAATAAACTTTGTGACAACCAACCCGCGTGACAACCAACCCCGCTCTCCCCTATATATATATATATATTATTAAAAAATTAAAACTAAAAGAAGCAATTTTAGGGGTTGCCATGTTTTATAAGATAGATTTTCTCAAATTTTGCAAATTTGTTTTTTCATTGTTTATTTATTTATAATTTAGAAATTGATAATATGGCAACCACTAGATCTTCTGCTGAGGTGTGGCTTGTTGGTAAACCTACACAAACTCTGTCGACTGCCAGACTTCCTTCAAGAGGGGATGTTCTTTGGAGGTTGCTCTTCCATCATATAGAAGAGAAACAAGAAGTGAAAAAAAGTATTTGGGCAACAATTGAAGCAGTTCTTGTTATATGGGAGAGAGGAAAAATTCCAACTCAAAGAATTGACAATGCGGAAAGAAAGTTAAAAAAACTTTATGACAAATATCTGCTGCTGAAAAAACACCGAGGATCAAAATTGGACAGCTGTCAAATGAAAGAAGGAATTTTCCACGCTGACCTTGAAGAACTTTTTGATATTTCAACCAAGAATGCATCAGAAGTTATGAAAAACGATGAAGATAAAGCATTTTTACGTCAGCAGCAAGAAGATCCATTAAGTTGTAGTATGGCAGGAATTGATCGGAATTTAACAGCTAAGGAGGCACGGAAACGAGTCCGAGAAACTAAAATGGAATTGAGGCGTCAAAGAAGTCAAGCGAAACTGATGGAAAAAACAGAACTCATTTCTTCTTCATCAGCAGTTGACATTGTGAGTAAAAGTAGCTCTAGTTCCTCGGATGATGATGTATATCAGACTCCTTCCGCTTCCAGCACACTGAGCACAAGTGGTTCAACAAAAAAGAAGATGAAAGTTCTAACAAATAATGTTGTATCATCTCTTGATCGTGTTAATATTTCTGATCGCCGTGCACTCTTCGTGGTTGGAACAGTGTCTCAGGCTCTTGGTCACTCGGTAAAAGATTTATCATTGTCAAACAGCACAATCCGCAGAAAAAGGCGATCTGTTCGTGAAGCGGTGACTACAGCTGACAAGGTTGATTTCTCTCCTGATGATCCACTTCTTCTGCATTGGGATGGAAAGCTCTTACCTGATATCACTGGTGGTCAAAAAAAAGTGGATAGAATTGCCATCTTTGTGACTGGTGGTGGGGTGGAATAATTGCTGGGCGTTCCAAAGATTGATCGAGGTACAGGTGAGCAACAGGCTGATGCTTGCATGAAGGCTCTTAAAGACTGGAAATTGAAAGAACTTGTTCGGGGACTGGTTTTTGACACTACTTCATCTAACACTGGGTTGAACATTGGTGCCTGCACAATAATGGAGCAGAATCTTGACCGTAATCTTATATGGATAGCATGCAGGCACCATATGTTTGAAGTCATGCTTTCCACCATTTTCACGACTGCATTTGGAACCAGTGGAGGACCTGAAGTTGGAATTTTTAACCGTTTCCAGAAACAATCGCCAGCAATCAACAAGGAGGTGTTCACTATAGGGAATAAAGAATTTTACAACTGCGATTTTTTTCTCAAACTCCGTGAAGAAATGGTAGTATATTATAGTGAAGCAATTAAAGGTCAACAACCCAGGGATGATTACTTAGAACTCTTGAATTTGTGCCTTATTTTTCTTGGAGGATCAACTACAACATCGGAGTTCAAAGTGAAGTTTCGGGCTCCAGGTGCAACACACAATGCACGTTGGATGGCAAAAGCTATATATTGTATAAAGATATATTTGTTTCAGGATCAATTTGTTATTACTGCAAAAGAAAAGAAAGGAATAACAGATATAAGTCTTTTTGTGGCATTTGTATACGGACAGTTTTGGAATGAAGCACCGTTAGCTGAATGAGCACCATTCAATGATGCCAAGCTTCTTCAACGGATTCAAGAATATCCAAATCGTACAATTGCAACTAATGCAGCAAAAGCTTTTCATCGTCACCTCTGGTATTTTTCTGAACATCTAATAGGATTGGCTTTCTTCGATTCCCGTGTCGACAACAACACCAAGAGAGACATGGCAAACAACCTGAAACAACAGCCAAGGCAGAAATCTCTCAAAAGACTTGATGCTGCCACATTCGATTGTCACAGCCCATTGCCTTCCTTCGTCACACAACGCACCGCAGAACTTTTCGATCTAATTTTGAAAAATGGAAAAGAAAAAGCTGAATCATTTTTAATGAAAGAATCTTCAGAGTGGGAAATGGATTCAACATATCTTGAAATGAAGCACAAGATTGGTCAAATGAAAGTCGTCAACAATTGCGCGGAACGAGGCATAGCACTTATAACATCCTTTAACTCAAGCGTTACGAAAGATGAAAACCAAAAGCAGTTTCTTCTTAGATTGGTTGATCTTCACCGGAAGGAATTTCCAGTTGCATCAAAGTCTACCCTGATGAAGATGACTGTTGAATGATGAAGATGATTGATTTATTATTGCCTAGTGCAATTACATAGTAGTACTATAGTATTGATTTTTTTAACATTGAACATCCACAATCCACCACATAATAATAAGAAATTGATAATAAATAATTCAGTAATATAATATAAAAAAATGTAAAAATAAAAAATATTTTTTTTACTTTTTGTAACCTTATACCAAAATGTGACAAAACATGGCAACCCCTAAATATCATCCAATTTGATTCAAATTTTGGCCAATAACTACTATTGTCATATAGAACAAGGGCAAGCTTGAGGACAACTAAAGTTTTGAACCTACAAATTTTGCATCACCCTAATATATATACATCTACTTTACAGGTCATGTCAGCTAATATATATATATATATATATATATATATATATATATATATATATATATATATATATATATATATATATATATATATATATATATATAATGACCTGTAAAGCAGATGTCTAGGGACTTTATTTCATGGCTACCTCTATTTTATACTTATCAACTATTTATCTTTATTATTTATTAAGACAATTATTTATTTGTTACTTATTTATTTATTAAGACAAGTAGTGCAAAACTTAGAGAAATCATTCAACATATTTGATTCAGCTAGTTCAACGATCTCCTAAATAAATAACTACATAAATGAACAAATATAATACACACACTTTTTATTTTATTTTTATATTTATAAAACTATTAATAGGTGTTATTTATGAAACTAGCAGTCATGACCTGTAAAATACAGGTCTAGAAGACCTCTGTTTTAATACTTACTTAACTATTTATCTATTCTCTATTTCTTTACTTCAATGTTTTTTGAATAAATAGTAGGTAGCAAAAAAAAAAAAAATTAAAAATGCACACTTTATTCGCATGTTTAGATTTCATGAGAATTCTTATGGTGAGAATTTTAAATAAATAAATGTCAGAACTTTTACCCCATTTTTTTATTTCAAAAGAAAAAGTCTCAATTGAATGAAAACACCTTTTTAATAAAGAAAATCATCTTTTTAATGTCCAAAATGGACAGATTAACTTATTGATTGCGCAAACACTTAACATAAGTATCTCTAACATAGATGGCAATTGTATGACATTTCTTGCAGCGCTTTTTAAAATTCAAGACTTAAAAAATAAGTTTTCAATCATCCATCAAGACTTTATTAAATTTACAAAGTAAAAAAGGAACAGGAAAATGAGTCATGGGGAGGTAAGTATATCAAATCTGCTCCTTAATAAAAAACAGTTTCAATCTAGGCATATATATTTATAGTAAAAAAAAAAGTATATACTTTTAGAAAAATATAAATATAGCAAAAAAAACTTTTAATTGTTAAAATAAAGTTATAAAGTTTTTGCTAGCTATGGGCTTTTTTTTTTTTTTTTTTGTTTCTACGGTACCACCTTCTGGAGTAGCAGAATGGGCTTTTTAATTTTTTTCTTTATTAAGTTTCAGACATGATTTTTTTTTAGATCATTTGCAGCTTATTAGGACTAACTACCTGAGCACGTTAGTAACATAACTATCTTGACATATGCGCAACAAGTTTCTACCGGCGTTTTGATATTTTTTTTAAATTTTAAGCTTTTTTAAAAATTCTCTCTCTTTTGTTTGTTACAGTGTATAATATCTTTACATATGTTATGTACATAATTTCTATAAAACTTCATAATTGTAACATTTTGTATTGTAAAAAAATCAGAAAAAAAAGTTTAAAAAAAGTTTCCAGTGATAGCATTTGAACCACAACATTTTGCTTCTGAAACTTTACAAGCTAACCATTCAGCCAAACAGGTGTGTTAACTGACAATGACTTTAGAACTATTTAACAATTAAAAGGCTTAATGAAATGGAAATAAATGCTATATATCAAATTTAGGGAGATGTTACTGTAATGCAATTTTCAAGTGAAAATAAAACTGCAGAACTTGATATATGTTTTAACATTACATAGTTTGAAGTTTACATAAGTTAGATATTTGGATATACTTCTATTCACATTTTCTTATAAAAAAGTGCTGCAATTCTATATATATATAGCCCTTGTAATTAGGGTCAGCATTTGGCTATGCAGACCTTTTGCTGTCCTTGTTTCTATATTTTTATAGTGAAATTATTTGTTTAAACCTAATGCCGACCTTATTTTTTCTAATCGTTAGGGGTGTATATACATAAGTTTGTTTAATTTTTTTAAACTGTTTGAAAATTTTTAGTGGTTTGGTAACTTGGTGACTTGTGCATGGTGGAATGACCTATGGATTCAAGAAGGTTTAGCAAGTTACTTGGAATATTATACTTTAAATAGTTCTCATCCAGAATGGAATGTGGTATATACATTATCATATATAGTTTATTATTATATCTATATTTTGTATGTTGACATTAAAATGTAGCGTATACGTTTGCACATGGTTTTTATATTCTATAGATTTTATGTCATCAGTTGTGTACGTTGTCTTGTTTATAACATACTGCCATATTGTCTTTATCTTTTGTAATATTTCACTGAAAATGGTTTGTAATTTGTTTAGTAAATTTGCAGTTTTGATTTTTCAATCTAATAGTTTTTAAAACAAGTTTATAGTTTGAATTTTATTTCTTATTTAATAGATTTGGTATTTTCTTGTTCTAACAATATATATGCATAAATAATATGTTGTGACAAACTAAAAACATTTTACAAAAAGGTTGTGTTTTGTTATTATTATTAAAGTAGTTTGTTTTATATATATATTTATTTTTTTTATTTTAGTTTGATGAGTTTTTGACATCTGATTGGCTAACTGGAATTACTCTTGATGCACTTGCTTCATCTCATCCTATTTCTCAAAATGTGGACCACCCTAGCCAGATTAAAGAAATATTTGATTCCATTACATATAATAAAGTAGGTTATGGTATAGTAATGTACTGATTAATCAGGATTAGCTTAATTGGCCGCATTTTGCACAGTCAACATTGCCAATATTCTGAACAATGTGTTTTGTAAATTTTTTAACTTGCCTTATAAAAATATTAGTTAAACATTAAAAATAAAAAGGTTAAAATGCAAAACAAAAAATAAAACAAAAAAAGTTGAAAATTAGGAAAGAATTAAAAAAAGAAAGAAAACAAGATCATTTTGGAACGTTTATTCATTTTTGAAAATTGTTTTCTGTTACTTTGCATTTATTTGCACTAACATTTAACTGGATTTAACGTTTAACGTTTAACTGGACCCAAATAAAAAGAGTATCTTCAGAAATTTGAAGCTTAAATTAAAAAAAAAAAATTTTTTTTGCACCTGACAAAACTCTTTTCTCAGAATGTTGCTAATATAAGTTCTGCATCTTTCATAGTTTGTAGAAATTTTGTAATTTGTTCAAGAGAAGTGACAGAGCAGAAAAGAAAAAACTGAACAGAAGTTTACCTTATAATAAATCCACCTTATCTTATACTACTAGAAAAAAATTTTGGTTACTGCAGTAGAGCATTTTAGGAAATTTTAATGTCCTAAAATTTCCACTTATAAGAAAATTTAAATGTAGCTATACTTTTCCACTTATAAGAAAATTTTAATTTAGCTATACTTTTCCACTTTAAGAAGATTTTTAGATTTTTGAACTTGGTTAGTTAATTGTTATCTACCTTTTTCTGTTTATTTGACACTGGCATTTGTCATAAATTTGCAATCACTACATCGCTATTATATTTACTTCACATTATGATGATTTTGAGATGATTATTAATTATGCATATGATGATAATTGAATAATAATAAAAATAATAATAGTAACAATAATAAATATAATATAAATAATAATATAAAAAATATTAATAAAAATAATAGTAGTAACAATATAAAAATAACATTTATGATAATTATGATCACGCTTATGTATGAGTATAATAAAATATTTTATAAATATGTTTAGGGTTCTTCATTATTTCATATGCTTGACTTTTATCTGGACTCAAATCATAATCTTTTTCGAGCTGGCCTTGAAGTAAGTTTTTTTTTTTTTTTTTTTTTTTTTTTTTTTTGGGGGGGGGGGGGGGAAGGGTAATTATTACTCCTATATATTTAGGTTTTATATTTTTTCTTTTCCCTATACTTTTAGGAATACATACTTTAATTGAATTACTCTTTCACAAAAAAGAAAAAGAGTAATTAAATAATTAAATAATAAAGAAGAAAATAGTTGTAAAAATACAAAACTAACAGCTACACAAAATAAAAGTGGGTCGTGGGTAGGTTAGGATATAAGTTGACAACAATGGCGGACATTAACATGATAACAAAGCCTAAGTTTAGAAAAAGTATTTTTAATAAGATTTAGTAAAGTTTAAAAATTATTTTTATTTAGTTTGATTCCAATTCTCTGACTTCTTTGAAAACTAATTTGATTCTTACATGATTAGATGCAACAGATGAGATGATGTAACAACATAGATTAGAGACATTGCTGTTGAAAATAAAAAATAAAGTAACACTATTAAAATAAAAAGCCCTACAAATTTTATTATAGTATCAAGTTTTAAAGCTGTCTTCAAAAGATTGTTTTTAAAATTGCCTTAATTTATTTTTCATGACTGTGAAACAGACGATGAAGATGAGCTTTTTCTGCTGAGCAATTCAATACCAAAATTTGGGATTAGATGATAACTCTTTGGCGGCATTGTGGTTGCAGGTACAGGGTATATTGTGCTTCCTAGAATTATGTTTTAACCATGACAATATTAATTTTTCTAAAACAAGTTTCTATTTACAAAGCCTTTTTTTATTGTACATTTTAACGAGTAAATGATTTTCCATATAACACAACATCTTTTTGCAAATAGCATGCACAGGCATACAACAATAATACAAAATTTTTGAAAATAATATACCGTGAGTGAATATTTCAAAGGTTTAAAATCAGAATGAATATTTATACAACTAAGGTAACTCTTAAAGGTTTTTTAAGAGTTACCTTAGTTGTATAATTTTTTTTTCTTTTTTAACTCTCTTCTTCCAACAAGGCTTCAAGAAACCACTATTTACACGTAACAAGGCTCCAAGCAACCACTATTTAGGATTAACAGAAAGCAAAGAAGTTAGTTAAAGAGCAATAAAATGGTTGACAGAAGTCTTATATTACTGTAAATTGTATTAGTCAAGAAAACATGAAGACAAAAGTGAATTCCAATTCATTGATGTTTTTTTATAAAAAACAGATAAATAAAGTTTTTTTAGCTTAAAGACACAGTTACATTAAAAGAGTGATTGCTGATTGACGTTCAAACTAGAGATGATAGCTTGTTTAAGCAGGGACCATGATAGTATTTGTAGAAAAGAGAAAGAAATGTATGATAGTATTTGTAGAAAAGAGAAAGAAACTTTATGAGGATTGAAATATTTTTAAATTATTAAAAAAAAGTTTTTTAAGGGAGCCTGGGATAACCTAATATAACTTATGAGCAAAAGTTTTATAATTCATTAAAAGTTTGATACTACTTTTATTATTCAATTTTAAGAGACATCCCATAATGCTTTGTTTTTAAAATTACAGTTATTCTAATTTATTGGAAGTTGGCAAGTCTTGGTACAGATTAAATTTACTTATGCTCTCTAACTGACTTATAGTTTTAAATTTAGTTTACTATGCACAAAGTAAGAAAAATTCTTCTAGTTATTAAAAAAAACAAATTTATTTTTTATTTATTTAACCTTGGAAATATTTCTTAATTTTTTAGAAATTGTTTTAGAAATATTTGACCAAATATCAATATCAAGGTGCTACAACTAATGATTTATGGGTTGAGTTTACTCAGGTAAGCTTTTTTATGTATGTTGACAGATTTAAAATTATAAAAGTTTAAAAAGATAAAAACATAAATAAAAAATACACATACACAATTTACTTCATATGCATACTTAACTTCATGTGCGCAATTTACTTAACAGTAGTTAGTTTGAACTTAGTCCTGATTTTTAAATTAGAATATAAGACAATCAAAATAATAAACAATGATTTTTTCTTGTCAGAAAACTTTGTATGCTTTTAACTATATAACTGTAAATCTTGTAACTATATATACTGTAGGCCTTGTAGGCCTGATTTAGAGTTATCAAACTAGTTGGTGTACAACCTTCTGTACTAAATCTTGTATACCCTCTTTTTATATCTACGACTCTGAAATAAGAACTTTTTATAAATTTATAATTGTTTAGTAAATAGTTTGTAGTTAAATGAATTAAAATAGTATTAAATTCACTTCCTAAAAGGCTTCAACAACTATTTAAGTTAAGAGTTACTATATGTTGAAGAAAGAGGAAGAAGTTGATGAAATTAGAGAGAGTAAACCAGAATGAAACTGATTGGTAGAATACTTAAAAAACTGTTTAGTATTATTAAGCATAAAGTTATAACATTATACATAAAAATTTTAATGTAAGTTGCTATTAACAGTTGTAATTATGTTTAAACATAAACATATTAAAAATAATATAAATACCTTTATCTATCGTTTACAAATATTTGTAAGTTTTTACAAATATTTGTAATAAATATTTGTGGTCTTTGAAGTAAGTCTTTAACTTTAATAGTTAACTGAGTGACTCAATTTCTGGAAAACCCTTATCACTGGGGGTGCACTGGATTGGAAATTTTGAATTCAGGCCAGAAATGGATTTGCTGGAATTGTAAATAAAATTCCAAAACAAGAGTTATATTTGTGTAATTTTTTTACTTTCAAAATTGAAATTGAAAGCTTGCACCTCAACATCGAGGCTACATAATATATATTTATAACCTATAATATATATAATCAATTTCGTTAATATGATTCTTCTTTCATTTAAATCTAATATGTTGTTTTTATTTGTTTCTTATAGTTTTCTTTTTTGAAAGTTTTATCCTGCATAATATTTGTATTTAAAATTATTTCTTTGTTTTCTATTTTTCCATTTAGGTTAAAATTGAAGTATTTTCTGTATTAGGCATCCTATACTTTTTAATTATTTAAAATTTAAGTAACATTTAAAATGAGACAATTCTCAAAGACAGGTAACATTTTGAGGAAAAAAGAGCTAGTTTGTTGCCCAAAACTGGATAGTAACTCTTTTTAAATATTCCTAAACTAAATCAATTATGTAAGGATTTCTAGAAGTATAAACAATATTCCTAAACTTCTAGAAATCCTTACATAATTGATTACTGCAAATAAAATTACATTGTATTTGTTAAGAATTTTGTTTTTTTACCTAGGTTTACCTACAGTTCTTCATTGCCCTGTAGGACAATGATTTTTGAATTTATTTTACACAGTCTGTGTCACATGTCTTAAAAAAAAAGGTAAAAAAAAAAAATTCCGGCGTTCCGAAATATTGTAATCTCTTGATTGTAATGTCCCCACTCTTTTTGTCAACCTAGAGAATAAACACTTAGATGTTGTTTAACACTCAGAGAAATAGGTTGATAAACACTCAGACTTCTGTATCTAAAGTTATTTCTCACTAAAATTCTTGTGCAGCTTGTGATCCAATCAATATTTCTGTCACAGCAAAAGCATTCTCCACAGTTTTACAAAAGTGCTCTCCACAGTTTAGCAAAAGCATTCTCCACAGTTTTCCAAAAGTGATCTCCACAGTTTTACAAAAGTGATCTCCACAGTTTAGCGAAAGCATTCTCCACAGTTTTACAAAAGTGATCTCCACAGTTTAGCAAAAGCATTCTCCACAGTTTTACAAAAGTGATCTCCACAGTTTTACAAAAGTGATCTCCACAGTTTAGCAAAAGCATTCTCTACAGTTTTACAAAAGTGCTCTCCACAGTTTAGCAAAAGCATTCTCCACAGTTTTACAAAAGTGATCTCCACAGTTTTACAAAAGTGATCTCCACAGTTTAGCGAAAGCATTCTCCACAGTTTTACAAAAGTGATCTCCACAGTTTTACAAAAGTGCTCTCCACAGTTTAGCAAAAGCATTCTCTACAGTTTTACAAAAGTGATCTCCACAGTTTTACAAAAGTGATCTCCACAGTTTAGCAAAAGCATTCTCCACAGTTTTACAAAAGTGATCTCCACAATTTTACAAAAGTGTTCTCCAAGAACTCTCTTTAGTACTTTCTAAAGAGTTTAATTTTATTTTCTGCTGGGAAAGTTGCATTTGTGATTCCTATTTTTTAGGCAACCAAAAAGTGGTTCTAAGCAACCAAAAAGTTTTATTAAGTTTAAAAATTCTAAGCAACCAAAAAGTGATGAATTTTAGTCAAGACTAAAGTATATAGTTGTCATAGAGTTGTTGAACTTAAAATGAGTTACTACGAGTTTATTTATTATGAACTTCTAATGACTCATTAAACAAATTTTTTATGGACCACAAACACTCCTGGATTAGATCAAAGCCCATGTGCTACCACTATACCACAACCACATTGACATTTATTGTTTTTTTTAGAAACTTGTAATCTCTTTTTAATCACTACATTGATGATAATACTAAAGCTGCCATAGTTATCAAAGTTGCTATGGTTATTAAAGTTGCTATGGTATCAGTTTTTCTCTGAGTACAAAAAGCAAATCCACCCAAATGTTTAAACTTTAAAGAGTTCATGCACTTCTAAAAAATGTATATTACACTTTGAATAGTCTTAATTCTTTTTTCAAGAAATGGACAAGAAGGTTTTTTTTGCCTAAGCATCCATTTTATCGGATATTGATAAAACTTTCCAATAAATGCTAGCAAATTTAAAAGATTGTGAAGGTGAAAAATGGTTGTGCAAAAAATTAGGTTGTACTTATCCAACTTTATGATTCTTCTCTGGAAAAAGATGAATCTAAGAATTATGGTGTTTGCTGCGAATCATATCAGAAGCAAATTCTATCAAAAGCTATTAGTTTACATTTACACTTGGTTTCTATAGAAACTAGTGCTTGATTTTTAGTATTTTAATTTTTTTTTTCTCCTTTGTTTATTTCGTCTTTTAACTTTCGATTTGCTTTTTTGTAGGTTATAGCGTTTGTTAATAGATAATTGTATTCTTCTTTTGACAATTTACAGGTTATTTTATTCTTCTTTGGACAGTTTATACATATTTGATATTTTGTCAGCTTGTGTTTTTGTGAAATTTTTTCATACTATATTTTTTCATACTATTTTAAAAATTGTTTAAAAATTTTCAACAACTTTCAAAAAGTTGTTCAGCAAACTTGACCATATTATGGTCAAGTTTGCAAATTTGTTTATTAATGAAAACTATTATCATTGTAAAATGAAAAAGTCATTTTAAAAATAAACCAGTAATTGAGTTACCAAACCATTATTATTATTAGAAAATTTAAGAATTAATAAACCATTTAATTGCATAATAAACTGCACTGCTTTTTTAAAGGCAAAATAATAATAATAAAAAAAAAGAGCGCATATAAAAAAAAAATTTTTTAATTAAATTAATCAGTTAGATTGGTTTGTTAAATAAACAATCAGTTTCTTATAAAAATGTCATTATGAAAAAAATAATTGGTTATACTAAATAAATCTTTTTCTTAGTCACTATGTTTTCCTATTAAAGTTATTATTTAAAATTTAGTTTATAATATTAAAATATTTTTTACAATACATTTGAAAAATAAGTCTTTTTAAAAGTTTTAACTCTTTTGAATGTTTTCACATTCTTTTTGAATGTTATAACTGCTTTTTTTTTTATTTTGTGCTAACTCATATTTATATAATATAAAATTGTTACACACTTAATTACTGCATAATAATTTTATGCAATAATTTAGTAATAATATTATGTAATAAGTTGCATATTTTATATATTAATTAAAATGACTGATATAAATTTGTTTTAATTCAAGCCAAAATGTAATGCTCAATTAAATGTTCTGCGTAAAAAAATTGAAATTATATAAACACTTTTTATTGTGGAAATTGTAGTTGCTGTAATAATTCTTAAACTTTTTTAGAATTCTAATAATTAAATGAAAAGCTAGTGTGAAAACCCAAAGAAAATGCTCTTCTGAGGAATTTTTTCACAGCGCGATAAACAACACTTGTTATGTATATATTCTTGTAATACTATTATTGCAAGCGTATTCTTTTCCAGCTCTTGTCAGACTTTTTCTTATTTATTTTGAAGGCAGAGCACATTCCTTTATAACTTTATATTTTCAATCAACTTTTTTTTGTAACTTGTTTTGTGTTACATGACTGATTGCTTTCAACCATGAAAGTATTAGTACCATAAAATACTGTGTTTTGTTATATATATATATATATATATATATATATATATATATATATATATATATATATATATATATATATATATATATATATACACATATATATATATATATATATATATATATATATATATATATATATATATATATATATATATATATATATATATATATATATATATATGTATATATATATATATACACATAAATGTGTGTGTATATATATATATATATACACACATGTATATATATATATACACACATGTGTATATATATATATATATATATACATAAATGTGTGTGTATATATATATATATATATATATATATATATATATATATATACATATATATATATATATATATATATATATATATATATATATATATATATATATATATATATATATATATATATATATGTATATATGTATGTATGTATGTATGTATGTATGTATGTATAAATTTATTAGGTTGCAAGCTGGAATGTTACTGAAATGATGGATACATGGACACAGCAAATGGGTTTCCCTGTCATTACTATTAAAAAAACAAGTGACGCTTTTTCAATTGAACAAAGTCATTTTTTGGTTGATCCAACTGCTACTGTTACTACCAAGTCAAAATTCAAGTAAGTATATTTGAATCAAAGTATAAATTTTATTTTATAGATAATAATAGTAAAGTTTATATACCATAATAAAATTGATAACATAATGTAAATATAATAGTAAAGTCTTTAATTTCAACATTAAGTTTTACTTAAAAAAAAGGTAATATAGAAATCCAGAAAAAGTATAAAAACTTGACTAAGATTATTTTTTAAATTGATTGTTTGCCTGCCCAAAGTAAAACCTTCATTTGATGTATATACACTTTCTGAATGTTCTATCTATTTATATTAGTCAATGTTTGTACTCTCCCTTGTATATTCTGCCTATTTAAGTTAGTTAATGTATGTACAACAGTGTGTACATACAGTAATGTATGTTGCACTAATCCTTAAACAAATCATTAATAAAAAATGATGAAAAAACAATTATATAAATCAAATTTAATTGAATATTAAAGGGATCCTAAAGTGCCAAGACAAGTTGTGTTCATTTTAAAGAGAATGATAAAAAAAAATGTTTGGGGAGAAAAAAAAAGTAAATGTATACCAAGAAAAACAAACTTTGTTGTTTTACTCGAAGCTTGCCACCCCAATGTTAGCCAATCTCTCAAAGTCTTTAAAATATACACTGCAATCTACAGACTTTATAATTTGTTTAAGCGTGTTTAATTCCAAAGACTTTTTGTATATGATGTCATTGTAGAATTTTTTCTTTTGAATAAATATTATTTGTTTTTGTTTTATTTGTTTTTTAAAAAAAGCGTTTATCATCAATCGTATGACTTTCATATAAATTTTATAAGAAGCTAAACAAAAGAATGTTTTTTTATAGAGTGGGCGAGAACCAAATGAATTTAAGATTTTTATGATAAAATATAATAAATATTCAAAAAAGACGTTGATCACCTTATTATATATTCTGAATCTTTTTTCTTTTTATGTAAACAATGTGAACTTTTTTTCTAGTTTATCACTATGACATTTTTGTTCTCCTATTGTTTTGACATTTTACAATTTTTTTAAATTTTAATTAATAAAGAATTTTGGTAAACAACATCATTTATTAGAGATATTTGCTGAATTCTTAAATTTTTAGTTAGAAAATATTTATAGATTTTACACTTAGCAAATTTACAGACAGCATTTTATTAATTAAAGCAATAATTAATGTTTTATGGCAATAATTCAAGACAGATGGCAATTAAAATAGTCAATCTGTTGTAGCGCGATTTAAAAAACATATTATATTTAATACTTCCCAATTTATGTTTAATTTGGCAAGTATTTTACATTAAAAACTTTTTTAAAAGTCTTTTAAAATTACAAATTAAAAAACTACCAATATTGACAATAAAAATTTTTTCATTAAACAATTTCAGTTTTAAAATTTACTTGATAATGCTACACTTTTTTTGCAATCTTGACCAATAATTGTTCAATTTTGATAATAAAAATAATAAAATAAGCAATACATATTTACATAACAAATTTCATTTAATATATTCTCGCATGATTAAATAAGAATTTTGAGAATACATGTACCCAATGAAAAGTTAGGCAAATAAATGCTGTCAATTAAACTTTTATAAGGTTAAGTCTTTTTCTACCAGCGGTTTTAACAAAAATCTTTATTTTGTGACAACACATTTTTTTGAATAAAATTTGGAAAGCATAACATTGACAACTAATTAAAATTCGAATAGTAAATCTATTTAAAAGCATAACAAACTATATATCAATAGAAAGCTAAACAAATGAACTTTTTCATTAAATAAGTTTTTAACACGCATCATTAAACAATAAAAAATGCAAAGTGCTTAAAACAATTGTTTTATAAATAGTAATTAAAAAATAAAGTCCAAAACAAAATCCATTTAATGTATAAAATGAATGTTTTTTGAGATAAAAAAAAGTTTTTAATTACTTAGTTTAATTCTTATAAACTTCTACGAGTTAAATTTTACAGTGTTAACGCTGCTTTATTTTAGAAATAAATTTAAAGAAGTTTTTTTAACCAAGGATTACTCAAGATTTTTCATCTTTGTCAAGTGATAATTTTTTATATTAACACAATATGGTTCTTATTTGTTCTTGATTATGTAGAGAATTAATTAAACCTTTAGAACAAACAAATTATGTGTCCAGAGTGAAAATTTATGTACAAAACAAAATAAATTGTGAAGCATATTCAAAATTGCAGTCAAAATTAGAAAAAATCAAAAGCAGCTGTCAGCAGCTTGCGGTAGTGTTAAATAAGACAAAATAACTTTTTTAACAGAATCTTTATAAGGATAATAATCATTTAATAACAATAAATATAACACAAAAAATTGTTTATAGCAATACATAAGTTTAAAATATCTGAAATATTTTATTTATATTTTTAATGCGAACTTCACGAAATTTAGAAAATAAAATAACTAAAAAGTTCTACAGTTTTTTATGATAAAAAACTTTTATATAATAATAAGTAACTAAACAAATTCTTTAGTAATCTATAATAATAACAAATAAAAATAATATTTTTTGATAAAAAAAAATAAGAATGAATTTTCAGATTTCTTATCGAAATTCTGCAATGAAGTCATTTACTAAACTCTTTGAAATTAAAGGCGCTTGAATAAATTATAAAGTCTCTAGATTGCGGCGTATATTTTAAAGACTTTAAGAGATTGGCTAACATGGAGACGGCAAGCTTTGAGTAAAACAACAAAGTTTGTTCATCTTGGTATACATTTATTATTTTGCTTTACTTAAAAAAGTTCTGCCTAAACATTTTTTTTAATCATTCTCTTTAAAATGAACACAACTTGTCTTGTCACTTTGGGATCTCTTTAAAAAGAGTAGAATTTAAAAAAAAAATACAAAATAATTAGGTTTAATTAGTTTTTTAACAAAATTAGATAAGTGTTTTAACTAATTTATTATTTTTCTGTTCTTTAAGAACATGGAGCACTCTATTTGTAAAATACACTAACATAATTTACATATATATATTATATATGTATATGTCAGGCTTGGTCAGGAAGTGGGTGCGATCACACTCTATTCCTGACCACGCAAATTTTATTTAGTTGCAACAACTTGGCCATGGCTTTTTAGATGTTTTGAGAACATTTAAATTTATATATGTTTCCGTGTATGTCCGAAACTATTTGACACGCTTAAACAATTAAATTTGTAAATAATCTTTTGTAATCAACTGTTTTAATATTAGCTAAAGGCTTTTAAACTAAGCGATGATTTAATTTTATTGATGGTTTAATATTTTTTTATTTATTTATTTTTTTTTAACTTTATAAAATTAAGTAGTTTTTATTAAAAATATGCAATAATATAGATAAGTTTTTTATTTTTTAAATGTAAGTCTTTTAAAAATGTTTATGCAATCAATTTAAAAAAAATAAAACTTTCAACAACTGCGTTTTCAATAAAATTTAAAAAATAGTAATCAACAAATTTAATAAAATTATCAATCAAATAAACATACAGGAACTTACAGGTGACTAAACATAAACATACATATATCAGGCTTTCCCAGGAAAGGCGTGTGGTCACACTCCTTGTTTGTCCACGCATAGAATAAATTTTTCAGAAAACGTGACCGCGGCAATATTTCGTGGGAAAGCGAAACTTATCCACAGAGAATAAAAAATAATATTAAAAAAAGGAAACGAAGTCTAAACAAAGTATAAAATTGAAATTGGATGTAAGAAAAATATTTTAATAATTAAAAAAAAATTAAAAAAAAATAATTCTTGTAAGAAAAAAAAAAAAAGTCTTGAACATTTTGTTCAAAATTTTTATGCTGTTTTTTTTTTTTTTTTAAGGGTTGCTATTTTTAGCTACGAAATTTGATACAAGTCAAGGAAAAGACGACTATAAGTCATTAAGTTTTCATGAAAATAAAAAGACTTGGTACGTAATTTATTCACGAACTTTATCAGACAATGTATTAAAAAACTGATTCATTATTTACGCTAGACAAATTTAGTTAAATTTTTCATTTAATTTAGTTTTTACGAAGGGGTATGCAAAGGCGATGACGTTATTCCCCAATACTTAGACCAGAAAATAAATTGCTGTTTTAATTATTAAATATATTATTTGAGATTTTAAACATAACAAAATTTTAATGTGAAAAAAGTTCTCTCAACTTATTCTAAACTGATTATACTGAGTCAATGCTCGCCTTTTATTACGTTGAAATTATTCAATTGCATAATTTTGTAATTACGAAAGAAGTTAAAAAAATAACTGCATTGCTTTTGTTGTCATTGTTACGAAAACAGTTCCTTCGGCACATTATTATATATTAACACTTGTTAATGTCAATTAATGATTGCAAAATAAAATAAACTCAATCGTTTGACAATAAAATTTTCTTTCATTTGAAAATAAAAACAAACATATTTTACAAATAAATAGCAATTGTTTTCGCGCTTTCTTGCGTATCAATACATTTAAACATTTAAATGTATTTACGAAACATTTAAAAATTGTTTATAGTTCTATCGTGAATTTTAAAGTATTACTGACTGATAAAAGTCATAAACAAATTTTACATTTAAAGGTCCTTTCATTGGTTTTCATTGGTTTTCATTAAACTATAACCTTTTTTTTTTAGATTTTATTTTTCTTATTGATTTGATTTTTCATAGCTAAAATAACTACCACCCTAAAAAAAATATATATATAAATAAAATTAAGGTACATTTTTTTGTTAATAATATACATTAATTTTTTAATTTTAAAGCACAAACAGATTTCTGTTATTTACTTTAAGATTACTTGCATTTTTGCGGTATTTTCGTTTAGCTTTGTTTTGGCGCGAATTTTTGAAACGCATAATAACGAAACGTGGTCAGTTAGTCAGAAAAATTTATATTATGCGTGGACAAACAAGGTGTGCGACCGCACGCCTTTCCTGGGAAAGCCTGCATATATAAAAAGTGAATTATGAGTGGATCAACACCACGCCAGAGATTTGAACAAAACACGAACATACATTTAGATTGGAAAGAAAGGAATCGATAATCTTAAACATGTTTTCAGTCAAGAGCGATGGCCTTAACCACTCCAACTTTATCTAATGCACGATAAAACCTATCGGTTATTACTGTTAGCAAATCAGCTGTAGAACAAGAAGATCAAAATCCATATTGATGATCTGAAAGTAAGTTATTAGATTCAAGATGAGAGATTAAGTGTTTATTAATTAAAGATTCAAAAATCTTGCTTATCATAGGAAAAAGACTAATGGAATGATAGTTAGACAAATCAGATTGCTCTCCAAAATTTTTGAAAATAGGGATAACAGATACTGCTTTCCAGCAGGCTGGAAAATAAGACTCTGATAAGCACTTGTTGAATAGTTTTGAAAGTATAGATGACACTTCCGGAGAACACTTCTGCAAGACTATAACAGGTATGTTGTCCAGGCCACAAGCTGTAGAAGAGTCTAAGCAGGAAATCACTTTAGATACAGAAGCTGGAGTGATTCGAATGTCAAGCTATATCAGGTAGAACACAACTAGTGGAATCAAGAGATGATATCAATGAAAAGTTCTTAGCAAACAGTTCAGCTTTGTCTTTAGGTGAGGTGACAAAGTCTGAACCATACAAGAGAGGTGGAATTACAGATTTGCCCTTACTATTAATACTATTAAAGATTCTCTAAAAATCACAAGAGCCTTATTTTTGTGATAAAATCCAAGATTTCATGACCTGAGATTAGTGGGATTTGGCGTTAGACAAAACCTTTTTACAATGGTTTTTAGCAGTTATAAACAGACGTCTGTTTTCTGGAGAATTGTTTTTCTGATAGATATGGAAGTAACGGTTTCTATTGGCAATTGTAGCAGCATATTGTGAGGAAAACCATGGAGAAGAGTGAGGTTTGACCTGGAATTGTTGAGAGGGAATAAAAGATTCCATGTCAGCCTGAATCCACAAAGTTATGTAAGAAGTACATTTGTCAACAGGAAAACGAAAGATTTCTACCTAAAGTGTCATCACAAAGAAAATCACTGAAAGAGTCCCAGTCAGCTTTAAGGTAGTTGTAAGATGTACGATGATAGGCGGATTCAGATGATAAAAAAGAATGAGATGAAAGCTTCAGAAAAATCAAACTGTGATCAGAGACGCCTAAATGTGAATGTGGAGAAACTGAGCATTGACTAAGATCAAAACCCAGACATAAATTGAGTAGAGAAGGTAAATGATTCGGGTTGTTTGGAAAGCGAGTTGGAAAGTTGACTATTTGAGTTAGGGATTGAGAAAGGCAAAAGTTGTGGGCTTTAATGCCTGCAAAATCACTAACACTGGAGCCAAAGCTATTCAGTGTGATGAGCATTAAAGTCACCTACAATAACAATATTGGATGATGGAAAAAGAGAGAGGGCTTGGTCAATATTATCAGAAATAACATCAAGAAGAGTGCAATCTTTAGATGAAGGAGAGCAATGAGAAAGGCGATAGAGTGAAGTGGTGCTAAACGAAAGCACATAAAAGAGAGTCTGTGGATTCAAACCTAGTTTCCTGACAAATGGGTGAATTCTTACAAATGTAAATGCCCAGGCCAAGCATGTAGCTATTGGAGTTATTATGAATTAAAGGAAGATAATTATCAATACTAAGATCACAAGATGAAACAGCAACTCAAATTAGTCTCACAAAGACCAAGTAGGTCTGATGAACTTTGCAAGTTATAAGACTCAACAGAAGAAAAGGTATTTTGAAGACCACAAATATTTGTGAATAAAAGGTTTAGAAAAATTAAAAATGACAATGGTTTTTTGTGTTTTATAGTTTTTGGTACTTTATTCATTTTTAAATTTGTTAAGGAATTTGATTCGAAGCATAGATAGTACTCAGTACACTGTTTAATAGCCCAAGCAATTGCCTCATTAATATTAATAAACCTAAAAGTATAAACATAAAAACAGAGACACAAGCAAAACCCATCCATTGAGTCAAAAAGATGCAGAATCAACATCCTAAACTGGAAACAATGTATTAAAAATACATCTGCGTCAGCCTAATAGATGAAGAAGGGGTGCGAGGTCGGTCAACAGATAGAATCTGTTTATCCCTTAAGTCTTTGCCTAGGAGGCCTTCTACAAGACAGTAGCCGGATGCATTTAATATCTACCCAAGATGAATATTTTTATTAAGACACCATCTCTAGCCTTTACTCAACCAAGAGCTCCAATGCAGGGAGTGTTTTATGTTGGAGTTGGCATCTCTTAGCCTTTGCCTAAAAAGGCGTATCCTACAAGGCAGCAGTACTTGAAGCAGATTGTACTGGGTTATATGTTACCAGTAGCAGGATAAACTGACCTGACAAATGTTAATTTATAATATGTATTATAGTAAAATAAACCGATGGACTCAAGTAAAGTATAAAGTTATTAAATGTATACATAGTGTGCAGTTTGGAAACTGTCATTATAGACCGCTGTTTCAGGAGTCTGGCGCATTGTGGGATTTTTTTAAATATTATAAAGACACCACCCAAAGAAAAGTCGTTATAATATTTTTATAGTAATGCAACGATTTAATAATTTCTTTTATTTATCTCACTAAAGAAGAATTTTAATATTTTTAACTTATATAAAAATATATAAAACTTATATAAAACTGGGCAATTCTACAAGAGTGGCAGTTGTAACATTGACACTCTTTAAGCTATTAAAAATAAACCATTAATTGAAATGACTTGAAACTTTCCAGAAACGTGAAATACTATCATATGATTTAGTATATATATATATATATATATATATATATATATATATATATATATATATATATATATATATATATATATATATATATATATATATATATATATATATATATAAAAGAAGTTTTACTATGTTTAAACCTTTTAATGTTTTGTAGTTATGAGTGGATTGTTCCTTTTACTTATGCTACCAGTGATAGTTTGTCCATTCCGAAAAAAATTTTAATTACAAAGAAGTTTGGTAATTTTTTTAATTTTTTTAATATTAAAATGTTTTTAAATATTTATTTATCTTATGGTTGATGTTATTCTACAAGTTAATAGTTCATTTTCATACCTTTATTTGCTCATTTTGCAATTGTTGTAAAATGAGTATATATTAGGATATATTATCAAAAATATTTCTTGATATTAATATTTGGGGAGTGATTTTATTATTGTTTTGAGTATGTTAAGCAATATTAAACTTTTACAAAAAAATTTTTTATGTAAAAATCAACTTGAATAAGATAAAAACTACATATTTATGACAGAAATTTAATAAGACTTGACTATTGTCTTTTAATTTTTTGGTTAAGCAAGTCCACTTTTAAGTGCCATTTTTGAATTATAGAGCACATTTACATAGTATTTGGTACTAAGTTTTATGTTTTTCAGAAATGGCATCTACCTGTAAAAGATATCTTGGTGGTATTAGCCGACTTGGTATTAAAATAATAATCTCAAAATTATTTTGTTTCTTATCAATCTGATTGATAAGAAACAAAAGTTGTCAAATAGTTGAAAATTTGCTAAAAAAAATGTAGAAGCAACATATTATTTTGTGTTGATGAAAATACTCCATGTTAACAATTCTTATGCCTGATTTGCATTTTATGAATTTGTTCTAGAGATATTAAGGTGTCGCAACTTGATTTAAAATTGCTCACATCTTAAAATCTTTAAGTGAGAGAAAAGTTAAGCTATAAAATTGGTTGTTTTTAAAGGTAGAAATAGAAGGTAAAAAAAAGCTCTCTCTCTCTCTTCCTAAAGTCAGGAGGAAAAAAAGTTGCATCTTTTGAAAAAAAATCCAATCAAATCATTTTAATACTAGAGATGTGCCAGAACCAGTTTATGTGATGGAACCAGTTTATGCAATCCAGATTCTGGGTACCCGAAAGAAAAAACCGGCTCCATGTCCTGGTACCCAACACCAAGTCTATATTAAAAAGAAGAAATAAAAGCTTGAAAAAATCTCTAGTGCTGAATTGTTATCACGAAATAACGCTGATTAATTTGCGCTAAGTTTACCTAAATATAACTTTCTTAATATTAAATAATAATTAAAAGGTTTTTAATATTTGGAATAACTTGCCTTATTTCGTTGTTAATGCCATAATCATAAAAAGCTTTAAAATATGTTCATAGAACAAAGAGAGTAAAATCTTGTCAACAAGCACCATTTTCAACAACAAACATTTTTGTATATACAATAAAATACAAACTTTTCTATTTACAATGATCTTTTTAAAATAAAGAATTAAATGGACAGGGGCTTATTGAAGATGATGACAATATGTCATTACAATCTTTTTATAGAGCCCCTATAAATACTTTCAATAGAATTTATATAGTATATTAATAACCCTAATGGACATAAAACTGCTGCGCTGATCAGTAAATCAAATTAAAATTTAAAAAAAAAACTGAAAAAATAGAGTCAAATAACTTCAGAGTTACTCAAGCAAAATGAATTTCAAATTTTAAAAATTTCTTTTTTGATTTCAAACTGCTATTTGAAATTGCTAAATAATCGCTAGTTATATAAGTTATGTTATTAAAAATAAAAGATTAAGAGAGACAGAATTGCAAAAGAAAAAAAAAGAGCTCCTTCTCAATTGTAGTATGAATAAAATTAAAAAATATTTTGAGTGAGACACGTCTATATTGAGTTAATAGGGCTTTGTGGTTATTGAGACCATAACACTCTTAGGCTTATATCAAAAAGTTTATTAGTAGAAGTTAAAACTAAAAGCAATCCTTTTGATAACATTTTGATACAAAGTACCACTTTGACACATAGTTACAACATTTCCAAATCTGAAATCCAAGATACATTTAATGAAACTGTTTAGTTGATGCTAAAGATAATTTTAGTGCTCATCATAATGTGTTTTTTTTTAATTATATTATCAGATTATTTTATAAGATTGTGAATTTCGGCAAATCCAATCAATTGACCCCTATAAGATTTTTTGATGTTTTAGATAAGACATTTTCAGGCAATTCATTGGCATGTTTTAAATTTCATCTAATAATTTTTTATGATTTTTTAATATTTTTAATTGATTTATATGATTAGTTTCACTGGTCATAAAAATCATGGAAATGTAATTGAGTTTTATTTCGTGATGGAAAAAGTCATTAAAACAAAAAAAAAGAATTTGTATAGTCATCAAGATTTTTTTTAATAAGTTGAATAACCAATAATTGAATGAAGCTGTCTGGCAAGTACAAACTGTGGCGGTGATTGGTTCATTTGTGGTGTATCCAACACAATGTTAGATTTCTTTTTTAAGAGCATTATGAATGACTTCATTGGTTGATTAATTGATGTCAGGGCTTCAATTATATTAAAGTGCTTTCAATATTCTCAGCAGTATAAGTGATTTTAAAGTGTCCTGAGCAGAGATCATCTTCGAGACTCTCTTTATCATCTTGAAATACAGCAGCCCACTTAGGAACTGTATTATATTTTAGTGCTTGGTCACCACGAACTAATACCAATTCATCAGTAATTGCTAGTGCTACAACTCCAAGTAAGGCACTGTTTAGCATCTCTTCAGTGAAAGACATAAAAGAATGATCAGAGGTTTCTTGATAAATTGATGAATTAATGCAAAAGCATATGCCCATGCCAAACATGTGACTATTGGAGTGTTTACATATAGTAGTCATCAATATTGAGATCCAAAAAAGAAACAGCTAAATTCAAATTAGTCTCACAAATAGCTAGATACAGTTAATATCTGCCCTAAATGTTTCAATAATAAATATTGAACTGTATCAATATTTTTATTGAAACATCATTTTTAGCTTTCACTACACCAAGAGCCCCAAGGCAGAGGAACTTTAAGTTGAAGTTTATTTCTTCTAGTCTTTTGATAGAAAAGCAAATCCTACAAAGCAATAGAACATGGGGAATATAACATTGTTTAGGACAAATCTAATTCAAGAAAAAAAATTTTTATATAGCCAGTGACAAGTTTGTTTATTTTTTAAAATTATTTTGTTTAGCTAGTTGTTCTAATAATCATGTGTTTTAAAAATTTAATTTTCTATCCTTTGACTATTATTTTCATTTACATTTATATTATTTACTTGTTAAAATATTGCAATTTTCATGTTAATTTTAATCCTAAATTTTTTTATTTTGAAAATATTTTTTGCTTAGAAACCACCTGATAAAATCACTACAATTTTTTTTTTAAGTTTCAGGTTTTTTAAAAGTATAACATACTCTAGTGTTGAATGAATGAATAGTGTAATTTACTTTATTTACTTTTTTTAATGATATTTATAAAATGAATGGCTAGGATTTATTTTGTGATAGATGTGATTAACAGCAGTGCAAGTTGGATAATTGGTAACTTTGAACATCGGGGTTTTTATCGTGTCAACTATGACTCTTCAGGATGGGATAGTATTATTGATCAATTATCAAAAGACTTTAAAGTATTTTTTTTTTTTTCTTATATATTGTTATTTTATTATGTTTATGAACAAAAATATGTTGTTTTATGTACTTTTATTTTATCTTTTACAAATAACCTTCCAAATGGAATAAAAAACATTAATTTATTCTTATAAGTTAATAATTTATGTCAAACTTTTATTCATAAGTTGCTCGTTATTAGTTTTGTAAGAATATTGTTCATCATATTATGCCATTAGTTCATCTTATATTGATGAATGGCTATTACTGAGTCCAACTTTATAATTTTTACTAACTAACTTTACTAACCTTTTCTAATGATAATGTCTATTAGGGCTACAGCGGTTGTCATTTTCTTACTCCTGATTTCATTCTCTATTTATCAACAAATTAAACAACATTTAAAATATTTACCTCAACAACATTTAAAATGCAACTTTGGATCTTGTCTAAAACAGAAAGCGTTTCCAGTATTTGTATATATATATATATATATATATATATATATATATATATATATATATATATATATATATATATACATATATATATATATATATGTAATTTATTGTATTTATTGTATTTATTTTTTTACTATTTAAAAAAAAGTTTTGTTTTCACACTTTTTTATTTTCTATACATAATCGAATCCGAATTAACATGCACTGGCATGCTTTTTCTATTAATGTTTTTATAAATAATTTTGTAAATAAATTGTAGAACATTATTTCAAAGAAAATTTTTGGTCAGATTGCGAGCTCTACAAGAATATGTAAAAATATTTTTAAAATTCTAAAATTTAAACACCATTAATACAATTCAAAGAAAAAATGTCTAAAATATGCATAACTCGCATTAAACATACTGTTTTTTTATTGTTTTGCTTTCATTATCTACTAACCTAAATACAATTTACTAACATTGGTTATTGAACCATTATGCATTGCGTTTTCTTTTTTTCTATATTTTTTACATTTTCTTACAAATATCTGTAAATCTGATAACATTATTATTACATATATACATCTGATAACATTATTATTACGTATATTTGTTTTGTTGAATTGTATTATTAAATACCTCTTTAAACTTTGACAAAAAAAATTTTTTCAAGGTTTTTTCAGTTACAGATCGTGCTGGCATCATTGATGATGCATTTAATCTTGCACGGTAAAATCTCATTTGTGTATCAAATTAACAGATACAATTGGTAGAAAATTTCTACAATTTACCAAAAACTTTAATTTAGATCTGGTCGTCTTGGTTATTCAACTGTTTTTCGTTTACTTTCTTTTATTGATAAAGATGACAACACAAATGTTTGGGATATGGTATTGAATAACTTGAAATACCTTGGAAAAGTTTTGAGTTCAACCACTGTATATAGTCATTACAGGGTAATTTATTTTTTCTATGTGTAGTTGACCATGTATAATTCCATGTTACCATGTATAATTCCATGTTACCATGTCACCATGTATAATTCCATGTTACCATGTCACCATGTATAATTTCATGTATAATTCTCTATGTGTAAACCATGTATATTTCTATGTTACCCATGTTAAACAGTTATATTAAAAGATACATAATATGATATTAGTTAGTGTTATATTTGCTTAAATTAGATATTTATTTAGGGTTTATTTTTTAGGCTTTTGTTGCAAAAAAAATTAAACCAATGGTTAGCAAGTAAGATTAGTTTTTCAAAATATATTTTTGGTTTTGAAATTTTTTTAATTTTTAATTTTTATGGTTTGTTATTATTATTGTTATTATTAGTGTTATTATTGCTATTATCGTTATTATTATTATTATTATTATTATTATTATTATTATTATTATTATTGTTATTAACTTTTAACAAAGAAATTATTTTCTTATTATTAGAAAGTTTAATACTTATGTGAGTACTGCCTGTGAAGCTGGAGAAATAGAAACAATTCAAAAAGTGAAAACAATCTTTAACGATTGGATGATAAATAATACAATGTATGTTTTAAACATGATATTTTTAAAACAACAGGTTTTATATTCATTACAATAGGTTTTGAATTATGACTTTTTTTGCATAAAGTAAAATATATTTCTATATTTTATTAATTTAATTTATATATGCATATAAATATATGGTTATTTTTCAAAAAGACATTGCATAAGTTATTAAATGTTAAAAATTACATAATTTGTATTAATTAATAATAAAATTTTTTTTTTTTCAAATTATTGATATTAATAATTTAAACAAGCAACAGCCTCAAGGAAAATGGATTCTTGTGCTGAACATAACTAAATTCTAAACTTACCTTGAAACTTAATTTTAAACTATGTTTGAATGTGTAATAACTTCTACTTCAAATGAAAACACAGATAGAATGAGATTATGCAACCTTATTTTGAATTTAGCTTATGCAACTTAATTTAATTTATGCAACTGTCAAACAATTAAAATTTTAATTTAACAAATTTTTTTTTTTCATTTTTAATAAATAAAATTTTATACTGCTATATATTATTCTTTTTTGTTTTATTGCGCATCTTGCAGCTTCATGACAAAAATTGTCTGTAATAATTAAAATAATTAAAATAGCGGTTTAAAATAAGTATTTTAATGCTTATGAGAGTGCTGCCTGTGAAGCTGGAAGAACAGGCACAATTCAAAAGGTAAAAACAATCTTTGAGACGGTTGGATAAAAAAATTATATAATGTATGTTTTAAACTCAATGTTATTAATTCAATGTGCCACCTATTTTATTTATTTTTTATTTTTGTTTGGTAATCCTCTATACTGGATCTACCATAGGTTGATCCAATATAGAGGATTACCAAACAAAAATAAAAATTTGGTTTGCTAATAATAAAAAGTAATTGATTATATAATTTAAAAAATTTTGCTGTCATAATAAAGATAATTATTTAAAAAGTCTTATTTATAAAAATAAAAAAATATAAAACAACAGGAAATAGTTAATGAAAATCAGCTCATTTGTTAAAAGTGTCTGGTGAAAAAAAACTAAAATTTGATAAAAACTAAAAAAAAAAAATTTAATATCTAAAAAAATATCTAATTTTCAAAAATAAAAGCTGTTAAAAATGAAACTAAAAATTTTATCTTCATTTTTATCATCTTCAGCATTAACTTTATCATATAAAAAAATCAAATATTTGTTATATAGTAAAAAAGAAATTTAGTTAATACCTAATTAATAACAATTCTCGACTCAACTATATATATTGTTGACAATAAATAGTCTTGCATGGTAGTCACAATGTTTTTCCCATAAACTGTTGTTTTAAAGAACGCGTTAATAAACCTGACCAGAAAATGTTAAAAAACTTCAAATAAAATTTTTTTTTTTTGAAATGATAGACTGCCTGCCCAAACCAAACCCTCAGTCGATGTAGCGGCACTCCTTTGCGAGTCAAGCTATTTGTCAGTCGATGTAGCAGCACTCCGTTGCGAGTCAGCAGCAGGCTATAAGATAGTTGATATAGCAATACTTACGCATGTTTTTAAAATGTTTTTTAATAAAAATTAAAAAAAAACACCACTAATTAAAAAAAACTTTTTAGTTATTATTATTGCGGTTTTTTTAAAAAACAATAAAATTTAATGTACTTCCGCATTAATTTAATTGCTTTGACATTTCGGCGACAATAAAATGCAGCTTAAGAGATAAGGTAAAAAAATTGTATTCGAAAGAGACTTTTTTTACAATAAAAGACTCTTTCGACCACACTATAAGGATATATATATATATATATATATATATATATATATATATATATATATATATATATATATATATATATATATATATATATATATATATATATATACATACATATATATATATATATATATATATATATATATATATATATATATATATATATATATATATATATATATATATATATATATATATATATATATATATATAGAGAGAGAGAGAGAGAGAGAGAGAGAGTATATATGTTACTGTTACCGGCGGTACCAGAATTAGCTAAATAGTAATGTTTATAATATAGTTTAATATTGTAACTCTAAGTTTTAGCTGTGATGATGCATTTGTATATAATGTTTGTGGATTTGCACTTACCATTCAAAGGGCATTCTGTTTTATTTTGAAAATTGCATTTTGGGTCATTATTTTCAATTTTTATGAAAATAATTTTTTTGTTGTGGTTTTTTATAATTTTTTCGATATTTTTACATACACTACTTTACTCTCCCACTTCCCCACATTGTTTTTGTTATGATTAAACCGGATTGCATATTTAGAAAAATATTTTCTAAATGATTAAAAACAGTGTTAAAGTACATCTTTAAAAAGATAGGAATATCAGCATTTTCAGTGTAACTTTTTAAATTTTATCAAATTAGAGTGATATATATATATGTGTGTGTGTGTGTGTGTGTGTGTGTGTGTGTGTGTGTGTGTGTGTGTGTGTGTGTGTGTGTGTGTGTGTGTGTGTAGAGATACAGAGTAGCGCCATATAAATATATAAAATATATGTGTAACAATATGTTGGGCACTATATAAAATGATTAATAAAATAAAGTAAATAAAAAAGCTTTTAAGCTTTTTATTATAGTTGTTAAATTTACTTTAGTGTTAAGTTCTGCATTAGAAACCATTGAGTTCCAAGAAAAATACTAAGTCAACTGGTACAATTACCAGGACAAAAACCATATACCAGGTAATTAAGGTTGTCTGGAAAGAAATCATAATCACATACCCTATGAGTACAACTAAGTCAAGGGTTATTAAAGACAAAACCTTAAAGCTTTTTAGCTACAGAATCATTAAACTGAGCTGTACCCTCATTAAGAGATTAAAAAAAAAAAAAGAGTTGCATAGCCACTACCAACACGACACAAGCAACAGTCCATGAGTAGAATCAAGAAGCTCCAGTGTTCATTGTCCCATGCAGGAAACAATGTAACAATGATTTATGTTTATTTTATCCTATTAGATAAATAAGGTGTGTGAAACCACATTTAAGTTTTTTTAATAAATTTTTAGCCCAAAAGTAAGTATTTCAATCAGTTTGCAATTATTGCTGTCGGAAGTAAATGTAATTTTGAATCATGCCTTTTAAACAATGCTGATCTCAAATTAAATTTTGGAAACTTTTAGCAGCAAATTTGCAGAATCATTATTTATTTTCAATAATATTTATGACCAAAATGCATCCGTATATACCATTCAAGCCAACAAAATTCAAGTACACAAAATTTTTCCTTATATTTCTTTGGAACTAATCTTTTAATGATAATTCTTGATTTAGGATTAACCACCTCAAAATTTGATTTATCACTAAAAATGACCTAAAACCAATATTCTATTGACCATTGAAGTTTTTTCTTATTCTTTTAACCCTATCTTTTTAAAATGTTCTTCTGTCACCCTTAAATGCAGTTTTCTAGCAGCAACATAACAATACCTTTTTTATTTTTTTAAGACACCTTCTATTTATTGTTTTATATTTTTTAATACATTTACTGTGCTGTAACACTAACTTAGCCAGCCTTATTACTTAAGTTAATTACTCAGTAGGTAATTTAAAGTTTTCATGGCCTACCAAATTTTGCCGATTCTTTTACGTCATTTGAAATTTTGTAGTTTTTAAGCATTGTTTGAACACACCATAGTAAAACCGCGCATAATCTTGCTATTTCTCATTTTTCTTACTGATTTTCTGCTTCAGGTGGGCCAATAATTTACCAATTGAAAATATCTTTTGAAATTAAGTTAAAAGTTGATTTTTATTCAGTTTAAACTAATCGAGCTTAGTTTTGACACATTTTTAAATAATTAACAGGGTTGCTTTAATTTACCATTAAATTACTCAGAAAAGATAAATAGAACCAATATAAATAGGATGGATATGTTATATAGAAAGCTTATGAAATAATTAAATCAGAAGTTAAAAAAAAAGTAAAATTAAAAAGTAAAAAAAGTTTTTTAACTACTCACCATTTAAAAAATTAAATAATTATATTATTAAAAAAAATAATAATATTATTAAAAAATTATAATTAAGTAGCTGTCAAAAAATCCAAGTTATTAATTTAATTATTTTGAACTTAATTTTTTTTTCTTTTTTTTTTTCTAATTGTATGAACTGCACCTGACACAATTGTGACTACATTATCTCAATTGTTTGTAACTACATGAGTGATGTAACCAGATGAGATATGTAACCAGATATGAGATATGTAACCAGACTTTGTAAAAATTATTATCAAATTTGTAATTTTTTTCAAACTTTATTTTTAAATTAATGGATAAAAAAGTATGAACTCAAATGAAAGATTACAATTGTTTACAAAAAGACAAGTGAATTTATTGTTTGTTAAAACTTGATGACCAAGTATTAAAAATATAAATAACACTGAACTTTAACAGTTTTTAAAAATAACAGGATAATTGTGAATGCATGATGAAGGATAACGATGAGTAAATAAAATTTGTAATGAAAAAAAATTATGTTAAAGCATATTTTGTACAAACTTTTTTCCAGAATTCCAGCTGATATTCGGTCTGCAGTTCTAAAATATGGAGTTGAAAATGGCGGCGACACAGAATGGGACTTTGTTTTTAAAAACTATATAAATCCATCAGATCCATCAGACAAAAGTAGATTTCAATCAGCATTAGCAGCTTCACAAAAACCGTGGCTCTTAAAAAAGTATGTTATATTATAGTTTTTTAATTTTTTATTATTGAACAATTGTCGTAAATATTATAAAGGTTTTTGTGCTAACTTTTAGTTGATTACTTACTTTATTTATATTTTTAGATTTTTAAGCATAACTTTTGTTTATAATTTCATTTACAAAATTTCTAAGTTACAAAATCTTATTTCTTTTGAAATAATGTTGTTATGTAAATGCAGATTACTTGGTACTGTTGATTTAATCATTATTGTTGCTATGTACACGTAGGTTACTATGATTTAAACATTGTTGCTATGTACACACAGGTTACTATGTACTACAAATTTAGTCATTATTTTTATGTACATTAAAATTAATTATATTTATTTCATGGTTTATGTTTTTCACACTTTTTGTTCTTCTTTTATTCCTTGTTTCTATGATAAAGTATGCAACAGTCATGCTTGGTTTCTAAAATAAAAAATATCACAACCATCTTTGACTTCCATGATAAACAATCCTACCCGTTTCTGGTTTCTATGATATAGGATGTCACATTCATTTTGATTTTTATAATACGTTCCACGCATCTTTGATTTTTAAAGCTCTTTTTATCTTTAACTTCTGTTTCTTTTTTTGTTTTTGATTTTGTTTTTTGTTTTAGGTGCTCTAAGAACACCTAATGGTCACAGAGTACTGCAAAAGAGCATTTTACTAGGAAAGCCTTCTTATTTACCGATGGCGCAAAATATGCTCAGAGCTCACTTTGAACCCTTAATCTCTTGCTTCTAAAGTAAATGTTCTAACCAATGTGCTAGGACCGCTCATTAAAATTATATTTTTCATTACTTTTTTTCTCAGATTTATCTTATAAAGCGTTTTTACGCTAATGATCTGTGAAAAAGGGCTCCACATCCTATAGTGTGCATATGCTGCTAGTCCAGAAATGGGGAAAAGATTTGATTGGGGGAAGGGGTTTCTCTTGCTGTAAAAGGGGTAAGGGTGAGAAGGGTAAATTATTTGACTAAATCTACAAATTGGAGATGTAGTTGAACGTTTTTTGTAAATATTTTTATTGATCTTTTTTTTAAAATTTTGTTTGTAAATAAACATTTTTGTTAAAAAATACAAGTTTTGTTCCTTTTTTTTTAAACAATAAGTGGTGTTTGTTAACAAATTTAATTGAAAAGATATAAATTAATAGTTTTAAAATGTCTTCACTAATTTAAGTTAGTTGAATTGGTTTATTAAATTAAACTGATGCTCTTTCTCCAATTCAGAAAAAATCTAGATAAAGAATATTTTCTCTAAGAGTTTTTTATTTATTCTAGAAAGTGAAAGGTTTCACTTTTTTTATTCTAGTAAGTAAAATAGTTTAGCTTCTTATAAAGAAATATTTTAAATATGAATAAAAATTTAAGTTAAATAAATTGTAAAAATAGAATGAAATTAAATATAAATAAAAGTTAAAATTACAAATATAATAATAAGTTTAAAACACATAGCAAAACTTTGACATTAAAAAAAATGCAGTTAATAAAATATTCAAGTCTATACATCTATTGAGATGTTAAGTTTCTTACTATGATAATAACAAAAATTGTAAGAAAAATTAGAAAATTGAAAATCAAAAATACTTAAAAAAGAGTATAATTTATATTATTATTGAACATAGGTGGTTAGACTACTCTATTGATGGTAAGACAGTCCGCACACAAGACACTGTTTATGTTATTTCAAATGTAGCTTCAAATCCTGTAGGGAAGTATGTAGCATGGACATTTGCTGAAGCAAATTGGAATAAAATAATTGCCATGTAAAGTTTAAACTTTATTTCTTTTAAACTACTTTTATTTTATTTTTTCCTTTATTTTGATTATTACAATTTAAAGCAAAAAAAAATTATAAATTTGATTTTAGAGCAAAAGAAAATAATTTTCATGTAAACCAATTTATCACAGGATTAACTACGTTAATGAGTACTGAGTACGAACTTCAAAAAGTAAGTGAATAATCTGATTACAATGCTTTAATAAAATTAATGTTTTAATTATTTTCAAATGAATTATAGTTACTATAATTACTTATTATTTTCCATAAATTTTTTCCAAGTTTTTATCAGCAGAAATATTTTTTTGTAGTTTTTTTAAAATTTATAAAAATATTTACTAAAAATAATTAAATAGTAATTGAAACAACTAAAAATAATTAATTACAAATAAAAAGATATAAATCTAAATATTGTAGGCTTATGTCCTCCCCCAAATATTATTTTTTAAACAGGTTTTAATTTTAACATTAATGTTAACTAGATGATAACTTTATGCAGTCTCATAATATAATAATATAAAATTTAATCATTAATTAAATTATTTAATTAATGATAACTTTATGCAGATTTTTTATAGATAAAGTAATACAATTAAATATATATTTAAAAATTAATTTTATCTTTCTTTTAACATAAGAATACACTTCATGTTTTATCCAATATCATAAGAATATACTTCATATATCAATTATAATATATATCAAGAATATACTTCATATATCAAATTATCATCAGGAAATAAAGCAACTTTAGATGTAAGATTGTCAGGAAAATCATTAATGTAAATAAAAAATAAAATAGGACCAAGAATAAAACTTTGAGTTACCTCAAAGTTTTCAAGAAATAAAGGTTTATTATTATTATTAAATATAAACATAAAACATCAGGTTGATGAAGTATGTATTAATTTATTTTGTTTAAAATTGTTTCTAATAGTTACACAGAGATTTTTTTTTTAATTGTTTCTAATTGTTACACAGAGATATTTGTTTTAATTGTTTCTAATAAATATGAGATATTTTTTTTTAAATTGTATCTAATAGTTACACAGAGATGTTTTTTTTTTTTTAATTGTTCCTAATAGTTACACAGAGATATTTTTTTTTTAATTGTTTTTAATAGTTACACAGAAATGTTTTTTAAAAAATTGTTTCTAATAGTTACACAGAGATATTTCAACTCCTAGTTGTTAGAGTCATTTTTCAATCTGAGACATCGGAGTTCGTTGTACTGTAAAGATAAGCTAAATTTTAAGTTTGATTTTAAATTTGTTGCATTAGACAGGTTTCTCAGTTTTTTAAAATTAGGTTGGTTCCTTTTCATATGCACAAACAAACCTTGACTAGTTTTGACCTACCAGAATCTCTATTCATAGCCGAGTGTAAAGGTATTATATCTCTAAAGATTCCCAGATAACATTTTTTTTTAAATGATTTTCTTATTTTAGCAACCTTACATTATTCCAATGAATATTATTATCTTTCAAATTTTGCAATGCTCAGCCAATCTTGGGTCTGTCCATTTTCCACAAAATATTGAATAATGGCACTGTTTCACTCTGGTTTTTATCAAAAGGTTTTTTATTTAACGGATTTGTTTAATACAAAAATACTTTGAGTATTTGAATATACACTATCATTTGAACAAACTCTTGCTATCTTGTACCTCAAAAGTAAATTTTGCTAACTTTTTGGTTACCCTAGACTTAAACTTTGATAATTTGGTTAGACTTGTCTAATCAGTTGAACTTTTACTTGTACCCAGGCCTTTTTGTTGGTTTTTGGTGCAGAAGTTGCAGCTTACACAAACTCCTGAGATTTCACACTATAAGGTCTAATTAAAGACAATTCTCAAAGAGGGTAATATTTGATTTGGTAACTTTTTTGATTAGTCTGAGACAGATGCCTTCAAGATGCCTTAATTTGAACATGATGCTTGTTGAATATGATTGTTTCTCTATGAAAGTTTTATGAATTGAGAGCTAGATATATTACAAAACATGAGACAAGCCTAACCAAAAAGATTTAGGCAAGATAAATTTTCCATAGAGATTTTGCATCAATGATATGCGTTTGACCACTTAATGACCAATTTAGCAAATTATTTACTTCTTCTTGTGAATTGTTGGAGTTGGAACTGACATGATGTAATAGTGAATGGTCATCAGCATTCAAGTTAAAGAGACTACTGAATTGGTCAAAGACCGACATACCAATGACAACCATGGTAAAAAGAAATGTTCCAAGCACAGACCCATGTAGAACTCCACTAGTGGTAATGGACTGCGGGATGGAAGTCAGAGAAACACCGGAAACAACAACCTTTGAGAATGGTGAAATAAGTACGATTTAATCTATGTGAAAGCAGTGTCTGGTAGTTTAAATTTATTTTAGCTGCCAGGGTAACAACTAGATGAGAGATTTTATCAAATGCTTTTTTAAAGTTGATACTAATACATTGAAGTTTCTTCCACCTGAAGATAAGAGTTTGTTTGTCAAATAACCGCCATTAGCAGAGCGTTAGTTGTATCGTTATAAGGACTAGGCACAAAAGCAAATTGAGAAGGATTAAATTTTTTCCGAAGGGAAGAATCACTTCTTGATTTTCGCTTCCATCATTAAAGTTAATTTTCTCTTAAACTTTTCTAATTTTTGCTTATTTAGGTAATTTACCACGCTTCATTTACACCGCTTTTCGCAGATACCAAGTCTGGCCAAAATATGTACTCCTGTACTATAAAATTTATTTATAAAAGGTACCAAATACTTTTTAATTATGGCTTCTAGGTAGACTGTTTGGTTCACTGCCATTCCTAAAGGAATAAAAAATGGCTTGTTACACCTGTTGGTGATACAAAGCCAAACCAATAATTTTTTTTCATATTTGGCTTTAAAATCCAACTTTAAACTTTTTTTTACACTTTACATGCCGGAAGTCAGAATAATACCACTTGAATAAAAACCAGAGTTGCCAGGCTGCAACAAATGAGAAAAGAACTATTCATTATCTAAAACAAAATCGATATTTTTGTATTCTTCTAACATTTTTCGACACTTTAGCCTTGCTTGCATCTTCTGAGTTAGAAGTTATCTTTTAGTTTTTTTACGATGTTTGATGTTCTTTTATTTAAAATCTTTGAAACATAAGTTTGATGACATTTTAACTTTCAACGCGATTTTGGAAACAGCCAGAATGATGATCAAACTTTTTTTTTAACATATCAATTGTTGGCTTTTGATGCAGTTATAACAGGTCTACCACAAGATATTTTTCTTTCCAATGATCTGTTTTGATAAACTTAATCAAATTATAAGCAGTTGATTTTGCATACACAAGAGCAATAAAATGCTTTGCAATTTCCTTTTTTTGTTTATCTGGATTATTTTTTCGAAACTTCTACAAATTGTTCTTAATGTTTTCATATTTTGCCATTGTTTAAAAATTATTAAATAAAAAAAATTTTTTTTTTTTTTGATTTTTTCAAATACAATTTAAGCACGGCTTCAAAATGAGACTATTACAAATATCCTTATACATTTCTTTGCAGAGATTAACTCTAGTCCAAAAACTTAATTATAACCCACTACACGTATGTATAACCCACTACACGTATGTATAACCCACTACACGTATGTATAACCCACTACACGTATGTATAACCCACTACACGTATGTATAACCCACTACACGTATGTATAACCCACTACACGTATGTATAACCCACTACACGTATGTATAACCCACTACACCTATGTATAACCCACTACACGTATGTATAACCCACTACACGTATGTATAACCCACTACACGTATGTATAACCCACTACACGTATGTATAATCCACTACACGTATGTATAATCAAGCATTTTTCAATTAAGCATTTCAATGTTTTTAGCTTTAAACTTTGTCTAATTTATTTTTACATCTATATCTACAAAACATTTTCCTTAAGTTTAAAAAATTTTTGCTTTCTAGAAGTGTCATAATGTTTGACCAAGCAAAACCAACATGTTGTATTACAGCTTGTTGAAAGCATACTAACAGCAGTTGAAATTAAAACATGTCAAATGTTCATTCAAACACTCAGGAGCCTTAAAAACATTCAGAGCTTAAAAATAGCAAAAACAAAGTTATTTTATTCTAATTTATTAATTTAAATTAATCCAGCATCTTTATTTGCCTTCACCCCAACTAGCAGCAGCCAACAACAGCTTTAAAAGATCATTGTCTTGGCTCTCACCAAAAGCTAAAACATCTACCATCAACCCATGAAGACAGACTATCTTTACTAGTCACAAACACTCTATCAATTCAAAAAAAAAACATATCTAAAATGTAATCTGCATAACCAACAATTTTGAGAAACCAAATTTAGAAAAATTTATCATTCAAATAGCAATAAACACTTTAGGAAATAATAGTATGGGACCTTAAGTCTTTTTTTCAAAAAGCTACTTTTAGTCTAACTCTATAACATAGGCTTTTTATCTTGTATAGTAATATGCACATATAAATTTAGACTGGACAACCAGCAAGCAAAAATTATATTTATTAACTTCACTAAATCAAAAATATCATATTAGGCAAGACGCTTGAAAACAAAACAATGTTTTTTTTGTAACAGGTGACTTTAATGGTGCAAAAACTAAACAAGTATCTAACTCGCCTAATTTTTACTAATCAAACAGATAGACAATCTATAAAACACAACACCTGTAATTAAATCAATAACTTCCCCTGAAAGTAGTTTGTGTTTGGACTCCTAAGTTTAAATACATGTCTGGTAAAAGTAGCAGAAAATAAAGAAGAATTTAAAACAAACGTGGTAACTATAAAAAAAAAATTCCATATACTACAATATTTAAATCTAATACTCTAGTACTTGACTCTAATATTCGACTCTATTATTCAACTCTAATGTCCGACTCTAATATTCAATCTAATATCCAACTCTAACACAGAAAAAGGTTTTGATTGAATAACTAAAGAAAAAATTATCTTATCTTAACCATATTACTTTCTTAGCTAACCATTTGTAATGTGAATTATGAGACAACCATTTGTTTCGTAAATTAGTTTGTCTTAGTCAAACAGCAAGTTATTTATATGATCAAGTTTTTCTATTATTGATCATCTTTTAAAAAATAAAATCATCTTTTAAAAAATAAAAATATTAATGCCAAAAAATTGGAAATTGAGTTATGAATAATAGAATTAATTTTTTTTTTGTTTTTTAATTTTTATTAATCTTTTATTATTTTTTAATTGTTTATAATTCCAAGATTCCATTGAAATTAAAGAGGATAACCTCAATTTTTTTGTACACAATCTAATTTCAATCTGAAACATAATCGCTTCACAAATAAACGTGTTGAGTGCGGTATTGACAAGGGCTTAGTGGGGTTTCACAAGACTTTTTACATATTAGGCGTCTGTTTAACCACTACCGTTGCAACACTACTGCTAAAAGTTATGGTAAATTGCAACCAAGATAACATTGTTTACTAATAATAATTTCGGTTAAACATGAAAATTATTTTAAAAATTTTAATAATTTTTATGTTTAACCGAATGTTGAATCATATATCATGTGTGTTAGCTTTGTCTTTAATATTTATGCTAAACCAAATGTTGAATCCCCTATCTTGCGTATTAGCTTTATGCGTTGTATTTTGTTTATAAAAAATTTACTTTTAAAATATTTCAATCTAATTAATTTAAAATAACTTATTTTTTTGCAGGTAAAAGAACTTTGGGCTATTCATGCTAATGAACGGGACGGAGTTAACGCTCGTCAACAGAGTCTAGAAAAAATAAACTCTGATGTCTATTGGTTAAAGAGTAACTACGATGAAGTATCTAAATGGTTTTATAGCAACACTATGATTTAAAGTTTCTCTAACTGCAAGTGTTAGAATTTTTTTTTTTACATCTTCATCTAAGACACTAGTTTAGACATTTGAGATTTTTTTTAACATGTGTTTTTTCGGATAATTACCTGATATTCCGGAAAAAAGTTACCATGTTTAAAAAAGAATTGCCATAATTAATAAAGAATTACCGTGATTAGTAAAGAATTGCCATGATAAAGAATTTGCAAAAAAAATAAATTGCCTGTTGTCAAAATTCAAAAATCGAAAAAAAGATTTGGTTTAGTTTCTTGTTGATAGTTCCACAAGAAATATGCAATTTTATAATATAATGCATACAATCCTGTGTTTGACTGATTTTTATTTAGTTATTGAATTATTTTTTTTAAGTTTAAGTAATGATCTAAATATACACCTTTTTTAAAATATTTTCTTTCAGACATATGTTAAATGTTTATTACTAGGGTTTACGATCCCGCAACCCCGGTATTCCGAAGAAGAAACCCGAAATCCCGGTATTGTTTTTAAAATATCCCGGTATTATAACATCAAAGTTTATCAGCAAAACCCCCTGAAAACATTTTCTACGCTACAAAGAAAGCAAAACAATGTGTAAACTAAGCAAAATATAGTAGAAATGGAAGATCAACAAACAATCTTTATATCTACTTCAGTTACATAATATAACTTTAAACTGGCACGTTCTCCGGGATCGGAACAGAGTAAAAAAAGTAAAATTAGTTAATATTTTTTATCAAACATAAATTAAGAAGGCAATTTGTCTAAAGTGCTTGCAAAATTAACAAATAAAGATAGGATATCTTTTAAATGCACTTCTTTTGAAGCTTTATAGTATGTGTATATTACTTCTATTGATATACGTGATAGGCTGGCTATATAGCGATTTGCCAACATGCCTAAATCTCCTAATAACGTTCAAAAAAATGGCGAAAAAAAATTGATAGTTGAACTAAGTTTTCAATTTCATTTGACGAGTGGACGTTAATTCGAAGTGCCCGTTATTTGAATATAAGCTTACAACAACAACAAGATATTTATTTTCCTCAAAATTTACAATCATATAATTACATTAATATATTATTTAATATTAACAATAATAAGTTATTTAATTTAAATTACACAAAGCCACAGCCTTGTTAAACTCATCATCAGCTGAGTATAGGCATCTATACCCAACTCGTATTTCGGCCACTTTTGTGTGGCATTTACGGTAAATGATGAGTTTTAGCAACTACGATGACTGAATACTGTCTAGTAGTTGTTTAAATTTATCAAGTGATGTTGCCTCGATGACATTATCTGGCAAAGCATTTCAGTCAATGACTACACGGTTGTTAATAAACTTGTGTCTGATTTCGCAGTTCCTGACAATCTCGCGATGAAATCTGATTCGATGTTGAGCTCTGGGTGCTATGCTGCCAGGCATTACGTGCCAATCAATTAGGTTTAAATTGTTGAGAAGCTTATATTTTTGAATAAGATCGCCTCTTTTCCGTCTGTCTTCAAGAGTAGTTAATTTCATGATTTTACATTGAGTTTTGAAGTCTTTATTTTTCAAAGCATGAGGAACATTCGTGGCGTTGCGTTTTACCTTTTCAATTTTTTTTATGTTACTATCAAGGTAAGGGTTCTAGACTTGTAAGGCAAACTCCAGATGTGGTCTAATATATGCAGTATAAATTTTTTTCCAAATGTCAATATCTCTTAATACAAACGTGTGTTTAAGAATTCCAAGCATATTATTTGCTTTGTTTGCAGCTATATTGCACTTTTGAGCATATTTAAGATTTTCGGAGATTAGAATTCCAAGAGCTTTTTCAGAATTTGTGACTTCTAAAACTACTCTATTGGTTGTACAGTCATTTTTGATTTCATCCATAATGTAATCAAATTTTATTGTTACAGAATTTACATGCATAACTTTACATTTTTTTATATTTAACTCCATTACCCAGGTTTGCGTCCATTTAACAATCTCGTCTAGATCGTTAAATGGACGATTGTAAACCTGCTTGGTCTTCATTATTTTCAACAACTTTCATGAGCTTTGTGTCATCTGCATACATTTTGCAAATGGCTGATTTGACATGAATTGGCAGGTCATTAACAAATATGACAAAGAGCATTGGTCCTAACACAGAATCTTGGGGAACCCCGCTAGTTACATCAATCCAGTCAGATTTTGATTCTCCAAGAATATCTACAATATTATAAATAATAAAATTAAAATTTAATTATTAAGAATAAATATAAATAATTGAATCACTCATGTAGAATCCTGATCAAAGGAGTGACACCAAATATTAGTATTTATAAAAGAAATAGTAGTATTTATAATAATTGTAATAATAAAAACAGCAGTAATAAAAGTAATACATATTAATGACAAAAACAATACAGATTCTTTAGAAAAAAAAAGAAAAAAAAAAACTAAAGGAAGTTAATAATGATAAAAAATTAAAATAAATTTTTTTTTAGAATTTGTTTAAATTTATTTTGTTTTAAATAAAGAAATGAAGATAAATTATTTTGAAGTTTTAAACTCATTCACAATGCACACAAGACTTCGATTCCATTCACTAATGCACTGATGTGTATAGGGTTGGGACTGTTGTAATTGTAATTGTAAAAATTAAATACAATAACATATTACAATACAATATTATTGTATACAATAATATTGTATTGTAAAACCAGAGATTGTATTGTTGTGATGAAAAACAGTTACAATAAATATTGTATTGTTTTTGTTCTAACAATACATCAAAAATCTTAAAACTTTTGTATTGTATTGCTGTGATGTAAAACAGTTACAATAACTATCGTATTGTTGTGATGAAAAACAGTTACAATAAGTATTATGGTGTATTGATTTCAAAGCCCAATAGCTATTGTATTTTGAAGTATTTAGATTCATTTTTACACGTACTTTTTATTATTTGGGCACTAGAAAATTCAGAGGGCACGTGAAAATCGTTTTTAGCAGTCATTTACATATATACCCAGTGGGCACGCAGACGGCTTTAGGACGTCTTTAAGACGTCCCGATCGGACGTCTTAAATTGGTTGGATTTGGAAATACAGAAAGACGTCCTGCTGGAACGTTTTAAAGACGTCCCAGAAAGAACGTGAAAAAGACGTCCTGAGAGGAACGTAAAAAAACCTTTATACAGTCAGTGGCATAGGCAGGTTTTTTTAGGTTCCATATTTGACACTTTCAGGCTTTGTGCATACTTCAAACTTTTTATGTCTACCTGGAATGACAATGAAAAAAATAAATTATAATCTATTATTTGTTATAAATAATACATAGGTGCTTGAAAACTAAAATACCCAAAAAATTTTGCTCTCCTATATCTGAATATAAGGGAAATGAGTTCATATTAGCATTCAAAAGTTATGATGATGTACATTTTGCAACCTCCGCATTTAAGGAGGGAAACTAATCTTTATTTGGTCAAAACATTTGAAAGCTAAAATACTAATAAAGTTACAAACCTGTTGATGAAATTTAATTTAATATTAAATAAAATACTGTTATTAACAGAACTCATTTCCTTCACATTCAGGGATGGGAAAGGGCAAAACGTTGTCATTCAACATAAGGATAAAAATAATTAAGTTTGCAGATTGGACAATGTGCTTGAAAATGTCTTATGTGAATACATAAAAAAATACAATCTATGCTATTGCACATGCATTTACATATACTCTATAGTGTAATGCATACAGATAAAGAATAACCATAATAAATAATTTAACAAAACAAAACTTATTAGTTAATAATTAAGTAATTATTAATAAAAATTATTTGCATAGCAAAACAAAATACAAAAAGTAAACACATACTTAACAATCGACGCTTTCACAATGGAATAACTAAAATTACCACCAAGATTTGATAACTAAAGCCTCAAAAAAAAAATACAGTTAAAAATAAATAGTATTTTATTCAACACGGAAATGTTTTAGTTCAAAATCATAGTTCTAAATCAAGAATTAGGTTGAAGCTGGCAACCAAATTGAAAAAGCAAAGTAGACAGATAAAACCATGCCGATACAACATTTAATCATCATATCCGATTTAAACAATTTGATTTACGTTTAAGGAGAGTATTACATATGAGGAGAGTATTATGTATTACTATATTCTTTTCTACTTGTTTATCTATCATATTTAATGATCGTCTGTTAGAATATAAAAAATTGCAAATAAAAATCCAAAACTTCAATAAAAAACACAAAACTTTCATTAACAAATATACATTCGTAACATATTACTGGGTGTTATAGGTGCCTTGTCTTTTTCATATCTTTGTTTTTATACCAAATTGTATACATTTTGATAAGAATTGGAAAAGTTATAACATTTGAAGTTACGAAAAACTATTAATTTTGTCATTATTTTTTCAAGAAATCCTTATAAAATTTTCTACTAAAAATATCATGTAAAATTTTGATTTTTTCGCCATTAAAATATAAAACAATCATATTCTAACATTAATAAATGTATTATTTAATTTGTTTGTGCACTAAATGTTAAATCATTGATATATTAATAAAGCTTTATCATACGTATTTTTATTAAATGTTGCAAAAGTATAATAAATTAAAATTTAAAAAATATATATATATATAAAAGTGCAACTTTCAGCATAAAACTCAAAATTCTATGTAGATGGAATGTAAAAATAATAATCATAAGAATACAGTAAACTCCCAATATCTCAAACCTCAGATAACTCGAACTTTCCTGTAACTTAAAGTACTTTCGATTATTATTAGTAGTACACATATAATTTTTTTTACTGTTATATCTTGTTACTATATTATATACGTATGTTACTATATTATATATGAATCGATTCATATATATCATATATATCATATTGTCATATATATCATACTATGATATATAATATAGTTACATGCATCTATAATATAGTAACAGGGATTAGGTTATTGACTGTTAACTTCAAAGAAAATAAAATTACATATATATAAAAATAATGAAAATTTAGATTTATTGACTGATTTTTATTATATTATTACTGTATGAGTATAAAATCTTAATTTTATAATTTTATTTCCTGACATTTATATTTTAAGCATTACGTTTAAAAAAAAACTATAATACTTAAAATATAAATGACAGTAAATAAAATAGGATTTTATACTCATACAGTAATATAATAAAAAAATTAGTTAATCAATCTAAATTTCATTATTTTTATATATATCTAATATGACATAAAAAATATAAAATATATAAAAATAACGAAAATTTAATGACATATAAAGTAAAAAAAAACATGTCACGACGTATATATGTCATATAAAGTTATATATAGTTTTTCTTTAATATATAAACAATCTTTGTATATTTTATTTATCTATATACATATATAAATATAAAACACATATGTTATCTAACAATTATCTAAAAAGTAACAGTGACCTCTTCATACGAAAATCGCCATTATTAAAACACCTTTTAATAATGACGATTAAAACACCTTTTAATTATTTTAACAATGACATTTCGCGTTGTTGTTGTTGTTGTTGTTGTTGTTGATCTATTATTTAGAGTTGATAACGCTTGAGCAACCATGTCAGAAGCACTGTTCAGTTCATCATATCCAATAATTTAGTAATCTTTGTAGCTAGTGTGTTCTTTATATATATTCTTGTGATAGCCGGCCCATGTTAATGCGCTCAACTAGAACACATACAATCATGTGTTCATTTCATTGAATATGCTTATTGCATATCTGCTGAATCTTTTGTCACCAATCTTGATTCTGGAAGCTCTATCATCACGACTACACAAAAGTCCTCCCTCAGTATTAAAAAACATATTAGAAAATGCAGGATGACTTTTTCCCATAATCATTTTATTAATCATATTGATGATATGATTGTTTCGTCTGGTTTTAAGACTTTCCAATCCAAGTTTTTCCTGCAACGGTGAGGAGTGAGCATTACTCGGTGCTCTGGTAATAATTCTTGAAGCTATTTTCTGAATAACATCAAATTTATGAAGATGAATGTTTGCTGCTGGAGCAAAAACTGCACTACAATATTCAAGTTGAGAGCGTATGATTGAAGTGTAGGCCGATTTCAAGAGCTCCTGAGGAAGTTCATTAGCTGAGTAACCAAGCAGACCTTTACATTTAAACAAGTAAACCAAGCAGACCTTTACATTTCTTTTTAATCGCATCCATATGGCAACCATATGCTAGATGTTGATCAACTAGTACACCAAGAAGTTTAACTGTTGTCGATGGTTTAATCGAAACTCCACCCAAAATAATGTGATATTCATCTGGCAGTTTTCTACTTGGGCTTTTAAAGATGATAAATTGTGTTTTTTCAGCATTAATTGGTCATTAGACATAATAAAAAGGTTTTTCAAAACTGAAAGTGATAAATTTTCTTATTTCAGAACGGACGAGAAAAAGACGTTCATAAGACGTCTTATTATTAGAGATGTGCCGGAACCAGTTTATGCCGAGTCTCCGATTCCGGGTACCCGGCTGAAAAAACCGGGTCCGAGTCCGGGTACTCGGCATCGAGTCCATTTTTTAAAAGTTGGAATAAAATCTTGTGAAATCTCTAGCGCTGAACTATTCACACAAAATACGCTTTTTACGCTAACTAACCAAAAGTTATGTGGCGGAAGTACCATTTAGCAAAACCCCGCAATGCAGGGTAAAGGGCCTGAGAGTAAAAGGGCCTAACTTTTTTCAAAAGTTGTGCAACAGTTTTTTAATAACTATATTTAGTTTAAAATTATTTTTCTTTCCTGGTGGAGCGGGCCTAAATAATATTTTGTTATAAATATTATCGAAATAAAAATATAAAAAATGTGTATAACATTTAACTTATATCTCTACTTTTATGATTTTTGCTTGATTCGAATGAAAAGTGGTATCAGCGTTCGAAAGCATTATAAGCGTTTCATTCAAAACTAAATTGCTAAAAATTCTTGTGTTCTAACAGAATAAAAAGAAGCTATTCTAAAACTTTTTCTCCCATTCTTTTTATTCGTATTCTCGAATTATTTCATTTAGCGTTACAGTTTTTGTATCCGTATAAATTTTTTTGCAAAAATGTATTAAAAAATATTTTAAGTGAGATAAAAAATGTTTTAAGTTAATAGAACTTTGTGGTTATCGACTACATAACATTTTTAGACTTATATCAAGAACTTTAATGGTTAAAGTTTAAATTTAAGGAAAAATCAATTTGAAGATACCCGGTGCCGGGTACTGCAACAAAATGGCCGATACCGAGTACCCGGTAAAACAGCCGAACTGCCGGGTCCCCGGGTCCGAACCGGTTACCCGGCACATCACTACTTATTATAGTTCATATTGTGAATAAATCGAGCGGACGTTAACTGAACGTACATAAGACGTCTTTTTTCCGTCGTGTGCCCACTGGGTAATTTTATTTATTTTTTTTACCCAAAGAAGTATACCGTAAAAACCCCTAATTCCGGATGGTTTAGGACTAATATTGTCATAACTAGCTCAATATAAAGAATTTTGAAATAATTTTTTTAAATAAAATAAACTTCGTAACAATACAAATCGAACGATATAAAAAATATTATTTTTGCGATATAAATCTATCTTTTATTTTATTTTTAAAAAATATTGTTTTTATCCGGAATTAGGTGTTTATGTCCCTAATTCCGGATGCGTATAAAATACAGAAAAACACATACACAAATAATACTAACATTAAAGTAATTATTTTAATGTTAGTATTATTTGTGTTATTTAAATGAAATCATTTAATAAAAAAAGAATATATATTATTTTACACACATTCGTTACAAATAAACTCCATGGCTGGACGATAATCAAAGACACATTCAATGCATGACCAATTTGAACACTGCTCACACGCAAGCCATTGGTTATCTAAGTTATTTGTCCAATTAATTTCGCAAGAATAACATAGAAGATTATCAGATACTAAAATGTTATTTGAAGCTTGAGGAAAATGAGGGTCTTCTAATCCATTTTTTGTCTTTATACCTTTTTTACCTGGTATTTTAGACGACTGACTTTGTCTCAACTTTTTTTTTTCTTCTCTTTTCTGTGCATTTTTCGCTTTTTGAGTAGCAGTGGAAATCTTTTTTTGTTCTCTAGTAAATTTCTTTGCAGCTTGTTCATCTAAATTTTGCTTTTTTAATGCTTGTTCAGCTTCATCGTAAGCTATGGCATCCGCCGAAGTCATATTATAATTAGCTGGTCGCTTTATTCTCTCACTTTTTTGAACTCTTTTATTTAGAGTTGGTGTCAATTGATCTCGAAGCATATTTAACACTGATTTGTTTATATCTTTGCCCACTTGTTGAACAGCGTTATTCAAAGTAGCAAAGCTTTTAAGCAAAAATTCACGATTTGACATTCTTGACGGTGTGTTAGGTGTATTGGTAATATTTCCCATAACTAATGGACTAGATACTGTTGAAGAATCAAATAAATATTCAATATTGTTGTTTTCGACAGCTTGAAACACAGCACCAATGGAAGTTTTTTTTGAAGAAATTTGCGAACGATCGAGTGGAAATATACCAGTATTTTTGAAACCACTCCGTGCATTTTCAGGTTTAAACCCACCATTTTCGATGAGATCCTTAAACATGGCCGGAAAATATCGATTAGTTAGGCTTTGAAAGTGATTTTTAGTCAAATAACTTTCGACAATTCTCTTCCATGCGCCTTTAACTGTTTTAAAAACGCCAACATCTAGTGGCTGTAAAAAATGGCTGGTATGAGCCGGCAAACGCCAAAGTAAAATATAATTTTCTAAAGCTTTTTTTTTCAACTCTAAGCTCATATGTGAAGCATGGCCATCAAGTATTAGAACTTTAAATCCTGAAAGTTTGTTTGCGTGAGGCAAAAAAACTGTTTCAAACCACGACAAAAAATGTTCGGATTCCATCCAGCCTGAACTACTACTGTTATAATAAACATTCTGGGCACCGCCTTTGCACCAGTCTTTCATAACATGTTTGCCTTTATAAATTATTTGATGAGGTAAATAATTACCGAATGCGTCACAACAAGTCAAGATTGTCGTCATTTGCTTTTCATTCGATGGTGCTAGCTTTTTAGGGTTTTTTGTTCCTTTTCTACAAATAATTTTGACTTTGCCTTGATCAAATTGCAAACCAGATTCATCACAGTTAAATATTTGAAACGGCTTATCGCCTAAATTATGTACTTTATATGCTACTGCTAATTGCTCAAACCAACTGTCAATTATAGCTGGTTGTGTGGCCACAGCTCTAATAGTTTGCATACCGCTTACTTTCCTTGGGCAAATTTCTTTACGATATTTATTCATGAAACCGGAGTACCATTTTCTAGTCGGTTTGCCGTCTTTGAATAGACTACGTTGGTTTGATTCTTTTAAATAGTTTTCAACAACAATAAACACGTCTTTTCTATTCAAGCCGAAACCTATATCACTCATAAATTTTAATAAATCAACAATAATAGCTTCAGTGATGTTGCTCATCTTTCTTGGCGCTCCTCGATTATTAGATGATCCTTTTGTTCTGTCAAAAAGTGTAGATTTTGCCACATTATAACACTTAGCAGCTTGTACGTATGACATTTTTTTTTCAGTAATAGCTTGAATAGCTACCTGGATTCGACTCTCTCGCTCTTCTTTTTGTTTAAAATTATCCATATTCTTTTATACAGTAATACAATTAACACAAATGCGTTAACTTTATGGATGCTAAAAAAAATAGCTTTATCTCAATTATTTTTCCCTTGTGGCTATTTTATTTCTTATTATTTTAAGGTGGTAGTATGGTCAAAATTCTAAAATCATTTTTTTTAACCAAACAGTATTGATTTCATAAAATATTAAAAGACTGCATAAAAACATAAAATTCAAAAAAAAAAATAATTTTACTTTTGGACCCAGGTTTTGGGTTGTGAAACCTAAAACAGTCAATAGGTGCTGCGATAAATATTGAGACAATGGTAGATGCTATAAAACTCAAACTTTCAGTGTTTACTTGTATTATATTAAAGAACTCATGGAAGCAGAATTATAAAGTAAGCTTAAAGCACCAAGGAGATACAGCATATACAACTAACGGGTCAAATTTTACCCCCAAACAGCCCCCTTTAAAAGTCCATAACTCTGTCAAAATATAATATCAAAAAAATATACTGCTCCAATGAGTTTATCATATATATTATTACAACTGAACAAAATTTTAAAGAACTATAACAAGTAGTTCCCAAGTTATTTATCGCACCATGCTAAAAAATGTTGTTCTGAGAAAACAGCAATTTAAAAAAATTAACATTGAAAAAAACAAATTAAAATATAAAATAAGCTCTCATTCTAATCTTAAAGATTTCTAATCACTCTTCAATGTATTAACTAACAACAATATTAATAAACTAAGTTTATAATGAGTTTTAACTAATTTTTTAAGTACAATAAAGAAGTTAGTATTCTTGTTAAAAAAAATATAAAAACTTCGAACTAAAAAAAAAATAAATTATGATAATCAAATTTAAATTTTTAAAATAAGTAGTTATATCAATTGAAATATAACAAAACCACTCAAAACTGCCAGAGCTTTAAGCTACTTCTTTACTTTCTTCATATTGATCACTAAAATCTTTTTATTTTGCCCTTATTTGTTTCTGACATTGCTTTACCTCATCAGTCAAATTTTTTTTAGCAATATTTTTAACTATTTGACAATCTCTTTGTTTGCAAAATGTAATACAGTTTTTGTTAGGATTTATACCAAGCTCTTAATAAACATTTAACAAACCAGTTAATCCTTTATTGAATTTAATAACAGCTGATGCTGCACCTTTCTCTAAAGCAATTTGCCCCACACAAACATTTTTGGACTTCGATTCCAATTTATTGCATTTAAGGCTTCATTATTGTTTCGAGTTTTTGCATGAAGGCACTTTTTTAACAAGCTTTTATCTGATAATCTATGAATACTGGTTATGTCCCTAATAACAATAGGCAGTCCAGGTTTTCCTTTATTAACATATGTTTTATCAAATTTATATCCTTTATATTTGTAATTAGTTTGAGGACACATAGCATGTCTTAAATCAGAAGATAATGGCTCAGAGTAGTTAAATAATACAGCTTCAATAGCTTTTATTAGTTTATTAACAGATTTCCCACAACATTGACAAATCACAATTCCAAAATAATTTTGTAACATCGCAACTACTGAATGTTATTATATATCAAAAAACTTTTCAGAAGTTTTACTGGCAACTTTTTTACTAGTATACAATTTTGTTTACCATAAAAGTTTAATGCAACTCAATAGCAACAAAGAACTTAAATCTTTTTTCTTTTTATAATCTATATTAATATTGATTGAATTGCTCTCAGTCAGGGCATGTTCCAACTAAAGTAAGAGTTTGTACAATTATATTAAGATCAATTAAAACAAAATTAGACTCCTTTCTTCTTACTTTGAAATAGTTTACTTTAGGTTTATTATTGGCAATAACATTGCTGGTTGATGTTGTAAAGTTAAGTAAAATGCTAAATTTTTAGCATTTCTATCAATTAATGACAATTCTTGGCTCGCAGAAGTATCTATATATTTTGGGAAAAAAATTGCCAAACTTGATTTTTTGAAGTGCTTTATCTTTTTTTAAACACTCTTTAGGCACCAGTTTTTCTTCTTCTTAAAACTTCAGTTTTCATATTAATTGATTAGAAATAATAAATTTATTTTAATCTACACTGAATAGTTTATAAAACAACAATAAACAATCATACTCTAGATATATTCAACATTAGTAACTGAAATAGATAACATGTGTTTATGTAATGATAGTCAACAAGATAACTGCTTATATAAGTGCTGGTTTAATGTTTTTAAAAAAGAAGCCAAATTCACTTAGTAATTTCTCTAAGAAAATACTTTTTTCAGGGAGTTCAATAAGATGATATACATGGTGTTTACCTTGTTGCTATGCCGTTGCTAAGGAGCAATATTATATAGTACAACTTTTTATATAAAAAATAGACGGTTTTATATAGAATACATCAAAAAAATCGTTTTCAGCATGAATGAAAATGTTAAGAAGTTATATTAAAAAAAAATCAAAAAATTGGAAATTTTTGACCATACTACAACCTTAATGAACATAATATATTTCATTATGTGCATGAAAGTGATAAAAAATAAAATAGCCAATTGTAATTAACTGTATCCGGGACTCAAAAGTGTTTTGTTTATTGCTGCTGGCTAATTTGTTTATTATTTTTTCTAGGTACATAAAATAATAACTACCTCTATCCGGAATTAGGTGTCTTTTTTTTTTTGGCTGGAAGCAAATTTGTTTTTTATTTTTTTCAATTATTTCAAAAGGAAATTTAATTTTTTTTTGGCTAAAATAATCAGCATAAAATTCTGCACAAAATAGTGTTTTTACTTTTTTAATTTTTTTGTTGCAAGTCAAAGTTTTTTTTTTTCCTTTTTTTTTGTTTTTTTAGTTATGAGAGATTTCAAATTGAAATCTTTCATGATTGCACTAGTTTATATATTTTTTTTATATATATTTTTTGATTTGTCTTGTAAAGACGTTTATTAATTAAAAAAAATTATTCATAAATTCATTATATAAAGGGAGTTATGAAACTTTTTATTAAAACCATCCGGGATTAGGTTACATCCGGAATTAGGGGTTTTTACGGTATATTCTATGTATACTTAACAAATATTAAATTCAGGGGCGCTCGTGGCACCCGTTTTTAGCAGCCATTTACATATAATTTATTTATTTATTTTGAGTTCAATAATATAAATGTTTTGAGAATAATTTATTTAAGGGTCATCCATTAAGGACGTCATCCAAATAGGGGGGGGGGGTCGAGTTAAAAAAGGTCAAAAAAGGACAAGGGGATGGGGAGGTTGTCAGAAGAGGACGTCACTTTATAGATTTTTTAATTTAGTTTAATTAACATGGAAAACTACGTAAACATATGTTTTTGGGAAGATATTGTATAAGAATATTTTTAATTTTATTTTTCAAAGGTGTAGCAGCAGATTCAAACATTATTGCAAGATGAAATAAATATATTTGGAGTGAAAAATAGGGAGGAGGCTCAGGATGTTATGACGTCCTTTTCCAGGGGGTATAGGGAAAAAGAACAACCGGTGACAAAGGGGGGTGAGGGGGTCAAAAATTGGCTAAAAAATGGTTAAGTTTCTTTATGGATGGCCCCTTAGAACTAACGTTAATAATACTCATTCAAAGTCATACAAATATATAATTTATTATATGTTTGTAATTAGATGATTATTTACTATGTGAAGTGAAACTTTTGGTTTTTTTAAAATTTTATCAAAACTGATATTGAAATGTTTCACCGGATGATGACGTCTAAAATAATTGATTAACTACATAAAGCGCGTAAAAATAGTTTATTTTTATTATTATAAATAACCGCTAATTAGTAATAAATTACAGCATTATGGAATAAGGGAGCCATTGACCTGGGTAATTATGTATTATATTGTCTAAACATGCAAACTTTTATTTTGCAACAATTTTTTCTAGGTTTTCAGATTACTCACCACCTATCAGACTAGAGTAAGTGTTATCGAAACATTCGGTGTCTGTTGTAAAAGCAAAAAACTCAGTGGAATAAATGATAGGAATTAATGATGTATACATATCCCAAGCAGTAAAAGAAAAACAATACAAATAAAACTCACTTTTATAGAGTTTAAGCTATATATATATAAAGTTAAACTATATAAAGTTTGCAACTAGGATAAGTAATTTTCAAAAAATAAAAAAGAATTAATATTCATATATTAGTTGTACCCTATTGAAAAAGGGTACAAATAATATATGATTATTGATTCTATTTCTGGTAAAATGACTAAGTTTTGACATTAAAATAATTTTTTTCATTACAATAACAATAAACTATTATATTATAAAGATGAATTACAATACAAAATTTATTGTTATTGTAGTGGGTTATTACAATACTTTTTTTTTCAGATATTGTTATTTTATTATGAAGATGAATTGCAATACAATATTTATTGTTATTGTATTATCGTATTACAAAAATTGTAAACCACAGGTATTATTATTTTTTCTAAAAAAATAATACAATAACAATAGTTATTGTTTCTGTTATTGTTTTCATTACAATTACAACAGTCCGAATTCTAGATGTGTAATTGAATATTTACCATACCTCAAAGTATTATAGGGATGTAAATTTATTACATCCGATTATTAATGTTTCTAGTTAAATGTGAATGTATAAATCGAGTTTCAGTGAAGAAGTTTGTAATAGAGGAAGGTAAATTTTTATTAAGGGAGTCAAAAACAAAAAGAAGATTAGCAAATTTAATTAGTGCTGATAAGGTAGGAATTTTAAGTTTTTTGAAGAATTTTGAAGTTTCTGTATTATGGAGTCGAAAATTAATTATTCGGATTGCTTGGCACTGAGCTGATAACAATTTATTAATATTATAGTTGCCAATTTGTCCCCAAATTTGACAACAGTAGATGAGGTGAGATAATATAGATTCTTAAGGGTAGTTTATCAACATAATGGCGAATTATAGAAAGCATGCCATTAGCTCGATTAAGTTTTTTACGGAGTGCATCTATATGAAAATTCTATGAGAGGTTTGAATCTATTAAAATACCAAGATATTTATCAACGTGTGTTGGATATAAACGTCTATTATTAATTTTAATTTTAGTTACATGATTGTTGTATATAATGTTTTGTCTTAAAAAGATGAAAAAAATATTAGTTCAGTTTTTTTCCAAGTTCAGAGAAATTAAGTTTGCATTTAGCCAATGAACTAAACCTTTTAGGTCTAAGTTTATATTCTTACACAAGGAAAAATGAAACTTATTAATATGCAAAATATTAGCATCATCAGCAAACAGATGGACTGATGAGAAATGGACAAAATTGTTTCATTAATATAATATAGATCATTAATATAAATCAAAAACATTGAAGGGCCAAGAACAAAACCCTGAAGAACACCACAAACTACATATGTTTGTTAAACTATATGTTACACAACAGAGATAATATTTGGAATTCAGGTTTAGTAAAGATTGTAAGAACAACGCCAGCTGAAAAGTGAGTAATTTTATTTTAAAAAAGACTCTGCACTTGATTTAAATCTTAAAAACAATATTGTGTGCATGATGACGATCGGCGCCAGCGTAATGGAAAAAAAAAGGAAAATTAAAAAGGGTTAATCAAAAGCTATTCTTTGCTCCATGGAACTCAGCTCTTCAGCTCTTCAGCTCGCTATTATATTAGTTTTATATAATACGTCAGCAACAATCCATCCGCAGAGACATTTAGTGGAGGAAGTTAATGATGCTATAAAAAGTTTTGAAAATGAATCTGAATATAGTGAAAGCTGTAAATCAGATAGCAATGCTAATGGATATGAGAGTTGTTTATAGTGGAAAATCAATTAATTGAAAACGTAAAAATTACAAACAAAGAAATTGGGTAAGTGATAAATAAAGTTACAAAAATCGTTATAATTTTTAAGAAATCACTAACTAAAAATGACAACTGTCTTCAAAAATACATTAAAAGCGATTTTGTAAAAAACCTTCGTTTAATAAAATATTGTAAAACAAGATGGAGCAGCTTACTATCAATGCTTAAAAGAAAAATTACAAGTGAAGATATCGTAAAAATAAATAAATAAAAAAATAAATAAAAAACGCAAATACTCAAAGAAGACCATTAGGTCTTGTCACAGAGAACCGCTGATGAAGAACTTGAAACTTAAAATTTATACAAACTTTAAAAGTCGTTATACAAATAAATTAAATTGTTATGATTAGAAAATCCTTTTACTACTAGAAAATATAAATAAACAAAAAATATAAAAGTATTTGATTTAATAAATAAAAAGAAAGCGGACACTCGCAGAAGACCATCAATTCTTCATCTAGAACCGCTCGTAAATTTAAAAATCTCATAAAAATCAAATGCATACATACATGGTCAAGTTTATAAAGCAAAAGAAAAATTTAAATTAATATACATACTCAGTTACATCACTGCATAAAAAAATAAAAGAGTAAATTATTCAATGTTTAAAAATAGCTTTTTTTTGAATGAGAGGTAACTCCATTCCAAAGAAAAATCAAAAATTTTACAACTATTTTATTCCAAAGAGAAATTCCACGAAATGAAATGCTTGATTTTCCTAAATTAGTTTGAAAAAATGGTTGACGAATTATATTATCAGTTTTTAAGTTGTATTTATTTTTATCTTTTAAGGTATATAAATTATGGAAAGAAATTGGGTTGGAGTTAGTTTTACATTTGTACATAAAATAAAGAATATTAAAAAGATTTACCTGATATATGGGAGAGTTGCCATAATTGGAACAGCGCCTCAATTGGAATACTTGCATTTATTTAAAAAAAAATGAGTTATGGCTATATTTTGCATTTTTTTTAGTAAAACGCCTTATTTTCTACTTTTTGATACATTTTGAAAGTTTTTCCTCAAATGCATATGCACCATTGATTTAAAGTTTTTTTGCGTCATTTTTTCCCGATGATCTAATTTTGTGTTCACACTATATTGATTGAGCTGGGTAAACTATACTGTTATAGGTTATGCGGTGTATTGTGTTTAATTCGATGGGATTTAAAATGCAAAATAACAATATAAACTTACCTTATAAGTTGCTGCAAGCATGATATTGCAATGGTATAACAAAATAGTTCAAAGTTTCCTTAATTGGAACTTTAAAGTTTTCCTTATTTAATCAGTAATAAAATCAAAGGGTTGTAGATATAGTTCAAGCGCAACTTAAAAATACTTAGTAACAACTATAAACCTTAAAAATAATGCTTTATTTGAAGATTTTTAATCAACAAATTTAGAGAACGTCAAAACAATTGAAGTCTACAAACTGTTGACAACATTTTTTGTTTGTAGACAGTTTGTCAGGGTAATATTAATCCTATTTTAAGTTTTGAATTAATTTTAGATGTAAAAATAAAAATAATTTAATCAAATTTTGTTAATTTTGTTTTTTTATTTTTGTTGATATTTTTTTTTTTTTTTTTTAAATAACCTGTTCTGATTAAGGAATCAAAGTGTTCCAATTTAGGGAACCAGTTGTCTTGATTGGAACAAAGTGGTATGTTTGCAAAAACAATTTTTTTTTTCAATAACAGTGCAATCAATCAGGTCAAATTATTGTCAAAAGTATAGTAGGGTTGTCTGTTTGTATTAATCAAACCATAAATGTTTTCGTAGTTAAGCCATCTTTGGTTAATATATATTTATTCCTAAAGTGTTCCAATTAAGGCAACTCTCCCCTATATCAAGAATTTTCATTTCAAATAAGAGAGACTTGGCATGAGTAAATCTATCTTTAAAATTAATAAAACGAGCAACACGCTTTTGTTAATGGTAAAGAGGCCTAAGTTTGGATTTATTAGCACTACACCAAGTAATATTTGCATAGTTTAAACCACAATGGATAAATGAGTAATATAATTGAACCCGTCATTTCGAAAAGGGCACATGTCCATTTATTCAAACTTTTCAGGATCAACAAAAAAAACTTTATTAGAAAAAAAGTCTATGGTGCTAAAGAAACTAAAGATAACTGTAGATATATAAAAGTTATACATAAGTTTTTAGAGTTTTATTTGTTATAAAAAAATAATATATAACACATATATTTCTAATTTAAATTTATGGACTTATGTCTTTTTCGGAATGAACGCTTTTTTGTATATAAAAAACCAAAGATTACGAGAATAATAATGATTTATTATTACACAAAAACATTTATTGTTAGGTAATCATCAATTATTTCTTGGAATTCATTGTTTGCCGAAGTTGTTGGCGAAACAAAAACCTTTGTATAGAAGTTTTGGTATTCTTCTATTGAATATGGAATACATTTTTTCATATTTTTTTCAAACCTGATATATTTTTTTCATTGATAGGAGTATGCAGGAGTACTACTTAATGGTAAGGTTGATCGGGTACCCATCCTTTGTAATAGCTGGAAATTATAACTGACTAAGCAATCTATGGATTCACATGTTTTCACTAAACCTGCTGTCGTATTAGAGAATGTGAAATGTGAAATTTTAGAAATACCAAAAGTAAGTTTTTTGTCCTTGGGTACTCCTTTTTTATAGGAATCCACAGATAGCACAAGTTTCTTATAATGGTTTAGCCACCATTTTTTTACATCGTTGGTGCGTAAATCCGATCTTTTTTTTGAATGTCGTTTTGCTGTTCCAAACATTCTATCGTTTGGCAAGAATGAGTGACCTCTTTTTGGTATGTAATATTGTATCTCATTTATATTGCTATCTAGTTCAGCTACCAGTGATAAAAGTATTCGGACCGTGGCATGATTTCTGTTTTGGCCTGCACAACCATCAAGAAATAGGTGCAGTTCTCTGGCTTTGTTGCCAATATTTTTAAAAATATAATTCAGCACAAAGGTACATACTTTGCTCACATACTTTTGTTAATGTATCTCCAGGTAATGCGTTGCATCGTGATCACAGAGATTTACCTCTGTAATCTATAGGCTGCTCTTTTTTTTTAATAAAATGCATAAATATCTAACTTGTTTCATAGAAATTCCATACATACAGCAAAAAGATTTCTTGCGTACTTTTCTTATCACACCTTCAATCTTAATGTGATAAATAAAAGAAAATTCTTTTTTCTTGGTTCTTTAGATCTAAACCATCTTCCCTCTTTTCAATCAATGACTGCAAGTATGTGTCTTGAGCATTTTTACAATCAAATTTGTTAACAAATTGAATTGTGCTTTCTATAAAATCTTCAGATACAAGCTCCATACACTTTGAATTACATCTGTAAATAAATAGAATTATTGAGGTAATATTGTAATAATTGTATATCAAGATGTTTTACCTCCAATTATTGGTTGTAAAACATGAGTAAATAAGCATAAATTTGAGAATGAATATAGTCATACTCTAAAGAGCAAAAAACTAACCTGCAAGAAGCACCCGTTTGACTTGGTGCCACATCATTTCCTTTGTGGTTTTTATAAGTTTTATAAAAGTTTTATAAAATTTATAAGTTAAGCTCCAGCAATTTTGGCTTTTTTTATTTTTTTGTGTTTATAATTTCCACTGATTCTTATACCAGACACTCTTTTTCTAGATTTATATGCATTTTCAGCAAGTTCGCGATTTTCTATTTTTGTTACAAAAAAAGTCACTACAGTTGTGCTTTGTTTCACTTGAAAAAGGCATAAGTCCGGGACTTTCAATTGCCATTTTCAAACAGACTTTAATTTTTATTTGCATTTAAAGTTGACTTGTGGCATATGAAAATGTTTCTCCTTCAAAGGGAATATGTAAAACACTCGAATAAATAAAATTGCATTAAAAAGTGAAATTTGAAAAAAGTGTGACTTGTGCCCTTTTCGAAATGACGGGTTCTATTGAGTTAAATTACGTTTATTTAAAGCACTTCTAGTTTTATACAATATTACTTTTAGCAACTTTATTACACAAAAATTCAATGTGATATTTCCAATTAAGGTTTTCATTGATATAGATACCCCAAAAGTTTTTGTTAATTACTCTTTTTATTATAGTATTTTGTTAATTTGGTATTCATATTTTGAAATAATGTTGTAATATTGTTATCAGATAAAAAAAGGTTAGTTTCATTTGCAAACATGACAGATTAAGTTTGAAGCTTTGTGTAAATCATTGATGTAAATGAGAAAGAGAAGGGGCCTAAATATGGAACCCTGGAGAACACCACAGATTATATTTAATAGATTGGATGGGTCAGTTAAATTACTATAAACAAACTGTTTACGATTGCTTAAATAGCTTTTTAAGTAACACAAAAACATTTCCTTTAAATCCATAATATTCGAGTTTTTTTAAGAAAACTTTATGATCAATTGTATCAAAAGCTTTTAATAAATCTATGAAAACTTCCAACGTGAATTGAGAATTTTCAAAAGATTCAGAAATAATGCGAATAATTTGAATTATTGCATGTTCTGTTGAGTTATTTTTTTTGAATCCGTATTGATTAATATATAGTATATTATTTGAAGAAAGGTGTTTATTAATTACGTTATATAAAATTCTCTCTAAAACTTTAAAAAAAAAACAGACATAAGAGAATTTGGGTGATAATTAGAAACATTGGTTGCACCACCAGCTTTGAAAATTGGAGTCATTTTAGCTATTTTTATAAAATCAGGAAAAACGCCCAGTTTTATTGAATAATGTAAAACTTTAAATAGTACATCTTTTAGGTGTTTATAAGACTCGATGACAACATTACCATTTTTATTATCATGGCCAGCTGATTTATTATACTTAAGCATCTTAAAAGATTGCTCAAAATCTTTGTAAGATATTTCATAAGATGTTAAGACCAAGGTAATCGAAAAATCGTGCTCATATATTTTATAAGTCACCAGAGGAATTTTATTAGCTAGCTTAGGGCCAACAGAAACAAAAAGTTTATTTAATTCACTACTTATTACAGTTGGATCAGAGGAAAATTCACCATTAATTTTTATAGTTTTAGGTAAAGAACACAGTTTCTGTTCTCTAAGAATTTCCCATGTGCGTTTACAATTATGCTTGTTCATCTCAAGTAAATTTGAATAGTACAATTTTTTTAAATTCTTCCTTTGTCTTACAAATTTTTTTACATAATTTTTATAAAGAATCTTATTTTTGTTTGTTTAAGTTTTAAAGTATTTGATATAAAAGTTTTGCTGAATTTTAGAGGATCTTCAAAGATCTTTTGTGATCCATGGTGACATTAAACTCTTGGTTTTTTTAATTTAATGTACATTTTGGAAAGTTTATGACATATATTTCATAAAAAAATTTAAAGAAAGCGTCATAAATTTGATTAGCGTCTGTAGATACTTTAATTTGATTCCAATGAAGCAGAGATAGGTGCTCTTTTAAATATTTTAAACTTCCTGCGGTAAAAAAGTGTTTTGAAAAACTTGTTTTTCAAAACACTTTTTTACCGCAGGAAGTAATCGAGATAAAAATGGTAATCGAGATAAAAATAGGGAAGTGGGATAAAAATAAGGAAGTGGGAAAATTATACCTTTATTACCGGCAATGGTAATCGAGATAAAAATGGTTTCCGAGATAAAAATAGGTAGGTAGGAAAATTAAAACTTTTTTCAGAGATTTATTAAAAATATCATTTGTTATGATATTGTCAATTAAAGTAGCTGAAGTTGAAGTTTTTTAAGTTAAAAAGTTGCATTAAAAAAGTGCATATTGATATCAGTATTAAGAATTCAAATAAATGGCAAATAGTGAGTATGAAAGTGTTTCTAAACTAGTAAACGTGCTAATTCCAATAAAGGCAACAGTGGACACACTTTTCGACGTAAATCAAACCTTATAACTGCTGAAATTGCGTTAGAACTTATGCTTGCTATAGTAAAAAAGCTAAATACAGCAATAAGTTGAACACCTTCTTTCTTCAGCAATAAGTTGAACACCTTCATTCTTCTAATTTTAAAAATAAATCCCTTCTCCCTACCCCCCCTCCTCCCTGAAAAAAAAATTTTTTTATAACAATTTTAAATATATTAATGCCCATCATTTTCTTAGGTTTTTTGAGTTAATTAGTACTTTCAAGTTTTTTTTTCAACCTAATAGTTCCGTGTAAAATTGTACAGGTTAACATCGCTATCCAAAACACAATCCCAATTTTAAATAGCTGTTCTTCATATATACATGTATTAAATATTATTTTATAAACATAATTTTCTCCAAAATAGCGATGTTAGCGTCGCCGAGTGGATCCTGCTTTAGGCCAGCAAATCAAGGGATCGACGCTTGATATAAAAAATTTTTTTTTTAGTGCAAAAGATTGTTTTTCTTGTTACTGCACACTTTTGCGCACCAAATAATTAAAGTTCTACATTTAGACCATATAGCGCAGAACGTGCACTGCACATAGACTGTTACAGCTGTAGTACGGCTGTAACAGTCCATTAACAGGCTGTAACTACGGAGTGTACTTATTGACTAAGTAAGATTTAGGCGCAGTTGATTTTACAATCAACATGTAGATACATCAACTGAGGGTTGTGGTTTGGTTAGATGCAATTAATGAAAGTCTTTTTTTTTTTTTTTTTTTTTTTTTCTGTTTACATTTGCCGTAAAATAATTACTATATTTTACAAGAACAAAGAAAACAAGGCTTCTGAAAGAAGATCTACTGATCTTATCACAGAACCTTTAAAATTTTATCATACCATAAAAGCTGAAAATATAAATCCAAAAACGGCCGTAATAATAAATATATAATAATAAATTCATAATATTAATCACGTATCTGTAATAATAATTCTCACAAATCTGTTATAATAATCCAAAATAATAAATTTTATAGATCTGATATAAGTTAAAGAAAATAAATTTATTAATATTTTTTTAGATTTTAAACTAAAAAAAAAAAGATGATACGTTATAAAATCGCAGACCCCACCCTAATTACCCTTATAGCGAACCGCCTACCCCTCCTCTAAAGCGACTTAAAGTATATTTAAAAAAATATATAAAATTCACTTTTATTAAAAATTTTTTCTTATAATTAAATAGAAATCAGCAACCTTTTTGCTTTAACGACCTTGAACTAAATCGGATTTTCGCTGCAGAAACGAATTTATTTTTCTTTGTAGAAATGGTTCTAGCTTATTCTTATTATATATTATAACAGTAAAACTGTATTAGTCAACAATCTTGATTGTTTTATAAAGCTTAATACAAATGATATTATTTTATGCAATTTTTTTTTTTTGAAATACGAACCATAGCCCAACATAGACTTCGTTATTTTTTAAAAAAAGTACTCTGGTTAGAAACATGGCAAATACTAATTCGTAGAATTGTGCTTTAAACTGAGTTTAAAAGTGCGGCCGTGGCGCATTGGCTTATAGACAGGAGATCCAGGTTCAAAACGAGCTCTGGACATATTTTCACGTCACGGTAAGGAGGCGTGAACTTCCTGGTTAAATCTATATCCGCGGTGCTCTGTGACAAGACAGTTAGGTCTTCTTGGAGCACCTAAAAAACAATTAAAAAAAGAACAAAAAAAAAAAAGCGCTATTATGTGTAAATGTATTAACTTTTGCTATAAATTAGATTATTCTTAACGCGATCTATTAAAAGTTAGATTATTTTTAACGCGATTATTAAATAAAATAACGAATTAAACTCAACAAATCTTGATTGTACTTAAAAATCTTATTGAAAAAAAGTTTCAAGTATTGTCAACGCAACTAATACCAGTGCATGCCTAATTTTAAAGTGTTAAGACCTTTAGAGAAATGACCTTTAGAGAATTCACATCAAACTATAACACGAGTTAAAAAGATAACAAGTTATAGTGAAGAATTCTCAACAGTAAAAGTTTTGGTTTCACCATAAAAATATAAATTTTGTTTTTTTTGCTTAGATATTCAGAAAATTCACCAAAAGCTAAATATTTTTTTTATATATACATACATTATAAACAATCCAATAACTTATATATATATATATAAAAAACTCAATAGAAAACCAAATTAAAAAAGTTAAATTTTATACATAATAAATATGAGAAAAATAGATGTTTTCTCATTTAAAAGAAAAATATTTTCTTATTAAAGGAAAATAATTGTTAGCAATTGAAAACTACGAAACTATACAAGTGAAAATTTTGAAAAAAAAAAATTAACTATAGAAATGCACTATCTAAAGACTTTTACGAAAAACCTATATCGTAATAAAATTGAAATATTGGTGTTAATCTTATAGATTTATTAATGACCCAGAGCATTGTTTGCAAGGTGTGAAAGCATGTTTTCTAGCTGCTGGGGAAAACCACCCATGTTGAAAGCCTTCCCCAGTTGTTTCCAGTTGCTCGAATAATTGAAGAATTTTTTGGGTTGTTTGATTGTGAAACGTATTAACGCTAGGTTGTATCTGGATTTCTTTTGTAAGCTCTAATTCGTCGTCTGGTGTAGTATTTACTTCGCCGAATAAGTTGTCTAGATTATACTGTAGCGACGATTTTTCACTATCGTTGATGCTTTCTGATTGTATAGTTAACTGCCTGTAGGTATGAGCTTGAAGTTCTTTGTTTTTCGTATCAGTACCAGATCTTTCTTCTATTAACTGGATAACAAGTTGATGCAGCTGAGAAACTTTATTCTAAAAAAATAAATTAACAATTTATAGTTTTGGAGTTGAATTAAAAAAATTAAATTCTGCTCAGAGGTTTTTTTATGGTCATTTTTTTGATTTTTTTTTTTGTTTTTAGTGATTTATTTTTTTAATAAAACTTAAAACACTAATAAATTTAAAAAAGAAAAATTAATTAAAAAAAAAAAAAAGAAAAAAAAAACTTAAATTCACGTACTTGCATTCTTGTATGTTCATTAGTTAAATATAGTATTGTTCTATCTTTTTCATCAAACTTCTCTTTCAATGCTTTCCGTTGTGTTTGATAAAGAGCTACATATTCACCAATAGTCTCTGTTTCATTTTCTAATTTCATGTTCATATATTCTAACTGATCAATACGGTCCAATAGCTGAGCTTTCATATCCATTAAAGACTTAAAACGTTTCTATGAAGAATGTTTTACTTTAATGTTACATGTTTTTAAACATCAATTTTCTTTTATCCTAGTTTTAATGGAAATATAGATAATAACAAAAAAAGTCATAAAGTTCCTACTTGAAGTTGTAAAAAAGCATCTTTGAGTGATCCGTTTGATAAGGTGTCGTTTGCTTCAAAATCTGAAACATCTTCGTTTTTTCTCATTATTTCAAGTGCTTCTTGTAACGATGTTACTTTTAAACGTAAAGCTTCTGTTTGTTCATAAAAATGCTCTTGTAGTTCGCGCTGTATTTGAGTGAGTCGTTGTTGAACTCTCAATTCCACATGCTCTTCAAGTTGTTCATTGGTGTGGAAGCTTTCTTCCCTTTGCTGTTGCAACAAATTGATTACTTTCAATCGTTCCTCTTGCAAATGATGCAATTGAGCTTGCATGTCTTCAACCTGTATAATAATTGTATTTATAATTTAAAAGCTTTGGTTTTATTTAAAATATTAAATTTAAAACAAAAATACCAATTTTAAGTTTAACTACAAAATTTTAAAGCACTTACACAGCACAAATTTGACTTAAAAAAAAACAACAACTTAATAACCTCTTGCGAAGTAAAATGTACAACATTATTTGGGTAACCACTATCTTCCCCATCATCAACATCATCCCAAGATATATCGCTATCTTCTTGATCACCCTCTATTTTATTTTCTTGAAAAGATGCTACTTCTTCTCCAGCATCTTCCATTCCACTACTTGGATATAAATTACCACTTTCTTAAAAAACACAACATACTTATTAACAGTATTATTTTATAACCAGTATAATTTATAATAATTAAGCACAATATATAAAATCTTATTAACGTGTTTACTAAAAATAAATTTTTTTATATTTTGATATATAAATTAACTTGAAATAATTATAATAACCAATAAATAAGAAAAAAAATACAGTTTTTAGATGAAAAGTCATTACCACATATCTTGTAATTCCATTTGTTGAGATGGGTGGTAATGACTTTACACTGACAATATATATGACATATATACATACATACACATATATACATAAACATATATGACATATATACATACATCAATATGATATATATACACATATATGATATATATACATACATACATACACATATATACATACATACACATATATGACATATAAACATATAAACATATACATACACATAATCTGTAGATAAAAAAAAACAATACCTCTGTCTGTTCTCTGTTCATTCAAAACATCTTGAAGATGTGCATTATGGTTAGATAGTTTATTGATTGCATCCTAAATACGAAAAATATTAATAATAGACAATAATAATAAAATAAAACATTTAAAAGTTTTTTTGAAAAATGAAATTTTTTACTTGTGCTGAAATTAATTCTTCTTGCAACTTTTCAATAAACATAAGTTGATTTGTATGCTGAATTGAGGACTGAGTCAAACTTTCTAATTCAATTTTAACACTTTGTAATTCTGTTCTTGACAAATCTAGATCCATTTCTCTTGAAATAAGCTGAAGAAATATTTTTCTCCATCAAAAATTTTTTATTTTATTTTTATAAACAGCAACAATTAGTTAAAAAAAAAAGAGTTACCTTGTTTTGAACATTTTTCAGTTCTTCTTTGATATGAAGAACTTGTTCCTCAAGGCCTACACATAAACTTGTTTTGGTTGCAAGCTTTAGAAAAAATATTATTCAATTATATGTTGATAAAATCATTAAAATTTCAAATATTTAAATGTTCTTTTTGCATTTGACATTTTCTCTTTTAAATAATTAAAAAAGATATTAGGTGATACTTTCAACAATGAGCTTTAAAAACTACAAAACACACTTGCAACTTAGTTTCCTCCATGCTTAACTGAATTTCACTTAGTTTAGCTGCGATATCTTTATTGCTGTGTTGTTCAGCTTCAAGCTTCCCAGTCAACTCAGCACTGTGGTTTGACTGCAAATAACATATTTTTTTTTTAACAAAGCAATATATATATATATATATATATATATATATATATATATATATATATATATATATATATATATATATATATATATATATATATATATATATATATATATATATATATATATATATATATATATATATATATATATATATATATATATATAGGTTCAATTAAATAATTATTCCACCATTAAGAAAATGAATATAAGTTTGAAAATAGATACAAAAAATTTTTTTTTACAACTTTAAAAGGCTAAAATTGGATGGAAAAAAAAAAGAAAAGGGGAATAACACTGTGCACTACACAAAAAAGCTTAAATTGAAAAAATTGAAATGCAATCATAAATTTGATTGATGAATCAAATTAATTAGAAAAATTCACTTTTACACAATTTACTATTTCAAAATTAATGCTATAACTTTATTTAAAATATATACCACTCTTACAAAACCATCTTCTAACTCGGCCAATTGTTCTTTCAATGCTTTGTTTTGCTGCAATGCACGGCTGATTGTTTCCTTGTCAGCTTGGATTTGTTCTAGAAGTAGAGATTTGGAGGACGTTTCTGATTGCAGCAAATCAAGATTTGACTGCAATGCCTCTATAAGTTGACTCTGTTCAAATACTTGTAAACCAAGTCTTCGATTTTCACTAATTTGTATATCAAGTTCTTTTTCAGTGTTAAGTTTGCTTGCCACTGCTTCCTCATATTTGGCTAGAGTAACAAACTGTGTATCGTCTTGTGATTTACTTAAAGCCTGATGATCTGCAAATATTAAAATAATTTTATGGAACTTCCTATTTAAAAATAGTAAATAAAATAATCCCCTGTTTTATATATATATTAAACTATGTTTTATATTATATTAACATCTTAGATAACAACTGACTTACCGAATTTACTTTGCAAACTTTTTATTGTATTTACTAGGTCATTATTTTTGTCTAAAATTGTATGTTTTTCACCTTCTAATGAATTTATCTAAATGATTCCATTATATAAAAAAACACAATATACTTTTAGGTAGTCATAGCAAATTCCACAAAGATTAAAACAAATTTTAAAAATGACTATTAAAAGAGCTACCTTATTTTTTAGCTGTTCTATTTGATAATCATAATTTCCTTGTTGCTCATTATTTTTCTGAAGAAGATCAGATTTTGCAGCAACAAGTTTTTGAACAACAGACTTTTGCTAATATTAACAAATTAAATTTTACACTTTTTTTTTAATTTATTCTTTCAATAAAATAATAAAAACGTTTATTAAAAATTTATCGTTATTCTTTTATCAAAATCATTTAATAATTTAAAATATACAAAAAATTACTTCGCTCAAGAGTTGCAAAAGATCTTCTTTTTCAGACTGCCATTTTGACAATGCAGCTTTATCAATAGAGTTGCTAGTTAACTATATAATAAGAAATAAATAAGTAAATTTGAAAAATCATAATAAATTATACAAAAATAAAATTATATATGAAATGTTTATTTTAAAAATATGGTATGGTATGTAAAAAAAATAATTAGCACTTGAAAATAAACTTTATCAATAGAGTTGCTAGTTAACTATATAATAAGAAATAAATAAGTAAATTTGAAAAATCATAATAAATTATACAAAAATAAAATTATATATGAAATGTTTATTTTAAAAATATGGTATGGTATGTAAAAAAAAATAATTAGCACTTGAAAATAAACTTTATCAATAGAGTTGGTAGTTAACTATATAATAAGAAATAAATAAGTAAATTTGAAAAATCATAATAAATTATACAAAAATAAAATTATATATGAAATGTTTATTTTAAAAATATGGTATGGTATGTAAAAAAAAAATAATTAGCACTTGAAAATAAACTTTATCAATAGAGTTGCTAGTTAACTATATAATAAGAAATAAATAAGTAAATTTGAAAAATCATAATAAATTATACAAAAATAAAATTATATATGAAATGTTTATTTTAAAAATATGGTATGGTATGTAAAAAAAAATAATTAGCACTTGAAAATAAACTTTATCAATAGAGTTGCTAGTTAACTATATAATAAGAAATAAATAAGTAAATTTGAAAAATCATAATAAATTATACAAAAATAAAATTATATATGAAATGTTTATTTTAAAAATATGGTATGGTATGTAAAAAAAAATAATTAGCACTTGAAAATAAACTTTATCAATAGAGTTGCTAGTTAACTATATAATAAGAAATAAATAAGTAAATTTGAAAAATCATAATAAATTATACAAAAATAAAATTATATATGAAATGTTTATTTTAAAAATATGGTATGGTATGTAAAAAAAAAATAATTAGCACTTGAAAATAAACTTTATCAATAGAGTTGGTAGTTAACTATATAATAAGAAATAAATAAGTAAATTTGAAAAATCATAATAAATTATACAAAAATAAAATTATATATGAAATGTTTATTTTAAAAATATGGTATGGTATGTAAAAAAAAATAATTAGCACTTGAAAATAAACTTTATCAATAGAGTTGCTAGTTAACTATATAATAAGAAATAAATAAGTAAATTTGAAAAATCATAATAAATTATACAAAAATAAAATTATATATGAAATGTTTATTTTAAAAATATGGTATGGTATGTAAAAAAAAATAATTAGCACTTGAAAATAAACTTTATCAATAGAGTTGCTAGTTAACTATATAATAAGAAATAAATAAGTAAATTTGAAAAATCATAATAAATTATACAAAAATAAAATTATATATGAAATGTTTATTTTAAAAATATGGTATGGTATGTAAAAAAAAATAATTAGCACTTGAAAATAAACTTTATCAATAGAGTTGCTAGTTAACTATATAATAAGAAATAAATAAGTAAATTTGAAAAATCATAATAAATTATACAAAAATAAAATTATATATGAAATGTTTATTTTAAAAATATGGTATGGTATGTAAAAAAAAATAATTAGCACTTGAAAATAAACTTTATCAATATTTTTTAGTTTATTTTTAATTAAATTAATTTTTTTAAATTAACTTTTTAAAGTTATTTACGTAAAAAAAGTGTAAACCTGTTGAACAATTATTTCTCCATTCTGAAGTCTTGAGTGAAGTTCTTGAACTTGACCACTAAGAACGGCACACTCTTCAGCTTTCATTTGAAGTTTAGCATGCATTTCTTTACTTTCTAACAGCAGCTCATCCTTTTCTTGACTAGAATTTTATACATGATAAAAACATTTAAAATTTACACTTCAAAATATTTACTAGCCATAATATAAATTTATTTAAAAATCTAGATTTGAAAAAAGATTGTTTAGAGAGGATGATAATAAACACTGAAAAGATTTCCTGCAAAAATTTTTTTAAACAAAATTGTCACAGAAATCTTTAATTCAAAAATATCTAATTGTTGTAATTTATTCAATGAATATTTTGCTTAAATGAGGTATAGGATTCTTTAACTTGTTACTGTCTAAATAAAGATTTCTCTATATTTGAAAAGTTTAATACCTAGGTGATAATTTTTTTATAATAAAAAAATATATAACAATTAGCATGTTTTGTTTTATTCAGTTACTTGTCATTCATAAATAACACTTTTTTGATACATACACAAATCTACAAATTAAAAATGTGCTTGCTAAAGCTGACTGCTAAAAAATTTTTTTAATAGCCTTACAATAACTTTCTCAAGTTATTGTAAGGCTATTAAAAAACCTTCGTTTAAAATTTCAACAAGTTTAGCAAAAAATAGACAAGAACAAAACAGACAAGAAACAAAACAAAAAATAAAAGAAAACACACAAAAATGTTTGAATATGCAAAAGAAAATATTAAAAACACAAAGAAAATAAGCGAAACGAAAAGAAAACACACAAATATGATTGAAAATGCAAAAGAAAATATACGAAAATATATAAATATAAACTTTACTTCATATAAAAAATATTTCATTTAACCTGACTTTGTATAATCGAATACTAAATCGATCTCTTTCTTGGGCAAGTTCTTTATTCAGCTAAAAAATTACAAATAAATTTTAAAATATTTATTTGTACACTAATTGGTAAGTTTTTTCTAGAACTAAAGAAAACACTATTTCATATATTTTAAACTTTCTCAAAATTAGGATGATGTTAAGCTGAATATAAAAAAAATATTATTTTATAAGTAAATAGCTGAGAGTATAAAACAAATACAAAAATTAAAAGCAAGAAAATACTATCATTATCATTTGCATTGACAAATTTTTACTAGACCATTTTGTCTTTTTTACCTGGAACGTTATCTAGTCATAAAAACAAAACAAAACAAAAACCAAGTCTTCTTAGGAGAAACGTAACCACACATATAATATTTTGACTTATATGACCACTTGTATGATATTTGGCCATGGGTTTTTTCATTTTTAAAAATTAGAGCGTTTAAAAAATGCGCTGAATAAGCAAATGTAAACATTAACTAAAATCGAAAATAAACAAACTATAAACTGAAAAAATAAAAAATAAATACAAAACTAAACTAAATAAATAAAAATTTTAACAAATGATAAAATAAATAAAAGATAAACTAGAAAAATTAAAGCATAAAACTATCATATGTTTTTATTTTAATTTAAAAGTGTTTTATTTTATAAAATTTAGAAAAAATCCAAGTTTCAAAGTTATTTAATTCAAGCTTAATTACTTCGAAAACTTAATTATTTAAAAATTTAAAACTTTAATACATTCTAATGTCTACTAAGCAAATAAAACATTATCCCTTATTAAATAAAACATCCATTAACCTAAGCGTAACACATTCAACACTACACTAATCATGAAAAATTATTAATTTTAAACTATTAATTGAGATGCTTTTGAATTAAATTAATTATTAAGTTTGAACTATTGAGATGCTTCTAAATTAAAATTAAAATATATTATTTTTATGCTTTTATTTTCTCTGGTTTATCCTTTATTTATTTTATCATTTGTTAAGTTATTTTTCTTATTTCATTTTAAGATTTGATTACTTTTAATTTTCTCTTTAAAATAGTTTGGTTTGTTCAGAGCATTTTTT